>OX104066.1:28281997-28753627 GCA_944474145.2 Dicrocoelium dendriticum | reverse complement strand
GCCAGACTACAAGTTCATTTCTCACAAGCTATCATAACAAAAAATTTAAAATGATAATTTGCTCCGGAGGTATAAACTAAACTGCAAATAGTACCTTGTGATATGATCTTGCTCATATCCCAGGCTGCTGTGTCGCCAGGAGATAATTTCTTAGATTCATCTACGGAATTTCTGCTCAGCAAAACGCCTGATGGTTACCACAATTGGTACGCGAGGTTATTGGCGTCCTTTGACAAAATATAGTCTTATCAACCAGAGCGAACCGTCAACTTAAATCCCACGAACGGACAGCATACTATTCGGTGGCTTCGTCATGTACGTCTGTAGTGAAGTGGCTGGTGTGCTTACGCGTTTACCACTCACTTGATGCAGACGGCATTCATACAAATGCATTGAAAGTGGCGACCAAGATTTTTGATAAACCATTATACATTCCTTAATCTATGTTTCAATGATATGGAGACAGCAGATATTTGGATGCACTGCATCATACCTCTAAACTTCCATGTTGGGTACCGTGAAGAACCAACAAATGATCCAAAAATGGCATTAGTTCAAGTGACTACCAAAATTCGGTATTCAATTTTCACTGAGACAATCCTGGGTTACCTGGAGATCAACATGATTGTCACTCTGCATTTGCAGAGATTCTAGAAAAATGTGTGTCTTGAAACTAAGCTTCCGATAGTTCATGCATGCTAGACGGATACTGTGATGTCGATAAGGTAGCTTATGCCGCCAACCTGAAACCGCTAAATGTTCAGTCATCTCTAATATTGCATCGTTCACAATCCTGAGCATCATGAAATCTGCCATGGTATTACTACACCGGAGGATCAAACAACAGCGCAAGATGCTCTGGATAAAGCCAACTTGTGTTCCACTAAATATATGCTAGAGTTAAATGATGTCAATTGAAGGATTTGAGCGTGCTCTATCCGAACACCTACGAACCACCTTCAGGGCACAAATTTCACAATGCGCTTCCGATAGGATCTTTGTTGGAGTGCTTGTGAAGGATGAACTTGGCTGTTTTAAGAAAAACAGATTATTAGAAGGAGCAAAACAAAACTTTATCCACCTGAGAAAGACCTTAGATAATAGTGAATTGATGGGTGAATTTCAAATATAGATTTCAGAATTGTGCGGTATGATGCATTATTTGGTCTTCACAGAAAACTGTCATGCCCAAAGCAAGTACCGTACCCGGGGTAAAGAAAGTTTGCACTTTATGATTGAGTCTGTCGTGCCAGCAGTTGACGGCTCGACGCTTGATTATGTCCAGTCATATTTATCAATCAGCTTAGTAACGGATATTTGCGTTTAACACAGGTTTTCAGTCAAATGGTTTAATGACTGGTCGATTTGCACACTTTTACTTCCGCAATTTTACAAGTGACACAATGATTAGCTAATCACACCATTCAAAATCCTCCTTGCTTACCCAAAAATGCATGCGTTGATGGCGGTATCCTGAGTGTTATATGGAAACACGTTGCACACAAGTGAAAGCAAAATGACTGTATCCGTATTGTTTAACAACTTTTCTGTGAGATATAGGCTTTTACTCTGTTTCTTGAAGGCTCATCTCAAAATATTTGGGGTTTGCTAGACTCTAGAGCTAACCGCTAGTTTCTTCGTGTGCAACTGTTGTGTTTTATCTTCGCTGGCACTGATGTTCTGGATGTAAAAGTCACAGTATAATGTATTAGATCTTCTATTTTGGATGCACTACAGCATCAGTACCTGTAACTGAATCATATCATCCACAAGTTCTCTGCTTGTTTTGGTCAAAGTTTACCTAAGAACTCTAGTTGTCTGTGACAAACCTGTGAGCTTCCTAACCTGTGCAACTCCTCGGATCATATTCACCTCGTGTATTCGGTTAATAAAGTTAAGCGAAAGGAGATAAATAAGCCAGTTTGTATAAACGCAAACGTAGCGTGTCAACATCCAAAGAAATTATAACCGTTACTGATTAGTACAAGGTATTGTCTGAATCCAGAACAATTGGAATATTCTTGTGGAGAATGTACGTCTTTATTATACAAACGAATGCCATGTACTTCGCGACATCGCATAAATTGACAAAAATGTTTGTAATTTACTTCGTCTATATAATTTACAAGAATGGTAACAAACTAAGAACTTAAGTAAGAACACAGTCAACTTAGACCTTTACTTTTTGCTATAATATTCCGAACCATTTCCGACTCATAATACATTGCAAACGCATTATTATTTAAAGGATTAATTCAATGTATTTATTAATAGTTTTAACTTAGCAAATTAATGGAGCTCTATTACTAGTTGGAGTTTTGTGAACCAGTAGTTCATCAGGCATGGATGGCTCCAGATCAATGGCATTATTAATCGTCAGCTTATAGTTACTGATAATGCAATTTGACTTATAGGGTCCATCAGAGAGAATTCCCTGATGTGAGATATAGCGACACCACTGTCGCACAATGTCACACAAAATAGTGCGGAACTGACGCAAAATGTTTGACGCGTAACAATAAACGCGCCACCCAAAGTATGTAACGCAAACTGGAAGCAAATTGTTTTGTAAACGGAATATTTCGTAAAATGCTACGATAAACCAGGAAAGGTATATTTGTGAGGTAGAAGGAAAACAGCGTATTCAATCAACAATAGCTGCAACATAACATGCAACATGTAACAAATATGTTGATTTTAGCTTTGCGACAATGAACAAAGCCTCATTATTTTCATTTCTAAAGATGGATGCGGTCAAGGCAAACACCAACACGTGGTGTTGTGGCATGACAAATAAACGAGCCAGGAGGTAGCCCGTTTGCAAGAAAAAGGATGTGGACGAAATTCGGTAAAGATAAAGCGGTTGTGCTTGTTATATACGTTAAATGTCAACAAACTTTTCATGAAGAAAACATTAGTGAATCGAGTGACTACTATTTATTTCACGCCACTAACCGTATAATGTTTGTATGCAAAATTCTAATATTCCGTTGGATTTACGGTTATTTGCTGCAGTATCTAATATGCGTTTGCAGCATGCACCTCCTTAGAAAACAAACTATGTTTACTCACTACTTCTACAAGCTGGTTGGCTGACTAATATTATTTGTGGCTTACCTAAGCAGGTAGACTTTTGCATGAATTATTATTGTACTGTTATACTGTATGTAAATTTGATATAGCATCAGCTACGCTTACAATTTCTATGCAGTTAGAAGTATAACAACAAAACTGACGAATTAGTTGCCATGTTGCAAATATTGTTAATGTGGATGTAGTTAAAAAAGAAAATTCTCCAGTGTATTTTGACAGCGGAATCATCAGTAATAATTTGGATTTTCAAGCACTTCGTGGGTGAACAATAAAAAGTAGTTGTCAAGTGGCATTCATGTATTTGATTTATTAGTATTGGATCCTGCTACGTTACACTGTTGTGTATATCGATGTTACAGGATAAATGAATGCAAGATTGGTAATTAATACAAATTTCTACTAGATCGACGTCCTAGAATTTTATCACTTCCTTCAAATTAACATGGTTTACTGGCAGAAATTTCGTTTACCTTCAATCTATATGTACAGCCTATGTCTAGATTTAATGGTCATCAGCAAACTTAAGATGAAAATACGCCATGCAAATATATTTTCTTGTCCCTTCAATAATTATATTCTTGGTTGTTATTAGTAAGCACAAACCTATTTAACTTTGTTATTTACTAGCCAATACATGTTGGTTTTTATATTTTAACTATCACTTCAAGAATTTTCGAGGAACGTATGCATAATAGATTAAACGCAAGGTACACTTTGTGGTTAATATATAAAGGAAGCGAAAGCAATTCAAGAAAGATTTATACTTATTGTAGAAAATTTGCGTATATTTAAAAAGTGTGTGAGAAACGTGTTTTCATTCAGAGTTAGTTTCTGCGACCTAGTTTTTGACGAAACATTTTGTTCGCTTTTGTCTATAATTACCCAATGTTTGAATGGAATGTGTTGCCGCGTTTACTAAAACACCGTTCAGAAACCTATCCTCCCTTCTTCTCGTGGGGAACTGAGAGTGATTGATAGATGGTTTTAGAAGCAATTCCCAAATAGCTTGTCTTAAAACTAGGGCTCACCAGCTCATCAAATAATGATCAGTGTAGAACACATATCATGGCATATAAACTAGATACCCGAAAACATGAATAAGCTCAACTAACTAATTCGTACCTTCTGATTTTTGTGGTTGATGCCGCATTAAATATAAGAAAATTATTTTAAAGAACCATTAAATATATCATACTTACTTCAGTTAGTAAGCATAAACATCTAATCAAAAGATATATCATAACACACGCAATACGTATGTAGTGATTTCTTCGTTTGCTCTATTAAACCATATGTGTTCAAAGGGAATTTGTGAAATACATCCTTAACTTGAGCTCCAAGATCGCTTTATCTTTGACATTGGATATTCGCAGGTTCGAGGAACACTTCTAAAATACAGTGCTTTCTCTCGCTGTTCTTATTCAGCCAATATATATTTAATGAAAGCAAAACGATTGCTATTGGCTTGGTATTCATATCCAAAGTTTCCCCGCAATAAATCCTATAATGTTTAAAGAAATAACAAATATAATCTTTCTATTTCGTGTGTCCAAATGAAAATACTTTCAACGAGTAACTTAGGATATGCAACTTTAAGATCGAATGTTTTAAAAATCCGAAAGTGCTTACCAATTTGAAATACGACAATTCGGATCAAAGTTATCAGTTACTGCTGATTTTTCTTATGTCCTTTTGACGGTAGAAAACGTTAATAATAAAATAATGCAGGAATATCGCCAAAGCTTATTTGGATTCTTAGAATTGTTAAATGTGTGGTTGAGCAACCCAAAAGTTAAAATGTTATATCTGTAAAGGATTTTTGATGGTTACGTTCTACCTTTAAAAAACTGTAAAACTTTGTTTTCATTATGACAAATATTGATAACGGAAAACATCATAATTAGTTTCGTGACCAAACTACTTTTGCTGAGCTTCGATCGAGATTTACAAATTAGCTCGAGCTTAAATCTTCAAGCTTCGCGCAAGTAATCACCCTGTTTTTGACTATATGGTCACTCTAATATTTCAAATACCATTTCTTTTGACATTAAACTGAAACATAAATACCTATGCAAACAAGTGTCAGTTGCTTTGGACAACTCTTAGCTTATATTTGAACGTTGTCAACATAAGGTAACAGCAGATTATTTCATGTAAATTATAACACTACAGCAGACAGCGAACTGATATATCTGTTACGGCTGTGAAGGTGGATAAAATTAGCGGACTTTTGCTACATGTATAGCAATAACATTTCCATGAATTGCAAAATTTATTAAAATACATTTATATCTGAAACAAACGGTTACAACTTAGTTGTTTGCTCTTACCATACCGATAATTTAAACTGATAGAAATTTCAATGTCAAATAGAGCTGAGTAAATGCTTGAGAAAATACATAGATCAGTTAATTTTTAATCTCTTTAAGTGCAAATTATTAGTTATATTTTTACGTTTATACTAGTTTTTGTGGCGCTGGACAAAAGATTTTTCGAAATATGCTGAGTAAAATAAGCAAGATGCTGGAAATTTTAATTGATAAAAGACAACCCGATGATGGGCTGTACTGTAAACAGTCTTGCGTAGTTGAATGAAATATTTTCCTTGCCAAATTGCAGTGGATTGTTAAAAATTCACATCTAAGAAACTCGAAGTGTAAGCTTATGTTTACAAATTAACATCTATCATTTTATGGTAAAAAACTTGAAGGAGAGTTTCATAGTGCAGCTATTTAATAGAGATTAGGTATTTTAAAAAATTTTAGAGGGCCATTTTAGCCAAATTGGAGGATAAATATCTAAAACACTGTATCATATGTCATTGTTAAATTTTTGCGTTGCAAGTGTTAATAATTTACAACTTCAGTAGAGACAGTCTTTTTTTCCCATAGCCCTATTTTCCCTAGTGATGGTTAAACCAACTACCAATCATATACCAATTATATATGTGATCACCATGTAACGGTTAACCATGTAAACCAAAATGTAATATTAGGTAGAGGACTGCGAATCTTTCGTCTATATCCATTTACTCATGCGAAAGCGTCAACTCGATGGATTTCTTAAATGCTTATATCATTCGGAAGCATGAAGAGTTTACAACTTCTCAGAGAGTTCAAACATGTTATGATGCGCAAACAACATTTGCCGTGAAATCATTTCTTTACAAGAAGGATGGGTACATGGTTCTTATGCAGAAGCCAAAGCGCTTGCAAAGTCATGAACCATGTTTATCCATTGCCTCCATAGAAAGTAGGTTAATAATCGTTAGCCAGAATGAACAATCCCGTATAATTCTTGGAGAGACATTAGCTAATGGAGTTAATTTTACTTTCTATAATTAACGGGTGTGATATGCTAAGTTTGGCTACAAATAAATACAGGTGTTCCCGCTAACCTACTGTGCCTTGCTTCAGCTTGAAAATGTTTTGCTCACAAGGCAAATGCTGCTTTGCTTAAAGTACGGACCTATTACGAGAAATTAGTTATTTAGCTTCCAAAATCTCCATGCGGTTGGTCATCCAAATATCAGGCTGTTTTAATGCATTAAGTATTTTTAAATGCTTCTATAATTATAAATATTAGGCAAAGATATATGCAGTCGGGTATAAACTTTCCGCCTTATCTGATGATTTCTTCAAACCGGACCAAATCAGCCATGCTGCACGATGAGAGGAATGTGTATATCTGAGTGACACTTAAGCAAATGGCATACCATATAAATATTAATTTTATTATTCGCCATTCAAGGGAACATGTTCAGTATAAGTGCTTATCAAAAACTCCAACCTCTTAAAATGTAAAGGAAATTGGACCAGAGATGTACCTGTAATATTTTAGTAACTTTCGCAGGTGAGTAAGATGGACATTGCTCTACATAAATGATCTCAATTCAAAAGGGCTTTGACAAGATGGCAAGTTTAGAGGTACTCTTGGATGTTTATTGATTGTATTTATATGAAAATCCTACAATTCCTTGTGAATTGCGTGTGTAAAATTTATTGAATCTTTACAGAATTGCTTCAAATGAAAGCCATAAATTGCATGCAATTTTGTAACCATTTTTTAATTATTGTGAAAGCTGGCTTTTTAGTGTTTTTTTAAAGTTGAATAGTTATGGCTGTTTTTTTGTATTTTTAACTAGTTATTCATAGTTACGTTCCTCACAAAGGCTTACCTTGATTTTCCGAGACACTGTTTTTATCACTTAATTGCACACATTGATGATACTTGTAAGATCCCATTTATCTGGAAAGATAAATAACCGAAATTTGTGTTAAAATAAAATAAATACTTCCGTATCGAGCTATCAATATTTGCTAAATTAGATTTTACCTGTTAAGTATTGATTAGCCAAAAGTGTGACTGGTTAGAGAACACCAAGCAAACGCTGTAAAGCACTGCAGCGAGATCACTTTCATCTGTTTCATTAGCACTCTACTAAAATCATTCCTGAGTTTTATAAAGTACTTTGGCGTTTCTCGCCTATTACATGGCGCAATAAGTTGTTTTCACCTATATGAGGCAGCACATCTTTACGGTGACTTTACATGAAACTTTAATGCTGATCTCTCGTATGAAACCCAACATTGACTGCATGCACTATTTTTCATGCAATTCCACTAAGTACTTGAATATTATATAACTTACCAGTCCACTTTCGTTTCTGATATGTTTAGGGGTTACTCAGGTCGATGTAAATTTGCAAATGAATCTGATGCATCTTGCTATATATAAGGATGTGATATAGTTTTTGAGGGCTTTGATAACTAACAGCGGATGTTTTCGTTTCAGAGTTTCTACCTTTCAATCCGAGTCGTGTTTGAACATGAAAACTGGTTTATTCGATTATCTAAATTCGAACTCTTGGCCCCATAGATGAATGCCACGATGTTGAACGGGTCGCAGTCATTTGTGGCTTTTCAACAAACATTCTTTGGAAAAAATCAATGAATTACACAGAACTGGTTAACATAATTTTGTTGCCATTTTGCGATCTTGTTTGCAACATAAACCTAAAGTTGTATTATTTGAAATGTCATCTTAATATACTCCCCGTAAACCTAGGGGCAGTAGGTGACGACCAAGGGGACCGTTTTCATCCATGAAAGCTGAAGATGAAAGATGGTTATTAGGGAGGATGGGAAAACACTAATAGCGGACACTTGTTGGCGCATCAAAATTGACTGCCCTGAACAAACTTTACGATGCAAAGGCCATAAATCAACCATTTTGCTAATTTAATACATCTAACGTACCTACTTCTGTGCTTGTCACTTTTAATTAAAAAATAACATTTCGGATATATGTTGCATGACTTTAGATATTACAGACCTACTGAGTAATAGACGATTGTAAAAAGAACTTCATATGTTAAAAAACTCATAAGTCAGTGTTCCTAAATCTGTAAGTTGCAGAGAAATACTCCCGTCTGCTTTGAATTTACCGTGCTCAAATTAGATAATAGCTACTGTTGCCTACTTTTGCAATCCAACGTTTTTGCACAACCTGATGAATCGAGATATAGAAACTAGGTGTAAAAAAGGAAATTTGCGCCTAAATAGTATTTGTCGCAGTTCTGCAGGAAAGTATTAAACTACTCTAATATTTCTTCCTTTCTTAATTTTCCCTTAGCTTGAAAAGTTTACCTTGAATTTTTTCAGTTGTTTCGTGTGCAGCATTTATCCGTGTGGCATTATAATCATCGCTACTAATTTCGAAATTCCAACGATGTAACGTGGGATAATCGTTCTTCTTTCGGTTAAGCACTTGACACAAGACTTCACAAACCTAGTTTTGCTATCCGCAAACCATGATGATCACTCTTTTATGTCAATACACATGGATGCCGAGGACCATCACTTTGATCTGGTGAACGTTGAATTACTTGGAAGAAAATGTGAATTTCACGAGGCCTGATAATCTGGCTGGAACTCAATCAACATACACTTGGAGCTGAAGGGCACCTACGGAGCTCTGCAGGTTAAGCCAGCAATAGGCATCAGACTGACAAGAAGTTGTGGTCATTCAGCTGACTGAGGTGAACTAATAGAAGGCTGACTTACGAAGTAGATAAAAATCAGAATGGCATTTTGATCCTTAATAGATTGCGAGACTCCGCGAAACAGAAATGAATAGCAGCACGGAAGATGCTGCCTAGTTGAGTAAAGAAACGTCGGCGACAGAAAGGCCTAACTCAAAGAAAAAAACATGCATCTCGTGCACACCCGTAATAGAGTTACTCATAATAAATTCCAAAAATCTTTGCTTGTTTGGGGATGTTCCATGACAAAATAGAAGTATGTTTTCGAGCTAATGTTTCAGTCGGGACGGCAAAATTATCTTTCAGCGCATCGTTAAATGCTGTGACATTTGATTACTTGTTCAACAAGCGTAGAATTCGCAGTTTCAAGAAAAACAACAAATTATTAAAGTAGATTAAACTTATCTTGGAATTTTCAAATTCCCATAGTGGAACGAATGGACAACAGATTAGTTATGGACAATACAAGAGAAATTGCTGAGTTGAGTTTGCGTGTAAATTAAAACGTTATATGTTATACAGGGAAATATCTTCAAATTGTTTTTACATGACTTTTATAATAATATGCCTTCGCACATAGGAAGCAAAATATGATTTGAGTAAATGTTGCAAAGGTTATGTTCAATATTAGCTAACCTTTAGACATTTGGTTAAAGGTCATTTCTCCACATGGCAGTTAGGTTTTTACATGACAATTGTTTTGCATGTATAAACTACCAATGCGAAAAAAGAAGATTTAGTTTATAAGTTTTTATTTAAGTACTGTTCTATTAATTGCTAACAATTTGCTGGCTGTCTCTCACTATTGTTTATTAACACATACTGCCTGTGGACACTACCGATAAAGTTTATTTACATATGCGGCCAGCATGCATTTTACCGGCTGAAATATATTCTAACATAATTAGTTGGATCCATGATCCAACACTGGCACTATTACTCAAGCTGGAAGCTATATGTCCGAAAACTGTTAGATAACGTTAATGTGGTGAAATCACATAGTTATATATTGTAAGAACAAAAAGTACGCGGTCAGATGTTTTGCTGTTATTACGCATACGTTCAGCCAATCTATTCAAAGACAGGATGCATGATTGCATCTCCTAAACACATAACAAATGGCTGATAAAATCCATAAATTTTCAACTGACCTATCAGCAGCTGTTTAATACACTTGCGACAATGTGGATCTTGTAGTTACTCTCCATAACTCCATTCCAGTAGATGGTTCCCCAATTCACAATTTCATATTCGGAACCAGATTTAGCGATCAGGCTTGGTGCATTTCATCAGGATTACACAAAATGTTTGACGGAAATAAGGTGTTAGAACGTCAGCCGAAAATGGATAAGTTAAAAACGTCCTTGTTATCTTGATGACCTTCCGTTATGGGGCCCAACGTCCTTATAATTATTACAACCTTAAATTACAGAAGGCTGAAAACCCGATTCACACAAATGCACATGTACTGGGATCATACAAAACGCACGCGTTCAATCAGCCTTCCAACTCGTGAAACATTCACATTCGTTTAGTCTTTGCACCCAGAAACAGTCTCGTTTCCATCCAAACACGCATTGTTGTATCCAAGCAACATTGGTTTTCGGGACAACTCTCGCCAAACTTGCAACATTCCTGCCCGTTTTACGGACTTTGCATATTTACATACAAACATCCTTCTTGCTTCCAGGGTTTGCTTACGCAATACTTTTCCAAGGGAAATCCTCCCTTCATCACCGTTTCGTGATGCAAAAATGAGGCTGTACAACGCTAGAATCGCCTTAGCTTTGGCCATTGAAAGCGCCTGTGGCAAAAGGGCTGTCTTGTTCTTGATTTAGTCTTGGGTTGGAAAATCGTGCTTAGAAACTTTGCATTCGGTCTAGGAACCCGTTGGACTCGCGTGAATTAAATTTTCTCGGCTAAGTTCCGAGCACCCACAGACTTCGAGATTTCTCAGTTACCGTGCTGTGCGAGCAATAATTCTGAGTCTACGTTCGTTCATCCAGCTAGGAGAGTTGGTATTACATTGTTAGAACCTGATGTATTCAAGAGACAGTATTCAACACCTTCTTAAATAGTTGGTTCAGAAAAAGTTTAAGACATATTGTGGCTTGTTCCGAAGGCTATATTATAAATGATCAATGTAGAAGGAATCTAAATAAACCGAGTATGCGCATACAAATTGCTCCAGCTTTTGCTTGTATGCAACTTCTAACGGTTCAAGTGTGACGTTCAGGTACAACTTAAAGGTTGTGTAAAGACTGAGGCCTAGATCCAACTTTTAGAATTAATTAAATGTGCTAACATGGTGCGCGACTATGTTACCGCCTCACTACCTAGCAACAAAGATAAGCCATTCTCAGATTCTCTCCGACAGTCCCTGGTGGCTTATTTGAACTAGGTTTGCGTCATAAACAATGTATGAATTTTACTTATAATAAAAGCTTTAACTGAGTAGTTGCTACTTCATGTAATTTTGACTTCAGCGTTGGCCTGTAGCCTAGTTAACGAGCCTGTTTCGTAAGCCTGCGGCAATTGTTCGAATCTGCTTATTGGTAAGCGTTCCCGCGGTATACTCAACTTGCGTGCGAAAGGTGATGGTCAAACGGCAGCGAAGCGTGGTTAGAGCTTACAGCTAACACTTCTTGAATTACAGAATGGTGATATCTACTGCTTTGTAGATTTGGTCAATAGTGTAGTATATTACTAACATTTCCCTAACTATATTATATCCTTTCACCGATGATAAAAGATGAATTAAATTTTCCCGAACACTATCGTGTGACCCTTGGTTTTTAAACAAAATTTATTTCTCCATACAATCTTTTCTGTTGAATTTTTTCTCTGGAAAGGCACCCAAGAAACTCGACTTGTTCCGAAGCCTGACCACAATACAGATCATTCGGAATCTAAGTAGACTAATAATTGTTTATATTCTGATTTATTGGAACAAACTCGGTAAGGTTTATACAAAATACTTTTCACGTTGTGATGCTGCGCTTCATCCGTTTGAGCGATCCAGCAGTTTTGCTGTGAATTTGGAAGCCTTGGAAGGAAATAATGTCAATGCATTAAGATTTGGGGTAAGCTTAGCTTGTTCATAGGCTGAATTAAAGTAGCAAATCAGTTTCTTTGTGCAATCCCAACTATCACTAATAATATATCATTCGCATATCACTCGTGGTAGTGTTCCTATCTGCTAAACCGCTGACTTGTTTGTTGTCTAATTTCGTTAAGCAGAAATCTACTATCAGCGAGCACAGCAGTGAGAATAATTGCCATTTCGTACTTTCATCTGTACGTTGCCAGTGAAAATGCAATTCCATGTACTAGAGCAACATATGGGTAGCCGTTTCTAGCAATTATCCGAAAGGCCGAAATTCAACTGCTTATTCGCGTAGATGGCTTTTTGTCCTTTTTAAGCAATCAAAGGATAAACTCGATACGCCCTCCAGCATAACTGAAGTGTATTTAGATAAAGCTGTTTTATAGACTATAAAAGCTAGAATGTATCGAAGGTAATATATATGGAGACAACTTTGATCACTTTTTCTTTGGTCTGAGCCAACTAATTCAATGGTGCTTGCTACTATGTATTGGTCTTATTGGAAGTCACCAATTATGTGATATCGGTAAGTAGTAATTGCCTTCTAATCAATAACCCTGTGTGCTAAATTTGCTAAAAAGTAACTAATGTAATCGAGTTTTCGTGTTCCCTGCATCGTAAAGTTTAGTTACCCTATTTTTCGATTTCCGCCGAGCGATCTTGCTTATTTTCCATTTAATGGCACTTTGAATAAACACCGATAATGGATTTTATCTTGTATATGTAGTCAGTTTTTTTATTTTATTTGCTTGAGCATATTACAAATTGATTCCACTCATAGGTCAAGAATCGCATGATTCGAATTTCGTAAAATATGTTAAAAGTGTAATATTTGCAAGTCAGTGAACAATCTACAATATTGTCTTAAGAAATAGATATATAGTTGTAACGGTGTATTGTGTATATGTTAATATTTGCATAAGTTTAAAGAAAATGCCGACAGCTCAACCTTTGTTATACAATGAATTTTGCATAAAGCAAAATTTAACGCCTTCCTGTAAAGTTATTGAATTAATCAATCCGCTCTGTTGCTTAAGACATTTAAAACAACGACAACAGGTAAAATCTCTTTTTGTGGATTTCGCCATTGCAATGAATATCAGATGTAAACTGCTACCTAGGAAACGTGGTTTCAGCTGCGATTATCCGGTTATCATTTTTAACCATTCGACAAAATTGCCTTATATTCAACAAAATTTTAGCGCCCTGTCGACTAATGTAGGATATATGTATTAATTAATAAAGGCATGGCAACCGACCGCTGCTATATTCCAAAATATGTTACATCCTCTAAACCGTAAAGTTAGAGCTACGCTAATTCTTCTATTACCGTTTTAAATACCAATACAACGCCTCATTTTTGCACAGGGAAACTGAATGAATAATAAATTGTTTACTAAGGTTAGAATAAGTTTAAACTTTGTGGACTATTACGTTTGTAATTGCACAATGGTAAGATAAACCAGTAATGTTATGTATAATTATTGCCTTGTTTTCTCAGCTGGACAATAAATGAAGAGGCTAAACAAACACCAAATAAATTGTTACTTACTTTTATAAATTCCAAAGTATAATTCCGAAATATAACATTTAAATTTAACTCCAAATTGCTGATGCGTCGGTGTTGGGAGAAACAACACCGAACAAGCTCCAAACTCCAAATAACATTTCTTCCGACACAACTCTTTATTGAAGGTCAGCGTTTGATTTACATAGATTTGTATATATATATATATATATATATATTATATATATATATAAGCAACCTGCCGTTCATATATTTTGCCAATGACACTATAACGGAATAAGAACACTTGTTAGGAATAGGAAATATTAACCCGCAACGTTTTTTCCGTAGGTTTTTACTCACCTTTTTAAGTTTGTTTATTTTTTGTGTTGTTATGTATAAAAGCGTAAGCGTGGCCAAACACAGAGATACACGTCCGCCATTGAGGTCGGTCTTAAGCCATGACTTCCACGGTCTCTAGATAGAGACACTCCGTATACCTGAAATCCAGACCAGGGAGTCGAAAACCATTAAATAAGGCTAACTGTTCCATCACCTTTACATGTTCCTTCTCCATGTAGTAGGTTGTCTACGGCGTTGTCTCATTCATAGCTGTCCAACAACTGCCAACAAAGCCTGAAACGGAAGACTATGAGCGGACAAGCGTAATGCGTTTCCAAGCCACCGCAGCTGACAAAGCGGGGCGAGCTCCTCAAGAGAGTAGAGGCCCCTACCTAAGATGTACTGCCTAACTTTCATATTGGTTAAGTGGTGTAGACACCACAAATGAGCAATGGACCGCAAGCAGTTTTCAAAGAGAGAGGGACGGCGCAGGCCAAGGGTACAAACAAGCCTATTCTCACAACCATACGACAGTATAGCACGGATGGTTGCAAAATTAACCCACCCTTTGATGGATAGACGAATGTCATAGCGACGCCACAAGTAGCTCAGCTTATAGAAAGCAAGGCAAGCTCTTGAGATACGCAAGGAAATATAGTCTCCAACAACTCTCTGTCTGTGACGCAACTTCCCACCTAGGTTAACCTCTCCGTAACCGCCAATGTCTTATCAGCAAGTGTGTTCAGGCATAGGTATCTGCAATTCTCGTTAAAGAGCATTGCATTGATTGGGAGTAGGTCATCCCAAACTTCAACACCTCAATCACCAAGACATTGATAACAATTTGGGTGGAGTTTGGACTGTTGCCCAGCAACACAATGTCATATGCCTAGTCCATGTCAATAATTTGGCTACCTGGGAGGATTTCAACTTTGGCACTCAGTATTTCTTTTAGAGCATTTTGGGGACTCCTTCAAAGGACAAAATGAAAAGGACTAAGGAGATAGGGCATCCTTGTTGAACACCGCTGGTGACAATAAAGAACGGCGATAGCTTGCCTGAGCTCCAACCTAACAGGGGTCAGTGTGCACACAGCACGCATTATGAAAATAAAATGTCCGGGAACGCTATTCTTTAACAAAATGCCACATTGCAGACCTGTTGACAGAATCGAACGCCGCGCGGAAAGCCGAGAAGAAAACAGTCGTTGGCTTTTGATACACATGGCAGAGCTGGCTGTTCTGCCGGAACGTGTAGATTCAATCGATGCACGAAGTACTTAGTGAACAAAGAAATGAGCCTCGTACATTTATGAAAATCGTAGCTTCCATACTCGCAATGAAATCATTTGCGGTGGTTTTATATAGGTAACTAAGTCTTTACCCGAGGAACTCTGTCTACCTTGGTTTACTTGCTGTTGACGCTAATGTTTGAAATGGCTTTAAGTTAAGCTGCTAAGACGCTCACATGCAAAATATTATGCCGTATTTCGCGTATAATTTTGGATTGTACGCTCAAGAACAGGGAGTTGCAAAGGGATCGCCAATATCTATCTTGCTGGTACATCTGCATGTGGAGCGTTCTGAAAGGAAAGCGCTTACAACCTCTAGCAGATCGCTCGATTTGTGGTCATGTGCAGATGATGCATTTGTGATTATGAAGCAAAATTTCATGGGGCAATTTCTTAAATCTGAAAACCATTAATGAGAAGATAAACTTACCGCGTTACTAGAATATTGCACTGTTATACCGCCTTTTCTTGATAGCCTATTTGCAGGAACGGATGAAGGCTAAATACGACCGTATGTGGCAAACCGACAGATGCTGTCGAAGAACTCCATTATAATTCCTGTCATCTAAACCACATCTGTGCCGATATCTTTTCCTGTTTCACATTGCTCAGTTTCTGTGCACAGAGAAAAAGGAGCAAGGTTGCTCATAAAATGGCGGTAGGCAAACTAGTAGTCAGTTGATATATGAAGAGGTTATTTACATGCCAGTTGCAAGAGAGCTTTAAATACACCTTCAAGAATCATGGCGGAGTGGTTTGAAATGTTAGGAATCCTATGTAATAAACGAAGCGCTGAGACGATTCAGAGGAGTATTAAACAATGGTAAAATAGGATTTGTTTCCGAAAAGTGTTAAACGCTCCGTTCATCAATGATGCGATTAAATATCGACTTCATTAGGATAAGAAAACCAAAAATTTATATATAAATTAGCTGCAAAGTCTTAAGGCAAGTAAAATTAGATTATAAAACGAGAGAGCTACGCAAAAGTGTAGCCAAAATCAAGCGGCACGTTTTGCGTCTACCAAGAGACAAACCTAAACACAGAGATTATGCTAGATTTAGCCTTGACACTACTTTCATTTGAGGCAGTAAAATAAACTTGCTAGGAAATTTTGCGATAATGCAGTTAAGAAGACAGGGAGCAGGCCAAATTTATTTGTTTATGTGGGTGAGATTATCAAGGATAATAGCGGCATGGGCAGTAGAGATTAAATACCGTTATCTTTAAGTCGGCGGACGGATTCATGTCGGCGAGTGAATCAGCGGCAGCAGAACCTGGAATACATCACGGGTGATTGAATTCTGATGTGAACCAATGGAGAAATTTCGTTGCTTGTTATCACACTAGGTTGACCTATAGACAAATTAGACTCTAAAATTATTTTACATTGACTCTTTTTATTTCCTGCGAATTCCACTCTACCGTAAATCTTGCGTGAAGGAGCTCTTACGTTAAGAACGAAGTTTAGCTCGAGAAATCTTACAAATCAGATAAGTAATGAACATTAAAATCAATTCCAAATTACTGATGTTTAACATCCCGCAAGTATGAATGCACTACCTGTAAGTTCTACCATATGGACATGCAAATAAGCAACATCGTGAGATTTCATCATGAATTTATCAAATACAACCAAACTATGGCAGAGTAATATTAATAGACATGGGTTATAAATGCAACACCATTGTGACTTTCCCGGTGTTTTCGAAAATGCGGTGAAAAAGCCGATCCTGCTAATTCCCTCTAAAGTTATATTGCGTTATATGAATTTATCGGCGCAACTGTATCACTAAAGCAGCAGGCAAAATAATATTATAATCTTGGAATTATTTTTAATAAGGTTCCTTAAAAGATGGTTTCGCGGAAACCTTGCAATGCATCCGCAATTTCCGGAAGTGTGTTTTTGGATAAGTGTGAATGTTTGCTCTAATTCAGTGGAAGGATACAATAATATAAGATTGACTAAGATTTAATCCTCCCTGCGTTTTCAAACGTTTGTATAGGAGAAATTGGATTTTGGATACAGTTTAGGAAACAAAAGACATAATGTTCCAATGCATCTCACTTTCATAAAAACATTGGAGGTCATGGGCATTATCACAACTTCACTATTTCTACCATATTAATTCAAACTTAGAAAGCAACATCATCAACTGAAAATGATGTTCGCCTGGTGTACTTATAGAAAAGTAACTATTTTGTGCTTGTTTAGTGCAACATAGACCTTCAACTTTACTGCTTTCTTGCAATTTGCTTTCTGTCCCGGAATCTGGACATAGTGACCAAAATACGATAATAATTGTATGGCCTACGTGTGCAAAGCGAGAGCAACCTGTCGGAAATGGACGAACAATAGATACTACCTCTTAGATGACAATGCTTTCCTGATCATTGAACAAAGTTGCAGAGTGCAATCGTGTAATCGGCCATTGTTCGAGCTTTTGGAATTTTGGAAAGATATTAATGTGTGGTGTTATCCAGTGATCCATGGTACTCGCCAAAGAATGGGATTAGATATTATTCTAACATCAGGACATGCTGTTCCTTTTCCCGGTAAGCGATAGCTCTCCAAGAAATAGCATAGAAATTGGTTACTAGGATCCAAAAAGTGACTCTGCACAAAATGTATTTAAACGAATGTATGTTGATTGTAACAATAACTTTAAGTAAATTATTATTTTGCCCACACAGCCAAAGTGCTACTAAATATTATTGTAAAACAAGATTCCTTCAATAAAACGTTGGTAATGATCCATTAAATTAGAGTTTTGAACGGTTTGTAACGGTGATGCTTTATTATAATTCATCGAAATACACAGAAACACAACGCATTTACAGGTTATTCATTGTCAATCCTAATCAATTCAAGAAATGGCATTATGCACCTATAGCTCCTAATTTTCAGCTCGTTCACTGCCCGCTGGATAAAACTGAAGCTAATTGTGAGCTCGTAATGGTATAAATCCTGGTTCACGGCCTACCTACTGGGTATATTAACTGCTGTTGGGGTGATCGTTACAATGCATTTACTGTTTTTGCTGGCATTGAGAGACGCAAACGTGAGGCAGTATTTCAAATCATGTGCGAAGATAGAGGGAAAAATCCTAAGCAATATGACGGCGTTATCGGCGTCTCGCAAGATGGCACTTTACCCGACTATCATTATTTTTCCCGCCCTGGAATTTGTTCCGGTGAATTGGATGCTGAAGTATGTTCCCGACCTAGTGGACAAGCGTCCCAACTCTTATTCTTCCCAAAGTTGCTTTCTTCACCCTCTCTGTCATGCAGAGGAAACTGACCAATATAAAAGTGATTGCATAAAAGTTATGAATATAGTTCTTGAGAACAGTGACAACGAAGGAGTAAAATGTCAGACAGACATAAACACAGACCGTTCATCAGCGGTGCATTTTCCCTGTTGGAGTTGCACCGAATATGCAACCTGTGTATGGCAATACCTGTCCATAAGAGAGGCACTAGATCGAGTCCACGGTGATTTGCGGAAAAATGAGATGTGTACCTCGGTCAATTGTCAGCATCTGTGCGACGTAATATGAAAACACCGACAACCAACACTAACTAATTACGAATTTTGTCGTTCCATGATTGACAGCACATACGAAGACCCAGAGCGTGATGAAGAATGCCCATGCGAACTTACATGCCCGAATAGAGTAACAGAGCCATGTGTTGAACCCTCTGCCCCACCTCCAAGTTACGATCAAGTTGCAAAATAAAAGAGTGTAATTCCTTCACACGGCAGAAATGAAGGTAATCGTTTATTAGTTTGATTGGCCCCTTCGGTTGTTGCACATGCAAAATTTCCTCATGTTATTCGACAACATTCCGCTTTAAACTAGGTTGTTTCCCAGTTATTCCTTCCGTTCGTTTTGACGATCATGTGTTGTTTTATTGTGAACCGTAATTGTGCTAAAGCGTTGGCCTTTTCAAAATTATATGCTTGTAATTTAGTGATAATGAAATTGTCAACTTTTCAAAACGTGAATCAAATTTCTTTTGTTATACAATAGCGCATCAGTCCTCTTCATTACGGTTTTAATATTGATCCGCAGCGTCTTTCTCAACTGGTAACTATTGGTGTCCTCCGAATCGCTACTTTATATTGTCAGCTGACAAACCTTTTGGTCAGTAGATATCGCTCTGCATGTGTGTTGACGGTTGAGCTGATGTTACTAGGAAACATCACAAGTTCTCAGTAACTGCAGTTTTGAGTCAAAATCGGCAGTAAGTGGTGTTTCTTTGCGATAATCACCGGCATTCAAACAACGCCAAGCGGCAAATAGACGCATAAAAACAGAAAAGTACTTGTTTTAACAGTTAGAAAATGGGTGGCAAAGTATGCGTAAGATAAACCCACTGCTTTTTAAATACGCTACGAAGGATAGGGAAAATGCAAAGACCTAAATGTTCCAGATGTTGAAACTAAATGCAGAAAATAACGCATCTGCTGCTCATGTTTGCCTCACGAGTACACACAAAATAATTTCGGTTTTCTGTGACTGCACCTAATAATTATATACTACATGTCAGTTTAAATGGAGACCCGAAGTTTGCACATAGGCACAAGTGATTCGGAGTTAAACAACTTTTGATGTATCTGTGTTTCCTATGCGTTTTGCAAACAATTGGTAAATACTGAGAACATATATTCGGGTAATGAATATATGAGTGTGTAATTTACTGTCTCTTCTCAGATGCTTCTACGCCAAATATAATGAGCTTCGTTATACTTTAATATTCAGCACTAACCCAGTTTCTTGACAAAATGAAGAATATCCGTTCCATTTCATTTGCCCTTAGTTATGTTTTATGAACAACAACGGCAACTGCATTTACTACAATATGTATATAAAGAAAACTCTCTATTTATTTGATCTGATAATTTCTATATTGAAGCATAAGGAATTTGAGACACTACATTTCAGCTCACTTTAATTGTTATCTGGAAAAGCTTGACACATCTGTGTCTAGAATATGCTGCAAAACTTAGGATTAATCAGCGCAAAATATGCGTACCAAAAAATGTACTCAAGCGACGCTACCTGAAAGTAGATGTAAGAGGAGTGTTCGTCCAATAATATATTCCTCTCCTGAAGTAGAGCATGACATTTGAGATTTCTGCGGTCAATTATAAACTAAGCATTTCTGCTTCTTTGGGCAGCCTAAAAATTAACTTTATGTGTGGCTAACCCCAACCGGTGGCCAAGTATTCTATTTCACAGTGAGAAGCAGTATGCATATTTTCGGACATATATTTCAGATTTGTTTATTGCATACACTTTCATCTATATTTGTTAGAGTTGTAATCAAATACAGCAAAATAAACATCAGTATGTATTTCACTAACCCTCCACTATGTAAGCAACTTATAATAATTTTGCTGAAAAATTTGTTCCTCATGGAAAAAATATTATAGACCAATTGTTACGTTGAAAGGTTTTTTTGTGACATTAATAGTGAAATGGATGAGTAAACATGGCTTGATAGGATAACCGTGCAACTTCGCTTCGTTCGGTATTCCCCACAAATCTACATTTCACCTATATAACATCCTAGCTCGACTGATATATGTACTCTTCACATGTCAGACTTAAATGATTTGAGCTGAGCGTTGTATTAGCAGTACATATTTAAACATGTAAAACAAACGGCCTTTACCCAGCTATAGGACAAATCACGTCAGTTAGTTGAGTTGAAATCCAAGAAAGCAAAACGAATCCAGTCTTTATTTGCTGAGATCATGGATTAAAATTCGCTGCTGCATAAATATATTGTAAATTGGTGATGGACCTAAAACGGAAACAACACCCAATACAGTCAGCTACAGTGCCGCCAGAACTATTTTTCCAATCGTGTTGGTCAACCACGGAAGGCTCTTTCGAGTTTTGTCATTTCAGCGCCCAAGCTATCCATTTTAAAAAAATGACTCGACGATGCTATGTATCATTTATATAACTTGATCTGATATGAATTCAATGAGTGATGACAAGATGCAAGCAAAGAGTGTTCTCACCAACCTCACTAAGTCGGGTAAAAGTATATAAATATGTGTTAACTTGGATAATATGGTGAGTCCACAGATGTCTTTTTCACTTTTGTGTACTTTTAATGAACTAACGTTTTTTCTATAAACTATAAATTTTTCAAGCCTTGCCTCTTTAATCCATATTATACCATTTTTCCATTGTAAGATAGTCGATAACAGTTTACTTATTAGTGTAAAAAACGAAAGTACTCATCCATATCTCTAACTGATCCATGTACTAGTTACTTTCAGTAGCCAGACATGCAAATACATTCAAAAATGGAACAATTTATGTATGTAGTGCTGCGAGGTAAACGTAACAAGCAATTTCTTGTTTAAGACATCTGATATTGGGAGGAGAGAGCTGGATTTGAGTGAAGTTCCAAGGTTTGTACACGCGAAGTAAAATGCGATCCCGTTTTTTCTTTATAAGAGGCTTACTGATTATTCAATTACTTATTATTAGTTTTATTGGCCGCGAAACGTGAAACGGGCTTTACATTTCTGAAAGCCTTTTCTATTTTGAAATTTAAAGGGGTGGATATTGTGTTGTCGTGAAAACCATGCGCTTTCGAAAATTGCAATTGATGTTTAAGTCTAATAAATTTCTGCTTTGGTAGACAGCTATTATTTCACCAAAGACACATGGGACTTATGTTTTCACACTCAAGCTGTTAGCTTTAATAGGAGAAATGGAATCTTAATTAAATTACAACTAAATATGGTGATTGGATCAATAGCAATAAGCAACATGCTCCTATGGGTTGCTACTCAGATACAAGTCTCAAATGCTAGCCCGCAATGCGAACCAAGCGACGGAATATTACGAAGTGTAAAAGCGACTAGAGCTAAAACAAATAGAGAGCAGGTGAGCCAAAGCAGACCGTTGCGTAGCAACCCGACTCACCGGAGAAAACCAGTTGAACAGGAAGCAAACTGAGCAAAACAAATGGGCGATCATAAAATAAAAGGAACAAGCTTCCGCTGTCGTAAAATACTGAATGCCTAAGTGTTTTACGTTTAATAAAATGACCTGAAAACGGTATAGGATCATCAGCTAACAAAATGTGTGGATTCGCTTATAGGCCGCTTAACCTCGGACGGCGTAGTCAAGTGTTCAATGAGCAAACTGGATTAAACTGCCCAATTGAGAGCTAGTCTGTCAAAGCAAGCGGAAATATACAACTGATGATACTACTTTTTAAAATTGGTTTTGTTTATGAACTCAAAACTGATAAATGTTGCTCCTTCTAGTTCAAGCAAATGTGCCTTATTTGATGTTATGCTATTAAATCTGAGTGGTTCTACTGCTTATCGGACAGTGCGCAGTCGATTCCATGTTTTTATTTATAAATAGTTAGTAGAAAAACAAACTGAGATTTATTTTTATTTAATTTGTCCAAATTAGGCCCACTATGTCATAAAATACTGATGGAAAAGGAGATATTGTTAACTATCTTATAAAATTTAGTCTGCGAGTAACTCATGAATATCTCATCCAATAAAACGAAAATAATTCGGTACACCACCAGGCAAAAGCTTCATATCCAACTATATATTTAAATAAAGGCGTAATTTATCATGATTTAGCACATCACTTGCTGTCTATAACCACTTTCCTTTTGTTTGTTTTAGTATAAGAAGTGAAACATGGGAAGAGTATGTCTTTCCGCTTTAATTACTAGGTAGAAATGTGAAGCGAAATAACTACTCTGGTAAGTAAACTATAGGCAGCCAAATGACCAGGTGATATTTATGGTGAACGCAACTAAATTCCAGCAAAAATCATTAAGGCTGCGAAACATAAAAACAGCTGTTTCCAATACAATAGATAATGGCATATTGCGTCTCAGTTCATGTGAAGGGAAAAATAATGTTAAGTCCATTGGGGTAAAGTATGTTGGGAGAAACTGCAATTAGATTCTAGGGAAGCAAAAAGTCTGCAGGATTTTTGCTAAAATTATTCTACTGCATGGTGATTCCGTTTAAAATTAAAGAAAACTAGTGCTTGTTTTGGTAAAATTGATATAAATGCTTATAATAATATAAATAAATATTTTTCGTCACACAGTCTTTCCACCAGCTTACTATTTAATTTAGTGGCAAGTGGGACACTATCTAGCTATAGCAAGACGTGCTGCGTACCAAGTACAGAAGATTACAAAAGCTAGATTAGTGATGAGCAGATTACCTCCATTCCGAGATTGGGGTGCAGTGATCATTATGGTAAGGAGTGAGAAAAGTAAATTATAGTCGCTCACTTATTTCCATTTGATACATAAATCTTGTTGAAATGCATCCTTGGCATAATCCACAGTAGGGGAGTTTAGGTAACAAATTGCTGGGAGCTGAGATTTACGGCTAGTCGTTTTTTGAAAATATAAAAGGTAAGAGAGGATACAACTGAGTCTGGGAGTGCGTTCCAGCTTTTGCAAACCCGAAGGGAAAAGTAATTCCGTCGACAATCTAGACGGCTATATTGTCCCTTTAACTTTAGGCAGTTACCCCTGAGATGCGTGTTGTGACTACGTTTCAGCAAATGGCAGCATACGTGGTTGGGGTCACTCAATATCTGATACGCCAAAATGAGATCGCCGCGCAGCCTTCGATAGCGTCCGCTGAAAATTCCCAGCAACTTCAGCATTCGGTGGTAAGCGTGATGGCGTATGCCCTTTATATTCTTTGTTACCCATCGTTGTGGTGCCTCTATCGTTTCTAGGTCGCCCTTCAACCAAGATTGCCAAGCTTGGATAGCGTATTCAACATGAGGGCGCACGTAGGAATCGTGCATCATTTGGAAGATTGATGGGTCAAATCTTCCGAATGCCCATCACAGCATGCCAATGTGCTGATTGTCTCTTTTCGCAGCTAATTCAGCCTGTTTTGAACAGTTGAGGTTACACTGTACGATCACACCTAGGTCACGTTCCTGGGAGCTATTCTGCAATCCATTTGTCCCAAGTGAATAGATGTAGTTATGTCTATGGCGTAATTGTACAACGCGACATTTGTCCATGTTGAATGTAAAGCGCTTTGAGCTGAGCAGTTCGACACTGTGTTAAGATCGCACTGGAGCTGTTCATGTTCGCCGGTCCTCTGTTCCTTCGACATATCTTGATATCATCAGCGCAAAATAGGAAAGAGGAAATAATTGATCTCGCCAAATCGTTAATGAACACCAAGAATATACGAGGTCCAATAACCGAGCCATGTGGTACACCACACGTCATATAGATTGCATCAGATAATTATTCTCGGACTCTCACCAACAGCCGTCGTTCTTGTAGAAAATTCTCAATCCAACTCAGCATTTGGTCGCCATTGCCGTAATTCCGAAGCGTCTGGAAATGAATGCGATGGTCTAAGCGATCAAACGCTTTTGAAAAGTCCAGGTAGATGACATCGACTCCTACTTTATCATAAACCGATTCAGTCCAGCTATTACGCGCAATTAATATGTTGGTATGGCCCGAATGCTTTTGATGAAAGCCATGCTGCTCTGAGGCTGTTAAACTGTGGCCTTCCAGGTATTCCATCAGCGCATCTGCGATGATTGTTTCCATCACTTTGGATAGTACTGGAAATAGTGTTATTGGACGGTAGTTGGCGGGATCAGTGCAGCTACCTCCTTTATGGATAGGAGTGAGGAGCCCTCGCTTCCATACTGGTGGTATACGGTTCTCCTCTAGACATTGCTGATAGAAAACTGCCAGTGGCTTTGCTAGATCATTAGCTACCGCCTGCAGAGCTTTTGTTCGGATGCTGTCAGCTTCGGGAGAACTGTGGATATGCAAGTAGAGCAACTTCTTCAACACAGCTTCCTCAGTGAAGGTGATGTTTTCTAAGTCAGATGGTGAAGTATTAGAAATGCGGAGAGTGTTTGTGCTCGTTACCTGCTGGAAAGTTTGGGAGTAATGAAACCGTAGGACATCAGCTGCTTCCATTTGTGATCGCGTGCACTAATGCTGGAACCCCTCGGTTTACCTTTCGAAGGCCGTTAACGTGCCTGTACAGGAGTTTGCGATTCGTGCAAAATCGCTTCATTAATTTCTGTTGATGCATGACCTTGTCTTCGCGGATCAGTTTCACACAGAAGTTATGATGCGTCACGTATGCAGTCCAGGTTTCGGCAATCGGGCACACCTTTGATGTCGCCATAACAAATCTAACGGGAACACAATTTACGTGTTCTTCTCCTCAAAAATTACTTATGCTTGTTTTAGGTTGGAAGGACTTCTGTCCTGATGCATGCGCTACCAGCGTGCTAAACGTCCTTGTAAATGTTTCCCAGGTAAAATCTGGGGGGCATTCGGTTAAGATAGCCCAAGTGGTATCCTTAACAAGCTTAGACAACACATTGCAGTGTGTGACAGTATTCACTTAATCCTCCTCCTTTTCATGGTACTCCGCATAGCAAATATAGTCAAAGAGTAGAGTACCATGACAAACTACGACCCAGTGGTGTGCTTGTAACTATCACGCTAACCATAAATTCTTCGTTAGTGAGCACAAGATCCGGTATCGACGGCTTGTTAACAGTTCGGAATCTGTTGGGAAAGATTGCGTGGTTGTACAGAGGGTGGCTAGCAATAAGCTCTTGCCAGCAGGCTTTAAACTGCATACAGTCGGTTGCCGGCTTTTCTATGTCGTGCACAGTAAAGTCTCCCGCGATAAGAATGTCGTTGTAGAACTTGTTCAAAGCAAACTGAAAAACGTGGTTCAGTTTGGTGTCCATTTCCGAAGTTGAGTTTGGTGTGCGATAAATCACGGCTAGTAGACATGTGTCCTTGTTTCGCAAACACAGCCGGCACCAAAGCGATTCGGGAGCTCGGATTTCCGGGTGATCGATAACTGCACATCGGAGCTTTGTATTATAGTATAGTATCACACCGCCCCCTTCCGGTTCTATCGGTCCGAAGCAGTGACATGCCGGGTAAATTGATCTAAGAATCTCAGGGTCTAATCATGTCTCTGTAAACATGACGAGCTCACGCGGTTGCGAGGCATGGAGTATTCTAAGTTTGGTCAACTTGCTTAGAAGGCTATGGCAGTTGTATGCATGCAAGATGGGACTTTTGTTGTTAGGAGTTCATTGTTAGATGTTATGTTTGTGTTAGTTTTTAAGCCATCCGTTAGGTGGCCGGTCGTTAATCGATTTTTGGTTTATGCATTTCAGTCGTGTTGCATGGCATTATTGAGCGTTCCCGAAAAGACGTTTCACTGGTGCTGTGCTCGGTCCTCCTGTGTGTCGTGGGTGCTGTTTTGTCCGTCTCTCCACAGAAGAGTGCAAATAAAGAATTTGTTGCGTTTGCGAATTCCATTGAATTGCTTCCGACTATTGGTCGTTCGCCTGCTGCCTTTAGCCGGAAATCTGTTGGCAACCCAGCTCGAAACTATAACCAGCTATCCAACAGAACTTGCGTCATTCCCTCCGAGTGTAGTATTACTTTCATTAACCTTGGACATCAGCCCTTGTAGTTAGGTGATAACGGCACTCTTGTCAGGGATTTGGTAATAACCTTGTAAGCAGGGAGTGCTTCGCGGATGCAGCACCACTTCTCTCGTTCATGTGTTTGTTCATCGTGATCAGAAGGATGCAGAAGCTCAGGAACACCATGGACAATATTGTTTTCTTGCTATCCCTATTAGCAATGCCGCGTTGCTCAACTGCTACTTTTGGGCGATCTTTCCAAGGTAGATCAGGTAATATGCGCGCTTCGCTCGGTGAGTTGCGAAGACGAACTGCTGAAGGCAGGTCAGCCTCTGTCTCCTCTGTAGAGTGTAGTGGCACTCTAAGAATCCGAGCTTCACCAGAGTGCACTGAGGTCGGGTGACGCGCTACGCGTTGCAGCATTGAAGGCTTAACCCGAATGCCAATCGCCTCGCAGATAGAACTTTACTGGTTGCGATCATCTTGCAACTTGCCTGTTATTGTTCCAGATTTGGATTCGGGAATATTGGTGACACGAGAGTTAACGCAGCGTGGTTTTGTCTATCGAATTTTGGCTTTAGATTTTTGCCGGAAAATCGGGTTGTTTAGAGGACACCATTGGATTTGGCGGTGAAAGCTGCTTTGCGCCACGAGTGCTCGGTATTGAAGCTGGACCTATGTTTGTCCCTCCCGGTGTGTTTGTCGAGGCTATCGATGCGTAGGTTACCTGCTTGTTAGCTGCACCGGATTTCCTACGGCTCTGAGCTGTTGGCGTCATGGATGAATCTCCAAGTGAAGCGGCTATAGTTGGAGAATTGGAAGCAGGCATGTCTCAGGCTTGCCCACGTATGGCAGTGATGTGACCCAGTGGATTTAGAGTCACAGACGCTGCAGTGCGGTTGGAGCGTCTAGCTACTTTCTTCGGTGTATACTCAGAGGTTAATTTGGTCGGGTGAGCTATTATCGTGTCCGTATTTACCTCCGGGGGAGGGATCTTAGTACTTACCAATTGCGCGATTATTTCAGTCATCCTATCTCATTTTTTCATGAGGAAAGATAAAAAGTTGACAAATGGAATGACTTGACATGTTGGGCAAAACCAAATGGTGTCAGCAAGTTGGTTTGTCTGTCTCACTTCTTGGACGGATTTGCCTGTACATTGCGGACAGTACGATCTAATGCAGCTAGAACAGGTATTACTGATCTTAATCACTTTACTGCAGTTGTCTGCGCAACATAGGCGACATTGAACCATAGTCGTCCTCATGGTTTACAGCAAGGCATATCTAAGCGGTCACCTTGATGAGTGTACTTTGCGCTGGCGGTGACGCACGAATAGGTCAGAACACGCACACGAAGTGAGGATTGTTTAACCGCACCAAGGTCAGTGCGGAGAAGCAGATGGAGGTCGTAACGCGAATTTCCGGTTCAGCCATCAATCGACTCGCAGTTGTACACAGACACCCACACAAAGCGGCAGCGTGTGTTAATCGGCTTGCCTTAAGCGACGATGCAGGTGGAGCGCTGATAAGCGTCCCTAGAGCTGCTATGTTGAAAAAAGGTGCAAAAAGCCTAAAACTTTGTCATGCTGCAACTTACAGGGATGATTACCACACAGTTCGAGAGCCCGCAACATTTTCTTCCGAATGAGACCGAAATCTTCTCCGAAAGACTGATTTGATGTAGTTACACAAATGCAACTCGACAAAGAATATGCCGGAAAATGGGAATTGGAGCAAGGGTACAATCCACGCAGGCTAGATCCATGTGTTCGGAATCACTGAGTAGAGGTCATCAAACTTGTTCGAACGAGCGCACGCACAATATTGTGTTGGAAGAATTGGAGTGACTACAGTGGGCAAAGCGAGAGACCAGTTAAAGTGCGGCCGAACGGTAGGGTGTAGTGAAACCAACGTAGTCCGACGGGTTCTAGGGGAAATCATTCCCTGTGGTGATTACCGCCTTTTTGGCCTTGATGTCATGCTAATAAAGTTATTTTTATGGATCTATATCTAACGCAAGTTTTTCATAGGTTAATAGGTCGAAATGTCAAAGGTTGTCCATGTTGATGTTGGTAAGTGGTATTACGAAAATATGAATACCTTGCATGTTGTTAGTTGAAGAACAAAGTTTAAGCTAAGCGACCAATGACTGTATGTGGCCATTGGTGTGCCGTTGCCTGCTCTTATGATTATCGGCAAGAAGCGGTCGGCTCGCCTGGAACAGGGGACGAATACAGACCTCCGCACCGGTATCAACTAAGAACCCAGTCTTAAACTCATATGCCGTCATGTTGATGAGATGGCCTTCGGTTTTTCAGACACCATTAGTGACCACTACTGGCCAGGTTGAAAACTACTTGCAGCGATGAAGCAACTTGGCTGTTCGCATTTACGGGCTTTGTTACCGAATGGTAAGTGATAAAAACGGTAAGCTGGATCGTTAGGTTTCGTGCGGTGGAGGGAGGATCTACAGCGGCTGAAGTGCATGTCGTCTAGGGTGGGTTAATTGACTTGACTCTGAAGTAACTCTCTTTTTCGTTGATAACGTTTTGCCGGTGCTAAGCTGGATAAGCGCTCTATGTTTAGTTACTGGCTGGTGCCATACCGTGACAAAGCTTACTAGATCTGATAGGGGCGATTATCAGGGCAACTGTTATTGTAACGTTGGTCTGTGCGCTTTCAGGCAAGCGTTTAATACCATATTTAGCGGAGAATACCGGCGCCCATTCATGATGAAATAATGAGCTTTTACATTTCTCGCAAAACGGCAGAGGTCCATTCCGAAGATCCATGAGTATTTGAGACGGTTGAATTCTTCTTTAGGCCAATGTATTCGGTTGCAGACCGCATCATCAGTGCGGCTTTTAGGATCTGAATTTCACAGTTCCTTGTGGCAATGCCAGATCCAAATGGCGATTGATCTTATCCCTTCATGAACATCCTGTCGATTAACTCATGTGAGTCGGCCAAGTTTTCTCTTATTGATCCAGTCGGTCTGAGCCACACCGCCGACTTAATCTGCAGAACTTCACAAATCTCCCTAGATTCAGGTGCTGGTTGATATACTTCCAACCAAAATACCTGTCCTAGATGTACTCATCTGCATACAGGCTCGTTGTTTTTCCGATTACAACCTTTTTCAAATAGAATTGGTGCATTTCAGCATCCATATGTACTTACATTAGAGATATGCCATCATTGCGGCGAACGGCCAGATTATGTTCAGGATATCTTGTGCTGCTTTTTCTCCTAGTCTAGCTCACTGCCTGTTACAATAATTGCATGCATGTTTGTAACTCACACCCATGTTTCTTTCATAATAGCTTGGTCCTTAAAGGTGAAAGTATGTTCCGAGCAGTTAGCTTTGCTTTCTATTCGAAATTTGCATTGGATTAGCAATCGTATTTGCTCCCACGGGCGGTGGCAAAATTTTCGCCCTGACTGAAGGCAGAATATGTGCTTGAAGGCCACACAATAGGCTCAAGATGAAGCGCACATTAGTTTTCGATGAAATGAGTGATAGTTTGAGACACTGAGGTAAATGTGATGAAAGTGAGCACAATGGGGAAAGTAAAGCGATAGTTTAGAAGACGGCCTTTTTGCACAGGTGTGATACATGATGTAAATGTCTAGTTGTCCAAAATTAACATTAAATAATTCAACCCACATTTTATCCGGATATTTTGCTCAATATTTTTGGTGGAGGAACGTCGACGGTACTAAATTTCTCGCCCCATGACTCATACCGCTTCTGCTAGACCGACACCTATGCTCCGCCACTGAACATATAACCTGTGCGGCAGTGGAAGCCAGGCTGCCATCCCAAAAATTTCATTGGTGTTAGGTAAGACAATAGTCTTCATTAAAGTTGCATTTATGGACGCAAATTGTGATTGTTTTCTAGATATCAGGCAGCACAGAATAAAATTTCTAGGAGAGTAATGCCGTTGAAACAAGCTAAACTGGCGGTTCTTCTCTGCCTTCCTCAGTTGCGACGTGCTAATGTGCGGTTAGATATGTATGAATATAAATGTTACACAACGGCGCTTATAAATGGCCAGATGGTTGCTGCTGTACATCAAAACCTTGTCAGTGGGCGTTGATTTCTGATAAAAAGTTGTTTCGAGAGGCCCAGAATAAAGTTCTGTCATGAACGTAACCAAAATCGGCAACTGGTAAATTGACCAATTGGAAATGACAGAAAAGAGAGTTGCTTAGCTGGTTTCCTAAAGTTTAGACAGTTTGTTGATAACAATATAATCTCCCACGTAACGTATACATACCCTTGGCTCCACAGTCGGCACTGCGTTTTTTCTTATGCCTGCTTGTATCACTGATTCAGATATAAGTACAGAAACTCGCGATCCCATTTGCGGGACAATGATTTATTTGTAAGGTCGTTAAAAGTGAAATTGTTGGTATGAGAGGAATCAAGCGACTACTTATTTGTGTGACTAAAAATATATTTTCAATTAAGAATCCACGGCAATTATGACACTTGTCTTAAGGGAGCAGGTTAGAAGAAAATAGCTGAAGATCCGTGTGAGGCAATGATAAATCTGGTAGGGTGCACGGATGAATGGACTACATGCTGGATGAAGCACATTATCGTTCCACGAACGTAGGGTAACGGCAGTAGTAAAGTGCCGTATGTGACAAGCACATAACAAGTTAAGTAAACTCATACAAGTAACGAGATTTTCTATCCCGAAATGACATTCCCCAGCTGCGATAATAGATCGGGCAGTCCGATGAAACATGTTGCGTCAGGCAACAGTGACATGCGGCAATTTCGTCGGCCAATCGCTGCAAGCCAATAGAATATGGATGCATAGATATAACAACATGTACGCACATGGGTGTAAGTGATTTACTTCAGCCAAGATATGCACGTCTGCGAATTGTCACATGAGCGGTGACATATTACAAGACAGTGGGTTGGTGAAACGAATTCTTTTCGTCTGAGGCACCAACGACGGGATAAGATGACACTTGGTAATTGTATGATAAGTAAATCGGGCGTGATACACAGCACGATTATAACACAGCATTGTCGAACAGGGTCACCGTCGACTAGCCTTTAACAAGGTACCCAGTCCAGTATCGTAAGCTAATCTTCCAGATGCGTGTCCGTAAGAGTTATCAGGTGCTATGGACATATGAAGTGTAAACTACTACAAGTATAATAAGAACGGCACAGTGAGGCGCGGGGGTAAGGATTTGTTTGACGAAACCGCAAATCCACAAAGGGCACTGGTAGACATCGAAAACTTCACTGGCACAATAACCGTAGCGTGCGAATCTTCCTGGCATCCATTGAGTGCCATACAGGAAAATACTGGAATTCAGTAAGGATATAATGTTGTTGATGAAATGGAGATATTATTACTTGTTCCACAGCAGTGCTCCACAGTCCCTACTTCATCTGCACATAAAGAGTGTAGCATTAAATGAATCCTGTGAATACACATTTAACTGTCTATTAGTATCTGGGCAATTGGATTATTCCACAAATATCATTGGGACCTCCATATTATGGATTTAATAAAGGAATTCCACAATTGTATATCTAAGTGTACAATTGCTGTAACTACTAACTGATACCTGTAAGGGTGCGGCATAAATATCTGTTGAGTTGCAGCTATTTGTACAAACACCTTTCACACTGACAGCCGTAGCTTCATCAGGAATGTCTGCGTTTACTAGTTCCACGCAGTGTAACGCAGTAATTATTTGCCTACAAACACTAGATAGTGTCTTACTATTAAACTGCATACTGAGCCAATTTGAAGGTAGCAAATCCACAAAGAAATGTGCAATTAAAATATTCTTGCAATAAAACTAAGATTAATCACTAATGTACAGTGGGAATTAAGCTGTTCTTCATCAATAATTTTACTTACCTTTTCGCCTTACAGATTGTTGGAACACCAGCTTATTCCACAGTTAGTAAGCAACGCGATTTAAAGAAGTCTGCGAGATGTACACTGCATGACGAAATCGCAGGGGCAATGAAGTGACTGCTTCACAACTGTATAGGTAGAAATTCGTCATACCTAGACTCACTCAGGCAGCCGTCGCACTCCCGGAAAAGCACTGAAACGCGCGTACAGCGCTTTTTCGGTCGTGTGCCGGCTGTCTGAGTCAGTCTAAATGTGACGACTTTCTACCTATACCATTCATCTCCCCCTACTTGTCTTCTGTAATTAGTACGCAGACAAACCTGCTTATAATGCCGTAAGTTAATTGGCAGTTAAGTTTGGTAAGCTGGTCGCTTGATGAGGGGGCTACCCTATCCTCTGCACGACAGTAACGTGTAAGTCAGTGGATATTGAGCGGCGCTATATCACATATATTAACTTATTTACCATGGACATCGCCGTCCCCCATAGCTCAGTGCTCTCAACCAGGGACTGACAACAGTCGAGTTGCATGTTCGAGCCCAACAAGGGTCCGATGGAATACGCACTACTGATGATTCACTAAAGGATGCAACGTGCTTACAATGCTCTTCTGGGCGTGTGAAGGCTGTCTGAGTGAGTCTAATTGTGAGGAATTTCTACCTATAAAATTCAACTCCCCTACTACTCTTTTGCTTCAGAATTGCCGTGGGCTTTTAGGTTGTGAGCCACAAAAGCCAAATTAAAAGTGACGAAGCAATTGGCGTAAATAAAATGGACCAAACTTATAGTGATGGGATAGGAGTGGAGAAGTAGTGATGCAAGACGAAGCTGAGAATAGGATATTTGCATAGAGAACGGCATGTGGGATCATTGTATCTGCCGTGCTCTTCCACTGGTTGCGGATGAGCAAATGCCTTTCCAATGAAAGCAAGTGTGAATGAGTCTCGTTTGATTCGCATATGAAGATTATAAGCCATCGCAGACAGTCAGCGCACCGTCTCAGCGTGTACAAATTTCGAGTCGGGCCATGTTATACGGTAAATATCACAATAGGTCTTACAGCACAGTGATAAAGCCAATGTGAACGGCTATCTGGCCGCTGACCGCACGCAGTGTAAGCGGAACGGAGTACCTAAAGGACGCAGATGAAGAATCTCGATATTCACGCGTTTCTGTACTGTCGTCGAACACTACAAAAATACGATCACCATCCTGTCGACTGTTGTTGTACACAGCAAGGAGCTAATGTTCCATGATATTCCAATCTATTGCTGTACCCGGGTTGTTCACACACACAAAGTAGTTGTTGCTAATCTAACCCCGTGTAACCGGCTTCCGACAATTCGCAATAAAAGGCAATCGTCTCGTTACCTTTCGGCTATGGTCTTTAAGAGCTATGGCACCGGCTCGGGTTAACTAGGTCAACCCCGGTATTCTGCTTAGGAAAACTAAAAACCCAAAGCAAACATGGGCATGAATGTAGGCAAACTTCGGATTGCTTACAAGACACATTCACCATAAACATACCTGGAAATTTATATGAAGCTTCCGCGGAACTGGTCGGTTTAGGGCGGGGGCAAAAGCAACACTAGATGTTTTGAATCCATTGACTAGCCAACTCTGCGCAACTCAGTTAGAAACGTCATCGTGATTGTCCATCTACGAGGCAACCAAACGCTGTTCATTAGTTTTTCGTAATGATGTACTCTCCCACAGACTCAGTTATATGGGAGTTATACCGTCAACATCCTGACATACTCCATAGGAATGGCCGAACATTTATCGTAGTTCTTGTCAAGGAGTAAAACGCACAGGTTGACTGGCTCGAAGCTGATGAACACGAAGTCGGTTCACTATTTTATCTACACTTAAGCCACTGCCGCCAATGTAAGATTCTCGAAGAAGTCAAATCTCTTCGCTAGCTACTTCCGCGATGCTTTTCTACCTGTGACCCGTTGCTCCGCTGTCGTTAAATCTTGACGCAGCCAATACAGCTATTGGAACTGTCTTGCGGCAGACCGTCCATTAAGTCCAACAACCACTTGGATTTTTCTCCTACCAGCTCACACCAACCCAAAATCAATACAGTCCGTTTGGTCGAAAGCTAGTCGCCAAATACTCAAGCATCTGCCGCTTTCGACATCCTCTGGAAGTAAGACAGTTCGTTGTACAAACCGATCACCAGCCTTTGATATCCTTTCTACAGGCCAACCCAGAAAATTACCAACCTAGTGAATTACGTCTTCTAGATTTTATTTCACATTACACTACTGATAACTGCCATATTCCTGGATAACATTGTCACAGATACACGGTTACGCCCGTAGGTAGATTTCTCGTACGCGACTACCATGGATCTGTAACGCATGGCTCAAGTGCAAAAAGAAGAACCAGCTCAGCCGCAGGTGAATTGCGAACAGCTTTCCCTGGACACACCAAGTACGACTGATTGTGTTGTTTTCACAGCAACCCCAAAGCCATTGGTTCCTCTCTACATCCGCAGAACCGTTTTCGAGGCTCTTCATGACGCCTCGCATCCTAGCATACATGCGACTTTCAGACTGATCCTCGAACGCTTTGTATGGCCGAACACAAACAAAGACATTCGCGCATGAGCAAAGACTTGCTTAACATGTCAGCGTTGGAAAGTCACTCGGCATACCTATTTGGACAAAGGAACTTTTGCAAAACCAGACCGCACATTCGATCGTATCCACACAGACATCGTCGGACACCTTCCCTATTCCAGTGGTATCTCATATATCCTGACACACATCTATCGTTTCACTTGATGGACTGAAGCCATTCCACTGCAGGCACACTTGCAGAAAATGTCGCCCGTGCATGCGTCACCAGATAGATAGCCAATATTGGAGTTCCATTCTAGATCACTACTGAATGCGGTTTCCAATTCGAACCCCAGCTTTTCCAAAGGTTGATGGAACAATTGGGCTGCTAAAGGATTCGTACCACGGGGCTATCATTCCCAAGCGAACCGTCTAGTCGAACGTTTTTATCGGCACTTAAAAACCGCGATCAAAGCACACTCTGATCCCACTACCTGGACAGAAATCCTGCGGATGATTTTGCTACATTTGCGTAAACGTTTTCGATTAACCCTGCAATGTTCACCCCAGAATTGGTTTTCAGAACCACATTAAGCATCGCTGGTCACTTTTTTACCGCAGTACCCAAAAGTATTATTAATCCCAGCACATAGGTTACAAAACTACGGAATCACATGAGCCACATTCATTATTCGCACCCACGAATTCAGTGCAAGCATCATACGTTCACCATGATCCCTCTGTGCAATCCCGTTTTTATTCATTACGACCATATAAAACAATATTTACAACCTTCGTATGAGGGTCCATTTTTAGTTTTTACATTTCTCGCTAAACATATTACTATCCAGCTACACAATATAACGGGCAACGTTATCAATGACTTCTTGAAACATGTTTATACCGAATAATTTGAATCCACACCGGAAGATAACAACCAAAAACTTACAAGAAGAGAAGGCTACCGACGTCTCCGACCGTAAGACGACAAACATATACTTCCACCAAGGAAACAACACGCGTCACTCTATCTTGTCTATATAAATAAACAAATGCAAAGTTTATTAACGAATTTGTCGAGACATTGGCCTGACGGATATGTCTCCCACTGAAAAACAGCCACAAAACGCAATCAGTATTTAACCCTCCGAAACATATGTACTCAATTCATTAGGAGGAGGGTATTGATAGGTCCTTTTGCAACTCTTAAATACTCATCTTTGTGGAACTTCACTTTTACATAAACTGCATGGAAAATCTTAATCACAAACCACCTGATATATAGCACGTAATATCCACGCCACGTTAACGCAGCATTTTAACCTCTGTACATTAGCACGCCGGCTTCGAAGCACTTGAAAATCAGGAACTTTTCTGGAAGCTTGGACGACACTTGAGACCGCTACCTTGGCCAAGGCATCGACGATCCTTTGGCAGATATTGGCTTAAATAGCCCCGCGTTGCCACCCGGCCTTGATACATGTGTGCTCACCTTGTCACCAAATACTCTCAAGCGGCTCGCAATTTAAATTTGAACGACCTGTTGATCCCAATGTCTAGCGACTGGAATACATTGGTTAAAACTCGCGGAATGATAACAAGCTCCGAATTTGTTTTCTACATTTGGTTTTTGTAAGCTTCGGTGAGATGAACGCATCTGGAGTCGTAGATCAATTAGGACGGAGATGTGTGGAAAAAGCCATCCGGTCTCCTGACATAAACTTCTCTCAGTTAATCGCTCATGTTCTCCTCGTCCTTCCAGCCATTTGGGTTGTGTTTGACGATGAATCTAATAGGAACCATTCTTTTGGAAATGTCTTACACTTGAAAATGAGCATGGGTGGTGGTTTCTTGCCATTAGCCATGAAACCGAGAAATGCAGATAACGATGATTGCTTCTTCCCTGTGCGCCACATAGATACACTTGACTACTTGTATTTTATTCAGTACTGTTCACAAGAATGCCACAGCAGAAAGGAACCTAGTCCATGATTATGAAGTTGTCTGGGTGAATCTTATTTTCAACGATTTTGTTCATCAAATAAGTGCAAAAGATGGCCAACTTTTCTCAATAATACTTTCAGCTGCTGTCGGTTATTAGACATTCTGCGGATGGAGAGATGACGTCTTTCCATAAAAGGAAAAAACCAAGAAGGTACTCCTTGAAAGTTGTTCAGCTTTCTAATACTTGACATCCCTATTGATTGCATCGAATGGATGCTATAGAGTAGCTTTTACATGCTTTTCTAAGTTCAGTAATCTACCGTACAAAGTTGTCCCCCAACTGTGACAATCTTGATTTGTTCCCTCGCAAAACTTTTCTTCTCTTTACTCTGCGCAGGCCATCTTTCTTCTTCCAATTTTGTAATAATGATTCAATTATGTTGAATTTTTTGGTAGCTGCTTTATTCCCAACTTGTGCTGTCTGGCTGCGGGCCTTTGTTTTGACATCCGCTTTGTAACTATGTCACGTAACGGGTGTCAGTTTGGGTTTCGAATTACAGGTATGTTGAAGTACATTACGTATCAGGAAAGTGGTAGGATTATGCGAACAAGCTTGGTCACCAGCATGCGACTGGTGCTGAAAATTTTTATCTTGCTTGATCACATATTTTGATCAGATTTTCATGTTAGCACACATTTCTCTGTAAATGCAACGTTACTCCCTCCGTAATACAGGCACGACAGCGTATGTTTCAGTTGTTGAACCTAAAATCTGAGTTTGGACGATCATATGAATGAAGCTCAAACAGGCGTAACGAATGTCTTTAGTAAACTGGGGTGAGCGCAGGTCGTATGTTCAAAAATTTACATGCATCCAACGAGATAAATATACATGGATTGGAATGTTTGCTAAGTGCATTGTCGGAGCAATTGAATTTGCCGGGTGAAGTAAAAATCACATATTTCATCGTATTAGATATCAGCGTGGATGGCTGAATGTTTGGTTGGTTAATCTTTGCTAGAAAGAATCGAATCCGTTGGCTCCTTCGCAGAATTTGCCACCCCATACTAAGTATTTCAAGACAACATGGAAAGATAACTCTAGGAGATTCCTGACCAGCGACTATGTTTCGACAATCAAAGTCGTAAGTAAATATTTTGACAGAGTTTTAGCTCAGTGTGAAAATATAATTTGCTTAGAGGTCACTAGCCTCATTTGTACATAAGATGCACCAGAATAGAAAGCGCACTGCAAATTTCAGCAAATATAAGGATTTTAAACGTGACATAGTCTGAAAATAACTTTTTGGAACTATCAAAATTTTGGGCTCAAAATATATACACATCAATGTATTCATAATTGCGCTTTGGCATTAACCATGCACCTGGTTGTTGATGAAGACACGCATATCTCAATACTTCACTTGTGTATATCACGCATGCAAGAGCATGAATACTACTGCACAAATTTATCTTTGCCGCTACAGACATAGTTTCTCACATCAAGAGAAATACCGGTATCATTGTTGTTACTTATTAATCCGCTCCATTGTTCAAACACAGCAAATTTGTCGAACTTTTACTTGAAGTGTTTGGAGAAAGCTCGCGGCACCACTGAGCAAGGGCTAGTACCAGTACCTTTTAATTAGTTTATGTGACTCTTGGTTGAATATGAATTACAGGTTTGGTGTCCATAATAATAAATTGATTTAACTCTTGGTGGAATAGCAAAGAATATCCACCAAGGCAAATTGTTGACTGTCCAATCTCAAGTAGGATCTGTCCATTTTTATACGTTGTATTCTCTTACGAATCCATTTAGTGCTGTCCGTAGCACATTACAAACAATGCAGATGACAAAAGCGGGAACTAATATACCACAATCCCGTTTGGGTAGCAGGATATATTTCTAATCCCTTAAGATCTGTTGCCGCTCTAATGACTGCCAACACATCTGGTGAATGCGCCAGACATCGTCATATTTGAAAGAGTATTGGACTTTCCTCTTATTTATAAAGCCTGCACAACATGTGACGAAATGCACTATTTAGACTACTGACAATCCACGTTCCCCTTGGAACATATTGATTTTGACCTTTTCTATCATTTCCACAGTGAGAGCCTTATAATGTTATGCATTTTATCCCAATATTCACAGTTTGAATAATGATCTAATGTGAATGTTAAATTAGACACAGTCCTTTATAATGCAAGAAAATGAGCAACATTAAACTAGCGGTTCTAAACGAAAAATATCATCGGCCTTAATACAGTACGCCTCCTTGATACTTTCCTTTTTTGCAACAGTCATAAATCTAGAGTACGTTAAAGATATTGCATTGTCATCTACACCCATGCAGAATTGATCTAGGGAACAAATAGTTACTACGGCATTTTAGAGCAATTCAGAATTCAGAATTGCTTATCTAGAACTCCCGCGTATGCATAGGAGATATGGATTTGCAGATCAAATTTGCATTTTTCTGCAACACTTGGGGTGATTGTTGTAACGCCGGAACATGCTGTTTTATCCTCAATCGAAAACTTAGCATTTTCTGCGAATTTATCTGGAATGCGGACGTTTTTGGATAGTCACTCAACTCTCTGATTTGGCTTGTTTGTTTTTCGTCTGCCGTTTCTCATTCCCGGTGGTTTGGAAATGAGATCCAGCCAATTAAGGTCAATTTGTTTTACATTGCAGGCCCATTGTTTCCTGTTTTACGTGTAAGATACAAAAAGAACTAGAGGCCCGAAAGTGTAGATTAGTACATGGCTAAGCAAATTGGTTTTTGCAGTTATCCGAAGAATGTTTTTAAATATTGGGGCTGAATTTCACGTGCAGTTACTCTTCTCATATTTTTAAGCAGCCATGAAGGAATAATTACCAGAATGAACAGAATTTCGGTAAATTCAACTGTAATTTGCATATACACCAACAGGTTGAGCATTGCGAGAACCCGAATGCACGACCCATTTCAAAGTAGCTAAAGTCAAATAGAATAATGGAATTACCAGGGTAAGACAAGGCTGCCAGCTAAATCAGTGTGCTAGCAGGAATTGCATATTGTAGGCTGAAACTTGGAGAATTTGCTCAAATGAACCATTTTGTAATTGCCCTTTTGTTTTTTTCATTTAAATAACAAGTAAGGAAGTATAAATAAAACAGTGAAAAACATATGGCGCTGTAAAGGCCGCCAAAGATTTTTCATCATTTGAGATCATTTATTTTAAACCTAAGATAAATTATGCGGTGTACCTTATATTATTCAGCCAAAAGTCTTTGCAATTGAAATCAGCGTGAAACCTTAAGTCACGACAAATGCTCAATATATTCATAACTTTGAGGAGGCGCAAATTCAGATGTGCAAAGGCGCAGCTTTACAGTAAAAGATGCCAGAATCTTTTAATACTGGATCCAATTGAAAATAACCTTAAGAATGTTATATATAGCGGTATTTGTCAAAGATTTCTTAGTGTTTATTACATTTATTTTGCAGGTTATTAATCACCCAGCTTACTGATATAATGCACTATTGATGACACACCACGAACTAAAATTTTTCTCGTTTTCAAATATGTCTATTCCTTTTACTCATCTTAAAGTTCTGCAGTTTACTGGGCAGAAACGTATCAGTGTCTCTTTTGCTTCTATTAATCATTTGTAGCAGTTTATTTTTGGCACAATTGCTTGGAACTTGTGAGGACACATGATATATTTTGGTTCCTTCATTAAGTAATTGCGACCCAAAATCAATTTCCATTTATCTATTTGCAAATTTCACACATATATTTAGAACAATTTTTGTCAAATTGGAAGGATGATGCTCACTGTGTGGATTGAACGATTAATGCAACAACTTAATTCTTTGCATCTGGTGTACACCATACAACAGCTGTCTAATACTTGGAGGAAACATCAAACGTTTGGATGCACAATCGAAATATTATTTGCAATTTACTTATACGGAATCCGAAACAAATATTGCCTTTAAAATATTTCAGTTAGTTTGTGATAAAGCTTTTAATGAATGCATCTGCCAGTTGCAAGGAAAATGGCTGTGAACTTATTGATAACTTTGATATAAAATCTGTCATTATAAAATAGCTCTCTGTTTGACGCTAAACTACCTTGGAAATAATTATTAGCAATTTTATTTCTTTGGTTTCAAGCTGGTGTACATATAGAAAACGAACAACAACCGAAAAGCCAAATGGAATTTAAAAGACGTCAGTACAATTAGAAATTAAATGTGAAATTTTGCCTCACTTATAAAATGTTATTTCGTTTTGAGCACATGGCATATGAGGATCGAGAAGAGAAATGCTAATTTAGCATGTTTATAAATTATGTCTGATCAAACTTTCGTTGATCGAAACACAATTTTGCTTTTATGCATCCTAAATATCTTACCATTGCCCCTTATCCAGAGGCTTCAATATACTTATCATTATCTGTGTTCTAAAATCGATCAATTTCATATCCATTCTTACTTGATCGTGATTAATTCTGCTTACTGATTTTGCATGGTTTCCTTTTATTTTCAATTTGACTTAAAAGAGCATGCAAAGTAGACCGGTGTTTTCTTGGATTCGGTAACACAGAATACAATCGTATTTCCTCATCATGTAAATAACACACATTAAAGTGTTTTAGAAGAAGGGTGGTTTCCAAAGCCTTTCAGATTTAGTTTTGACAGAGGTTGCGATTATTAGCAGAAATATATTGTTATCTGTTGCATCGCCATAATAGGCGATTTATTTAGATGCATCAAGCATTGCATCGATATGAGGCCCTGCCTTTACAAACAAAATGTTTTGAGATTTTATGCATACCATTAGTTTAACAGGTAGTTAGCAGTAAAGTCTTGGCTTTCCGATTGTTGCTGGCATCTTAACTAAATAGATGTAGTCCGTTAAATGCATAAAAATTCTTTATGAAAATAACTTAAGCTTACACTTTGATAGTGTATTACGAGGAACTGTTCAACTGCATTACACAAATCTTGGGAAAATACAGTGAAAATACCCCGTTTATTGCACGAATGCAACATTCTCTGGATGATTATATTTGCGGAATGCCAGCGAACTTACCAACGACAGGTGAATATATAAGTGGAGAGAAATAAAATTGCAAACGCTTCTCTTTTCCCGCCAATAAATTAAGTGTCAATATGTTTTAAAATTTTTAATGGTAGTTGCCATTGGGCAGGCTTTATAACCGTGCATGCTAAGCATTTCGAGAAAAATAATCGGCGATTTAACATCACGTATTAAGTCAATTAAATTGGTTTATTACTATGTTTCTGTATACGCTAAAGTTTTCTTTATTCATGTTGGTAACCTGTACAGATAGTGGCTACGATCCTTGTCCATAAAAGATAATAACAAGATATTTTGAGCTGGACGTCTACAAGGTTTTGTGTGGTCGATAAGCTTTAGAATTATTTAATTGTGATTAAGCCACCGGAATAATGATTTTATAAAGCGCGATGAATTTGTGTTTTTATTGTTAATGGTATACTTAATTCCACTACCGTTGCCCGGTTAGAAAGTTTGTTAAGTTCATAGTTACCATTTTGCAGAGTATGACGTGCATTAAGGAAAGCTAGGTTGGAGGTTAATGTAAGCGTCATTTGCAGGAAAGGAGTGCTCTCATATATGTCCTTTATTTACACTGTACTTCAGGATAGTGAAACACCGTATTTCGAGAAGCATTTGGCAGTCAAGATATAATTTGACAGTTAATATGAATTTTACTGACTGTTTATAACCGAGACCAATATGTATTCCTTGTATTTATGTTCAAGAAGGTATTTCCGTATTTTTATACGAGTTACGAGTTTTTTCTTTTGTATTAATAACCTTTTCGAGTGTGATAGATTTATAAAATTGAAGCCAAACTATAAATTTCGAGGTCAGATTCCGGGTCTGAAACACAAGTGCACACTATGATTAACACAACAACAACCGTTGATTGGATCTATTTAGTTAGTTTGTAATATGTTACTATATTTTACCTCGTTCCATTCATAATTCAAATTATTAGTACTCGGATGCACCATGATCAACTTTATTAAAAATTTATGATGACCCCCCTAAACAAATACACAAGGAATGAGGACACAGGGTGGTATTTTACACATCAAAAATGTACGAGTATATAATGGGTTCAAATCTTCTCTTCTTGATTACCTCCAATTAGAAAAATGTGTACTTACCGTAATATAGATTTAACAGTGTAACTGTGATTGACTATCTTTATGAACGAAAATAACTTATTCTTTTAAAGTATTTGTTTTATATGTTAACCATACGCGTTCTGCTTACCTATAGAAACCTCATATCCGCTCGTTATACAAAATTATTTGCATTTAAAACGGATACATAATAGCCAGTTATTAGTGTCTTTTAGTAACTAGCTATTTATCTAAAGAATCTTTCTGCGAATCGTAGTTTAGTAACTAGCAGCAGTACCAAATTGTCGTTCATCATTTACTCCACGTCTAACGAATCTAATAATTTTAATTTTCTTCGAAAGCGACATCAATTAAATAAAAATATTGTTCTAGTACCTAGATGTATTTCTTTAAAAAGTGCAATAGTAAGATGTTCCAGGTTGAGGGATCTGCATGCGTGACTATTTTGTACGTGCAAATATACTTGTAGGAGTAGTTTCCCAATAACGCGAGATATGTGATATACCCTTACAGCCATATTGAAGGTAACAGATCTTATGGACAAATACCAGTACCGTGTAGCTGAAATTTAGATTTGCCAGTAAACATAAACTGTAACTTCCTAAATACTTTAACCCTTGATACGTAATTGCCAACGGTCTTACAAATCGTAACCTACATGGAGCGCTTCCCACTATGACTACGGCAAGATCATAGCTTTGCAAGCTGAATGTAATCGCCCGCTAACTGGGACCTGGAAATAAAACGGTGAGCTAAATTTGCCTTAGATGCTGCACTATCGATGTAAAAGCGCTAAGATTCACGCAAGCCTTTCTTTCCTTGTCTATATTATTATGAGAATCGTTGTTAATATGCTGACCTGCTTTTGTGCAAGCGATAATTTTTGGTTAGTTGCTAAAAGCCAAATTCCATGCTATATTTTTCTAGTCATCTATTTTCAAATATTTTTATGTAACGCTTTATAATTTTCTGAAAATGATGCCGGGAAATTCAAAAGAATATTGATGTATGGTATATTGGCGCAAGTTTAGCAATCAGCTAGCTCATAAGTGTAATTATTATTATATGTATATTACCTCAATCGCCGAATTTTAAAATGCAGTTTAATGCGCATATACTGTGCACAGGATAATAAGGCGCTTAAAGTAAAACAACACCTTATGATAGGTCAGAAATTGTTCAACGCATTAAAGTTATACACAAGATTGTTCACTTGTTACACACATTTAACACAGAAAACTACACTCATATTGTCAATGATTCCCATTTTTCATCCTCAGTGTCGGAGTATAAAGGTTGAATGATGGTGGCATCAAGTCTACAGGAATAAATTCAGTCATCATATGAGTCCGTCTCGTTGATGTTGTTCGGCTTTCCATTAAAGAATTCGACTTTTCTGGAAGCTTGGACGACACTTGAGACCGCTACCTTGGCCAAGGCATCGACGATCCTTTGGCAGATATTGGCTTAAATAGCCCCGCGTTGCCACCCGGCCTTGATAAATGTGTGCTCACCTTGTCACCAAATACTCTCAAGCGGCTCGCAATTTAAATTTGAACGACCTGTTGATCCCAATGTCTAGCGACTGGAATACATTGGTTAAAACTCGCGGAATGATAACAAGCTCCGAATTTGTTTTCTACATTTGGTTTTTGTAAGCTTCGGTGAGATGAACGCATCTGGAGTCGTAGATCAATTAGGACGGAGATGTGTGGAAAAAGCCATCCGGTCTCCTGACATAAACTTCTCTCAGTTAATCGCTCATGTTCTCCTCGTCCTTCCAGCCATTTGGGTTGTGTTTGACGATGAATCTAATAGGAACCATTCTTTTGGAAATGTCTTACACTTGAAAATGAGCATGGGTGGTAGTTTCTTGCCATTAGCAATGAAACCGAGAAATGCAGATAACGATGATTGCTTCTTCCCTGTGCGGCACATAGATACACTTGACTACTTGTATTTTATTCAGTACTGTTCACAAGAATGCCACAGCAGAAAGGAACCTAGTCCATGATTATGAAGTTGTCTGGGTGAATCTTATTTTCAACGATTTTGTTCATGAAATAAGTGCAAAAGATGGCCAACTTTTCTCAATAATACTTTCAGCTGCTGTCGGTTATTAGACATTCTGCGGATGGAGAGATGACGTCTTTCCATAAAAGGAAAAAACCAAGAAGGTACTCCTTGAAAGTTGTTCAGCTTTCTAATACTTGACATCCCTATTGATTGCATCGAATGGATGCTATAGAGTAGCTTTTACATGCTTTTCTAAGTTCAGTAATCTACCGTACAAAGTTGTCCCCCAACTGTGACAATCTTGATTTGTTCCCTCGCAAAACTTTTCTTCTCTTTACTCTGCGCAGGCCATCTTTCTTCTTCCAATTTTGTAATAATGATTCAATTATGTTGAATTTTTTGGTAGCTGCTTTATTCCCAACTTGTGCTGTCTGGCTGCGGGCCTTTGTTTTGACATCCGCTTTGTAACTATGTCACGTAACGGGTGTCAGTTTGGGTTTCGAATTACAGGTATGTTGAAGTACAGTACGTATCAGGAAAGTGGTAGGATTATGCGAACAAGCTTGGTCACCAGCATGCGACTGGTGCTGAAAATTTTTATCTTGCTTGATCACATATTTTGATCAGATTTTCATGTTAGCACACATTTCTCTGTAAATGCAACGTTACTCCCTCCGTAATACAGGCACGACAGCGTATGTTTCAGTTGTCGAACCTAAAATCTGAGTTTGGACGATCATATGAATGAAGCTCAAACAGGCGTAACGAATGTCTTTAGTAAACTGGGGTGAGCGCAGGTCGTATGTTCAAAAATTTACATGCATCCAACGAGATAAATATACATGGATTGGAATGTTTGCTAAGTGCATTGTCGGAGCAATTGAGTTTGCCGGGTGAAGTAAAAATCACATATTTCATCGTATTAGATATCAGCGTGGATGGCTGAATGTTTGGTTGGTTAATCTTTGCTAGAAAGAATCGAATCCGTTGGCTCCTTCGCAGAATTTGCCACCCCATACTAAGTATTTCAAGACAACATAGAAAGATAACCTTATGAGATTCTTGACCAGCGACTATGTTTCGACAATCAAAGTCGTAAGTAAATATTTTGACAGAGTTTTAGCTCAGTGTGAAAATATAATTTGCTTAGAGGTTACTAGCCTCATTTGTACATAAGATGCACCAGAATAGAAAGCGCACTGCCAAATTTCAGCAAATATAAGGATTTTAAACGTGACATAGTCTGAAAATAACTTTTTGGAACTATCAAAATTTTGGGCTCAAAATATATACACATCAATGTATTCATAATTGCGCTTTGGCATTAACCATGCACCTGGTTGTTGATGAAGACACGCATATCTCAATACTTCACTTGTGTATATCACCCATGCAAGAGCATGAATACTACTGCACAAATTTATCTTTGCCGCTACAGACATAGTTTCTCACATCAAGAGAAATACCGGTATCATTGTTGTTACTTATTAATCCGCTCCATTGTTCAAACACAGCAAATTTGTCGAACTTTTACTTGAAGTGTTTGGAGAAAGCTCGCGGCACCACTGAGCAAGGGCTAGTACCAGTACCTTTTAATTAGTTTATGTGACTCTTGTTTGAATATGAATTACAGGTTTGGTGTCCATAATAATAAATTGATTTAACTCTTGGTGGAATAGCAAAGAATATTCACCAAGGCAAATTGTTGACTGTCCAATCTCAAGTAGGATCTGTCCATTTTTATACGTTGTATTCTCTTACGAAACCATTTAGTGCTGTCCGTAGCACATTACAAACAATGCAGATGACAAAAGCGGGAACTAATATACCACAATCCCGTTTGGGTAGCAGGATATATTTCTAATCCCTTAAGATCTGTTGCCGCTCGAATGACTGCCAACACATCTGGTGAATGCGCCAGACATCGTCATATTTGAAAGAGTATTGGACTTTCCTCTTATTTATAAAGCCTGCACAACATGTGACGAAATGCACTATTTAGACTACTGACAATCCACGTTCCCCTTGGAACATATTGATTTTGACCTTTTCTATCATTTTCACAGTGAGGGCCTTATAATGTTATGCATTTTATCCCAATATTCACAGTTTGAATAATGATCTAATGTGAATGTTAAATTAGACACAGTCCTTTATAATGCAAGAAAATGAGCAACATTAAACTAGCGTTTCTAAACGAAAAAATCATCGGCCTTAATACGGTACGCCTCCTTGATACTTTCCTTTTTTGCAACAGTCATAAATCTAGAGTACGTTAAAGATATTGCATTGTCATCTACACCCATGCAGAATTGACCTAGGGAACAAATAGTTACTACGGCATTTTAGAGCAATTCAGAATTCAGAATTGCTTATCTAGAACTCCCGCGTATGCATAGGAGATATGGATTTGCAGATCAAATTCGCATTTTTCTGCAACACTTGGGGTGATTGTTGTAACGCCGGAACATGCTGTTTTATCCTCAATCGAAAACTTAGCATTTTCTGCGAATTTATCTGGAATGCGGACGTTTTTGGATAGTCACTCAACTCTCTGATTTGGCTTGTTTGTTTTTCGTCTGCCATTTCTCATTCTCGGTGGTTTGGAAATGAGATCCAGCCAATTAAGGTCAATTTGTTTTACATTGCAGGCCTATTGTTTCCTGTTTTACGTGTAAGATACAAAAAGAACTAGAGGCCCGAAAGTGTAGATTAGTACATGGCTAAGCAAATTGGTTTTTGCAGTTATCCGAAGAATGTTTTTAAATATTGGGGCTGAATTTCACGTGCAGTTACTCTTTTCATATTTTTAAGCAGCAATGAAGGAATAGTTACCAGAATGAATAGAATTTCGGTAAATTCAACTGTAATTTGCATATACACCAACAGGTTGAGCATTGCGAGAACCCGAATGCACGACCCATTTCAAAGTAGCTAAAGTCAAATAGAATAATTGAATTACCAGGGTAAGACAAGGCTGCCAGCTAAATCAGTGTGCTAGCAGGAATTGCATATTGTAGGCTGAAACTTGGAGAATTTGCTCAAATGAACCATTTTGTAATTGCCCTTTTGTTTTTTTCATTTAAATAACAAGTAAGGAAGTATAAATAAAACAGTGAAAAACATATGGCGCTGTAAAGGCCGCCAAAGATTTTTCATCATTTGAGATCATTTATTTTAAACCTAAGATAAATTATGCGGTGTACCTTATATTATTAAGCCAAAAGTCTTTGCAACTGAAATCAGCGTGAAACCTTAAGTCACGACAAATGCTCAATATATTCATAATTTTGAGGAGGCGCAAATTCAGATGTGCAAAGGCGCAGTTTTACAATAAAAGATGCCAGAATCTTCTAATACTGGATCCAATTGAAAATAACCTTATAATGTTATATATAGCGGTATTTGTCAAAGATTTCTTAGTGTGTATTACATTTATTTTGCAGGTTATTAATCACCCAGCTTACTGATATAATGCACTATTGATGACACACCACGAACTAAAATTTTTCTCGTTTTCAAAAATGTCTATTCCTTTTACTCATCTTAAAGTTCTGCAGTTTACTGGGCAGAAACGTATCAGTGTCTCTTTTGCTTCTATTAATCATTTGTAGCAGTTAATTTTTGGCACAATTGCTTGGAACTTGTGAGGACACATGATATATTTTGGTTCCTTCATTAAGTAATTGCGACCCAAAATCAATTTCCATTTATCTATTTGCAAATTTCATACATATATTTAGAACAATTTTTATCAAATTGGAAGGATGATGCTGATTGTGTGGATTAGACGAATAATGCAACAACTTAATACTTTGCATCTGGTGTACACCATACAACAGCTGTCTAATACTTGGAGGAAATATCAAACGTTTGGATGCACAATCGAAATATTATTTGCAATTTACTTATACGGAATCCGAAACAAATATTGCCTTTAAAATATTTCAGTTAGTTTGTGATAAAGCTTTTAATGAATGCATCTGCCAGTTGCAAGGAGAATGGCTGTGAACTTATTGATAACTTTGATATAAAATCTGTCATTATAAAATAGCTCACTGTTTGACGCTAAACTACCTTGGAAATAATTATTAGCAATTTTATTTCTTTGGTTTCAAGCTGGTGTACATATAGAAAACGAACAACAACCGAAAAGCCAAATGGAATTTAAAAGACGTCAGTACAATAGGAAATTAAATGTGAAATTTTGCCTCACTTATAAAATGTTATTTCGTTTTGAACACATGGCATATGAGGATCGAGAAGAGAATTGCTAATTTAGCATGTTTATAAATTATGTCTGATCAAACTTTCGTTGATCGAAACACAATTTTGCTTTTATGCATCCTAAATATCTTACCATTGCCCCTTATCCAGAGGCTTCAATATACTTATCATTATCTGTGTCCTAAAATCGATCAATTTCATATCCATTCTTACTTGATCGTGATTAATTCTGCTTACTGATTTTGCATGGTTTCCTGTTATTTTTAATTTGACTTAAAAGAGCATGCAAAGTAGACCGGTGTTTTCTTGGATTCGGTAACACAGAATACAATCGTATTTCCTCATCATGTAAATAACACACAATAAGTGTTTTAGAAGAAGGGTGGTTTCCAAAGCCTTTCAGATTTAGTTTTGACAGAGGTTGCCATTATTAGCAGAAATATATTGTTATCTGTTGCATCGCCATAATAGGCGATTTATTTAGATGCATCAAGCATTGCATCGATATGAGGCCCTGCCTTTACAAACAAAATGTTTTGAGATTTTATGCATACCATTAGTATAACAGGTAGTTAGCAGTAAAGTCTTGGCTTTCCGATTGTTGCTGGCATCTTAACTAAATAGATGTAGTCCGTTAAATGCATAAAAATCTTTATGAAAATAACTTAAGCTTACACTTTGATAGTGTATTACGAGGAAATGTTCAACTGCATTACACAAATCTTGGGAAAATACAGTGAAAATACCCAGTTTATTGCACGAATGCAACATTCTCTGGATGATTATATTTGCGGAATGCCAGCGAACTTACCAACGACAGGTGAATATATAAGTGGAGAGAAATAAAATTGCAAACGCTTCTCTTTTCCCGCCAATAAATTAAGTGTCAATATGTTTTAAAATTTTTAATGGTAGTTGCCATTGGGCAGGCTTTATAACCGTGCATGCTAAGCATTTCGAGAAAAATAATCGGCGATTTAACATCACGTATTAAGTCAATTAAATTGGTTTATTACTATGTTTCTGTATACTCTAAAGTTTTCTTTATTCATGTTGGTAACCTGTACAGATAGTGGCTACGATACTTGTCCATAAAAGATAATAACCAGATATTTTGAGCTGGACGTCTACAAGGTTTTGTGTGGTCGATAAGCTTTAGAATTATTTAATTGTGATTAAGCCACCGGAATAATGATTTTATAAAGCGCGATGAATTTGTGTTTTTATTGTTAATGGTATACTTAATTCCACTACCGTTGCCCGGTTAGAAAGTTTGTTAAGTTCATAGTTACCATTTTGCAGAGTATGACGTGCACTAAGGAAAGCTAGGTTGGAGGTTAATGTAAGCGTCATTTGCAGGAAAGGAGTGCTCTCATATATGTCCTTTATTTACACTGTACTTCAGGATAGTGAAACACCGTATTTCGAGAAAATAAGCTAATGCCTTAAGGACGTTTTCGCTTTCTATATCAGCTCCGTCCCTTAGGTAAAATTAATTAACTTGAGAGCCTAGTTTGACTTTTGGTAGTTTCCTCGGAAATCACATTTCCTGCATATTTAATGGGATATAGTCTTTTTTGGAAAATCAGGAAAATTTAACTGTCTGAAGATGCAGAAAACTACAATTAGTTGCAATAATCCTTCATCCTAAATGACGACTATGAGGACTGACGGAATTAGCCAAATTGCTTATCCAAATCTACCTAAAACATATTAGATAAACGTGGATTTGTAAACACTGGATAGTTAAATTAGCTAAGAGAAGGCGCCAGCACGCTTTAAAACGTCAACTTGCATTTTGGAGTATCAAGCAGAGAAGATTTAAAGTAAGTATTTTCGTTTATTAAGATTTTCAGATGTGAAAATTTTAGGAGGACCATATAAACAAATTTAAAGGCAGTAGAAATTTCTGAAATTTGCTTCTTAGTATGCTTAGTAAACGGTTGCAGGTTTGCGTTTGCAACTCATATCTGTACGAAGCATATTGAAACATTAACTAACAAAAAGTATGATTAGTTTGAGTAAAATATTTATAGTTGACAAAATGACTGAAATGGAGAAAGGTCTGCGATGCTTTTAAGGACGGTAATCTAGATAAAATAATAAGCGTAAGCTATTTCCCAATCTTAAAACTTGATTCCAAATCAAAGACACTCGATTGCATGAAGCATATATAAGCTTTCACTCTTATGATTCATACAGTTCCTTTATAATAATCGCCAGGTCGAATCATTAGCATTGTAAATTACGCAAAATCTAACCCTCAGAAAACGAATGTTCAACAGAATAAGTGGGACGCTAATTCTAATAATAACGTTTACTATGTTACAATGATTGGCACTGACAGATGAAAGAAAATATTATGGATCTCGATTTCATGTTAAGAGTAATAAGAACCTATTCCCGCATAAAACACGAAAATTAATTTAGTTAACATAAATTTTTTACCTGAAAGACATTAGAGAAAAGCAACAAAATAAATTACAAATAAATTGTTGGGGCAATATTTCTTTGAATTTTAAGAAATAATAAAGGTATTTATATTACATATATTCTTGAAGTAGAAAAATTAATTTTGTAAATCTTGTCCAAGTTTAAAATCTATGCCGCTTGTTTGATTATGAAGAGAAATGGTTCGACTATTGAAAGAGACATAAAGAAAACTCGAGATTATTATTAAAACCGAATTCTGGGTTACTTCCCCAGATATGAAGGAAGAAAAAGTTGACTTTTCAAGCCGTCCATTCTCTCCTACACTTGACATGGCCATCACTCGATGGTAAATGAAGCTGAGCCAGGCAGCATTTTTGTATAAAACGTATGAAATTTGCGTGTGTGCTAAGCTTATAGAGGTGCTATTATGCTCAGTTTCGAAAACCTTACAACGAGCCACTGAGAAGACCAGTCAAACCACTCTCCTAGGACAATACACTTCTGACATGTGTTCTTTCTCAAGTACGGAAGCTTCTGTGTCCCTCGTCAAATAATAGCTTAACAACTGCAATAATTTGCTCATTCTGTATAAACCTGAGCCACCTTAGCTTATAGTGAACGCCCCAGTTTTGTGGGGGATTAGGCAGAGATTTGCTCCCGCTTTTCAAATCTGTGTATACCAGATATGGAGGCTAATTATTTCTGGTGTTGTTTCTCCGAGGTTTTATCTTGTGATTATTTCTCAGAAAGGATTAATAAGCTGCTTAGCTCTATATTGCATTTCCAACACCTGCAATATGGATGCGCCAGATGCTTCGCATAGGTACCATCAATATTCGCAATTATGCACGTTGGTTGAATTTTTCTGGGAATTTTCTGGTTTCCTGCAGGTGGCTAGCCAACCATATTGCTCTACTGCCCGTTGAAACGGATGTTCACCAGATTATTTAGTCATACTACCGAGCTCATTGCTTTTGAACCATGGCATATTTTGTATTCTTGAGCCACCAAATTAGGCATCCCATTAACTATTTCATTAAGTTTCTAATAACTCTAATGAGGGCACTTCTGATGTACTATAAACAGTGCTGCTGATTTCACGACTAGAATAAGCTGTAAGTGAAGCTGCGGAAAATGGCTTAGACGTGGCCTCATCATGTTCATCTACCGTTGCAATCGGTTACCAGTAATTCATAGACAACTGTTTACCTCACTCTATCCACATGCCTTTTAAGAAGCTTTTCGTTGCCCATGAAAAACTTCGGTAAACTGAAATCACTATACAAAAGCGGTTGAGAAATACTGGGTTATACACAGATTTATGAAAACATCCTGGGTTATATTTTTTAATCCGCGGCACCGATTTTCATGCAAACTGGGATACAGACAGCCGTATATAGAGTGGGATCTAATAACACCGCAGGACATTTTTACAAAGTAGTGTGGTAGCGTATTATCAGTTAACCTGTTTCACGTATAATTTTTGACAAAATGTCAGCACAGTCAGTTACATCAGTTCTATCCATAACTGGTATAGGAGCCTTCTAAATCTAACCAGTGTAAATAAGTTCTTAATTCAGTAACACATTTTTTGTATCTCTAACCGAGGCTTATGGAAGCACCTATTGGAACACTTATCCACTCCATATTAGAAAAACTACTTATTGTAAGGCTTTTCTCGGCCTATATAAAGAACTCAAAAACATACTCACGTTTGGCTGAGTAAAATAATTTGATCAATCATCATCCTGAAACTTGTATGTTCTGATTATTTTATTTGCCTTCATAAGAAAGCCACTCTAACCGTTCTGTATCGTTCTGCGTCCGTGATAAATTTCAGTAGTAATGCTTATGTAGTTCATTTAAATAGTGGCCAAGGCTGATGTGAACAAAGATCATCATAAAGCTTGTGCCAATTAACAACTGAATGATAAGCAAAATTACTACAAATATAATAACGTGCTGTTCATATTTATTGTGCGTAACATGCCTTTGCTAATATTCGATTCCGAATGAAATAGCGGATTAAAGAAGGTGCAATGTCTTTCAAATAATCATAACAAAGAGTAAATTTGATTTCAGCCTTTGTAAAACTTATGCGAACCATGGGGCTGCCTTACAGTTTAAGAAAATAAATGCATAAGATTAAATGCACTTTTAACAAGTTTCTGATGCGAAGTACTTGATAGTCGCATCTATTGCAAACGCTTCTAACTCTAGTAACGTTAAGAAAGTGAAAATGGTGCAAATGATTTCGCCTAGTTATCTGGATTACTAAATAATTTTGCTTTTCTTAAGCCGCCGACAAGCAAAAAATTAAAACTAGATGCAGAAAAAGCGAAGCAATGCGAATATTCTAATCTTAATTCTAGCTTCCAGACTGAAAATTTCTTACGTTTTACACAATAAGTCATTTAGTATCTAGTGCATTTAATAGTGCAATCGGTACCAGGGTCTTCTTAGGTAATAATTGTGTATTGTCCAGATTTTAACCACTAAAGTTTATATCAATACTAAAAACAAAAACATGTTTAATCCCGTCTATTTAATAGCAAAACATTGTTACCTTAATGTGTGTTATAATTTAACAATACTTGATATCTAACGACGTTTGGAATTTGCTTTAGACATCCGTGGCCCTGAAACTACTAGATGATTTCTGAACCTATATAAAACACAAAAACAACCAATTTAGTTAAACTAGTTGTGTTTGAGTTTAGTTGCATTCATAAGTTCTATTTGATTACAAGTAATAGATGGCGCGAAGAAGCCGGTGATAACTATGTGTTGTTTGAAAGTTAGCATATTATTGATTATGCCCGGAATATGATGATTAGCCATTTAACAGAAGCATATCTTATGTCTGCTGGAAGCTGGATTTTCAAATATACACCAATGGTTTCATGATTATTCAGTACAATACAAGTGGAAGAATATTTGGTAAAGATGTTTACTGTAAACAGGGCGCTATTTTCTGTATTAATTTAAATATATCTGTCGAGTTGTTTTCTTATGTTATACATATCATTTGACTGCTTAAAAATTTTAGCATTCTGTGTTTTCTCATCGTAGGAATACGTTAATTTACAAAACGAACTATAGGTGGACAAAACGTTTTCTGGATTTCATTCTTATATTTTTATTCTGTTACATAACGCGTCCAATCCCAATAACCTAACATGCAAGAATATATTATTATTATGAAATGTTTAACTGAAAATTACTTGTGAATCATAACAAGCGTCAGACAGAATAATTGGTTCAGACCTGCAACCGAAAGACCTACATGAAATGGCCAATAGTAATATTCGTCCTAAAGTCCAACCATAAACATTCTTGATTTGTAAATATATGATGTTTATATCCATCCTTTCCTTTCCTCTCGGGCTCGGCTTAATGTAGGCAAGTATCCACAATGGTTGTTAATATTCCGGTGCCTTTACACATTAGGTCAAAGCAAAGAGATACAGATATTTGAATAAACGCGTGTTTGGAGTCAGGTGTATTGCACAGAAATTGCAATAGAATTAATCGGCCTTTTTATTTTACCCCTAGGTAGCGATGACTAAGCTTTGCGTTATGCAAACTAACAAATCGACTTCTTCAATGTACATTGTAAGTACCACGGGTGTATACATGTATAAACTTGATGTGCATTGGATGCTATGACTAAGATAAATAAGAGACATTATTTTAGATTTGAAGTCAGTGAAAGATTCTACATTTAAAATGTTGGGTCCAGGAGTGATAAACAATTACAAATGGACAATCTTAAAATCAAAAAAAGTTCTTATTCAAGTTTATTTTAGAGCTTCATTTCACAGCCCATGTAACCTTGGCTAACCCTATCTCGAATGCAACGCCAATGTATATAATCATTAAGAAGTCTTCTTGAAATTGACGATCCATGTGTTTTCTGAACGTGATGACCTAAGTTAATATCAGAGGAATTAAATAACATTTTACACGGCTACTCCACCAGCGACAAAATTATCGGTAGAATATGTATAAATCTTACTTAAACAATGGAATAAAAATGCATGCAACAGAGGTCTGAAGATATTTACTCCAAAGAGACCAACTAGTAATTTATACTAAGCAATACAATACTATAAGCAATACCCGTAAAGCTCCTGTTCATAATGTTAAAATACAATTGTATTTGAGTTATAAAACTGATAGACAGTATGGTGATTCTATTATTTACTAGCCGAAAGTATTGCGTAGTAATGAAAACTAGTATCGCCTAAAACAACACATGTTTCAAATTTGGTTGTTCGCAATCTTAGCTAAACAAGCTTTAAAACTATATTACATGTAAACACAAAATTAAAAGCCAGTCAATTTGAAAATTTGTAGTTATATTATTAAAGTATGAAGCAGAAGCGTTTTAAAAGTATTTGGCCAGCTGTGTTTTTCTTTAAAAGCAGTTACAGACAGTTGTCCTAAAACACCTCAGTGTCAAAATTTAAATAATCTTTACAACAATAAAGTAAAAAAGTTTTTACTCGAAATACTATTCAGTGGAAAAAAGTATCCCAAATATAAACGTAGATCATTACTAGAATGTAAATAATATAGTTTGCACGCCAAACACATAAATTTATTAGAATTGAAGTTAATATGTCTCAGCTGCAACTTAATAACGGTTGCATGTTTTCGATGTGGTTAACGGCTCCTCAGCGCAACAAAAGACAAGATAAACAATTTATCCAGAAAAACATATTCAGTGAAAGCTGTTATATGGTTTACAAATAGGTTGTTTCAACAGAAAACATTCAGATAGCACAAAATAAGGGAAGAGCATAATAAAATGTCAAAGCTCCATTGCATTCTTAACGTCCGTAAGTGCAAAATAAAATAAGTGTTGAAGCAGATTGCTGATTTCATTTGGTAACTGCATTTTCTTGGTAGCATATTTACACTCGCAATATATATATTTCTACGTTTCACGACTTAGTCAAAATACGTATATATTATGTCGTAACTTGTCTTATAATTGGTACCAAAAATGACATTTTCGGAAGACATTAGAATGGAGCATTCAAGTTCGCATTTGAACAACCAAGTTAACTCAATTGCGCTTAATTGCCGTCCGTATTTGGTAGGCAAACGTTTCTCCATGTATATCTGCACTTTTTTCACGTTTTGCCTCCGTGTACAAACATTATGTTATTGCGTACGAAGTACTTGATATGTTAATATATTTATTTACATATTACTCGAAAAACTGCTTATATACCCAGATGCATTTTTCTAAAACTAAAAAGCAGTGTCCTTGTGCATCCAGATTGGTTAAAAGTTTTAAGTGAACGGTTCCCTGAAAAACTTGCGGCTTGCTGTTCGAAACAATGGCACAGATAAAAGTAAAGAACAGGCTGGTTCCAAAGTTTGGAGTATTTGAATGTCAGACGAGAGCTGTTTGCAAATGATAATTAGAGTATGTATTAAAAGTTAACGTTCCGAGTTTAAGTCAAATAAATTCAAAATAAGATTCAAAAATGTTATATTGCATTTAAAAGCTATAGGCAGCAAAGTTAACGGACTTTTAGACGGGTACTTATTACATGCGGTTTAACCAAACATTCAAAACGATGAACGCTTATTACGTTTCACTCAGCAGCAATTTCATAAAGAAACAAAAGCACTGGAAATTCTTTAGCGTGCAACCGGAGCTAACTGGTTGCAATCAAAATTGTATATTCATATAATCGATGCATTCTGAAGTAATTAATGTTTTAAGAATTTTTATAATTTTTATGAGCTTGGTAAAAGGGTTGAGTAGTTAATGCGCATCCCTACAAATAATTGCAACTCAAAATAAATGTGTTTAATCTTCGTACTTATCTGTCATTCAATATACTCCTTCACAATTCGTTGCAACGTATGGTTTACATAGGCATAATTTTCACAAGCAAAGCGCAGATATTCTCATGCAATTGTGAACGAAGAAACACAGATTTTTGATATTAACTAAACATAAATAACCCAAAAATCCTTTGCAGACGTCAACCGTCCCTACATGATGCCCTTACTAATCATGTGTTCAAGGTCAGATTTATGGGCATACTTAACTGTACCGTGCCACAAACCGGCAGGGCAATGTTCCGCTTCCATCTTAGCTAGACGCTTGGTCGTGTTTCCGAGGTACCTGGCACCTCAATCGCAGTTGAACTGATATTCAACGAAAGATACGGAACAAGCCGGGAGTAAGTCGTTGAGGCATTTACTGATAAACAGAACAGTCTAGGCAGGAAGAGGGATTCTTGAAGCCAGAGAAGTCTGCTTCACATCGACGGACAAGTTTTTGTTCAGTAAATCTTAGGCGGTATCTTCTTTGAATGAAACCGAAATAAAGACGTGTCTTTTCTTTACTGCTGGTATTATCATTAGAGCGAGGCACTTGCAGAACTGCCGTCAATGACAATTTTATGGAACATTTCTAACGTCAACTTTTGAGACTAAATCTATTGACTTATCATTGTTTTGCCCAACTTTTACTAATACAATTTTTGTATATAATATGTGAAAGATTACGGAAATTTAGTCTACTTAACCCACTTGCTGACTAATCGCCGTAAGAATAAGTAACCCAAGTTTACTAAACCTTTACTTCGAACGTCCTTTCTGAAGTTCTTGTTTAGGATTTACGAATTTTGTAATCCTTTTTTGATTTAGCCCAGGCGCGATTTGATCACTAGCTGCAGGTGCGCAACATCAGTCGACACATAAATTTTGAGATATCCATCCAGTATAACTGGAACCAATTACTAGCTTTATCTAGACGTTGAATATAATATCGATTTCACTCAATCCATATATCTATTTTTTCATTCAGATTTAACTGTGTTGAGTAAGCACGTGAAGCCTATATGGATTTGCAATTGTCCTTGTTTTCTTTACCATTGCGCAAAAAAGCGTAGCAGCCATCGACGTTCACTACGAATGCAGATTTTTGAAAAGATCTCATTCTATTTGTCTTACAACCAACAACAGACAATATAAGTAGATATTCCATTAAATTTCTTCAACACAAATAACTTGCCAAGCAAGTTGTGCAGAATGGGTTCAAATATGTACAGCTTTGAAAGGCAAAAGCATGGGTCTATCTTTGATGTAGTTAATACCACAACAACAAACAGGATGTTTGTCTTCTAGTATATATACGGAAACATTTCTTTTGACAAACCTTTTAATTTGCTAACGAATAATGTTAATAGGCTGTTGAAATTGCTTGGCAACTGGTCTATGCCAAAGAAGTGATTCTGAGCCTGGACCGTAAGCTGAAATTTTAATATTCAGTTGTCAGAATCTGCTTCGCTAGACCAGTTGAATTAGTCATGAGGAGTGTGCGCAATTCTAATAATTAACACATTGTCCCATCCAATACTTCGGCTTATAGGCGCTAATTAAATTTACAAGAAGCTTTCCGTGAAAATCATAACCGGATCTAGCATATGGGTCAAATCTATACAAAACTGGGTAAGGTAATCTTATTTCGACTTCAAGACTACGTCAAGTAATGTATCGCAGCATGGACTGCACCATCTTTACGTCTGCTTGGTTACAATGACCGGCGAAACATACTTCATAAGACAAAAGCCAGCAGATGTACCAACGCGCACTAGCTTTCCCGGTCAAAATTTGCCCTAAAATATTTGTGAGTTGATCTGCGATGGTAAGCTTTGTGATCAAATTTGGTGCGTTCAATGCCGCTTCAAATGTAACTGTTCCAATTATGTACCCAGTATTCATTAGTCATTGCAAACGGAGGCTTTAAATCAAGAATAACAACCCAGGAACATACGTTGTCAAATTCGAAATGCATTTGTGTATACAAACAGCAAGTTTATTTTGATACACGTAGCACACTCTAAGTCAAAGTTTCACAAAATTACTTTAGGTACATTAACAATACTGAAGGTTCACAGCAATTTTCAATCAGCTCCCAGGCGCAACTGCATAGTCTATTTTTAAGCAGCATTACTATTTATATGAACTGAGCTACAGCTTATAGCCGGTTTTACAGAATCCTGAAAATGTCTTAACTAGTCATCCGAAAAAAACAAATTAACGCACGCAAGATGGGGAAAATATCTTAAGAAACAAATTCAAGCCCGATAATAGCCTTGCGTTTTTCCAAAAATTTGCAAAGCATTAATTTCATAAAGCAGCAGGGTTTCATTTCCGAGGACGACAAAACAAAATATAGCATTTATGCGCGGATTCTTCGCAAATGTGCTGTCTTCCTAATGTATGTAACGTATGTACACTATGCAACCCATTTGTATCATGTAAAGTCACCGTGCAATATACAGGGTTAAGCCATGAACAACATATTTGCATTTGTCTAAATATGTATAAGAAGGCATATTCTAGCGCGTATCTTTTATTAATATTTAATGATGTAGTTGACCTTTCCAGGAAATAGGACAAAGGAACCTACTTGTAGAGCTAGTCAACATGAAGTGGCCTGAATCCATAAGATTCACATGGTGAAAATTTATTGAATGAGAACAAAGCGGTCAACTTAGAAAGATGGGTAACATTTAAGGTTTTCTGTAAATCCGTACTTAACATGTGTCAGTTTCGTGAACGCGTAAATGTGTCCTCATCATTTTCAGTCTGTGTGCACCAATAATCAGTTGAACAGGATTTTCGAATCCTAGATATGTTGCCTGAAAACGTAGTGTTCCTTTTTGACTGTGCATGGGATTTCTAAAGCTTCTACTCCTTTATTGGTCAAAGCTTTAAATTCTAATTTCGTTGTGTGACGAATGCTTGAGGTTCTCAGCCAATATCGTGATAATGACTAATGAAAATGCGTATGACACCCATTGAATGGTTGGCAGAAAATCACGTAATAAGCATTGGAACGGGGTTTATGAGTAAGTAGACCAATTTCTTTTCTGTCACAGTACCCAAAAGTAAAAGAAAGATAATGCTTATAAAAATTTTGTTTAGTTTTCAATATAAATCTTTTAATTTTCATGAGCTTTCCTTCTCTTAGTTTTGTTTATCTGGTAACACAGTTTTGATTTTCATATTTCCGCCTTTCAGTAATCGATCGCAATCATGCTGTCTGCAGCTGCATGGATACCTGTGCTAATCTGAAGAAAACGGTGGTAATGCATACAGAAGCAGAACCAGGTGTGTGTCTTTGCTATAGAGTTTACAGCTTCCAAATTTACCAGAAGATCGGCTATTACAAAGATATTTGTAAGCAGAATCTGTATGAAAATCATGCGTGAAAGCATCTCTATAGGTTTCAACAAAACAAGATCGGAACTAAAACTTGGCAATATTGGCAACTAATAAAAGACAATAAACGGACAATACCTCAATAATCTGTGCTCCAGGCACTGACGCTTAAACAACGGCAATTATCAAAATTTGCCAAAAAGTACTGCTTTAAGACGCAGCTTAAGCCACTGAGCCATGGGCATGGTCGGCTTGACTCCACAATTTGTAAGTTAACTGGGATGTTGCATGACCTATCTTCCACTACCACACTAGTTACTACCTTAGCCTCCGAAGATCATGACTTCCTCTCTTTAAACGCTACGTCCATAGCATTTCAGACTAGAAAATGCTACAGTGTATATTACTAAAGAGTAGGGGCTATTTTTAATTGTAAATGGAAAGTTTTCGTATTGGCAATTTATCTCGGCTATCGGAATTTTGCTAGGAACTGACTCGTAGGTTTTGTATTGCTCCGGTTACATACTCAGATAATTATCGGTTGAAGATAAGCCGACTGCCTACACACTTCGCTTGATGACATGGTATATAGATACGTTTAAAACAGCAATGTTTTATTTTGCTTAGAAGCAAAAGTACAGGTACCATCTGAGATTTGGCTACTAGTGCTTTTATAAGAAGGCTCTTCCTCAGGGTTTCAATTTTAGTGTGGACAGATTTTAGGTGAGGAGTATTTTCGGTTTTTTACCAGAACGTTTATGCTCGTGGTTGATGAAGGACAGGGAGTGCGCAGAAATAAGTTATTGCGCAGTAGAACTTAATATTGTTTGGGGACGATTTGCGTAGTAATAGTGAGCTAACCCAACAATGATTGGAGTCAGAAGTGGCATTGTTACAGCAAATAACGTTTGATTTCAACGCTAGGGTTGCTTTATTTATGAATAAAGGGTCATCTGAGTCAACCATGAAGAGAATATTACTTGTTTTCATGGGTAGCAGAACAAAGATGTCACTAGCTGTTGGTTGGCAAACTTCTCGAACATTCTTCTGTAGAATTGTTATCTACTTTCAGTATCAACGATCTCTAATCATTAATTATGGATAAGACGCATAAACTACAAATGAATAGTTGGCCAGTGTTTCGTTCGAACATTTAAAATTTATTGGATACACGCCGTAGAAATCTCTATTGCAGCTTTTTGAAACAAAACTGCAGACTTACAAAGTGGACATTTATGTTCACCGCGGACAAGATAGCCTCAAACGATAAATTATCCTTTAAATTAAATGTTCTAATCTTATTTTAACATTTTGTTTGCCCATGAACGTCAAAACCGACATGTCGTACACGAATCCCAACAGATTTTAGAATCTAAGTGGTTGGTGTATCCGAAGTTTGCAAATAAAACGAATTGAATTTAATTGCACTAAACATAGTTAATTGGTTTAAATCCATGTCCAGCAGCCACAGTGCAAAGGCAGCAATCCGTTGAACCGGTTTGGAGTGCCATGTTGCATTAATTACACTATTTCGAATCACAGGAAACTTAAGAGTCCTATCCTTGGATTGGTTTTGGCTCTTACGCTTTATTGCAGTTTATCATAAATCTCAAATGATCGTCTTTTCTTTTTGTACCTTGTTTAATGATGGGTTATAAGCAGGATGTTCTGCCAGCCTTTCATTATCATCCTGTCTCAGCCTTGACCTTCTTCCTTTGACAAATGTAAAGTGCATTGTTACTAAATGGCCATCATGTTTTTAGGGCTTGTTGAAAAAAACTTAGGTATAAAAAGTCGGCAGTATTTTATTAAGTCCACTGTTTAACCATAAAAATCTGAACAATCCAACTGGTATTTTAGTCTACTATCATTAATCACTATTCCCTCAAAGGATACAGACTAGGTTATTAGAGTAGGTAAAACCTGTGTAAAACGCACAAGAAGTGGATTAGGATATAATGCCACTGATTCAAGTGAAATAATCGATACCAACCAACCGGATTTTAGGCGAGCTCAATTATCTATATCATTTCCGAGACGTTAGTTAATAGCGGAAGCAAATTGGTTCGTAAGCATTTTCAACTTGGTTCGTAAGGATTTTCAACTTTGCACATCAGCTATGTCTGCCACAGCTAAATAAATTCTTCTCAACGTGTTACTTGTATCACAATGTTTTAAATATGTTGAAATGCAAGTACTAGTCGGACTATGTGGCTTTTCTATCGAAGGACTCTTCATGTATGATACATGACTATAATCGTTAAGTGAGTCAACATATGACTTGATGTTTATAGTTCCATTACGCACGGAAAAAGCATCTTCACTCAGCGCCGTTAAACTGTGCTAAAGAAAGTAGCAAAAACCTGTAAACTTAGGATCCATATGCGGATATATGGAGACGCATGTATAAATGCTCTATGTTGCTCTTCAGTTTAATTTGCAATTTGTAGCGATGTTTAATTTTCAATTGCATCAACCTATAATTTAAAACTGAAATTCTAGGGAAATAATAACAAACCAAACTGCACTTCTTTAGAAACTTTATTACCTAATGCGCAAAATGTTGTATCTGTCAGCGCATATGAAAAATTCGACGTACTTGTTGCAAATTTCGCCGATCCTTTTTAGCAAACCTACATTCACAGATTTTGTAATAAACACTGAACTAATTGCGAGAAAAGGAAAAACTTACTGTCAAAGCGAAGTGAACAACACATGCAGTTGTTCTGTTCAACCCCCTACAGATAACTATGTTATCGAAATATTACAGTTGGGATTTAATATGAACAATTTTATGTTTAATACCCCTCTCCGTGTTATGCATAGCCTGATTAAATACATTGATTCACCAGACCGCTTTCGTGAGGCTTAAATTTTGTTAATAATATTCAAGGTAGCTGTAATTAAAAGCTTACGACGCAGTGATACGAACTGGATTAATTTTATGAAAACACTTACATATAAAACGATCAACGGCAATAAAATCGGTTACACTTACTTTGCAGATAATTGTAAGCACAAGTGTTTAAGTTCTACTGTTCATTTTTAGATAACAAAATATAGGTCTGGAATATATCTTTAACTATGCTTTGGTGAAAATCTACACATACCAATCATTGCATTATAATCTTGGAAATACTGTCCTCGTCTTCCGGGTAGCCTTCGCAAGAAAAACCACACCCCTAATGCATTGTTGACACAACTACCTACTCTTTGTGCATTATTACCTATATGTTTTATTTGGTCAGGTTTATGAAAAAAGAAAACCGGCCGCTCGAATATACCGCCTTTTCAATAATAAACAGGACTTATTCACAAATCGTAGCCTTTTCTTTCGTAACACTTTTTTAAGCATGTCCTCTCATGCCTTCTCTTCATATAGGCCTATAGGGATTTATTGTGCCTGATGTACCGGCCCAAACGGTAATCAAAGATTCTATGGATACAAGAAGCCGTCGAAAGTTGTCTTTACTTCTTTGATTAACTATTGGGTAAATCAGTAGCTGTGCGCTTTCGTCCAACCGTACGATAATCGAGAACACGCCATCAAATTGCTCTCACACCTATGCAAGCGCCATTGGATGAATGATGCGTTAACAGCTGTCATTCTCTACCCTAAGTTCTGTCACCTAACACTGTCTAGACTTCTGATTTACGAGGTGATGTTTATCGAATTCCGTACATAACTCTCAAGCACTCCAACATTTCCGCTTCCGGTGTACTAAAGTGGCACACACGTGATGCACTAAGACAAAAACTAAAGTCACCGATTCACGTCGACATGAAGAAATGTCAATATTCATCAGATTTCTGATTTTCCCGAAAGCGTATATTGCAATTCCTCGATGACACAGAGTGAAATACACGTACTCCATCAGGTTAATTCAGTATTTTTGTTGCTATGAGGAGCAAAGCAGATGATGTGTTCTGAAGCTACATTTAACATTTCACATAGATAAATTCACAGTTGTTTCTAAGTTTTGAAGGCGCTTACGATTAACAGGCATGATATTTTGTTTAACAGAAATTAAAATACATAATATAACTGATTTAAAGTTAGGGTAAATGTGACTAGTGCACCATTAAAGTTTATCATTTACTTTGCTATACTTGTCAGTTTAGATAAAGGGAACCTGTATTTAGTGATCTATTAATTATAAATGTCCGTTAGCTTGCGGGCACAGAACTTATGCCTTCATCCCCATGGATCAGTGACATAAGATGTTGGTTAATTAACGGGAGCCGCTGGCAGCCATGTGTCCTTTCATAAAAGAGCAGCAAAGAAATGCTCATCAATGGTTACCTTCAACAGGCCAAGAGCATCTTCTTGTGCCGTTCCGGATTGAGGATAGACTAATCTGGATAGTGATTGGCTGGGATGTACCAGTCAGGTACCATGAAGATCCCACTAATCATCAGTAATAATGTATATAGCTAATATACGCGGGGACCTGTGAAACCATTTGTATAAAAGTCAGCTCAACAGTTTTGCCAGGATCAAATTGGTTTAAGTAGCTCAATCATAGAAACAGGTTACATGTGTGTTACCAATATTGTGAAATAAATCACTAACATGTTGTTACCACAAGGAGGCATCATGTAAAGATAAGCGATTTTATACTTATTAACTCAAACATCTTGCTCGAAACACTCATTCCAAGAATTTAGCAATATACATTAACAACATATTCTTGATAATGATCAAAAGGATATTTTGACCTACCAATACTCCTAAAAGCTATCTAGGACCTAATGCGAGAGAGGGAAAATTGAAAGTAGACAGTGTAAGTTGAGCATAATGTTAAGTGTTATTGTTAATGTTAAAGTATTAAATTGTCAAATATCGGATAATGCTATTTGCACTATCTATTTTTGCATTATTACGGTATCGAATCCAATATAATTGTTATTGAAACAACAACCAAAATCACAAACGAAAAGTTTGGCTTTAGCAAACCATAATACGGTTGAATCTGACAACTCGCTAGTAAGGTTGCAAATCAGTAGTTAATATCTATATAAAAGCAACTTAATTGTCCATACACTCACGGAATAAAAAGGATAAAACTGAAGAAATGCAATTAATAAGCAAGCGCGATTGTTGCAGTCGAAGCTAATAGTTCCGGTAGATATATTTAGCCAACAGTTTGACACAATAAAAAGCAGGAATTTTATCAAAATATTTTGGTCGACTTGGCTTCAAATCGTTGAAAAGTAGCGGCTAATGGTGAATGCAGTACCAGCGTCATATTCTTGGGCAATTCCGAAGCCGCCGGAAACCTGTTTCACCGCGTCCTACTGCACAATCGATAAGCTTCATATATCCGCTATTCTGATCTTAGGCGGATCGACAAGTGCGCATTTGAACATCATTTTCTAAGGCGCATAAGTGGGATGCGATGTTTTAAATAGATTACTGCCTGGACTGCAATTATTTCATTCTGTTTATGCATCCATGGGTTAAAACATATTCGATCCAGCTTTGTTAGCTCTAGCTAGTGCATGCCCTGTTTCGGAATTAGCTTGTGTAAATCATCATTATTATTCACATCGCGGTTTTGGCACGGTTCGCGCAGTAACACAATAGTGGAAACTTTGAACAATATACTACACAAGAACATTCGTGATATCAACTGAGAATAAACTCCACGTTTTATCCTACAAGTCGCTTTAATTACCGATCGAACGACATACCCGCTTAAACCCGCCCAGCAATTGATGAAAGCACAGAAATGACGACCAGGAACATATACACAATTCAGGGTACACACGACCTGCTGAGAACCATAGATACTCGGAGAGTGAACGGAATGACATAAGTCGACGCATTTGATAGTAACGGCTAATCAAAAGTCCATGCTACCGCATCCAGATCAACAGCGGTAGGTGGCTTTCTCTCATAGCACTAAAAGCACGAACTGGAACCCAGTGTTCCGATGGCCTTTAAAGGCTTTAACTTAAATGTTCCATACTCACGTTTAAGCAGTTGAAAATACGCAAAATATAGACATATACTGAGGCTCTGTGAAGTGTGTAAGTCAGCAAAATGGTAAAGATGATACATGGTATATCACAGAAAAACGTAAGACCGCTGGAAATAATAGCTAAAACGAAGAATACAGCAATCGTTACATTTGCAGAAAGCGAGACCGAGAGCAAACTTCAGTCCTTGACTTTCAGATCCGGAGCGTCTGTGTCTCCAAATCCTGTGACTTATCTCCCCTCCATAATTGGACAAGAATCAAACACCTCTGCTTCCACATTTTGACTTGGAGATTCCGCGGTATGCTTGGTTTGATACAAGCAACCTTTATTGAGAATTCGGTTCACTTGAGATGTTTCTCGGACTTTCCCATCACAATGATGGTATGGAAAATGGAAATAATTAAGTGTCCTTCATCCCGACACTGGCACTCCACGACCGCAGTTCCGTCCTGGTTTGGCCTCATCAGGTGGAGGTAGCCTGCGCTGGCTTGGAAATCAGGGCCTAGGGATTCACGGATGATGCCATAAACACTATGCCGCTGAGATCCGTGATTAAAGTTTGGTACAGCGAAAAAGAATTTAAACTTAAAGTTAAAGAACCGGCTGTGTGCTTGGGTTGCTACAAGCAACCTCTAGTTCCACCTATGATTCTACTTCTCTAAGCGAAGCAGCCCACGTCAAGCTTGTGACGAGAATTTCAGCAAACAGCTCAAGTTCATCAATCATAGAAAATTGCCGGTCCTCGTGACCATCAGTTATCACCATGAAAACGTTAGAGGGAACTTCCACAACTCCTGTAAGAACACCAGGCAAAAACACGATGGAACTGGCGAATCTCACTGTAAGGGATTTGTTGTGAAAGTCTCTAGAACTCATGTGATTGCAAGAGTAAATTCTGGGTGGAATTGTGAACACCGCCAGGACCTTATAAAACCCATGGTACATAATGTCCGTTCTCTGTTAAATAAGCTTCATTTACTGCGCACCTTTATATGTCTGAATTAACCCGATAGAATTTTACTCACTGAAACCTAATGTCGTGATTCTACGCCCAGCCAGCTTCTTTGCACCAAAAATTACAAGCTTTACAATAGTGATCTAAACCAAATCAGATGTGGTTGCAAAATTTCCTACTCGCATATCATTCTTGTTTCTGAACTCACACTTTTATTTATATGCCCCAAGTTTGTTTCCGCTTGGTAGCTTGTTCTTTTGTACTAAGCGACCGCTTGTAAGTTGTATATACCGCTCATCCGGGGTCAAATTCAGTGATGAGAACTAGTTGGTTGACGTCAGTAATCACATGTCGAACTTGCAATTGTTACTAAAGCCTATAGCAAAGATTTCACCCTAACTGGCATTTGTTGATCTAAATTAGTAACAAACGCGAAACATGTTGAGCTCATACCATTTTTCATCATTAATGGTTGAAAGCAAAATGCACCCTTGGCTACTAATGGTAGAAAATAATAGACCTAATTTTTACTTCAGGCAAGCCCCGGATAGCTACGGATGTAATTGATGGTCGCCATGGATGTGAGCACAAAATAGTCGGATGTAAAAGCATGGCTGAGTCGTCGCATGTGAGTTCCGCAATGGTTCCACACTTCCGGCGAAAGATAAATTGGGTTACGTTCTCCGCTCTGCTTAATGCCAAATATTTTTGCCATTCTTCTTTCCTCTGATATTAAGGAAGTCATTGACATCTTCTGTGACAGTGTGACCGTGTGCTCAAGCAAGCTTTTTCCAGTAATAAAACGATAGCCTATTCTAAGTAAATTTAACAACTCAAAGGATAAGCGGAAAATACGAGCGCTAACTCAAACACATGAACGAACTCATGACATAAGCCTATTACTGAGACGCCATCGATTTATATGTGAGACGCACGTGAAACACCAAACCCGTCTCATGCAGAAAGCACGACAATCGGTAATTAATATCAATGCAAGTCAACTGTTGACTGTATTCATAATAGACAGGTGGCAAATCTGACCTACCATCCCACATCTTCTTGCCTGAAGGTGAATGAATTTAGTCACCAATTTCTGTAGCATTAGTCTTGAGCTATAAGATGCTAAATAATTTAATATGCAAAATGAAGCCCTGGAACTGCCAATATTGATTAACTTCTCTGAACAAATCTCAGTGATCGACCTTAGCGTCGCTGCGATAAATCGCATGATGGTCTGCATACGATCATCCTACAAACAAGCCCTCGAAAGGATCTCTTCCTCATAAATCAAACACAGTGTAGATGTTATTTATCTGTTGTTATTGAATAGCTTCGTTTTGTATCTCCATTCTTGCAATATCCCGAACTTAAAAAAAAGTTCTACTGTCATATCAGGAAATACGTTCCTGTCGATAACGGACATAGGGAAATATCGATCCATTATCCCCACTGCGATTCTCTCCCGCTTGCTAGTGTGAATTGTTAACTGACACTTGGTTTCGTTCCTATTATCGCACCAACTTCTCTAACCATTACAGCATGGCATCATGATGTCCCACTCGTGTGTTTCCAGTCACCTTGACTGCTTTAACCATCCAACTGAACCAATTGATTCAGGTCTTCATTGCATTATTAAATTGTTCGGCATGCAAAGGTGTTTGGCAGTGTCCCACACAAGAGGCTGCTACCACAAGTAAGTAGGTACGGCGTGATAAATCGGCTTCAATCTTGGCTCCAATCGCACCAAGTAAGACGGTTGCAACTTATAGATATAAATAGTACCATCGCCACACCTCGTCTAGTCATCTAGTTTATATAAATGATCTATTTCATGTTATAAATTGGCAAACGTTATTCGTTTTTTGATGATCTAAAGGCTCTATACACTTCTCAAGTTATCAGAATACCACTGAACTTAACATTATCCAGAGCGAATTGAAAGCAATTGAGAATTGGGTTGACATGTAGCAGAGGACGTTTTCAACATAGAAATGTAGTATTCTGACATATGGAAAAAGCCTTGTCAAGAATTCAAGACAAAGTCACTCCCATCAACCAGCCTGTCGGCGGCTTAGGTTTGGGGTAATCTGGTTCGTTAAACTATACCGAAGTTACAAACCACATGGTGAAAAAGGCTAAGCAATTAGTCGGGCTCATATGCCACCTGATAACCTTGAGAGGAACCAGACGATTTGTTTTCAAAATCAGTAGCAGACTTTTGGTTGCATATGGCTGTGTTGCTTGCAGAAACCTGCGAAATTGTGATTTGCGAGGCATTAAAAACGTGCAACGCGCCTTCACAAAGCTTATATTTGGTTAACCAGCCGCCTTTTTTCATAGGTGCAATTAGCTGAATCTTGAACATCTGGGGTTAATTAAAATGCTGATATTTTGCTGCTTCCTAAAACTTGCGTGGACGAAAGCATACGTTGAATCCTATCAAATGCTTTTTCGGGAAAATGTGAGGTACGCACTGCGGGCTAGCGAATGTATAGTCACTTTATGTAAACGCAGAAAAAAATAAGAAGAAATTTCTTTCTCTTTAATATGGCTCCATATGGAATAAACTGACAGAAGATATTAGATGCATTAAATTTTTTTATGCACAGGTAAACGATAAATATTTATCTGTCAACTGAGTGTGAAATCATTTAAAAACTCAACTTGCTGATGAAAATTTGTGTAAAGATAGGCCACATCATGTGTGATATAAGGGAACACCGAATAAAAATATGTTCAATAACTGCACCAGCGCAAAACTGATCATCTATCTTGAACTGTTACTACTGTTTCAAAAGATATTCTTTAACACAACCACTTATTCTGGTTTTCTCCGCACAAATTGAATTTAGATTAACTGTCATCTGATCTAAAACCGAGCGAAACATTATTTACTGGTATGTGACAAAGAACTACCTTTCTAATCCCATCTTCAAATTGACTAATCCGCAATATTTGTTCTGCGATTCCTGGCTATAATTGTTCTGTAATGCTAACCAATTCCAATTCACTACCTTAGTTAACAGTTTAGAAATATATACGTGATTTCAGTGCTTGACAATATGGGATTCCCTACTTTATGAATACCTGCTGCCAACAGTGACTCCCAAAATTCGTTTCATTACCATTTTCTTTGGCCTATTCGAGCAGTTAGCTGACTTCGACGATGACGCGGCATAAGTGAATCGTGTGATCGGTTAGATCCATTTATATGCTGTAGTATAAAGGTCATCTGTATATTTTTGGCATTAGCGATATTATACTTATTGGATTAATATTTGCTTATTTTACATTCTTCCTTTATTTCTTGTTGACATCGTCTGGGATGATCGTCTGAGGTGACGGATTAAATGTTCCAAACTATAAAATACAATACCCAAGCAAGGCACATTGATACCAACTGACTGGTGCATAAATAAATGCCATAATTAAATGATCCGCTAGATGGAACGGGTTGACATTTCATCGCCTATAATTTATGCATAAAAGCGGCCCTAAATTAACAAAGCACATGTTAAACAAGCTACAGTTTACTTCCGCTTTTCCACACCAGCACGCAGCAAGGTGCAGCAGGGAAGCACTGGCGAAAGCTTTCGAGGGGCTAACCTGTTTGGAAGCAGTTCCCCAGGGACGGTTCCACAGGCGGCCGTATTAATTTATCTGACATTGTTTAATACTGTAGCTTATTGTTCACGGCTTTTCAATTTATTTAATGGCTCAAACCTAATAACTACTTTAAGATCCTTTTTAGATCCATTGTATAAAACGTGGACAATTACTTATATTGTTCGATCTTTCTGTACACATTGATTAGACTATCTATTTGAACTTCGTCCTGCACCGCCGAGGAATATGCGCTTTATTTATTAATTTTTAAAGTCCGCGACTAAAAATAGTTCAAAGCGGATCTGCTTGAACTAATATTTCAGATTTCTGCCATAGGGCCGCAACAACATTCCCGACAGAGTCGGCGAGATAGTTAGATCTTCTATACATTTTCGATTATTTACCAACGAAGAAACTGTAACTGCTAAAATTATCCTCAAAATTTCTATCGAGAGCAGTCTAAATTCCAAAATAATGGGCATGCTGAAAATTCCGTGCAAATTAACGAGATTGTAAGAACTGCGCCACATCACAAATAATGGTCTTGGTGATGTACTAAGATCTACATGGAAGAAACAATGCACATGGCACAGGAACAGCATGGCTTCCGACGAAATCGCTAGCGATCTGCCAGTCTACTGCCACCGCGATCATGCTAGACCGAAGTGGTAGACACTAATACTATAAGTTTTAGCTGTCTTATATATGCAATTGATAAAAAGTTTTGAAAAACGACTAATACACCGGATAAATTTAAACTAATTAAGTGTGTTTGGATAAGAAGAACAACCAGACCGTTCGATGAGAAGTTTCTTTCAATGATTTATCTGCAATCCGTTTGTGTGTTACAAATGTTGATCCGATTCCCCCGGCGTATTACGTGTTCCTTTGCACAGGGAGCTGAAGTGCAAGGCGCAATTAATTTTCCGAGGATGGGTGGGGTCAAAAAATGGAATGCAAATTGCCTCGGCCGGGGGAAGTGTAGGGAGATGTTGACATTTAGATCGGTTCTAACCAACCCTGCATAAGGTCAAACTATGGTCATTCCAGACCTAATTCAGCGGAATGCAAAAACTGCATAGGCCGCACTTACATTGTCAACTACCGTGCATTTATAACCTAGGGAACAAGGATATTTTTAAAGTTAATATGACGGAGTGGAAAAATTATTTTAATCCAGACGGAGAGCTGATCTGTTAGGACCGAAGACGTATGAATAAGCTTCCAAAAACTGAGCCCCCTATCCACGTATTTAGACGATTTGGCCTGGAAATCATCCCTCAATCCGCGCATACATACGTTATTGTGCTGAATACGCAACACAGGCCTGACAGCTAAGGCCGAGGTGCACCAAAACTTAGCAGCCAAGAATGTAAACACCTTTACGATTAATCATCTAAACAAAGGGCAATGCTGCTCTGGGTCTTCAGCGGACGAGGTGTGCAATTGCGTTTGCACCTTATTGAGAATTAGCCCGTTTTGATGCACCACGATTATAGGTGTCACCACCTGCTTTAGATCAATCAAACAGGCAGGCTTATATGCTACCAGCTCATACTAAGAGTAGTTTGGTGGTTCGAAAACATGCCGGAATATTATCTGTAGATACCTGTTTCGCTGTCAGATTCTTTGAATAATCAAACCGGACGGTTTAGGTGCAACACAGCAAGCAACATACAAAGTGTCCGAATTTTAAGGTAGTTGCCAAACGCAGACAGATGTACTATGGATGTACGGCCACAGTTTCCTTTTTAGTACCGTCGTCAGCTTGTAGTCAGTTTAGCTGCTGGTGACGGGCACTCGACCGTCGGTACGTGCTGTCAAATTATACCAGTTTCCTTGCGCTATAACTGCGAACAAGGGAATGAACTTTCCTCAGTTCGCTAAAGCTGGAATGCTCTCTCGGAATCCCCCACACTGGTGAATTACGAAAGACAGATGACCGAGCATTGGCTTCTCGGCAACATCTAATGTTACTAATTTCAGTGACAAAGTCGTGTGTTTACTGCATTTTTCATCGTCTAAACGTGCTCATCTGACGTTGACAGGGTTTATGCAAAATGTCTACTGGCCGCAACTCCTAATCGGTTTAATTTGGATTTACTTATTTACATTCCATATATCTCAGCAGGTTTAGAAGTAGGATTAGATTTTGCTGTCAACCCTACGGGAATCGTTAACCTTCCGCTTTCAGCTGTAGTAAGTTATTGTTGCATTTCTTCATACAGCAGGGCAGTTAACTCACAAACTTCGTGTTTCCAAGTTCTAACCAGGTGGATTTAGAGTATTATCAAGCAAATATTTATGAATATAAGACAACAATTTATTCTTAACTATGAGATGCAAGCATCTTGAGGTATGTTCATTCAGTTTCAAAAAATGCGTGATGGATTTTTACTGGTTATAATGAAAACTTTAAATTCTACGCAGTTAATCACTTTTGATAAATCAAATGTAGCACCAATGAGTAGGAACATAATGTGTGTCATAATATTCTTCTGAGCAAGAATTATTACAAGATTTACAGAGTATTTTCTGGCGTTGGTCAATAGCAGACAATGAGTGTTTAACAGAAGGAGAATAAAACCTAATACAAATCCACAAGCAAGCGTTAGTTAAAAGCGGGTTGTTTTTAGTACTTGCACAATTGAAGGTAGTTTGCTTTGGAAATGCAACTTGTTTGCAGGTAGGAAATGTCCATATGCGGGTTAACTAAATTCCTGCCAGTCGCAGCCGTCAGGTGACACCATCTCGACATCTAATGAGGGAATGCTCTCTTGCTACGGTAGACAAGGAACGAAGTGCACCAAGCTGTTTCACAATGGCGAAGTGGATTTTGTGTAAACTGTATGACGCCAGAAGAGTAAAATCAGCTAAACGATATAGAAAATTTCGAAATGCAGGAAGTGTAAATAATGCAGCATTGTAAAGTATGTACGTTCTACTGGTAGGGTAGCATTTAATAGCGCAACATAGAGGTAGCATTCATAGTAAATTCCGTCCAACATAAGCAGCATGAGAATTAATCCAGAGATTAAAAATGGGAATGATTTCAATTGGAGCTATTTATCATTTTTCCTTATAATGATGTTCATCCGAATATAGGTTTGACCAAACACTGATGTTTAAACCCTATGTAAAATGAATCCGAAATTGTGCTGATGCTATTGAGTGTATTTTTATAAAAAGCAAATATTCACCCGAACGTCACTTGAATACTCCGTGCGCTATGAATAAGTGAGAGTTTCGTTCTTCCCCAAAGAACGATACTTAAACTGTAATCGTGGTGCGTTTTGCCGACACTGAATAGTAGATTCAAAAATTTGGATGAGGATGACAAGTCAATTAAACAACGCAGTGGCTGCATGCAACTGAAGAGAGTTCTTGTGATGGTTCCCGTCTTGGTACCAAAACAAAGGTAAAATACTGGTTTGAATTGTTAGGCGTATTGGTACATTGTTAAATATAAGCTCTTTTAGTGGACCATGACTATGTACGACTGCAATGAAGGAAATACGTGCGACGAAGATGAGAAGGATATGGGAGTTGTAAAGGCTTAATGTAGGCAAAGATAGAGTGATACGGAAATACTAAGCGAAAGTCGGTAAGCTGGGCTATGAAGGGTTGCTAGCAAGGCGTTGGTTCTCAAGGTGATTATAATAGAAGTCATAAAGGAAAAGTTAACAGGTGAAAATGATGATGTCGTAGTAAAGTGAGGTTGAGTAAGGGAGCGAATCTAAGTGATGTAGCTAGCTAGAGAAAATGGGTGAGCAATAATTAAGCATAAATTTAAGTAACTTACCTATGGCAATAATATAAGTAGAAAAGGGAGCGTTCATCCTAGAGATAATTTTGCTTCGAAACTCCTTGTTTAGCCATTTATCAAGGCAGATATATCTAACGAAAATGATTGTGAGGCGGATTGAGGGAAAGTGATTCTCAGTCGCCTGAGAGTTGTAAGATAGCGGAAAGGAAAGTCGGCGGAATCTACCTCTATATGGCTCTTTGTGCGCAGGCAGTTCCAGAAGAATTGAGACAGCCAAACAGGACGCAAACAGAAAGTTATATCTCTTAGATGAAAAAAACGAAATTTTTAAATTATATTAATGTGTACGCAGCCCATATATGCAAGGTCATACGGGTGGTGGATTCGCCGACCCTTGAGCGTCTAATTCATATTAGTCTGGGAGCGGTCACAAAATGCGGATGCTAGATCAGTGCGACAATTGGCGAGTAAGCCGCTCTAATTAAGCGAAGTAAACATACATTTAGGTTGGAAACAAGGTGGTTTGTACGAGAAAAATTATTGGAGAAGTGGCAGGCATGTGAAGATGGATTAATTTATCAGGTAGTGAGAAGAAGTGGTTGTTTTCAATAGATAAAATGTGGTCATTATTTAACGCGAAAATGAGAAGACCATTCAGCGGCCTTGGCATACAGGGGAAATATGAGTTTGGATGAACAAAGCGTGTTTTCTCTTAGGGACAAAATTTTTTCTCGACGAACATCGTAAATCTAATACCATCAGCTCTACCATACTGCAAGACTCATTTAGCTTTGGATTTTATCAGTTTATAAAATTGTTCCATTCAAATTTATGCGGTTATCCGAAGCTTCTTATCACTAGTCCTAGTAAAAAGGTTGCATATCTGCTTTCTATGGGGAATTTTCCACCGATTAACTTCATGATTTCAGGGTCGAACTCTTATTTCATTGCGTAGGATGGGTAATAGTACGGAGGAAGTGTTAAATTTCCTGGTGCACACAAATTTTATTGCTGTAAAAAGCATTACATATTCTCTAAGTGTTCTCCACCAAAACCATCCTCATCGTCATCACCATCAGCAATATCACCATCATCATCATCATCAACATCATCATCATCATCATCATCATCCTCGTCGCCATCATCATCATCATCATCGTCGTCATCATCATCATCATCATCATCGTCCTCATCATCGTCATCATCATCATCAACATCATCATCGTCATCATCATCGTCATCCTCATCCTCAGCATCATCATCATCAGCACCATCATCCTTATAATCAGCATCATCATCCTCATCATCATAATCATCACCATCATCCTCATCATCATCATCATCCACATCATCATCATCGGCATCATCATCATCATCACCACCATCAGCATTATTATCGTCATCATCATCATTAACATCATCATCATCATCATCCTCGACAGCAGTACATAAGATATTTGTACTGATAATTTGCTGCCATAAAACGTTGTGACCTACAAAAAGAAGGATACTAATTCATTGAACATAAGATCTTACAAAAAAGCCTTAATACCCTACGCAAATATCAGTGGTCCTTGAGCTTACATATTGTCAACAACATACCATAACCGGCAGCTGGCTTTTGTGTAAAGACAAGGTGGATTTGTCGAGACAGCTTCCTTGGGTTTTAACTGCAAGGCCTCATATTCTGCCATTACCCTGAAAACAACTCAACATCAGACAAACGACAAACATGGCAGTCCTACTAGGAGACGGCAGTGGACGCGCCACCGGTGTCCACTGTCAGCCATGTCCTATAAAGTCTCGAGCCAGGCACAAGGTGAGTCACATGGAATCCATCCTGGAAGGTGAGCCGTACCGACGGCACCCAGCCAGAACTGTTTTCCGTATCTGCGACACCTTTGGAGAGAGAAAGGTGTTTCCAACCGTTTTTTGTTTTACAATGGCGTATGCTCAGCGTTTTGCACATGGTAGCGTTGAACTGCAGCATGTTCACGATGGACCATGTGTACACTGTTTTCAAGTCATCCTGTAGAGCAGTTTGCTCATCGACTAGAACGATAGCACACCACATTATTAGATCAGCGCAAACAGTAGATAGTTTGAAGACAGCACGCTAGCGAGATCATTTTCGGAACAAAAGGAACAAGCGTATCCCGAGTACCGAGAGCTAGGTTACGCCGCAATTAGATAATTATGATTCCGACAGGGTACTGCAAACCTTCACCTTCAGTTGACGTTGGACAAGATGGTCGGTTATATATCCCAGAACCGGTTCAGTGATAGCATAATTCATGAGATGTGCACAGTAGGATGCGATTGCCCAAGCGGTCGAGTTCCGCTGAGATATCCAGTTAGGCTGCGTTTATTCCTGCACCAGCGTACAAAGCTTCCGTTCAGTTTGCACGATATATCAAAGCATTATATTGGGCGACCAAATATGGCGAATTCTGTGCTGCACCCGAACGAGAATTTTGTCTTCCTCCAGGTACACCGCAAACTTTTGAGCTACTGTGGACTCCATGATCTTAATTATCGCTGAAATAAGTGTTATCGGGCGACAATTACCTGGTTACTCACATCTACAACTTTTGTAAATCGCAATGATGAACCATGGCTTCCACATCATGAGACGCGCATCCCTGAAATCCTCTTGCTAGCGGTTCAGTTAAAATTAGAACAGCAACTTTCAACGCCTTCGATGGGCTAAAAGCGCGCAAGGGCATCCTCCGTTTCAATACAGCTGCGGTTGTAGAGTGTAGGAGTTTAAGGCCTAAAGGCGACATGATCCGTATAGGCATGGTGCAGGATAATTTCACACTTTAGAAGTTACTGCCAACCTTTTGTCCAAGTAGGTTGGCCACCTAGTGTACCGTTTGTGTTGATTCTCATGATTTGAGCAGATTAGGAATACCGCGTTTTTTAAGTACCTGTATAGCAACTTGTGTATGCAGCAAAATTTGACCATATGTCTTGTTGGTTTTTCACATTATACTCCAGGAAGTATATGTACAGTTGTTTCTCTGTTTGTTTAGACGTCCCAAATATCCTCGTTCGGAGAGGCTATGTAGGTGAGCTATACCAAGTGCCTCATTGCCATGCATTTTAGAGTCCCTCTTAGGAACTACTTGTCTTTATGTGCCGGTGGATTTGGTTACAGATGTGCTTGCCACAAGCCTGATTAATATGTTGATCAATTCCCTGTAGGCCACCTCAGGAGACAATTATTTAAGGAAAGATCAGTTTGTTGCATCATTGATTTCGGACAGGTTATCTTACTTGTCTAATATTTAAGATTTCTCCTTAATTTCCTTAGGATACTCCTCGTAGCGCATGTAGTGGAACACGGGTGGCATGATCTTTGCTGCCGTCATTAGTGCATGTTGTTGCGGCATCGATCATGAGTTTTTCGTATGTAAAAACCAAATCCAAGATGGCCCGATTGTTTCCTGTCCTGAAAAACGTTGGTGAAGCGACATGGGGGCATAATGGAGAACCAGGTATTGACTCTTGCAGTGGCGCCGTAAACTGTTCATTCAGATTGTCCGAGGTTTCTAGGCCATGTATTTTGAAGTCTTCGACAAGGAGAACTTGGCAGTAAGATCGTTTATGTTGGATCATCATAGCCGAAACTGGGGCCTGGTTCATTTCTAAAGTGAAGGTTATTGGACTGTATGCAATGACCACCAAGCATATACCGCCTAGACTTTGATGTAGGCAGCAAAATGTGTCTTTCAGAGTTTGAAACCCATGGTAGTTTACGCGGTTGAAGAGGTCTGAAAAGCAGCAAAGAAGTACGCCCTCTCCTTTTATGTTTAACATTTTGAGCAAGCGTGACATGCTAGTCACTGCAATCTCAGCGCTGATAATCATGTCGTACAGCCATGCCTCGATTACCATGATAATGTTCCAACATACAGACGTTTGACTAGGTCGAAGCTCGGCCAATTTGCTGAGAATGCCATGTACTTTTTATAAGCACAACTGAGAGCCAGGAATACCAAGAGCTATTCTGAGCACCCAAGCGCTTTTCTTGAATTACGTCCAATCATGTTAGCCTGTCTAAAATGATTTTTTGTTTCCTTTGTTCCAACCCTCCAGGTTTCTTTTCGATCTGTTGCATAGAGTACTTATTACCTAAACTCTCAGATGTAAATTGCAGCAGCTTAGCTGTTTCTTACTCTTCGGATGACTGGGGAGTCGCACTGCGCTCCTGTTCGAAAGTGCAGACAGCTGGGCTCTGCTAATAGTGGCATGGACTCAAACGTCTTCAGACTTGCCACTGATGGCAGTTTGGTGCTTAACATGTACGAAATTCCCAGCACTATTTCAACCACTCTTTTGCAGCGGAGCAAGTCCTTTAGCACCCTTGGATCAATTCCTTTGTAGTTGGGTGTAAAGGATAACATTGGCTTTGAGTTGTTATTCACGGTAATGAACGAGGATTTTGTGGATTTACGGCCAATCATCCAAGTCATGAGCTCGGGTCTGCGGTTCTTCAGAATGCTGGATCTCTGAGACATGATGAACAAATTTCGAACTTTCGTCGGTTAGCTTGCGGCGTTCTGGATTCTGCTTTTACTACTGACAGTCAATACAAGGGAAGTCAGGGAATTTCCGAACACGGCATGATGAATCACGAAGACGGTGAATACTGAATACTGTATTTTGGAGCAAGTAGAATACAATTCTGTACAACTCCATCGGGTGATAGTCAAAAACATTTTAAAAAAATAAACACGTCCGTTGGTTATCCTGAGATGGTTCAGAAACTCTTTCTGTAGTACACAAAATGATTGTTTACACAGTGAGTCACAAGTGAGTGATATCGTTGTCAAGTGGCAACAGTTCTCTGATACGTATGTTAGCAAAGTGTAAATCCAATAAACATTTGAATTTCTGCACGGAATCGGCCTCGACGACTTGTTCTGGCAGACTGTTCCATTCGTGCACAGCCCTCCGCTCGAAACACAGGGGGTGTGGGATTTTCTTCAGATCAGGTACCACGAGTTTGTACCTGTGCCCACGTGTGGTGCATGGTATTCGCAAGTGGAGTAACGACCTTAGCATGGGGAAATAACCGAGATGCAAAATACGGTAGGTCATGATAAGATCCACTCAAACACGGCGATATGACAAGGTGTAGAGCCCAAGTTTCCTGCACCGGTTTTCATACGACAAGCCTCTCAAGCTGGGGATCAACTTGATGGCGATGTGTTGTACTCGTGCGATTTTTTGCGTTTCGCCGCGAGTGATCGGACAGTATGCAGGCGAGCCGTACTCTAGCATTGGTCTGACGATGGAAGAGAAGAGGCGAATGGCGACGTCCTCAGACCAAGTGCAGAAGCTGCGTTTCAGCGCCCAGAGCATGCGCAGTCCGTTTCGATACAGTTTTTTGGTGTTGGCGACGGACTTCAAGTCGCAGCGTGAGAGTACACCTAGGTCTTTCACGGAAGGTGTGGGATGCAGTGGTTGGCTGTCTAGGGTGTACGTTCGGTCGTGAAGAGCCTTCCCGAGATTCATGAATAGGAACTTTGCCGGGTTGACCGATAGGTGGACTTCAGCGGACCATACTGCGAGGCGGTCGAGGTCTTGTTGGAGAATATCACAGCCATCGAGAGTATCTATTTCTCGCCAAATTTTGAGGTCATCCGCAAACAGTGCACACGGCGACCGTAGAAGCTGGGGCAGCTCGTTGATATGGATGGGAAACATAGTAGGTCCCAGTAACGTACCTTGAGGTACACCACTGGTCGAGGGAGACCATTCGGTTAGATAGCCGTCCACCTGTACCCTCCACTTTCTTCCAACGAGAAATGCATAGATCCATCGATGTAACGATTCTCCGACACCGCACGACCTTAATCAGTCTAGAAGCAATTCATGATTAACTTTGTCGAATGCTTTGCTGAAGTCGATGTAGATTACGTCGACGGACTTTCCCCGGTTCAGTGCTTTCAACCATTCCTGTCTCGTCACAAGTAAGTTTGTAACACAAGAACATCCCATCCTGAATCCGTGTTGTGCCGGTGTCAGAAGTTCTTTCGATTACAACAGATGTATTAAACACTTTTTTATTTCTTCTCGATCACTTTGGCCAAAACGGGTGTAATACAAAATGGCCTGTAGTTATCCACCTTACTGGGGTCGCCACCTTTCAAAATCGGCCTCACCACCGAGCGCCTTAAGTCGTTTGGCAATGAATCCTCAGACAATGATTTGTTAAACAGATCCGTGAGTTAACAGGGTAGCGGTATTCGTTTTGTTACCCGACTGAAATAGAAGCTGATGCAGCGTTGTATCATTAGAGTGAATAGAGTTAGGTAGCGGATAAAAAAATTAAATTGACCTGTACATCGGGATTCCCAGTGGGTAAAACACATGTGCAAATATGAATGTCGAGTACCATCATTTCGACCTAGAGCGTGCCAGCATCCTCAGGAGGGCTAAAACCGGCAAGCATGTGCGTTCATTAAAGCCTGGCATTCCAAACCGAACCCGATCAATAAGCACTTGGACATCAAAGTCGCTTAAGAGGCTGAAGCCTGAGGATGTTGCCTTGTCTGGCAACGAAACATCTGCAAAATAATCCCTCAGCTGGGAGAACAACTCAAAATCAGCATTCACACCCCGAGGTTCCGACATTCTCAAATATTGCAAACCGTTATGTTATGTGCGATACTGACTTAAATAAGTTGTAGCTTTTACTTTCCGCAGGGTTATGCTTACTATCATTTTGATCTGTCGGGGATGCGGTTGCGCATGACTGATCTGCTTGTGTGGTAGGGACACATTTCGAGTTTATTGAATCTCATTGGGACAGTTGCATATTTGCCTGATAACGTCCCATTTGGTCTGCATGTCGGGAAAACGGAAACGGGCGTTGTAAAGCATTCGTTATTAGTGAGACAACTCGGTTGCAATGTTTTGGTATGTGACATAAATAAAAGCCTCAAAAACCACAATATCCATTTTCAGATTCACAGAGTTTGGCAGGCCCCGCGTGCCAGTCATCTTCCGTACTTCTTTTAGTTTTGCTAACTAGTTATACGCTATTGAATAAACGCCATATTTGTCTACTCTTTTCCATTGTGCAGCATGTTGCATTGAAGTTTTATAGTAGCTCGTTCTGTTCTTCAGTACCTGTTTCGATCTGGATTGATATCACACCTTGACGCTAAGATCATTAGAAGTAGCTTTAGTACAACAAAGCCCCTTAGCCACCGTGTCAGAATATGCAGCGATTGTCAATTCGGTATCAAATTCGCGAGTGTGATGGAAGTATTTACTGCATTTACAATTTAAAAAGCAAGTTCGTTTTATATTGTAACTGGACTTCAAATGGTAAGAAATTTTTATCTGAAGATGCAAGAACCGTTTAAATGGATTCCAGTGGTTCAGCGTTTCAAAACACCATATCCCACGTTTCATCACATGGTAATATTATCTGGTTCATCCCAATTTGATTAAAAACCACAGCGGTGTGCTAACACACTGAAAAACACATGACAATGCTTCCAACATATTGAGGCAAGTCAATTTTGAGAACCTTCTCGGTCCCATGCATGGGATCGAACGCATGACCAGTAGTGGGTTGCACCATTAGACAGCAGGTAATTCCAATGAATCATGGAGGACGATAGCCAACAATAATAGATTAAAATAAAAATGAGATGGAGCCCGTCTCATATTCCACTGTCACGCAGGTTACCGTGTACGCTGTGAGAATTGGCTCACTGTCTAGTTCAAAATTTTGCTTCTCTTGCCGTGAATTTACATAGCAGTTTAAGAGCTGATAGGGTAAAGTTTGAGATTGCTATGGTGCAGACCGATTTAGAATGGTCGACTCCGATTTCCGTTTGGTCACCTGATTCCAGCGCACCTAGGGTGTAGATGCAGGCATACGATGGCTTATAAAGATGTTCGAATCAGATAACAAGTATGTCAACATCATTCCATCTCACTAGGTTGCTACAGTATAAAAAGTACCGGTGACGATTGGATTAGAATCGAAAACCTCTAACCCTTTGGAAGCCGCTTCACGGAGGGCAACAATTGACACAATGGTGAATGAATAATTGGTCGTAAATTTTCGACTGCACTTTGCGTGATTGCATTGCGACCCCCGATAATTTGAAAATAGTTAGAACCTCTAATTTTTAGGCTATTGGATTACGGCAGGCAACCGCTTGCACATTGGTAAAGGAGTAATAATTTCGTCGGTTTTCGACTGCACGTCATCTGATTAGATGGCATGGCGCAATCTTAATCAGGGTGCTGTATAAACTGAAGTCATATTTGGTCACTGTGATCACCCTGAGGTCCGTCAAAACATATGGAAATTGGGTGTTGTCAACTGAAAGGAATACGCAACCACGTAGTGTTACCTTTCCAGTTAATCTCATATGGTTAAGATAGTGTGCATCGAATCCGCGAAAGTTGGAACAGTAGCTGAAACCCCTACCCATTTGTCTACCGTGTCTCGTCGGCAAACCCTAGGCACAACGGTAAATGACTAACTTGTAGAGCAATTTTAGACTACGCATTCACTGATTGCATTGCGAAGTAAAAGTTCCATTTCGACCGCGCTACCTACCAAAATGAACTTTGGTCACTGCGAGCACTGGGACCTAATTCGAAACAGGTGAAATTTGTCTGTTGCCCACCCGAAGACCCGGCACAAACACGACACGTTTCACTGTCATATCCTTTCATCAGATTACACGGCAGACCTCGAAACCGCTACTGTTGGAATAGTAGCCTAAAACTATCTTTTTGTCTAGGGGGTCACTGCATGCAACCCTTGGCACATCGGTGCATAATAACTTGGATGGTCAATTTTAGACTGTACATTTGGTGATTGGATTGCGACGAGCAATCTCTATATCGACGCCGCTTCAAACTGAAGTGAACCTTGTTCAGCGTGCGCCTAAGAACCGTATTCGAAGCAGATGGAAATGAGTTTTGCCCGCCAGAAAACATCGCACAAACACGAAGCGATTTATGTTCTTTATCTCATCGATGTAGATAGGTTTCCAATGCGCGACAATTTTACTAGTAGCGGAAATCACTACACCTCTGGCTCCAGTTCACGGCAAGTATCACTTGGAACAAGGGTGAAGGAACTATTGCAGGGTCACTTGTCGATCACACCTTGTGAGATTGGAATGCGACAATTAGTATATACGTGGACCGCGCTTCAATTTGGTTAAGCTCGGTCGCTGCTAGCAATGAGATGATAGTCGAAGCAGATGCAAATTAAGTGCTACCCGGCCGATGGTACTGCACAAGCACGACGAGATTCAAAGTCAATTCTTTTTAGCTCGTGAAGATATCAGGCCTCCAAACCGCAACCAGTAAAATAGTAGCCGCAACCTCTACCCAGTTGGCTACGTGTAACGGTGGCAATCTCTCGCACAACGGTGAATGAATAATGATATGGTCTATTTTTGACTACCTGCTGCGTGCTTAGATTGCAAAGCGCAATGTCAATGTGGGCCGCATTTCAAATTGAAGTGAACCTTGGTCACTGCGACCACAGAGACAGTAGTCGCAAGAGATGAAGTTTGGTTGTTGCCGCCTGATTTCACCAAGCAACAACTGTGGGTTTCTTTGCCATTTCATCTCATAGTGTTAAAATAGCGTGGCTCAAACCCGCAATACTGGTTTAGTAGATCAAAAATCTACAATTTCGACTAACGTGTAACTGCGCACAACTCTAGGCAAAATGGTGAATGACTAAGTAGAGGGACAGCTTTTGACTAACAGTTGGTTGATTGCAGTGCAACGCGCAATCAGCGTCGACCGCGCTTGAGTTGAAGTTAACCTTGGTCACAGCAACCACAGGGACAGTACTGGCGCCAGATGAAAACCTGGTGCTGGGCAAATGAAACACTGCAAAACAACGACGATTTTCGATGCCTTGTCATAACAACAGATGGGATAGCAGGCTTCGAATAACGACCATTGTATATTAGCCGATACCTATATATCTGCTCACCGATCACGGCTACAATAATTGGCACGCCGGTAATGAATGGATGAAATATAAGTTTTGACTACAAAATGTCGAATGGATTACGACGCGCAGTCCCAATGTGGACCGCGCTTCACATTGAAGTGAACCTTAGTCAATGCGATCACTGGGAGAATATTCAAAGCAGATGCGAATTGGATTTTCCAACGTGGAAACACTAAACAAAAACGAAATATTTCGAGGTTATTTTCTCTCATCAGGTGAAGTTAGGAGGTCTATAAAACCCGCGCCCAAACGAATGGTAGCGGAAACGTCTACCCCTTTGTCTACTGGGTCAATGCGGTCGACCCTTCGCACAACGGTAAATGAATAACTTGTGGGGCAATTTTTGGATTGCACTTTGTGTGACTGGATGGCGATACACAATCTCAACGTGAACCGAGCTTCACATTAAAGTGAAACTTGTTCACTGCGATCACTGGCAACGTGATCGAAGCAGACGGAGATAATGTTTACCCGCCCGAAAAATCTTCTCAACGCTTTTCGAGGTCATTTTATTTCATCAGGTTGAGATAAATGACCTCGAATCCGCGAATATTGGTATCGTATACAAACGCGTACACTTTTGCAATTGGTTCACGGCGAGCAACACAAGTCGGAAGGCAAAAAACGAAATGGTCTATCACTATTTACCCAACCGTTAGTTGATTGACTCCGATGAAATATCTCAATGTAGACCGCGCATTTATTCGAGGTGAACCTTTATCACAGCTATCATTGGGACCGTATGGAAGAAGAGGGAAATTGGTTTTTGCTTGTTGAATACATTCGCAAAACCGCGAAGGGTTTTACTGCAGTTGTTCTCACTAGGCTGATATAGAGGGCCACAAACGCGCGACCATTTGCAACGAAACGATTTGGCTTCATTTCGAAAGGACACGCGTTTGTGGCCCATTATAGAAATCTAGTGAGAAAAACTGCAATGAAACGCTTCGCGGTTTTCGCTAACAGGTTACGGCAGTCAGCACATGACACAACGCTGACTTGACAAATGTAAAGATAAATTATGGGATAGAAGTTTTGTATTTGATTGCCAAGCGCAAACTCAATGTGGACCGCGCAATGCATGGGAGCGAATTTTGGCCATTGCGATCACTTGGATCGCAGTCGATGAACAGAGAAATTTTGGTTGTTCGCCCGAGATACTGGACAAACATCATGCGTTTCGAAGTAATTTCATCCTGTCAGTTGGAGATACCGGCCATCGAAACTAGGACCATTGGAACATTAGCTGAAAACTTCCCCTATGCTATCGGATCAGTTAGTTAATAATGAGCCTAACATTGAGTGACTAAGAAGTGGGTAAATTATTACAAATCGTTTTATGATTGGATTACGGCACCCAAACGCAAAGTGGACTGCACGTTACACTGAAGTGAAGCGTGATCATTGAGATCACAGGGACCGTAGTCTAAGCAGATGGAAAATGGGTGTTTCCACCTCGAAAACATTGCACATTGACCACATTTATCCATGGCTTTTTATCTCATCAGTTGGAGATAGCAGACATCGAACCTGCGAAATTTGGTGTGGTAGCGGAGGCCTCTAATCATTTGGGTACCGCGACATAGTGACAAAACCTTAGCACAATGGTGAATGACTAATTGATCAGCAAACTTTTTGACTAGAACTTTTGTGATTTGACTGCTGCGCGCGACTGCAACTTTTATTTCGCTTTGCACTGAATTACAATGTTTTCGGTCGAGCTTCACACAATTTTTCCTTTTTGAACTACGGTCCCGTTTATCGTATTTGCTACTTTTCTACTCTTTGTGAAACACTGTCTAGATTGAAATTGCGCTTCTCAATCCAAACCTATGTTCAGCACAAAAATGACACTGTAATCGGATTTTCTGTATTCATTATTCTCTGTTAATAATCCCTCTTGGAGCTAGAAATCTTATAGTATTGCCATATCTTGTTTGCAACCAAAAACCAGACAAACATAATTTATATCCACTCTGAAGTTAACACACTTATGGTGCTAGGCTATTTCTTTCTGCCTACCGCGATAGTTTGAACTCAGGAGCAAGATGAGCCTACTGCAGACATTCTTGTTCACTTTCTGAATCTACTGCTCGTAATAATTGCTGCCGAAGCGAGGAAAGCATTCATATATTTAAACATAATTTGTTTTCCATCTGGCACGATGGTATCAGCGCTGTTCGCCGAACTTGTGTCCTTACTTGTAGGCAAGATCCATAAAATTCTTTCAAACTTGCTATCGAAACTAGGTCAGTGAGATATTCCAACAGGTTCAGCGCAACATAGTCAATTTTCCTCTTTAAGGAGAGCAGAAATATTTTTGGCATCAGGCAAGTGGTCTTAGATCCGTTAGTAACTGAAGTAAATCAGTTATATCATTGACTAAGCATTCAGTCGGATGCGATATAAATAAAATCATCGATGGTCCAAACATTCGAACGTAAAATGTCAGCTGATAAGATTCTTTCACAATCTGAAAGAAGGGAATATTTAGGGAATGGGGACGCTTCGGTGGATCCAACGGAATGTGATTTACCGTTATAACAGCTGATGTTTAATGGTTTGCCACATACGAATTCCACAGATGCCAAGTACATCAACATTAAAACATAAAATAGTACATTCAGCAGATGGTAATATATACTTCCCTTTACGTTTTTCATTAAATATCCTACGTAGGCTTTTGCAAAATGTGATGAAAAGCGAAACGTACCAGTCAGTTGTCTTACCCGATTTTGTTAACTTTTGCTGTGGCTTGGTTAGATTAGCTTCCTTGGAATTGCTATGGTTGTTTTACATGATATTTAGCAAAATAAATATAGTTCTTACGCAAATTGTCGGTTATTGTTTGATATCATAATGGACCGTGATTTAAAACGTTGGTTTGTTTGCGTTAATTACCCATCGTCCTGCCTGGGATGGTGCTTTATGCACCGTTAGTGCTACCCAATGCTCAATGGTTTGAGGTCAGACAAAATCAGTTTCCTGGACATCTAGGTTGCTGTTTGGCGTAAGATTGCCAAAGCCCCTCTACATTGAGTTGTCTTTAAACCACAGGCCTTTTATGTTTAACTTCATCATTCTGGAACTAGGTAAGCTGACATACTGCCCTATGCAACACACCATGAATATTCGTTCTACTAATCACTTAATACTCAGGCCGTCTCAGAGGAAAATGAACGCCACTCCAACTGCTGCATCGATTAGAGTAGATGGGTTATTGGGTGTATTGGAATGCATTTCTATCTTGTTATACCACTCGTGCTTTTTTCCTTCATTTCGTACCGTTTCAATTACGATATTAGTAACTCTGTTTTCGCCCCTAATGGTTGGTCTTTCCCCTTCTTGGTTTAATAGAAGCTTGTCTTCTTTTTTAAGCTCACAATTAAGTGAAGGTTTTCGATCAAATCCAGTCGAAAGGTCATTGTTTAACCAAGTGGATAATGCCAGTTCACGCTCGTTATACTAATCTTCCTCAAGTTGCTCACTGTACCCTAGCTTAACCAATTGTTAGCATTTGCGGGAAAACAAGGCTTCCTAGGGATCGATATTTGCCCTTTACAGGAAACCCGCCTGAAGATCCGAGGTCCGTGCATATCCTTCGATCCCCGATATGCGGCACTGGCGGCACATCCACATGGATACTCGATGAAAATGACCCAGCTTCAAATGCTGTTGCGATCCGGTGTGTGCTTAATTTTGTATCAGCGGGGCTGAAGCTCTGTTTGTTTGATTTCATCCCAGTCGGAGACTTAAGTACACCGTTAAAGTAGCCGGATCGTTCCACGCTCTGAAATCGCACGGAGACAAACGGTGCCTGTTAATTATTGCAGCCTATGCCCACATAAACTGCAGTACTGATTCGTTTAGTGATGATTTCCATTACCAACAAAATGATGCCCTTCGTTAAAGAAAAGTTAGGAAAGCTATGGTGCTAGTTGTTGATCTGAAGGCCCAAGACGAAAAGTTGTCCATTGATGTGCATTTTCAGGTTGGCCAGTTTGATATAGGCTCCGTTTATGATAACTGTAAACGGTTGCTACACCTATGTGAATATGATTGTGTCTTTCTTATGGACCCAACCTTTTATATCATCACACGCGGGAGATGGACTTCTCGCTTTCTAGTCTCGGACCAGTCATGAACTCAAATCGGTCACATTTCGATCGGTAAAAGCTGCAGATTCTGTGTCAAAAACCCGATAGATTTGGAGCACAAGTGAAGACTCTGATCACACATGTGTATATCGAAATCGTTATATTTAGAACGAATTCCGTAATGTGTCTGTAAGCGCGTCGACTCAATTTGTCCGGCGAAGCCCTGTGTTTTTTTGCGTTTCAAATAACACTAACATTCGTGCTGAGTAAGTGCCCACTGATCACCGTAGATGATTACTGGTCGCATATTCAACAGACACGATATCAGCAGATGTATATTAATGTGGTACATGGAAATACCATCTTAAGCATTGGGACACTAACCAGTTCCTAGCAATTCCGGATGCTCTCAGGTGCAGTCCGACTGGATGCAACATACTGAGAATTGCAAAATCTCAAAAGGTAAGTGCGTGGTATCTTGAGGGAAGACTTCGAAACCTAGTGGTTTCATTGTGCACCGGAAAAGGGAGCAGTCGCTGCTTTTTGTAACCTCCTTAACGTATTCCAGATGCCACGGAAAAAGGGCAGCAGGAGAACAGGTGTTAGCGAGGCAATATGCGATCGGTGTCCACAACCTATCCACAGCTATCCAATTTGCTTTAATCATTGGCCAAGTATTTTGAGAAGCAGCGTATTCAGATTTGTCAGATTCTCCAAAGAATATAGATTACTCTACGCACTGCGTCATCCATTTTGGGCCACCCACACTCCAAAAAATCGAACGGGAGTTCGGGCCGTTGAAGAAAACGCTCGGGGGCAAATGTAACACCGGATACCGTCAACGCAGAACTACAGAGAATCAGCCACGCCCTCAGGGAAAATGGATATTCGGATAAATTTGTCATGAAAAATTTGAAGGAACTTAATCGAAAGCCTCCTAGGAGCATTGCTCTTAAGAAAGAGCTTTTCATACATATACACTTTAAGGCTGATTCTGCAGCTGATATGTTATCCAGACGCCTAAAAGATGCTGTCGAGAAAATTTATTTCGCGGCCCGCCTGAGAATCGTTTTTCATTATAAGCCGTTGCATAAAATAACCTTGAATGGTAGACTACCGCCGTTGACCCGTTCAATGATCATTTATCAGTACTCGTGCTCCTGTGGTGCACGGTACGTGGGTCGCACGAGGAGACGCCCATCTCCGAGGGTTCGTGAACACATCCCGGCATGGTTTTACAAAGGCGAAATGAGCTCTTCAGACAGCTCTATCATGTCGCACCTCCTTGAATGTGGCCATACAGCTTCTGAGAATGACTTTAAAGTCATTTACTCATTACCTGAACACGTCTCTCAAGGATTCCGCAAACAGCTCTTATCCATCGCCGAGGCTATGTACATTCCCCATCTAAAGCCGGAATTGTGTCCAAAAACGATTTATACGGCCGATACTACTACCTTGGCCAACGGACACCGTTACTTAGTTATTGGGCTGTTATCTTACCTACTTAATTACATTGTACTACTGAGCCTTGTGTACATATGTTTATTTAGTTTACTTGTTCTGCCTACTCTAACTCTGTCTCAACTTATCGATTTTGGTCATTCAAACAGTCAAGAAGTCAATCCCAGCCGCAATCACTGTTATGTAAATGTTTGGGTCCGATGAGTTACCGAAAAGAATTCTTTACCCGGAAATGATTTCTGATATTGCTAATATAACTCCCCATCCCCCAGCAAATCCTGCAGACCAGCAATTTGGTGATTTATAAGTTACTATTAAAAATGTAGGAAAGGAAAATCTCCTAATCTACTGAAGCCGCTCAATTGCCTTTAAGTTGCTTTCATTAGCCATTTGATTGTGAACAATTAGCCTTAGTGAAACGCATATTCACGAGGAGCAAGTAGGGATTCAACGAAATATGGGCTGATTAGACTACATGTATAATAAACGCCAGCAGTTGGAGAAAAGCCATATTTAATTGCAACCCCATTGTCGTGCATTTCAACTTTAAACGTGCTTTTCGCATCGGTGGGTGGATGTGATTTGTTGGACAATCTCTTGAGAAGATATATCCACAAAACCAATTACAGGTAGAAATTCGTCACATCTAGCCACAAACAGACAGCCGCCACACGCCCGGAAAGGCACTGTACGCGCGTTTCATCCTTTCGGGAATCGTCAGCAATGCGCATTCTATTGGACCAGGGTAAGGCTCAAACCCGCAACCTGACTGTTGCCAGTCCATGGTTAAGACCACTGAGCCACGAGGAACGGCAACAGCCATCGAGAATAAGTTACTAGATGTGATATAGCGCCGCTCACTATCCACTGAATTAAAAGTTACTGCCGTGCAGAATACAGGGTTCCCCCCTCGCAAAGCGACCAGCTTACCAAAATTAAGCCGCCAAATAACTTATGGCAGTATACGAATTTTGATCTGCATACTGATTAGGGAAGAGTAGTAGGGGGAGTTGAATGGTATAGGTAGAAATTCGTCACATCTAGACTCACTCAAACAGCCGTCACATCCCCGAAAAAGCATTGTACGCGCGTTGCATCCTTTCGGGATTGTTAGCAGTGCGCATTTCATCGGATCTTGGTTAGGCTCGAACCCGCAACTAAACTGTTGCCAGTCCGTGGTTAAGACCACTGAGCCACGGGGGACAGCAACAAAGTTACTAAATGTGATATAGCGCTGCACTGCTGACAATTCCCGAAAGAATGAAGCGCGCGCACAGTGCTTTTCCAGGCGTGTGACTGCTGTCTGCGTGAGTCTAGATGTGACGAATCTCTATCTATACCATTCAACTATCCCTACTACTCTTCTGTAAAACAAATTACAACTTGTCGCTGCGCAAAAATTGGGCATACAACAAACGCTCGTTGATTTTCAATATCCCCAGCGTTGCGTGAAAGGTTTGATGGTTGTCGCCTTATTTGTTATCAACTTCACTGACGAAATCATGAAAACAGCGTCTACTGGACACTAATTATATGATGTGAAGCTGCTTCCTTGTAATTAAAATGCTGGATTTGGATTATGCTGACGTCATAAAGCTCAAATGTGAAAACAGCATACGTGTCAAGCAGCACTGGAGAGAATAGCACCTTTTGTCGTGTTTTGCGCTATACGTTGCTTCTGCGCATCGTGAAGTTTTCTCCGCGATTAGCAGAGACCCACTCATGTACTGACCAAGGTGGCAATCAAGCAGACGTCGTTCTGAAAAACAAGTAATTGTGCAGGTACGATACGTCCGTGTGATCGACGATGAGGTCAACGACCATATAACAATTACTCGTAATACGTTATTAATCACTGCCAATTGTAGCGCCGGTGCTACGTCACTCTTGCGCTGTAAAACAGAGTTTATAGTGCTAAGGAACTTTTGATTCTGCTGCTCGTTTGCGAAACCTGGCCCAACTTGTGGAGGGATATAATGACGCTTGTTGCTTTCGACTATCCTTGCATTCGCAGCTTTGCTCATTCCTGTTGGGATCACCGCGTGAGCAGTTAATGTGATCTGTGTCGTATATTCGGTGCGAAAAGTATTAATGCACTACTCAGCACCATTATATAGCGCGCCGGGCTCCGAAGTTTGTACAACAGGCTGCACACGCCAGGGCACCGACGCCCGACTCCTGCGTAGTTTGCACTCTTCGAATGTAGATTTCGGAGGCGGAGATAACCAATCGAAGACCGGGTGGAAAGAACTGAAAATCAGCATTTCGAATTTTACTCCGGCCGTTGCATTCGAACTGATGAGCTTTTTCCGTAGGACAATGAAAAAGTTTGGTTGAGCCTACTTGAATATATAGCAAACAGCAGGCTCCTTTGGATTTCGAATTATAAGTTCCGTTTCCTCCATCCACTGCATTGGACTCCACTATAATTACGACCACATAGTAGGTGACAAATGCGAAAACTAACATTATATTGCCTGCGTGTGAAATTTTTGTAGCGTAATTCTTAGTAATAATCTCTAATTTCGGCACATTAAATGAGGTTTTCTAGCACCCACAACTATTGGGTGGTGAGTGGTTTATAATTTTGGTTTTATGGACACATAACTTTAATCCATTTTTTACATAGCTCAGGAATGATATGAAGTAATTAATTTTCCCAGCTAAGAAAAGCGGACAAATCACACTTGCACTTTCGGCATTTGCAATGATATTAATACCATTCGAAATATGACTGTTGGTTGTTAAATATCAAAGGAAATGTACGGGGATTAAGATATTCTTAGTTAGGTAGTAATAACCGAGTTGTGAGCGAAGCAATAAATTTCAACTCATGAGTTTAAAGCCAAAGTCTAGTGCTATAAGGACGTATATGTTTTCTTCAAAATTTCCTAATTTTTTGTTTAGTGTAAGTTGGTATCTTATAAATTGTATTTGACGGCCTATACCAAAGCAAAACAAGTAGAATACCGCTGCGTAAAGGCCAATAAAATAGGTAGGGTTACCATTCAAATTTGAGAGAAAATCTTGATTTAACGTAATTTGAGCAACCTTGAAGCTTTTATAAGACAATAACAAATTTTATGTATATTTATTATGATAAAGTGCAGATATTTTAAAAATTCAGTGAGAATTTACTGGGTGGGTTTTATCTCCTCTGATTAAAAGCGGGCTTCGAAGTAACGTAATTAACCTACCTTAGACATATGCATATATGTATATCTGATATTTTGTGCGGATACGTTGCACGTCATCAAAGAATATGTTTCATCAAAGTTAAGCAGTTAACCAGAGTTTACATTTTCTCAACCTTCGTTAGATAATTAAGAAATTTGTTTTAATTTGCTGATTTTACGACAGTGATCACTCCATGAAACAATCCGTCCTATAGCAGAAAATCTAAAAACGATGTTTTATGCTTTGTGGTTGTTTTAAATTTAGGGTAAACTCCGGAACCAATTGATTTGTGCACTTACATAAAGGATTCAAATATTCTTGATTGATTATGTATTATAAACAACACGGCGTTTTTTGTTGTATATTCTGTAAGATTTTCAAAAATTGCCATATTTAAAGCGTGCCCGTTTTAACGCTAAATATGATTTTTAGGCTAACATTATCGATTTTATTTGGGTTCTAAAATTTTGCACAAGAAACATATTTGAAGAAAGTTGTGTCCATTTATTCATAGAATATGAATGGATTCATCAAGTATATGAGAAACGAAATGACTTCAAATCGTTACTGTGTGCACAAGATAAAATATATCCTTATCGATTGCTTAAAGTTCTGACAAGTGGCGAATTGTATGAGCAAGCTGCAGTAGGAACAATAAGAAGTGCAATGCTACATGGCAGTGAAAATAACAAATGTTGATAGAATACGCCACGTTCGAACAAAGTCTGCATACGAGAATGGTGATTTCTAGACATTACGTCTCACCGAATGTAAAAATTGGGATGGTCTAAGATCAATTCACTCCATACCATGCAACAGATTAGTGGCTAGCTAAGCATCAAAGGGGTTTAGCAAATTTGTGCATATATGTTGCCTCCAGTAGATACTACTTATTCGGTTCCCACATGAAAATGCTCGATATATACGGACGGCTGTATTTTCTGTTGGACAGTGTATAGCTGTTAGCCATCCTTCATGTAAAAAGACAATAAAATATCCATGCTCAAATTTAGCCCATATTCGTTGTATTTCGGCAATAGAACAATCGGTTTAAACAAATACCGCATGTAACTAGCACATTGAACTTGCAGCTTTATCCAATATATATATATATATAAGTGTAAATAGAATCACTGCTGCGACCGTTGCAAGCAGATGTATTTGCAATAAACTTAGGGAATTCCGCTGCATTTGGGACAGCATTCGTCTACTCAACCATGGCCAATAGGCGGATGTTATATTTTGTGAAACATTCAGTACTAAACAAATATATATTTTATCAATCTATTTAAGTCTAGAAGAAATTAATTCCACTGCAACTCTAAAATCAATTAATTTGTTGTTTCTGTTTGCTTCCAGGAAAGCAGGAAAACAAAATAGCGTATAAATTTTGGCACTTATATAGCAAAAATCGAGATTGGACTATAAATTATTTGCGTGCCTTAAATTCTCAGCACGGTATGTAGTGTGTTGACGCTTCCTAGCTCACTTAATTTATTTAGCGTAATATTCGAGTGAAGTGCCTACACGAAAATATTGTTCCAGTAATTACTAAGCACCGAATAAAGAGAGCAAAGCAGTACTGGTTTAATAACAAATTTTATCTAACGTTACCATCCAAAAATTTTATGTCACTCAGGCAAGTTCTGATAAATACCACGCGCCATTTACCATATATTTTAAGAAGCAAATTAACTCCATGCCATACTTCCAATTTCAAGAGTATAGTGCGCTTTAATTCGACTTATCCTACTTATCCTGTTTTTGAAATATTTATCTAGGAGGTACAGCTTTGAGAAAAATTGTGAGAATTGCTTATATTGACTGTTTGGGGTTAGCAAGAAAACTGTAAAGAGAACCTTGTTTGATTACTACTTAATTCTAGGTGGCAAATCGCTCACAGTTAATCAGACTGACCAAGTATATTTAACAAAAACGCAATAGACTAGAAATTAGTAGTCATATAAAGGAAACGGCCAAACTGATTACTTTCCTCTTCAAGAACTTAATTTGATTCTCAGAACCTACTCGTTCAGATATCGTCAAATTTCGTCCTCCATAAAATGACCCATGTTCAGTAACATGCCACAGATATGCCTTGAAGCGCCGCTAAACCAACCGCATAGCAATGACATAGTACAAGCCTCGACATTTGAACTTTATGTTTTTCTGCTTACTTTAAAACAGCATACTCATTTAAGCTGTGATGAATAATATAAGTTTGACTTAAAAAATCTCAAGCATGATATATGAATCAGGCAGTCAAAAATTATTCGAGGATATATTATATGTCGTCATCACCTTAAGCTCTTAGAACAAAAATTCCTATATAAGTTGAAAACTCCGTTTCAACCAGCCAGCAACAATGCTGATTTATTGAATACATGCATGTCTAATAGAGCACACTAATAACGCTGATTACACATTGCTAGTCTGATAGGACATAAACAAATTATTTCAATTCGTAACGTTGTCTCCAATACTTGCTCGGATGTATTCTTTGTAGTTTTAAGAATAGTGTTTTGAAAAATTGATTTTTCAGTTGTAGTTTTTCGGAAATGCCATTCAGCTGGTAAGGTGTATTCTAGCGCAGATGAAAAAAGATTATACGTATAGGGCTCAGTAACGGCACGTACGAATAAATGTTTTCACCCATTAGCTAGCAAGTTTTAGTAAATAACAAAGAAGAATTACATAGAGTTTTAAATTTTTCTGACAAATCTATCAATACTAAGTCAATTTTACATGCGAAAATGTTGCCAAAATTTTAAACATCATACAGAGTTACCTAACTACAGGTAAGCTAAGAAATAATATTAAGCTGCATAAATTTAACTCAAATCTTAAACATTAATTTATGTGCGTAGTGGTTTTATATTAGCTAAAGAAGTATAAGCTTTTCTGTGAAGGGAAACATTTTAATCCAATTTTGTAAGTAAAAACATTTTGTGCCAGCATTATTACACGAGCATTCAGCTTAATTTTACGTTGGCTTTCAGATGAGTTAAATTTTGGCAGGCAATTTATTTTTACATGGGGCGCAATTAATTGGTTGGCGTTAAGCTGCCGCGGAATAAATAATACTGCGCGGCTAAAATGTTCAATGAATTCGTTTCTCTTTCTGCTTGTAAGCAATAAATGTTTACACATTTATATAGAAAATAATTTACCATTCTAATAGAGAAACATTAAAAGTTTCGGGTTTGCCGCTTGGCTTATTTATGACAATTAAAAAGATGACCTGCATAATAGCAAATTAAAATCATTTATTATACTCATAAGAACATTGCATTTTCTACAAGTTAAATACTTCCAGTTTATATATTTCTTTTCCTAAACATTGTTCGATGATTTTCTGTTGCAAACGCACCTGCGCATTCTAATATATAAGGCTGATTGTGTGTTGTATATAGCAAGACATAAATATTTTTTCTAATGGCCTATAATTATGTTAACTACTATATACCGACTTGAATGCATTGTTTTAATAATGTGTGAATTTCAATTTTTCCGCCGATATCATCCCACCTATAAACATTTTAAAAATAATTAAATTAGAATGCTTTGACTATTTTAGAACATGTTCTAAGGTATACAACTAGGTTCAAAATGCACGTCATTCAGTTGCCGGTGTTAGTTTTTAGTAACAACAAATCGCATCTACATGAGACCACAATTATGATCCATCATGTTTTTTTCCCCACATGTCTGTATTATTTACTGCATAAACTAAACACACTTTCATTTTCTGCTTAACAATATAATGGATATTCAAGAGCTTTTATATTATTTGGAACTTATTAGACTTTAAGGAAGACTAGCAAAATTTTATGATCTTTCAGCCAGGTGTAATGTTCGCCAACAGCTATAATTTCAGACATTTGCAAGAGCAAACAAAAGCAGCATGCCGTTTTGTGTCAAGAGTACAAATGCCCAGTCATCAAGCCTCATGATGTTTACAGAAGTCTGCATTTTACAATGCTGTATAATTGGCTTTCCCAGAATATTACAGTTCTGATTCAGTGCAAGGCATTCGCCTAAAATGTTGAACATTCTGAATGGGTGGTATGTGAGAAGAAAGCACTGTTTTCTTCTGTATACGTTCTGACTCAGAGGCAGAAAAGTTAACAAATTCGCTAATGTGATTTAAGTTATTTTTTCTTAAAATTATGCAAAGCAACTGAGAGTTTTATGTCAAGCCGAACTTTTAGGTATACGATCGAGGAAATATACCTCCCAAAATAACGCTCAAATGTAAGTTAAATATCTCAAATAACTCTCTGAACAGACTGCAGCACATTATATATGATATTTTATTTAATATATGGAAATTGTAAAATTTCAACAGAAAGTACATGTATTCCGAAAAATACGCGCTTTTTAAGGTAAATTGAATGGAAGCGAACTACGTTAACTTATTTTTCGTAACGGATTCTTCATTTACAAAGTCGTTTGCATGATATGCTTATATAATACCGTCATTGTTAGTTTTAGGTTCCTTCGTAGTAATTATGGTTTTGTAAACTGCTAACAGATGTTTGCGAAAAGTTGGATTAACTGATTACATAGCTGAAATGAAATTGCATGTGAAATGGTTTCATTGTTGTACGTTCCGGCGTTGTAGACTTTTTGGAATTCCGACAATGCGTTTTAAGTTAAAGCAGTGTTAAATAATTAGTGCAACTTTTGAGCATTACAAGATATATTATGCATAGTTTTGTAAATGAAATTTATGTTCTCTACTTACTTTTTCTGATAACTTTTAATGGTAAGGATTTTCAGTGTCCTCCATTGCTTTAAGGTATTGCATAGCGATATTTCGTTAGAGTATTAGCGCAACTTATCAAATGACTCTAGCTCGATACATTAGACTATTTCAATTATTTCAAATTGCTCTGTCAAGGAGCAGTGTGCGGAATTACTTAATGTCCAAGTTTTTACTGCGCAAATATCCGGCGTTTATATTTCCTTCTTCTTTACTTGGTTTTGCAAGTATTTCGGGTTATAAAACACTGATAATTCCTGCTTTTATTATTCAAAATTGTGGCGAGCATTTTTGTTTTTTGCTTATCACAACAAGCTAGTTAATCGCAAAAGCTACATGCTTTTTATTTTTCTACCTAAAAAGCATTTATGTTTATGAAACCAGGTAACAAATACGATTTCGATGTTCTTCTGCATAAACATTGGGTTAATGCAATTATGATCTTTACATTTATCAGAAAATCAACTCTTCTGAACATTGTTTCTTACATTATTATTATGTTACGTTACGTTTTCGTTGCTAATGGTGTTACGGGTAAAAGATATAAAATTCGTCTTTATAATAGTATGCAGTCGGTTTTACCAATATATTATTCTAAAATATCAAGAACACTGTATGTTGCTTTATATTACAACAGCTTAGATTGTGCATTGACCTCAAAATCTGAACTGTGTATGTTAGATTGGGATGTATACAAATGGCCAAAACTTAAATTTGATTGAGTATGCCTCTTCATTCTTTCAACATGTATACCCAAATAAAGGTGTTAAATGTTTTTTCGACAAAAACCCTGAAGTCTTAGTGGTCAACGGAAGCTAAAGTCAAAGTGACTGGCTTCAGTCCGCTTACTTATTCTACCTTCGGCTCTAATATTTATGAATCTGTGCTTTCTGGGCGGAAACAAATCATGTTTCAGAGTACAACTTTTTTGGCTTACGTAGGGTAGCTCAGTCTTTGCATCTTACTTTTGAATTATAGGGTTTGTTTTGTTCAACTCCAAGTTCTAAGCGCAAAAAAGACAACAAACTAGTGTATTTATAAATAATGTTCCGAGCTGATTTGACTGTCGTTAGTAGTAAACGTTGTAAACAAACAGCTTCCTTTTACACCACAATATTTCAGTTAGAATAAATGTCATCTACACCTACTGGCTGCTGTCAAATTGGTTGTCCGGCCGGAGGTATGAGAACTGCAGATGGTTGGAGTTTAAATACGAAGTACAGTTCTGTTTTCAATAAATTTCTATTGGTAGCATTGTATTTCTTCGGATTTAATTATTCAAATAAGATATATAACGTTACATCGAAACTACAAGAAAAGACTCAGAGGTTATACTTTTGTAATTAAAATTTTATTGTGTGAAAAATGATAATATATATTTTGCTTAAATTTGACTTAAAAATTTCGTAAGCAGCCAAATAACCACAATTGACCTAGAAAATCACTTAACTAATTTTGCAAAATATGTTTATATCTTAGCGTTACGTAAGCATGTCATGCAAAATATTGAATAAAACTTAGTGTACATAAAATAATAAATATATCGGCTGGCATTTGAAGGACAATCATCATTTACCGTCGAAATATATATTGTTATAGGGCTAATCCTATTTTTCTTTGTTGCGGTAGTACATAACTTCATCCAATATCTCACTCTTTGACAACGACTGATTTGAGTGAGCAATAATGTTATTTTTATATATATTTTAACATGCTAACAAGTCTACATAACAAATCACAGTTGAGCATTCGTGTCACACTGCAACCAGTGCGCGCAAGAACTTCAGAATATTTAATGAATTTCCAGAACCAAGAAATCTAAATGGCTGCATCAAATATAGTTATTATAATATATCGAAATTAACAAGTGCCGAGAAGGAAACCTTTAATTAACTGAAATAGAAGGTTGATATTTATTTTCATTTTTTCCTAATATAAATTGCACCTTGTTAGAAACTCGATAAATAACCTTTATTGCCTATCGTTACATTGATAACAAAGTCCCTGTTAAAATTAATCCAGAGCAAATCAATATTAGGTTAAGAGGTAGGCAACACTCATTATTATTAACACATTCTTAACACAGGTAATATATTCTTCCTCTCAGAAAATATTGGGTTTAAATTGTGTCATTCAATTGCAAACACTAGTGCTCTAGAAAAAGCTATCATTACAAATTTGCTCCCTGCTTCCTTTCCTACGATTAATTTGAGTGCCCGAAAGGTATGCGTTATTTATGATGATCTTCATGTGTGCGCATAATGGATGCATATTTAGGTTGTACTCAGTAGCACGCAGTCCTTTTTGCGACCTTTTGTTAGAATAATTGTTTTCAGAAGGTTTCTTTAAAAGCTAAATGTAAAGCAGTACACATTTATTATTTGTACAGATTTAAAGAATTCTCTGGGTTTCCATTCATTATTCGTGACCGTTGGGGTCCGTGCGTCATTACGCCAAAATTGAAAAAGATAATTTTGGCGTTGGTGTGCGCTGCAGAAAACTTTAACGGCTTATCATTTGACCTCAAGCCGACGGCCTTCACTGACCACAAGTCACTGGTATTCATTCCTATTAAAGCGCTCGTTATCATTGCGGAACTTATTTAGCGGACTCTCATTCGCCTTCAGAATTACGATCCAGATATTGTTTATTGAGCGGGGTCCATGATGCCGATCACGTACACGTTATTGAGATCAAAGTTTCCAAAATAATAGATAAGACAAGAAGACACCGATTTTTTCATTCGAGTCAACAACTTACTTTTATTGCCGAGAGCCTGATGCAACGGCTACGGTGCACAGCAGAGAAGGAGGCGTGTAAACTTCTGTGACATACATTATTGCACGGATGGACAGAAGATAAATGGATGTTTCTATATGAACTAACACCAATGTTAATTTCGTTTGTGATTTTTCGTATAGGGGTGGACTTAACTCCAACGTAAACACAATGCTTTTCCTAAAGACAATGCTAGGCATCTGGGAATCAATAACGTTGGCAAGAGCACGGGAACTGATATTTCGTCCATGACTGGTCAGCCAAACAGTGGATTACTTATGATATTGCCTAAGGTGTAGAAACTGTCATGTTCTAACCGAAAGATGATGAAACTCCGCAAAGCACCAGAGAGACATAGACAGAAATCCGTTTCGTATATCTTATCGCATGAAGAAAGCCTGCTTCAGTGACTATTTTCATATTTTTGCCACAACTACAACCAGTGCGTATATCGTCGTGAAATATTATGTGTTAATTCTTTAGACATGGAAGACCTATTTAAGTGATCTCGGTTAAGGGACCGTAGTACACTAGTGCAGGATTCCTCGCTTTTATTGCTAAATGGGATTTCCTTCACCGGTTCAAACGTCCATACCACAGCCAATCGAAACAAAAATTAAGACTGCAATAAAGGAGGAGAAAAAGATAATTACTATGGGTAGAGCAAGGTATAAAGCGTACCTAAATTATGATACCGTAAAAAGAAACACGCTTTCTATAGTGATCGTGTTAAGGGCATTTCTGCCTTTGTGCATTCGAAGAGCAAGTATGTTGCTGCCAGTAATCGAATCTACTACAACCCAAGCTACAGTCGACCGCTGTTTTGTCAAACTGTCTGCAAAGGAAACGCTGCGATGAAAGCTTTTGTTTGTTTGCGGAACAAGGCGCCTTCCACCTCCAGTCTTAGGAGCCGAAGTTAGGTTGCAGCCACTATCTGGAACCACTGGGCGCTAGATGGATAGGGAAGGAAATATGATTCAGCTATTTCCCATAGTCTTAGATCTATGTTAGTGGAATCAATCTTCATCCAAATATGCTTTTTCTGCTGCGTGAATTTCGATCTTACGAATGTTTGCCATTGAGGCGCTCTAAAACATTTGCTGGTTTTAACTCCAATTTTGCAAGACTACATCAAATTGACACAAATAAACAATCGTCATTTCATGTCAATGTGGTCATGTAATCTATCCTTCATTTATATTCGGGTGTTTTAAATGAACGGCATAAATAATTAAGCCACCAACCGTCAGCTCCTCGTGACTGTAGCAAGAATTCGGAAGTGTGAAAGCTGTCGAAATCTGATGATTTGATGATATACTGCCATTTAAAAAGGAGCGATGAGGTCTTTTACTGCCCAGAAAAATTACGCAAATTACTTTAAATATTCAAAATTTAATTTAGGGTAAACGCTGTGTGGTTTTGTTGTGAGTCGTAACCTCTATTGAGAATTCGGTTAATTTTGCGATAAACCTTGGTAATCGTGATCGCGAGGACCATATCCGGAATGGAAATATTTGGGTGTTGGGTTGCGATTCGCAACCTTACCACAGAGCTTGTTCCCTAAATTCACCTTTGAATTGCTTTCCGTTTTGCCGAGCGTTGCTCCTAAGGCCCAGTTTCTTAGTGTTCAGGGAGTCAGCCGTGTACAACTGGGCTCTGACTTCAAACCCACCTCAGTTTATCTCTACCTACTGAGTCCAAACCAGGACGACAAAGCGGTCGTGGGATCCCAGCGTTGGGCGGAGCAACACCTAAGTGTTTCCAAATTTGGATGACTTTTATTAAACAAATTAACTTTTTCAATAACATCAGCTAGATAAAACAGGTCTGGCCAAGATGTCATTTTTTCCTCTCATAATCAGTTAGAGAAAACGTGATGAAGCTATTACAGAGGGAACAAGCATCTAAAGCTGTTGCTATTAGAGCGCCATCCAAATTATGTGCACAACAGCAGAACATAAAAATCTTATTTGTACTAAACCAATTGCTGGAAAACTAACTTAAAGTGGAAGCAATTTGATATATTTGCGGTTATTATAACCGTTTATAATATGTCTATTATGCGCCATCCGTGTTATTTGCACAAAGTCTTCTCAATGAATCACAGAGTGGTTGGTATGAACAAGATAACAGATTTTATGTGGACAATAGAACCTTTATATATTCCGCTTTATGCGGCACTAGAATGCTCGGTACTTCTAAATTTGTTCTATATTTGAATGGCGTTTTCCTTCACAGAGCTATTCACGAGCTCAAATAAGGACTACTAATTTTATACGTTTTGCGAATATAGCCTTGTTATAAAATAATATTCGTCGGTGAGCCAAGCAATGTCTACTTTTAAGTATGTTTCGTTTTTGCAAACGGTGGAATATGTTTGCGAATCAGTAGGGCAAATAAATTTATCTATAATGCTCCCGAAAAACTTTCTGTAGGACATTTTACTCAGGTGCACCTTAAACGTGCAGTTCACATTCAACGGGGAGATATATTGTCAAAGTGATGGAGTTGCCATGGGATCACCACTGAGATGTCTTATGGCTAAATAAAGCATAACTTATTGAGAACGCACATAAATAAGTCGAGGTGTACATACGTTATGCAGACGGCACATTTCTACTCTGCAGTTTGAAAGCACAGGCAATGAGTCTGTTGGAAGCCTTTAATGATGCGCATCATAAACTTCAAGTTACACTTAAACACGAGTCAGGGATCCGAATAACATTCCTGGACCCTGATATCCTCAGAGAAGCCGATGGATTTTGCAGCAGAACAGTTAAAAGGAAGCCATATTAGACCGCGCAGTAGACCAACTTTTATATTGCTGAAATATATTTCGCACTCTTGTCTTCCGGTCACTCAGAATTTGCACACCGGACACAAACAGCAAAGAATTGAGCTTAGAGCGCAAGCATATCAAAATAAATTCATCCTCACACATTTGAAACAACGCAAGATAAAATCATCGTGGTTAAATCTAATAAGAAAGAAGTAATTGCCTATTTTCCTTTTAAAGCCGACAGCGAGGCTGATGCCCTGGCCGAACGCCTGTATAACGCTTTTGAAAACACTATCATTTTTAACCGGTTTTCATTAGCCTGGTAAAACAGGATGTATTCCAATAACTCAAATCAGGTAAAGTACTTTCTTCAAAATGTGAACAAATTTACTGAACTGCAGTGATATAGTAAAGGTACATAAATAGCCTGATTCACCTAGCAGAATGATGTAATTTGTAAACAAATCATAACGTGTTAAGAAAAAGTGAACGAAAGCAATTTAGCTCACATCTGCTTGGAACCCTTCATGAGCAACGAGAGCCTTCGACGCCTTGTTTACGGCACAGGAAAAGGAACAGAACCGCTCAGCACCGTAATTTCATGCAGCAGGCTCCGGTGGCGGGGGCACGTGTTACGCATGCCAGCCCACCGACTCCCGCGACGTGCGTTGTTTGCGCGCCGGGGTGTGGATGAAAGAAGAGGAGGGGTGGCCAAGCGATGACTTGGTCGGGAGGAATGAAGGCCCTCACTTCGGAGCTGGCCTCGGTTGGGGCGTCTCGGCTCCCTGGTTGGGGTCCGAAAGATGGTGAACGCGTGGGGTTGGACACACTTGCTGACATGTCAAGGAGCCGACCTCAGTGGCGTTCGTGCTGTGAGTTTCTTTGTCCAACCCCACCCCTCTTAGCCTCCCCTCCAACCACGACCTCATCATTTAACTTTATATAATTTTGTATAGCTATTTTTTTAATACACGGTAGCCGGCTGGTAGCTTACCAGAACGATGCCCAAACGTTACCAATAGCTCAGCCGGCTTGCACCAGTAGCTTATTTCCCTCCTCTTTTCTGTGTATTGCGGCACAGTAGCTGAGGTGTTCCCCACCTCTGGCTAAAGTGTGTATGATGATTTTCTGAGACAGCATCCTAGTAGTTATTCCGATGTATCTTGCTAGACATGAACATGCGAGATGTTGAGCTAGGATGTAACCAGTGCGCGTATTCCGTCACATTTGACAAACTGGACGCAGCGGTGGGCAAACAATTCAATACCTTTGTTCAAGAAATATTCAAAAGCAAGCTGAGAAACGCTTCGCCTCATTGCGGCGGCAGGTTTGCACAACTAAGGGAAACACCTTATTCCCCCCGAACCGGAAAGTTATGTTCACAATTTTATGCCGTTGCACTTGGATAAAACATTGTTTGAGGTTCTATCACTTGGTAGAAAGTTTTGCTGTCCCCGCGGTTATTCAAGTCATTTAGAATTAGAAGTGCCGTTTGAAAATTTATACGCCCAAGTTTTAATAATTACTTCCTCGTCAGCATTAGCTTCTGAGCACTTTTAATATACCCTGGTTAATACTTGTTACCAATATCAGAAGTACAAACCCAAACGTAAGCATTTGCTGAAAAAATACAAAACTAGATTCTCTCAAACACTCAAATAAAGGTGAATGTGTTCCTTTCAAAGCCGGATAAGGGAACAGGGATCGTGTTGATGGAGAAAGCTGATTACATCGACAAGATGAACGCTATCCTTAGCGATCGCTCGAAGTTCCGGAAAATGGAGAATGAGAAGGACATAACTGCAGCAATAGAAAACAACAGGTACTATGCTTCTACGGCGGTTGAAACAGGAAAACATGTTTGACTCCGCCACGTTCCGACACATTCGTCCCAAATGGACGTTGATCCCGAGAATCTACGGCCTACCGAAGGTGCATAAGGAAGGATTTCTACTAAGGTCCATACTAGACATGTGAAATTCATCGTAACACGCAACAGCCAAGTATTTAGCTAAGCTTCTAGAGCCGGTGAGAAATATTATGTCCAGGTACAGCTTACGAGACACATTCAGTTTCCTAGACTCCATAAGACAGCTTCAGCTAACCGGAAAAATAGTTTTCGTTGGATGTGATGTAGCTCTGTTGATGTTGCCTTGACTGACAGCGAAACGTCTACAAATTAATTACTCAGCTGAGAGAACAGCTCAAAATCCGCATCCACACTCCGAGCTTCCGTCATTCTCAAATATTGCAAACCGTTTGTTATAGTCGTTATTGACTTAGATCAGTTGCAACCTTTACTTTCCACGGATTTCTGCTTACTATTATTTTGCACTACCGGGGATGCGGTTGCGCATAACTGGTCTGCTTGTGTGGTAGGGACACTTTTCGAGTTTATTGAGTCTCGTTGGGACAGTTGCATATTTGCCTGATAACTGCCCATTTGGTCTGCATGTAGGGAAATCAGAAACGTGGGTTGTAAAGCATTCGGTATTAGTGAAGCAACCCGGTTGCAATGTCGTAGTTTAAATACAGGTCTCAAAAACCACTATCTCCATGTTCAGATTCATAGATTTTGACAGGCCCTGGGTGCCCGCATATTCCTTACTTCTTTTAGTTTTTCTAACTAGTTATACGCCATTGAATACATGCCATATATGTCTGCTCTTTCCCATTGTGCAGCATGTTGCTTTGGAGTTTTATAGTAGCTCGTTCTGTTCTTCAGTACCTGTTTCGATCTGGTTTGATATCACACCTTGAAGCTAAGATCATTAGAAGTAGCTTTAGTACAACAAAGCCCCTTAGTCACCGTGTCACGACATGCAGCGCTTGCCAATTCGTTACCAAATTTGCGCGTGTGCTGGAAATATTTACTGCATTTGCAATATAAAAAGCCGGTTCTTTTTATGTTGAAACGCGACTTCAAATGGGAAGAAATTTTTATCTGTAGATGCACGAACCGTGTAAATGGGTTGCAATGGTACATCGTTGCAAAACAGCAAATCCCAAGTTTCATCACATGGTAATGTTATCTGGCTCATCCCAATTTGATTATAAGCCGCAAAGGTGAGCTACCACACCAGAAAGCACAAGACAGTGCTTCCAACATATGAAGGAACGTCAATTGTGAGAACATTCTCGGTCCCCTGCATGGGATCGAACGCATGACCAGTAGTGGGTTGCACCAGTAGACAGCAGGTAATTCCAATGAATCATGGGGGCGATAGCCGACAATCACGGATTGAAATCAAATTGAGATGTAGCCCGACTCATATTCCACTGTCACGCAGGTTACCGTGTCTGCTGTGAGAATTGGCTCACTGTCCGGTTCAAGACGTTTATTCCCTTGCCGTGAATTTACACAGCAGTTTAAGGGCTGGTAGGGTTATTTTGAGATTGCTGTTGTGTAGACGGATTTAGAATGGTCGACTCCGATTAACATTTGGCCATCTGATTTCAGCGCACCTAGGGTGTAGATGCAGGCATGCGATGGCTTATAAAGATGTCCGAAATAGAAAACAAGTATTTCAACATCATTCCATCTCATTAGGTTATGATGGTATGAAGAGAACCCGTGACAATTGGAATAGAATCCGGAACCTTCACTCCCTTGGCCGCCGCTTCACGGAGGGTAACAATTGACAAAACGGTGAATGACTAAGTGTTGCGTCAATTTTTGACTGCACGTTGCGTGATTGCATTGCGACCCCCGATAATTTGAAAATAGTTAGAACCTATACTTATTGGGCTATTGGATCACGGCAGGCAACCAATTGCACATTGGTAAAGAATTAATAATTTCGTCAATTTTCGACTGCACGTCGTCTGATTGGATGGCGTGGAGCAATCTTAATCAGGGTGCTGTATAAACTGAAGTCATATTTGGTCACTGTGATCACCCTGAGGTCCGTCAAAACATATGGAAATTTGGTGGTGTCAATTGAATGGACTGCGCAACCACGTAGTGTTACCTTTCCATTTAATCTCATATGGTTAAGATAGTGTGCATCGAATCCGCGAAAGTTGGAACAGTAGCTGAAACCCCTACCCATTTGTCTACCGTGTCTCGTCGGCGAACCCTAGGCACAACGGTAAATGACTAACTTGTAGAGCAATTTTAGACTACGCATTCACTGATTGCTTTGCGAAGTAAAAGTTCCATTTCGACCGCGCCTACCTACCAAAATGAACTTGGGTCACTGCGAGCACTGGGACCTAATTCGAAACAGGTGAAATTTGTCTGTTGCCCACCCGAAGACCCGGCACAAACACGACACGTTTTCACTGTCATATCCTTTCATCAGATTACAACGGCAGACCTCGAAACCGCTACTGTTGGAATAGTAGCCTAAAACTATCTTTTTGTCTAGGGGGTCACTGCATGCAACCCTTGGCACATCGGTGCATAATAACTTGGATGGTCAATTTTAGACTGTACATTTGGTGATTGGATTGCGACGAGCAATCTCTATATCGACGCCGCTTCAAACTGAAGTGAACCATGTTCAGCGTGCGCCTAAGAACCGTATTCGAAGCAGATGGAAATGAGTTTTGCCCGCCAGAAATCATCGCACAAACACGAGGCGATTTATGTTCTTTATCTCATCGATGTAGATAGGTTTCCAATGCGCGACAATTTTACTAGTAGCGGAAATCACTACACCTCTGGCTCCAGTTCACGGCAAGTATCACTTGGAACAAGGGTGAATGACTTATTGCGGGGTCACTTGTTGATTACACCTTGTGTGATTGGAATGCGACATGCAATATTTATGTGGACCGCGCTTCACATTGGAGTTAACCTTGGTCACTGCAATAACAGAGACGCTAGTCGAAGCAGATGCAAAATGAGTGCTACCCGGCCGATGGTACTGCACAAGCACGACGAGATTCAAAGTCAATTCTTTTTAGCTCGTGAAGATATCAGGCCTCCAAACAGCAACCAGTAAAATAGTAGCCGCAACCTCTATCCATTCGGCTACCTGTAACAGCGGCAACCACTCACACAACGGTGAATGAATAATGATATGGTCTATTTTTGACTACCCGCTGCGTGCTTAGATGGCAAAGCGTAATGTCAATGGGGGCCGCATTTCAAATTGAAGTGAACCTTGGTCACTGCGACCACAGAGACAGTAGTCGCAAGAGATGGAGTTTGGTTGTTGCCGCCTGATTTCACCACGTAATCACTGTGCGTTTCTTTGCCATTTCATCTCATAGTGTTAAAATAGCGTGGCTCGAACCCGCAAAAATTGGTATAGTAGACGAAAAATATAAAAATTCGGCTGACGTGTAACGGCGGGCAATTCTAAGCAAAATGGTGAATGACTAATTAGAGGGCCAATTTTTGAATAACCTTTGGCTGGTTGCAGTGCTACGTGCCATCGCAGCGTCAACCGCGCTTCCTTTGAATTTAACCTTTGTCACAGCAACCACAGGGACAGTACTGGCGCCAGATGAAAACCTGGTGCTGGGCAAATGAAACACTGCAAAACAACGACGAATTTCGATGCCTTGTCATAAAAACAGGATGGGATAGCAGGCTTTGAACCCACGACCATTGCATAGTAGCCGATACCTATATATCTTTGCTCACCGATCACGGCTACAATCATTAGAACAACGGTGAATAAATGGATCAAAGATAATTTCTGACTACAAACTGTCGAATGGATTGCGACCCCAATGTGGACCGCGCTTCACATTGAAGTGAACCTTGGTCATTGCGATCACTGGGTGAGTAGTCGAAGCAGATTCGAATTGGATTTTTCCAACCTGCAAACACTGCTCAAACCCGAAGTATTTCGAGGTTATTTTCTCTCATCAGGTGAAGTTAGGAGGTCTATAAAACCCGCGCCCAAACGAATAGTAGCGGAAACGTCTACCCCTTTGGCAACCTGGTCAATGCGGTCGACACTTCGCACAACGGTAAAAATATAACTTGAGGGACAACTTTTGGATTGCACGTCGTGCGACTGGATGGCGACACGCAATCTCAACATGGACCGCGCTTCACATTGAAGTGAAGCTTGTTTGCTGCGATCACTGGACCCGTGATCGAAGCAGATGGAGATTAATTTATACCCGCCCGAAAAATCTTCTCTACTACGACGCTATTCGAGTTCATTTTATGTCATCAGGTTGAGATAAATGGCCTCGAATCCGCGAATCTTTGTATTGTATTGAAACGCCTACACTTTTGGCTTCATTTCGAAAGGACACGCGTTCGTGGCCCATTATAGAAATCTAGTGAGAAAAACTGCAATGAAACGCTTCGCGGTTTTCGCTAACAGGTTACGGCAGTCAGCACGTGACACAACGCTGACTGACTAATTTAAAGGTAAATTATGAGATAGACGTTTTGTATTGTATTGCGACGCGCAAACTCAATGTGGACCGCGCAATGCATGGGAGCGAATTTTGGTCATTGCAAACACTTGGACCGTAGTCGATGCAGATAGAAAAATTGGTTGTTCGCCCATATTAATAAACATACAAGACGCCTTTCGATGTCATTTCATCCCGTCAGTTGGATATAGCGGTCATCGAACTTGGGACCATTGGAACATTAGCTGAAAACATCTCCCTATGCTATCGGGTCATTTAGTTATTAATGGGCACAACTGTGAGTGAATAAGTAGTAGGTCAACTTTTACAAATCGTTTTATGATTGGATTGCGGCACCCAATCTCAAGATGGACTGCACTTCACACCGAAGTGAACCTTGGTCACTGAGATCACAGGGACCGTAGTCGAAGCAGATGGAAATTGGGTGTTTCCACCTCGAAAACACTGCACAATGACCACATTTATCCATGGCTTTTTATCTCATCAGTTGGAGATAGCAGACATCGAACCTGCGAAATTTAGAGTGGCAGCGGAGGCCTCTAATCATTTGGGTACCGCGACATAGTGACAAAACCTTAGCACAATGGTGAATGACTAATTGATCAGCAAACTTTTTGACTAGAACTTTTGTGATTTGACTGCTGCGCGCGACTGCAACTTTTATTTCGCTTTGCACTGAATTACAATGTTTTCGGTCGAGCTTCACACAATTTTTCCTTTTTGAACTACGGTCCCGTTTATCGTACTTGCTACTTTTCTACTCTTTGTGAAACACTGTCTAGATTGAAATTGCGCTTCTCAATCCAAACCTATGTTCAGCACAAAAATGACACCGTAATCGGATTTTCTGTATTCATTATTCTCTGTTAATAATCCCTCTTGGAGCTAGAAATCTTATAGTATTGCCATATCTTGTTTGCAACCAAAAACCAGACAAACATAATTTATATCCACTCTGAAGTTAACACACTTATGGTACTAGGCTATTTCTTTCTGCCTACCGCGATAGTTTGAACTCAGGAGCAAGATGAGCCTACTGCAGACATTCTTGTTCACTTTCTGAATCTACTGCTCGTAATAATTGCTGCCGAAGCGAGGAAAGCATTCATATATTTAAACATAATTTGTTTTCCATCTGGCACGATGGTATCAGCGCTGTTCGCCGAACTTGTGTCCTTACTTGTAGGCAAGATCCATAAAATTCTTTCAAACTTGCTATCGAAACTAGGTCAGTGAGATATTCCAACAGGTTCAGCGCAACATAGTCAATTTTCCTCTTTAAGGAGAGCAGAAATATTTTTGGCATCAGGCAAGTGGTCTTAGATCCGGTAGATCCGTTTGCCACATACGAATTCCACAGATGCCAAGTACATCAACATTAAAACATAAAATAGTACATTCAGCAGATGGTAATATATACTTCCCTTTACGTTTTTCATTAAATATCCTACGTAGGCTTTTGCAAAATGTGATGAAAAGCGAAACGTACCAGTCAGTTGTCTTACCCGATTTTATTAACATTTGCTGTGGCTTGGTTAGATTAGCTTCCTTGGAATTGCTATGGTTGTTTTACATGATATTTAGCAAAATAAATATAGTTCTTACGCAAATTGTCGGTTATTGTTTGATATCATAATGGACCGTGATTTAAAACGTTGGTTTGTTTGCGTTAATTACCCATCGTCCTGCCTGGGATGGTGCTTTATGCACCGTTAGTGCTACCCAATGCTCAATGGTTTGAGGTCAGACAAAATCAGTTTCCTGGACATCCAGGTTGCTGTTTGGCGTAAGATTGCCAAAGCCCCTCTATTTTGAGTTGTCTTTAAACCATAGGCCATATGTGTGTACCTACATCATTCTAGAACCGGGCATCAATTGAGTGTCGGACTTTCAATTGATCGATTGATTCAGCTGCTCTTGCTGTGTACTAGTAACATACAATTTCTTTTTAACGAGGTCATATACAGACAAAACGAAGGATTGGCAACTGGATCACCGCTTGGAGCGCTACCAGCTGAGGTGTTCATTAGCAAATTATAGAACACCTATCTGAGCCGAGTCATTACCCGTCTACCATATTACGGACTATATGTGGATGCAATATTTTGCATGAAGGACAGACACTGATGACCAGAGACGGTTTTATTCCATTTTCATTCAGCGCACCCTAATGCCATTTCACCCTAGAAACTGAAGGCAATGACACGATGTCCTTCCTAAGCTTCCAGCTCAGTAGAAGAGAAGATGGATCGGTCCGACGGAGGGTGCATGGAAAAGCAACTTGGAACGTACAATATACACCGTTTGCCAGTTTTGTCCCATTAAATCAGAAACGCAACTTTATTTGATGTCTAACCTAAAGGGCCAGAAGGATTTGTAGTGCGAACAAACTTGCGGACCAGCTTAGCTTATTAATTGGCGTATCCGAGAGAAATGGCTATCCAGAAAAATTTGTTTGGAAATATATGGAACGTAATGAGAGCTAAACCAGCTTGGTAGAAAAGAAACCGATTTATTTGACTTTGCCGTTCAAGGTGATGTGATAGCGCAGACAAAATCTAGAAGGTTATGCGACGATATGAGCCATACCTACTAGGCAGTGCGCTTGCGGCTACGTTTTACTTCGACACCAATTGTGATGCCTCAAATCAAAGATAGACTTACTTGTTCATGTGCCTATTAATGTGTATATTCATTCCTTTGTTCATGTCAAGCAAGATACCTGGGAATAACTACTAGGATGCTGTCTGAGAGAATACGTGCACATTGTCTAGCTAATCTACACAATGGTGGGCGAAAACTGATGAGCGCCGTGTTGGCACAATTAGTTGATTCTAATCATCAAATCTACACTCGCCAATATTTGCAACCCATTTACCGCGTACCTGGAAGCCTTTCATAAGTGGTAAAATGTCGCTTACTAGCAGCAGTTGAGGTAATTGCTATCCGTCACCAGAACCCAGACTTATATGCTGAAAAATGGTTCGTTTAGATTCTGTGTTCGCCCTGGCCCGCTATCACAACGACTCATGTTGAGGGACAAGCTGTTGATAAGCCATCGATCACACCTGATCTGATTACTTAGCTTTTGCATTCCAATAACCTGAAAGTCGAACTTTACCATTATCTGATATTTTATTTAACCTTATTCCTACCAGTTGTGATGTTTTGTCCTGAACAGCTACCGAAATCGAGCTTGTTCGCTAACTAATTGTTTTGATATCCACTCTTAGGATATTCTTTCAACTGAGAAAACAATTTAACGTGAGGAACTGACAAAATTAATAAAACGCCGCGTCGGTCAGTTTCCTTGTTTTACGCCGGGTTAGCGGATGGTCTGGTGGAGCAGAGTTGTCTAGGGTATCTCGCGCGGAAGATGGAGCTACGAGTGAATTTACTTTTTCGGTTGTACCAGGTATGGTTGGCGGCGAATCGTCGTAAAATGCCACCATAAGACGGTCGATGGACACCGTTGTTCAGTGTTTATTCTGGTCTAATTATAAAAGTTCAAGCGTTACGTAGAGAACTCTGAAAGTTCCGGTATAGGGAGACTGAAGGAGATGACGGAATGCATTTGTGCGGAAGAAAACCTGATTGCAAGTAGTGAGTCCATTGTAAATTTGCACATCACTAGTCCGCTCACGAAGGGCCTTCGGGCGTAGCGTACGTGTGCTTTGTATCCACAACCCAAGCCGGAAGTCGTTCATAAAATTCGAACAAGTTTATTGGAACTGAAGACTTTTATAGGTGTATCTTGTTCCTCGACATGTAACTGGGGTAGGCACCAACAATACAGATTTTGTTAAATACCTTACCTGTGTGGTATACAGCAAGTCTTTGCACAATTGGGAGACTGTACCGATCGGGGAATGTAAGTTTATTTAGTGCCCCGCAGTCACCACAAGTGCTCCAAACTCCAGATTCCCTTAGGTTAAATTGTAGTGGAGAACACCATATAATCTCTAAGGCATTGATTATTCCACGTTCATGCATATGCTGGAACCAGGCCAAAGCTAGCTTCAATTTCTCCGGCGAATGTCTGGTAAGCAGTTAGTTCGGATGTCGTGCGCGAACTGAGATGCCAAGTACATAGATTCCTTCATTGGCTGAACGAGCTTAGGATACTGAGAGCAAAACTTGGCACAGTCATGTGGGGTCTGTGGGACTATGCATACGTGAAGGATAAGTGAGGGCTACAGCATAAAGGTTACATAGATATGGTGACAAAAATGGATAGATTCAGTTGACTAGAAGGCCAAAACGATCATCTGCTTCGTGGGTTGCCGGAGGGTCATTGCTAGGCGATATTAATTAAATTACTGTAGGTAAACTTGCGTTCTTTCCCATAAACGTTTTAACCATGGTTTAGTAGTAAGTATTCCTTCAATGATGATTTGCCGAACATTTGAAGCATTTCGATTAACAACGTTGGATGTTACTTGTCACCTAATGCCGAGCTTGAAACAGTTGCTGAATTAGGGTCCCTTCAGAGGGGGACACCCTGCAACCACGGTCACCAACTGTGGTGCGGAAAACTGGTATTCTTCACAATGAAAATCAGTGGGGATAATAAGGATATCAATTGTTCAGAGCTGAGAATGTAGCCTGGTCAAATGTGTAGTGTAAACAGTTGCAATAAGCTAGAAGTCAATTAGAAAGCTTTCGGACCATATATCGTGTGAATCACAAGGAATACCTACGTCAACGGGATTGGCTGTCGGAAGGCAATTGGACGCTCGGAAAATGTAAGCAAAAATAACATCCAATGTGAAATAATAATGAAAGAGTAAATGTCTCAGATTCAGTACAATTAACTGATTTACAACTAGATACTTAACGATTCTTTAGATTAATATCAGCTATTTTTGGCAAACAATTGTATCCATTGTTTTGCAGAGGTGGACGTGTTAGGTTTTATATTACTTAATAAGTTTAGACGCAGGCAGGTAACCACCACACATTAAGAAATCACTGAACGGTCGTTTTGTCAATTCTACAGTCCGCAGCTGTACGCCTAGCTGCATGGTAATTAGACCGAACAATTAATTTGACAAGAAAATTACAACTCGTTTAGGCGAAATATATTTACACCAAAAATTCATGCAAAATGCGTTTGCGTATGGCGCTAAATCTTGGTGAAACCACAGTAAATACGTGGGACTCGATAAATCTTACATACATTTAACCTCACAATATGCCGCAGAGATGAATAATGAAATTGAGCATGGTGTGGAAAATACCTTGGAAATTTAAAGTTTGTGCAAAGGTTTTAAATGCAGGGTGACTGTAATTAACGGTTGGTATAGTCGGTTGTCTACGTGCATAATCGTTGTACCGTGCACGCGAAACTGCCCTGATATGTGATTGCTTACATTCCGTCCTGAATTATTTTAAATGTGGAAATGTACACTTCGCGTTGCTTACTACGTTGCACTTGTCAAAAATTAATTTGGAATTGATCGATTACCCTAATCTAATCGCCACTCTGTATGACCTTATCAGTCCGTGCGACGAGCGCACCAATATCGCTCGCACATTAAACATTGTAATCAGCGCTCATCTGATGTGAGTGCGCAAACGACCAAATTCAAGACAAGGTCTACAGCCTTCAGTCCGTCGGCTGTCAACAGTTTCGACTAGTGTGTATTTTACGTAAATGTTTGTCAACTGCATGCCTGGCTCATAGAACATTAATCAAACTTGGACGCAATTAAGACAAACACCGCTTGAAAAGATCTTGTTGAAAAGAAACAATGCAGCCAACATTCCAAACATGCTGAAATGGTGCGTGTGTTCTTCGGGGCATTGCGGAAGAGGTCTAAATTTCGAGGTAAGGTCGAATGTAAGTGAAGTAAGGTCGAACGTACCGCCACGCTATAAAGGTAAGTTATGTTTGGGTAATTCGTTTGAAGCAGGTGCAGATGAGGAGCAAGCCGGGTTTCGTCGGGATCGTGGCTGCATTGACCACATCTTTATCTTGCTTCAGTTGTTGGAGCACGGTTACATATATTGGCGGCCCACTGTAGTCCTGTTTCTCGACATCACACGTGCAATAGATTCGGTTGATCGATGTGTCCTTTGATATTGTCTACTCAGGAAAGGTGTGCCAGTGAAATATGTAAATATTATCCGAGCATTATACGCGCGGATCACGGGCAGAGTGAGGGCTTACGTTAGGCTGTCGCCACCCTTCAACACATTCAGCTGTGTGAGACAAGGATGCCCGCTTTCACCTTTCCTCTTCAACATTGCTATTGTGGAAGTCATGGAGGTTGCATTTACAGGACATGATTGGAAGGTGTGGAGCTACTCCCAGGAGAACGACTTCTTGACTTGGAGTATGCAGACGACATTGCCCTCATCTGCGACAGATCCCAGACTGGCGAAGCAGCGCTGGACAGCTTAGCGATGACTGTCAGCCGCTTCGGGCTTTGCTTTACAACATAGGAATGGAAAACTTTCATCCACGATTGGCAGGGACCGCCTCCTACGCTGCCACTTGTTAGGGATAAACTTGTAGTCGTTCGAAATTTTATCTCCCTGGGAAGTTTTATCAGCGCCCTTGGGATCAAAGAACAGATCACGATGCGTATAGCAAAAACTCGAATTGCATTTGCTAACCTTCGCCACCTAGGGCGGCGGCGTGACATTCGACCTGAAGGGTAGAGTATAAAATGCAGCGGTACGTTCGACCCTAATGTACGGTTGCGAAAGCTGGCCCCTAAGGTCGGCGGATATGAAAGGCTGGTAAGGTTCGAGCATCGCTGCCCTCGCACCTTGGCTCACATCTGGTGAGAACACCGCGTGAGTAACGAGCGTGTTCGACGCCTTGTTTAAGGCAAAGAAAAAGGATCTAAACTGCTTAGCACCGTCATTTCGCACACTAGTTTCCGATGGTTTTGCCAAGTGCTGCGCATGCCAGCCCACCGAGTTCCACGACGTGCGTTGTTTGCTCACCGGGAATGTGGATAGAAGAAGGGGAGGGGTGGTCAAGCAATGACCTGGTCGAGAGGAATGAAGGCCCTCACTTCGGAGTTGGCCTCGGTTGGATCATCACGAATCCCTGGTTGGGGTCTGTAAGACAATGAACACGTCTGGCTGAATACGCTTGCTGACATGTCAAGGAGACGACCTCAGAGGCGATTTTGCTGGGATTTTGTTTGTCGTTCCCAATCCCTTTATCCTCCCTTCCACCTACCATCTCATTCTGTAGCGTAAAACATAATAATTTTGCTTTCTGCCTAGTAGCCGGCTGGTAGCTTACCGGAACGATGCCTATCCGTTGCTGGTAGCTCAGCTGACATGCAACGGTTGTACTTGTTTTTCTTTTCCTTTATATTTTGCGGTACAGTAGCTGAGATGTTTCCAACCTCTAGCTGAGGTGTATAATGATGATGAATATTTGTTATCACCAGTTTGTTTATTACACAATGGAGCTTTATTGTTAATGAAGAAATCGTATGTCTTGAAGACAAAGCTGCCGGAGCGCTAGTATATGCTCCAGGGATAGATTCGCTGTTGTACTAAGCGCTGGCTGTTTCGCTGATTGTGGGCTAAGAAAATCGAGCTGCGCGTTTTAGCGCACTTAGCTCTACTGATCCACCTGTCAGGCATTTTTGCTCCATTCTCCCTAGGTTTAGGATGAAATTGCTTAGAAATTTTCTTCAAAATTGTGCTGAATTAACTTACGCAGGATTGGTACACAGACAGACCAATGCATGAAATATGAAAGGGTACGTTACAGAAACTGCATGTAATGGCATTCGCATGTTGTCAAAGGACTTTGGAACAAATACAACGACGTGTCTGCTTTGTTTTTTTCTAAAATGGTCACCGATCGACACGAGTAAATCATCGTGATGTAGATTCACAGAAATTATAACACATTAGTGCAGGTAGTTATGAGGATCTAAATCCAGACAGCTAATGTGAATGAATTACACCAATATTTATATTATAAAACAACTTTAACAATGAGAAGATTATACAGTTTAATTAAGAAGAGCAGCAACATCCGTCATTTAGTTAAGGAGCGGCTGAATATTGCTGGACAAGATCAGCGGAATTTGTGTCGTGTCAACTGAGCGATGTCTAAAGCTTACTGGCCAACCAGCATTGTGTTTTCTACAATTACAATTGTGTTTCCGCATAGCTCGATTAAAGTACTGAGTACTTTATGAGCATATGCAATAATACTCTGATTAGAAGCAGTATCACGGAGAACTGTGTAAATCTTGACGAAATACTAAGACATGCTGTTAAAATGTTGTTAAGATATACAAAATAATAAAATGGATTTATGATTTGGATAAATCCCCAGTTGTTAGATTAAAAATGCGAAGAACAACGGCCAACTCAAGGCCGTTCGTTTAAAGTTTTATGAACTGGGTACTTTCGCCAGACAATTCAGTTACATTTTGAGTTGTATCTATTGGTTTCCTTGGTGTCATGTCATTTAACAAAAATACTACTTCAAATGAAAAGAGGATAGCGGTCATTTGTACAGGAATCTATTAATGTTTTGTGCTGTCTTGTAATAATGGTTTTGGCATGCATAAGTTGTTGACGAATTCATGCGCGCTTGAACATCTGCGAAATGTAATATATGGCACTAAATTTTTAAGTGTCTGCTGCGTCCCTTTTAATGGCTAACCATCATAAATATGGGAAAAATCCATGTTTTCTGGTAAAAAGTGAGAGGAATATGCACTGTAAACTCGCACGGTGTATATAAAATTAGAATACCATGTAAAGAAAACGCGCAACTAAGGCGAAATCATGATATATGATTATCGTAATTTATAAGAATGGAGAAAAAGCAGTAGATTCGAAAAATTGGCAGTAAGTCACAGGTACATTAATTTCCAAGTCAAAATATTTTATACTCGGTGCTTTAAAACTGACAGGTTCAAATATAAACCAGAATATTCATACTGCATAAGAAATTACTGTGGAACTTCTGAAAGCTGTATACTGATAATAGAGAGCGAGATAAAATTCAATATTGCTCCATCGTATTTGTGTGAGGTACATATGCGGAATAACCTCACTGAATCTTGCGCTGTGTTAGCATAGTCCAGCTGCACTACATGTCATCCGGGTACAATACGCTCCATGTAACTGTAGTCCGCAAAGTAGTCGTCAAGGAATCTCTTAATTTCTGACACCGTAATAGCCTTGACTAGCGTCTCTGGAAATTTGTTCCGAAATTGCCACACTCAACACTCTAAGTATAGAGGGTGAATGATATGGTTTAAATCCGGTAAAATTGGTACAGGTATCCCAGTTTGCTGCTGGGTGCGCGAACGTGCCTCAGCTTTTCAATATAGGGAAGTGGAGCTGGTGCAGATTTCTTTGCACCATTATAAGATCTACTCGAAGCCGACGATATTACAGGGTATGAAGCCTCGTCTTTTACATCGGTCATTGTACGACACGCTGACAAACTGAAAATGAGCCAGGTAGTTAAATTTCGGACCCGTTCCAGTCTCTAAATCTCACCTATTTCGATCAGGTATTAGGCATGTGAGCCGTACGTAAACAGCGCACTTATTATGAAAGAGACGAGACGAATGACACTCTCTTCAGACCAATTGCAGAGGCTGGGACAGAGTGCACAAACCAGGCGTAGTCCGTTTGTGTACTGTCGGTTCTTGCTGTAGAAAAACTTAAGCTCACAGTTTGAGAGTACGCTTAGATAGTTTACGGAACTAGTGGGATGCAGCGGGTTGCCGGCGGGGTTGTAAGTACGCCCATTGCTACCCATCCCCAGACTCATAAGAGATAAATTGTCCGTTTTGACCGGTATCTTGACTTCTGATTGCCATCGGGATAGGCGGTCGTGGTCCTGCTGTTGGAGGTCTCAGTATTCCGAAGAAGCAATAATCCCCCAAATCTCAAGGTCATCCGCAAATAATGCGCAGGGCGACCGAAGAAGCTGACATAATTCGTTGATGTGGATTAGCAATGAAATGTGCCCAGATACTGTGCTTGGAACACACCACTGGTGGACGGGTACCATTCCGTATTTTGTTATCCACTTGAACCCGCCATCTTCTTCCAGTAAGGATGACGCTGATCCACTTGCACAGGGCGCCACCAACACCACACGTCCTCAGCTTGTGGAGCAAGACCACGTAGTTAACTTTATGGAAAGCTTTACTGAAATCAATGTGGATAACATCCAATGACCTCCCACAATTTAACGTTTACAAGTATTCCTGCTGCGTCGACGGTAGGTTGATGATGCACTAGTGGCCATTCATGAAGCCCTGCTGTGGCGGCTTTAGGAGATCTTTCAAATCCAGTAGCTGTATAGGACCAATTTTCAAAATCTTTTCTAGCGTCTTCGCTAAAACAGAGGTGAGACATTTTGATCAGTAATTGTTCACATTTTTAGGTCACCAACAATTGAAATCGGCTTCACTACCGAGCATTTCCTGTCACTCAACGATGTACTTCCTGATAGCGCTCAATTGAACATACCTGTGGTGGCATGCGTGATTATAGCCTTCAAGGAATTCAAAATTAGCTGGTGAATTCCAAATGGTTCCGCACTTTTGGCAGCCGTAAAACTGACACAGCTGTTTGTAACTATTTAGCATGGCTGCAATTTTCTTCACTAGATTTCATCGTTATTGTCTAGGCACAGTAAACCATATGGGAAAAGAATCCAGTACAGTGGGATCGATCTTCCTGCGTTTTTGCAATTGGTGACAATTAAAATGACTGCAACAATCCGCAATAATCTTACCTTAGTATTTGTCACCGTGACTTAGTCTAAAACATATGCATAAATCTTGGTACTGCAGCAGCTGCCAGTGAAATTTGCTATAAAACAAGCCACAGGTGATTAAACGATTTTTAATTCAATAGTGGCGAGTATCTACCTGAAGAGTGGGCCTGAAAGGTGTAGACAGTTAAAAATTTAATGCATTGTGGTTTCCACGAAATGAGTATTGTCAATTCAAATCAGCATTTCTTATGCTAGCTCAAATGCGGGTAGCATTTTTGGTTGCATGACGAGATTTTAAAATAATCGGCAAAAACTAATGACCGGTAATTGTGGTGTGCATGCGAGTATTTCGTTGAAGTATAATAAAATTTGCCTCATCAAATCTAGATAAATATACTTTTTTGGACTTTTGCTTTCATTCCAGAAAACGAAATTTTTATTACAACAGTACTTACTGATGCTTTTACTGGATTGCACAAATTACCATTTAATCAAAAATACAATTAACAAATGCCAGATATTCGTTTGTTTAAAAAACACTTGTGTAGCAAGCCACTTTGCTTTTTTATTGCGGAATTGAGACATTTTATGCTAATTTATAGTGTGCTATCGCATACTGGGACACAAAACATCTTTTCGTGATTGTGGAGCATTATAATATCTTATTCGTTGGCGAGTAAAATGGGTCACTATCTAATTCCACCCATCAATCTATTTCCTCCGGCTTCGACAAAACTCGAACAATAGCCGAATGCATGACTCCATTCTTCAAATTTGTCCAAAGAGCAGAAAGGTAGTGTGGTCCAGGAAGTGGATTCCTTTGTTCGTCCATTTCAGACAGATTGCAATCGCTGTGCATGCATAAGCCATTCGAAAAGTTTTAGTATGCGTAGGTTGTCCAGATTCCAGGACGTACCATTAGGGGAAATGAAGCAGTAAAACCCAAGGTCTAATTTGCACTACACTAGGCCAAATAGTTGCTGCTTGTTTACTGCCCTAGTTAACTTTCATTCTTAGTGGATGACACATTGAATTTAGATGAACGGAGATATGCCGATTATATTAAAACGTGCTAGAGCAGTTAAGCTGCGCTGCTGCTAGGAAAATGATATACATTGGAAATAATTTCCGTTATTTCCTGGCCTAAGTATGAAAATGAATTCATGCTGTATAAAGTGTTTTGCACAATCAGAGCGCGCCTAAACCCTAATTAAATCCGTGTTATTTTGGCGCCACCACTGAATACTATAAACTCAATATATTTCTTACAAACATAACTTTCTCAAAAGCAAGAATGCTTGTCAAAACTCACAAGATGTTCTTCAGTAGAACGCGGAAATAAGTTCACCTGTACAGTAGCACATTTTTCAAGCTACATTAGTGACTTAACACAGCCTGTGAGTTTCTTTGACGCAACGGTATTATGAGTATATGAAGCAATCCTTACTGCTTCACTGTATTTTTAACAACATCATGGAAGTTTCTTTTGACGCCCTTGCCTATTAGGTTTCTAGCCTGTATTAGTTGGCATTGCCTTTCTCAAGTATTGCGAAAATTTCAGGGTATGGATCTGTAGTTTGCCAATATGGTTGAACTTGCCGGTAATATTACGCAACAACGGAATATCAACATAGATAACATGAATAGTTTTTTTCAGATTTTGTGTATCAATCTATTTCATCAAGGGGTATGTTTGATATATTTTGCTTATGAAGCAAAAGCTTCTTTAGAATAGATGATTCAGTATAATGTTAGTTTGACCCTTTATGCATGATTAGGGTGATCGTTGTGAGAATTATCTCAAGCCAGTAGATAATAAATCTACAGTTCAAAAAGTCAATGAGCCATTTTATTGTAATAAAACCTATCGAGTTTTTCGCACTGATCAACATCATGTGTCACTCAAACAAGAGGCAATCATATTCCTGCAGCTGCAGGTTCTCGCTACAAGTTTATTCTGTTGGCAGGAAAAGAATAACCGCTTCAGCTGTTCTCTACACGCGGTTATTAGTACTCATAAGTAAATCCGCCTCACAAATTAACATTTGGCTTGCTGTCCTTATCGCTATCCTAAATTTACCGACACTATTGCAGTCAACTTCGCGTCTAACGAGTCAGCGACCGTCTTAGAATATCTTATTAGATCCATGTATTCATGATAATTTCTCGGCAGACGCGAAACGTGCCTCCTGTTCAGCTATCCTTGTCTATAGCTGATTTAATAGTTAAGTATATACAAGATCACACTCTATGAAATAAATTTTATAGACACAATATTTTAGCCCATTATTTGGAACGGAACTGTCGACATTTTTGCAAGAATACTCTAAATTTCTTCTTGTCTGATACCCGCCTGGTTGCTTCAGATATTCAGATTTTATAAATAATTTTGCCGTTATACGGCACCGTGATTCTTTAAGATGGATTAACGGCTCTTTACAACTAACTTTCCAGTAACCGTTTGGGTTATGCACTACCTACCAAGTTACTCATCGCCTCCTTATGAACAGCCTCTTTGTGCTATTTCTCTTGAAAATGAGTCTTTGAGGAATGAAGCAATGAGGTAGTCACGGCATTATAGACTTGTTTTAAATGATCAGAAACTTATTGGATTAATTTTTACGTATCTGTCAATCTGCGATATGTCGTCGAATTGAGCCTTGCACCGATAATAAGCAATCAAAAACTCGCAGTGTTCTTCTGAACATATTGGTTACATGATAAATGTTATGTTCTTATTACTGGCGTTTAAATGGCTAAGAAAGTCTTTTCTTACAAATGTAACATCTGCCTAATGCTTCAAATCGCCTGGGAAATATTGGATTTTGTCAACACCGTGTTCTCAATATCTTCCAATAAACTTTCCCATCAGCAATGATTTTTTTTCATCGTATGGAAATTCCCTGTACGGGAGCGTAACTGCTCCAGTGATACGTAAAATATGGTGGTGGTGAAATACGAATAAGAGTAGTTATATCTTAGCATCAGAATATACCGTGGTTTCAAACCGTAGTGTTGATAGAAAATAAACAATGCCATGGCGAGCACCTCGGATATAAAAACAAGTTCCTACGTAGTTTCGCAAGCAATATATATATATATACTGATACTATTTAATTTACGGTTCTCGCCAGATGAACGTAGCCGAGATCTTCCTTCGCTTCATTAATGAGTTGGAATACCGGTATACTGTTACCCATATGATAAGTAGTACCAATTTACGTGTAGTTTGTAAGTGCTTAGCATATTTATTGAAAACTATAAATGCATTTACATATCGTTTCAAACATTGAAATGAATCGAAATAAATTGGAGAAGACTGTTTGAATCCGACATGGGATGATCATTGCCACACTGGTGAGGACAAATTTTAATTTAGAAATAAATACATTTCATACCACTATATAAATACGTACGCGAACCTGCACACAATCTATGTTCTTGAGTTTAGCCATTTAAATAAGCCGCTTGCAGAATAAAGTCCGTCAGTGATTTGCTACTGAAAATGTAGGAAGCCAATGCAGCCAAAATAGTCTGGTTCGCAACATACAAATTCCATTGATGGAACTACGTCATCCAGACAAAATAAAAATACTAAATTAAGCAAAGTTCGTTTTAATTTATATGTGCTACTATATAATAACAAAATTGGGCGCCTTTTAAAATATTATACGAAACTAAAATCATCATTTGGCTGTTTTATTTTTTTACAATTAACTTTGCTGTGGCATTGTTGCATTTACTTTTCCCAAAATGCTAATGTTTTTGTGCATGAAAATTAGCACAATAACCTGATAGTAAATGCGCATGTTTTCTGTTATTGCTTACTTGATTTTTGTTGTTCGCGTCAACAGTCAGTTGATTTATGCCGGATGGTGCTGTTTGCACATTCAGTGGCAGTTTATATTCAATGATTAGAGGCAGAATAACAGTTTCCTGGACTTAAACATTGGACGTTTGAGTGAGATTGTCAAATATCCGCTGTTTGCGGTAAGCTTTTTAGATCAAAGGTTATGGTTGAAATCCGCAATCGTCATTATGTTTTGGTATTGGCAAGTTAACGGTATCCTGACCACTCCATACAACACAATGAATTTTATTTAAGCTGCCCTAACTGCTGCTTCGAGCAGCTGTGATAGGGTTTTGAATGATATTGCTAAAGCTCTCCCGTCTAGTTAAATTTATCCCTTTGCGGCTTCTCTTCCTATCATAACTTTTAAACTTCACCTTTCTAATCTATATTTTCACTCATCCAATTTTTAACGCACCCACGTCTTTCTTCAATAGTCCCTTTTCTTTTAGTTTTAGCTCCCATGCAATCACACAGCCACGCTCAAGTCTTGTCAACAGGTACATGTTCAACCAATCCGAAAAACTTAGTTTCTACTCGCCAGAAATTTTATGCCTCAACATATGCACTCTTCTTGGGTTTGGCCAAAATTTAGCAACTGCCTGAAAACTGGAGCGCCTATCAGTCGATATTTTCTACCTAAAGGGAATACGTCGGCAATGTAGGAAATCGGTCCTTACCCATTGACGCCCCAAATGCGACACTGTCGGCGCATGCACATTGCCCCTACCTGCAGATGACGCATTTTCAAATGACGGTTGAGCCGGCATAGGCTTTGATTAGAGACCCCGGACAGAATGTGCGCTGATCAATCTGATCCCGGGCATCAGCCGGATGCGCGCCGTTATAATGGCCTGTTCTTTCCATGCTTCGAATTCGCGCTCGCATTAGGGTGCATGCTTGTCATTGCGGCCTATGCGCCCACTGATTATTTGAACGATGGTTGCTATCACTACCACAAAGACAGCCTTCGTTAAAGATTAAGTAGGTTACTGTGATGCCAGCTAGAAATCTTAAGGCAAAAGTCATAAAAGTTTCCTCAGCTTAGATTTCTCTGGGCGGCCAAAATCGCTCCCTTACTGATAACGGTAAACGGTTGTCATACGATTGGGAAGATGCTCGTCTCTTTCTTTTGAGGACATGCTTTTGTAACGGCACGCACATTCGTGGGACTTGGCGCCTACCAGCCTCGGACCAACCCTAGGCACAAATCGATCACATTGCAATGAGTTACCGCCAGAGATATTTGTCCAGAACTGTCGTTTGATTTGGAGCACAAGCGCGGACTTCGATCACGCTCTTCTATGTGCAGACTTCAATTGCGTTTTGACGGATGTCCGCATGGTGGCTGTAAGCGCATTGTCACAGGGTAACTGGCGGAGTCATATGTTCTGGATTCGTTCGTAGTGTCCCAGTATTAAGGATGATTAAGTACTCACTGATCACCGCAGAAGAGTACTGGTCGCATACTCGCCAGAAGTTAATATCAGCAGGCACATATGAATGTGGCGAATCAAACTGCCCAACTGAACATGGGGTCTCTACCCAGTCTCTGGAAATGCTAGATGTTTGCCGGCATTTTCCGGATGGAAGCAACATAATGTGACTTGCAACAATCTCAAGGCATAATTGCGTGCTTTCCCCAAATGAGACAGTCAAGCCGGGTGATCGCATCTTGCATTGGAAAAAGTAGCAGCCGCTACCCTTGCAGATTAATCCCTATTATTTACAAAGTAGTGAGCACAAGATCTGATGCATGCGGACAAAGGTTCCACAGCTTTGCAAAACACTTGGAAACGAGGCGTACAATTAGAGAAGCAGTTTAAGCAATCACTTTTGTTAGCTTCTCCAACGGCTATTGATGGCCAGATTCGCTGAGTCGTCATCCTTGATCCACCCACACTCGCCGATGTCATACATGAGGTCATATGGTTGAATATGAACAAAGCCTCAAGAGTAAATGAATTTCTTATCTCCCTTCAGATTCGGCCGACACATTTCTGTAAATGATTTATGCGAGTTACTAGAGAACCACTGTAAAAGAAAACCGCCCCAACCGAGTGGAGCCTCTTAATTTTAGTCACAATATTCAAGAGTGTCTCCTGTTCGGAATGCGGAATCACAGAAGAATCAGTCTGATCGTATTAGCTTAGAAATTTTTTGCATCTAACGTTATCCACAGGCTAACTGGCAGTGGGCGAATTCAGATTCGTTAGGAGCAACGAATTTCTTCCAAATCGTTGCTAAATCGACCACATGCTTACTTTAATTTATTTGTCGGAGCACAGTAAGATTTCTTGCGACCTACTGTTTCCGTGTTTCGCGACGACAAATGTGTTTTTTGATTTGGTAGATTAAGCTGTATTTTGGGAAAGCCTTTTGAAGAGGTGCGCCCTTAAATCAAGCAAACTTTATCAGAGCGCTGTAAGCGTATGTGTCCGCAGAGTACTGTATGCGGACAAGTAGTCCTCGCTCCTGCGCTGACCTTTGTGATGATCAATTAGAAGCAGTTCAGTTATACAAATAACTGGACAGGTCACGAAGAGTATAGCGAAGGCTCACGGCACATTTGCAAATCCCCGTCAACTGTGACTCCATCGCGGCATCACCTTCGCCTTTATAGACAAAGTTTATAACAAGGCTGTTGGCTCGCTCCTCCCGTAAGGTTTCGAAACCTGGCAAAACTTGTGGAGAGACATAATGATGCTTGTTGATTCTGGTATCCTTGCCTACGCGATATATCTCATATCTGGTAAGGACACGATGCGAGCAATGCACATTTTCGGCGTCGTATTTATTTGCGGGAGGGGCGAGCGAAATGCTCAGCAGCATAAAATCACGCTTTAGGCTCCGATATTTGGACAACGGGCTGCACATAACAGTCTACCAAACCCTGAGACATACTTTATTTTCGACCCTGTGGTGTGGATGAAATAATAGTTAGGATGGCCAAGCGATGAATTGAACGATCGAAATGAAAACACACATCAAATTTAGCTCCGGGTGGTACATTTCGACCTAGCCTGAGTCCGAATTACTATGCAAATTTTTGTGTTGGCAAACAGGTTATGTAAGAAAGACCCGCTCGCAATGCCTTTTGCGTAAAATATATTTTGTCTACTGTTCTCTGCTTTAGGTTAAACTTAAATTATCATCTCATAACAAATGATAATTGTAATATGTCGCACTATTTTGCTTTCTTATGAAAGTTCTTGTAATGTAATTTTAGCATATCTTTCTCGCCGTTGAAGTGAGACATTGTGATAAGATTCGCTTGTAGTTAAGCGGTACAAATCTACTGAAGTGTATGTGCTGATCGGTCCAAGTCATATTTTATTTGATCAGTTCGTCTACTAAGGTGTACATCCAGAAATAAAAGTTGATTATATTGTTCGAGTTCATTGGTAAACTAAATCGCCGGTTGCGCAACATTAACCGCTACCAATATATCCACCAGTTACATATTCTTAAGGGTCACACATTTTCAAAAAGTACACGTAGCTCCACGTCTTATATTGTCTACGACAAACTTCACATTCCACACAAAAACCCAGTGGCTGGCGGTGTTAATGCAGCCAATAAGAATACAAATTGCCCAACACATTTTTCGGGTTAGTTTTATATTCTTAGAGCAAATCAGATATGGGACCCTGAAGAAAAATAAATGTTCGCAATTGTCATAGCGCTCTTAGATGACAGATGATTTATGCAACTGTGTGCACGAGAACATCATTCATTTAGCCATATCTTTGACATGCCTGACAGAATGGTTACTGAGGTAAGTATACAACCTTTAGTTTATATTAGACAGCATACATTACCTGCATAATGAATGGATTGCAGTAGGATCCACACTCAGACCAGTGATGGCAGATTTTATTTTTCCAAAATAGCAGCTATATCATTGGGCATATATAGATAATTACGAAAATTACCATCGCCATATGGATGACGGCATTGTGTTAGCATAACATTTCTCTGGAAATTACATTAGTGTTCTTTAATGATGTGCAACCAACGATTAATTTCACCTACGAACTTGAACAAGATAATCGACTCCCATTTCTGGATGTACATCTTAGTAGACGGACTTATGTTATCATATTAGGAAAAACCAGCAGTATGAATACATGGATCAGTCAGTAGCCAAACTTCATTAGTGTTGTACCGATTAAATAAGAGCGAAACTTAGTACATTATGTCATTTCATGGCGAGAAAGGTAAGCTTAGTACACGCTCTGCAGGATGAGAGGAAATCTCTTAAGAACAACTTGCGCGAAAAAAATAACCAGAAATATATATCCACACAGAAGTAGTCGAGCAATACACCCTCCTCAGCCGAGGTGGTTTTAAAAGTGATACAGTTACTGGAATTCTAACAAGAAATTTGACGCAATCAATAGGATTTACCTTTCCTGCTGCGGGATTACGATGTGTCTTCACCATGAACCTTCTAATTCCTGTGTGCAACAAGGACAGACTGCCGAAGCCGATCACTTCTTAAGTTATCTATCGATTTTTGTACACATCAAGGATCATCAAGGAGCATAGGACTTAATGCTTGGTGAATGGTCGCGCCGCAGCTTTTCGAGCGGTGTATTTCCTCACCTTTTCAAATTAGGTCACCGTATTGGCCTTCCGAATGAATTTACTGGTATTCATGAAGTTCCAATGAGCAAAGCTAAAGGTTCACGGTTCATGAGGTTATCCACTACTTAGGCTATTGCGATCCGCATACTGCATCCCGCACGGTGCTCGCAAAATCATTCTTCAATGTCGACATCTGCGTTGGCCGAACAGCCGAACATCCGTTATGATAGCCGTCAACCTGAGTTTGACTCAGGCATTGTGCATACGTAACATTCAATCGATTTGTATGATTAAGACAGCAGCGAACTTCTCCATCTCTAACCCGTAATTGAGTCATTTCAGAACAAATCACAGTACCCATCATGATTCGTCTCTTTGTAGTTTAGACTTATATGATTACACCGGCCTTTAGATGCATTTATTGGAACTCGTGAAAATAGGGTCACCGTCGGATCACTGTTTCGTTAGGTTTGCTGCTTTACTGATGCTCCGTTTTCTTCAAATTTTCTTGAAAGTGTATATATTCAATTTGTAATTGTATGGTGTATGAATTATGTTCGGCGGCAATTTTAGTGCATAATAAATCGATTACCACAACACAATGATTAAATCAAGTGGCATATTTAACATGCAATAAAAAGTGAGCAATTTCGTTCCACTAAATTTGATCGTAAGTCAAGTAAGTTGGCAGATGAAAACATTTGTATTTTATTTTTAATAATGCACATCATATATTATACTGAAGGAACATTTCTTTTTTCGGTTCTTCTAAAACCAAGTAGATTTGAAACAAAGCATTACGTATATATATCATTGTTGGTTTCTTTTACCAATGTACAATCATTGAATAGCTGCTGATTTTTAATGCAGATTATCTGCCTAGTTATAACACCACTATTTGACACAGCCGTATTATCTAATGAAAGCAAATTAGCTATGTATATGTAGTTAAATATTTTACAATTTATCTACGCATTTTAAAATAGATTTCCAAATGCTAAGCGGTTAGATATCTATAATTTAAGTCTTCTATTAATTGTACATTTTATGGCTGCTTTTTGTATTTCTATACGTAAAAGCATCTATAAAGCAATCTTGGGTTTAAAAATTGTTAATTTCACCTGATCATTTGGACAAACATTGTTTACATAAAATTCGGATTCTTCTATTTTTATATAAACTAGTAGGGGGAGTGTAACGGTAAAAACAAAAATTCATCTCTTCTAGGCTCACTCAGACAGCCGTCACATGCCCGTCCGCGCGTCTTATACTTTCGGGAATCATCAGCATTGCGCATTCTATCAAGCCCTGGTAGGACTCGAACTCGCAACTCGACTATTGCGATTCCATAGTTGACACCCCTGAGCAACGGAAGACGGCAACGACCATAGTAAATAAGTTACTAGATGTGATATGGCGCCGCTAACTAACCACTGACTTAAATGTTACTTCGGGCGGAGGATAGTGCAGAATGGATGGCGGGCTGCTCTATATCACGTCTAGTAAATGATTCACGATGGTCGTTGCCGTCCCCCGTAGCTCAGTGGTCTCAAACACGGACTGGTAACAGTCGAGTTGCGTGTTCGAGCCCTACCAAGTCCGATGGAATGCGCACTGCTGACGATCCCCGAATGGATGAAACTCGCATACGGTTCTTTTCCGAGAGTGTGACGGCTGTCTGAGTGAGTCTAGATGTGACAAATTTCTAATTATGTCTTCTATATATTAGATCCCTTTTGCAAAAGAAGATGTTTTTAAGGAAACGAATTGATTCTCCAATTGTGTTTAAAAAATAATATGTGCGTCGCTCTTCACATTATATATATTGAGTAAATTGATACGAAAATTCTGCCTAGGTTGAAACATATGGAGTTACAGAACTATTGCCTCTCATTGAGACAGTGCGTCTTATACAACTATTTGCAAGTGAAAATTAAATGCCTTTTATGTTTGTATGCACATGACACTGGAAATATTTTTAAATTAACCTTGTAGATTTCGACAGTGCTAGACATTTATCTAAGCTGACTTGAATTTCGAAACGATCTTCCAATATAAACTCAAGACCTATCTGTCGTTTAAAAAATCCGTTTCCGGTTGCTGATGTTATGAGGGGTATAACCATTTTTATGGATAACAGTTTACATCCGACGATGGTCGCAATATCAGAAAAGCCATACAAATAGGATTTATCCGTTGTGGTAGGTTACTGACTTAAACCTAGAACCGTTTGATTTATTGCTTTTAAGTAAATATTTTTATAACTATTTTACTAATCATGCACTTTATACAACACGACGAGTATTGGCGTAACCTCATGATTAATTAGGTTTATTCCTATTGTTACCGAGAAACCGAGCCCGCAAATGGATGGAACATATTTATGTTGCAACATACTCAGGCATGCTTGAAAGTTTATTGTTTAGGTGTTTATATGGTTACAATAGAGATATTTTTGCAACTGTTTTCATTGGAGACTTTTGTCACCGTACGCTACCAGTTCGTGGGCATTTCCATTTGGTTTTTTCGATGCAGATTGTTAGTGACATTGTGGCGACGGTTTGATAGAGGAGGGAGAAAGTAAGAAAAGGATGATTCCGTGAACTTTATAAGTTTCTTCGAATTATGAAGATAAACAGACACCTTACGTCATCATAATTACAGACGCATCCGTAATTGATTAGTTTGCATGTCCGATGAAATGTGCTGCTTATTATGTGTAGATACATTATTAGAAATTATATAAATCTTAGATAATTATTTTTGGCGAATGTAGCATTTTCTGTTTCTGTTTCGTCCTGGATATTATACAAAATTTTACCCGTCGAATTTGATTTACCTGAAGCCAAGTAGTTCAGAGCTAATGCATGACTGAACAATCAGTCAGCCGTCTGGCTGTGTGACCATAATCAAGATAATTTGGTTGTGAACTATTCAGCTTACACTCGCTAGTATTTCCACCTATTCTGTCTGCTTTCACAACCAATGTTAGTTGGCGTGCGCGTGTTGTAAGTGTTCATTCCGTGAATGCATATTTCAAAAGCTTATTTTGTGCTACAATGAGGTTTATCTTCGCCTGTCATTTAATTTACCCATTGTAATCGTGTCTATTTCGTTAAAACTCATTACATGGGTTTCTATGGTCCGGTAATTATTCCTTTTTCCACCAGATTTAATCGCAACCTTTTTTAATTTGCTTTATAAAAATCCTCTTGATATTTTAGTATCGATGATGTTCACTTTATAGTCATGACGATCGACTGCTTCCTACAAGATTCTCAAATCGCGACTGGTTATGGGTTTAGTTATTGATAATGCTGAGGATGCCCACCATGAAACCTTGGTTTAGCTGTTAATGGCAATTAGAGAACTGTATTATTTTATGCTAATTTTCGGTTAAACCATGAAATTTACGTTTCCAACTAGGATATATGTTGACAAATTTTGGAATATGCCAGCAACTTGCTTTATACATTTTTGAGCAGTGCAAATAAGAATACACGTTATTAAACCTAACTAACGTTGCATGGATATCTGGGTTTGTTGCACATAACAATGCCGATTACTTGCTGTTTATGTCAAGAAATCTATGCACTCATAGGGATTTGGTTGTTTCCTCAGCTTTACCGCAGATAGATGTACGCGATTTAAGTCTGCTGGCCGTAAGAGATGTTAGAAATGAAGACAGTGGAAATAATCACAATGAACAATACGGTAAACTATCGTCTTATTGCTTGGCAGTTGTCCGGAATCTCGTGAGTGAAGCGATACATTATTGTAGTTTCAAACCAGCTATTTTGTTTTGGGAGTCCACCTTGGAATATTAGATAACAGAAAGTTTTAAGTTTACAACGTAGTGGAGTTTAACTATGTGACCTTCCTACGGCACGAATTCTAACATAAGCTAAGCGGTGACCTACTTGCAATTCGCGCAAGGGAAGGCGATAAGTCATTGTTTGTAATCCCCTAACACCGTCTCCGTTGCTAAAAGAAATGAAGGGAATTAACCAATTTCTTTTACGGATCAAAATGTGAACACCTCCCTGCACATTTAAATTATAGAATAAAAAAACGGTGTGTGCTCGCGCGTTCCAATAGCAATTACTATTGACAATAACGCGTTTAAAAACTGATAAAAGTTATACCTTCGTATATTTCTAAGTAGTCGTAGAGAGTTGGTTGATAATAGATAGTTCATTACGAGTCACTCTATCAGCTGGCTTTGGCTAGTCTGGAAAAACACCAGTCGCCGGTGTTTCGGACTTCTCCGTCTCGCCAGTGTTGCGCTTTTAAGCGGACCGCTGCCGGTTTCCGTCCCGTGACCTCTGGATGCCAGGAGCTAGTACGAATTTGGCATTAGTGACTGCCGCGTATCTGTGTGATTGACATTTGAGTATGAAATAGCCCGTCTAATTCCCATTGCAGTGTTATTTACGAACTCTGTTAGCCTCCGGATTTCATGAGGTCGGAACCGGGAATTTGTCCGAGGAAGGCGCAAGACTGACGAGACACTGAAGTTAAAAACATATGTCTGGTTATATCCAGTCGTGTCAAAGCCTGCCAACTGAAAGGAGACGGCAATGGATTACCACCGAAATGATACCAATATCGTCACTTCTCATTAGCAATAGAAATCCACTGCATATATCTTCTGCATCAGTGTGATACACTGTCGCAATGCGGAATATCTAAGCTACGTGGTACCATCAACTTTCCTCTGCACAGTTCGTAACTGGTATGGCTGTGGAAGATTGGCCTGGTTATATCATATTTTACTCACAAACATGAAGGTATTTGGCGCTCACCTATGGCGAACTGGCAATAGCTGTCAGCATCCGGAATGAAAGAGGCAAAACGCGGCAGAGGTCCGCAGGAATGCACACTACTGACGAGAACCCGGGGGTCAAAACACTGGCGTCTTCTAATTTTCCGGAATAGTCTAGCCTGCTGACCGTGAGTGACCATGATGGATTAGCTGAAATATACCATAATTCTTACTTTTTTCAGTAATATAACAACTTCTCTGTATAGATTTCAACTCCTTAGGACACGCATTTTCCATCGTGAATTTAATTATCTTTCAGTAGTCCTCGGTCATTCTAATCACAGAGACCGTAACGGAAATAGATGTGGTTCTGCTTTACTCATCCGAATGTTGATACTCCACGACTGACGGTTTCGTTCTCTTTCGTAACTAATAACAATTGCTTCATATATCAGACGCATGGTGACGTGTTTCAACAGCTTTTTAATTGCTTCCTTTTAAGAAAGTCTTGGATAGCCTAGATTCTATAAAATTTTACTTTGTGAAACTCATGCAGTATATGATGTATTTGTTATATATATTTCTCCAACATTTTATATACTTACTTGAACAAACTGAAGTTTGTTTATGTTTATTAGTGAGATGGCGAAGTCCAGGAAAATATTGCTGTCGGAAATACTGTGGTGTAAAATGTATTATGGGCTTCTAATTTTCGGAGATCGTAACCAGTGCACTTATAGCCATCATGATTATATTGGAAAACGGGAAAATACAACATGTCGGTGATACTTCTCATGTAATTTTCTGTTGCTAATAACGAAGACGAAAGAAAATAATCCTCTTTTAATTTTTAAGGTTGGACTAGCCTTATAATTCACACCTATGTCGAATAATTTGTAAAAGTAAATATTAATATCATAACATATCATAACATATTAATATCTCGGAAAGGAAACCAGCTTTTAGCCAGTAAGTTGCATTATTTATTACCATCGATTATTATGTCTGTTATGGAGTTTTCTTGATAATGGTTAAAATTGAAGGCAAACCTAGTCGCAGTAGGAAAAACGAGTATATCTCATGAGAAAGCAACAGCTACTCATCTAAAAGGATATAAATTTAACGAATGCTAATGTGCCAGTTTTCCATAACTTAACTTAGCTTGAGGTAAATTTATTAAATGTTCCGAAATTTAGTGAAACAAATTATGCCAAACATAAGAAAAATTGACGCCTGAACTTCACCGAAAGATGCGTTGGATTTCCATGTAATATGCAATCAATAAACTGAAAAGGGAAACACTTTATTGATTTGATTTTTTAACCAACGTGCAGATATGAACATTAACCTAATCAGAGCATCTGCTCTTGAGCTACTGAAGTTGAGTACACATAACAAGCATATATCTGTCTATATTCATTATTAATTATAGAGAGTTACACAATAAATGAATACTGTTATAGATTAACTTACTGAGATCCGAGAATACTGCAAAAGAACATGGATACCATAACTATCGTACTGAAGTCCCACGCAGATTTATATTTTGCCCTTCATTTTATGTGATTGAGAATTTACTCTGTACTTTCTTCGTCATGTTAAATATAAATGTAAGACCTTATTATGTAAATTAGAGAACCATGTTTAGGAATAGGTTATCTTTCAATAATAATCTTATCTTTGTAAACAGATGACATTTACGTCCAAGAAATATTGAGAGTATAGAAAATCCAGCATCATATTACAACCACGCGGTCATAATTTTAGAAAAGCAACTTTTGCTATGTGATAAAGAACAACAACTTATCAGGGTAAAACAAACCTGGTTCTCATGCTACAACTGTCTTTATTTTTAACCATATCTAGCCTTGTAATACAGTTAATTATAGGATGTAGTTTCACCACTATACTTTATGTGGATCCCAGAAAAATGAGGGCGCACCTTTTGTCTAAATTGCATTGATCTGTCTTATTTGAATGTGTTGGATAATCTTTTGCCGCTTTTGGCGTAGACCTGGTTTATGAATCATAAAGATCTGCTCATATTTCGTGATATGTAATTATCGGCGGATAAGTTGGTTTAGGTATCCTACAAATGAATTAAACTTCCTAGAAGTAGGTAACTACTTTGCGCAACTTAATCATCCGGGTGACGCAGCGCCCTAGCCTTGTTAAAAATTGTTTCACGTACGCTTTTACTATACAAAGGCATTTTTGATTTTGCTTTTAGCAGGCTTACATCCTCACCTGTCTTATTTGAATGTGTTGGATAATCTTTTGCCGTTTTTGGCATAGACCTGGTTTCTGAATCATAAAGATCTGCTCATATTTCGTGATATGCAATTATCGGCGGATAAGTTGGTTTAAGGTCCTACAAATGAATTAAACTTCCTAGAAATAGGTAACTACTTTGCGCAACTTAATCATCCGGGTGACGCAGCGCCCTAACCTTGTTAAAAATTGTTTCACGTACGCTTTTACTACACAAAGGCATTTTTAATTTTGCTTTTACCAGGCTTCCATCCTCACTTCGCATTTCTTCGTGTTATCTTTTTATTGGATTTTAATTTTATCTCGTAAAATTAACACACATGTCAACAAACTGCACAGTGTACAATGGCTTAACGGTTATTTCTTTGTTGCATGTAGTACAAATGCCAGTATGTCTTTCCTTGGCTATTTTTGCTTGGTTCTCTGTTGCCTTTTGTGTGCTGCCAGTCTTTCCGCCTTTTCAACAAATTGTTGACTGGCAGCTGAGAGAAGTTGCAAAAGTATGGATTGTCCATAACCAGCAAAACGATCACAAATCCTCTGAGGCACACGGTTCTAGTAAATGTACATGATGGATAATAACACGCATCCGTATCAAGAGAGATGACTTGCATTTTTGGCCTGAAAGCCCAAGAAGATTCGACGCCACAGTATTACAACGGCCAACATGATAAATGGAACAATATGAGCAATGACGAATGAGTAAGGAACAGGTTTGAGAGAAAATAAATTATAGTGACGAATACGCAATATGTGCCGACGAAACCACATTTATTACGATAAAATGATGTATCATATTTTGAGCCTTGCAACACATTTGCTTGCCTAAAAGAATATGCATTGAATAAAGAAAAAAGCTGAGACAACGGAAAACTTATCATAATCGCAAGTTATGCTTTGGGATTCATGAATCTACTTACTAGAGATTCAAATCTAATTTGGGATCAAATTGTAAACGTCGTATATTTCTGTAACCTAACTGCTCATGCCGTCTTCGATATGGATTTTGTAAAGTTGAAAATAAACATATGCATGTTATTTTAACAGTGACAGCAAAAAACGTAAAGTGCGGGTCGTTTCCAAGTAGTTTCTGCAATAACGTCCATAAATATAACAATAATTTAGATTGCGGTTAACAGTGATTTCTTTAAATTATTCCTAGGATGCCTCATCTTTAGCAAATCAAACGAAGAACTAATTAAACAAATGTACCGCAGCTTGTTATCTAGATATTATCCAGAGTCGTTTTTACAGGTACATTCAGTATAGAAATAATGTATCGGGATTACTTCTCGTTAGAAGTTTGTTATAAAACAAAGCATGTTTAATTAATTTTTCGGAACGTAGGTATAAATAATTTGAAACTTTAACTCCTTTATATCTTGATAGGTGCTCCTAAATTGATTTTATTTTGTTGGCTTTTTGGACCTAGTTCTCAGACAAACAACATAAGAAGAAGTTCAAATCATGCGCAAATCGGTGTCCGTTCCCAACTGGAACACGCTACAACAGATTTCTGAGCGGTCACGTGGTTAAAACATCAATATAATAATCTTCAAACACTAAGCACCTATAGAATGCCGAGAACCAAAACTATTTGGTCTAAAAATAGCTATTTGAAGTAACACTAATGGAAAACACGTCTTTCGTACAATGTCGAATTGTACGTAAGTTTTCTACCAATATTATAATCATTGTTAAATGCTTTCCTTGACCATAACGTTTTCGTTCTTGTAATCCATGGCTTAAGTATATTTTCCTCGAAACAACTTGATGTAAAATTTAGCGGTGACAAATTTACCATTACACATAAATAAGTAATAGTTCTAAAGTACAGCGTAAGTGTACCGATAATAATCAAGTGCATAGAATTGAAGTTTGTTTGTTCAGATACTTAAGATTGTGCTTGAATTTTTCCATAAGCTCAGCAAGTTTCTTGCAAACGTTTCGTCATTCGAAATGACATCATCAGTTGAGTGTTGTGCTGGCCAATCCTTTTAACTTAATTGAATGACTGAATTAGATTGTCCCATAACACAATTTTTTTCGCCGCTTCGGTAATTATGTCCCTACAACTGCAAAATTTTAGTCAGATTATTTCGTGAAAGAAGTAGAGTTATTGTTCAAGATTAATAAAATAAATTCATCTGAAAATTGCTTGTTGATGAATATATGAAGTCCGTTTTGAAGTTAATATATCTTAAAGCTTGTGGCTGTATATAAGCGACATTAAAAGTAGTACTTATGTATAAGTTACAGTTAAAGTGTAAGGAGTTATTGATGGGCAAGATGGACGTGAAAAGATGTGTGGCATTCTTTGCATCAGTCTGCATACATATTGAGCCATGCGCCCTATGTTAGAAATTTTAATGTTTCTCGGTGTTTCTCGTGTAGTGCTTCATTTATTATGTGTACATTTTGTGGTATGACCACCGATTTTGAGATTATGGCCATTTTCTACCTGCGATAAATTGATTTTGATCATGTGCCCGTGGTGTGGTTTGGATCGACATAAGAAGGGTGGAAGTTTGGATACAATATTGTGAATAGCTTCTCAATTAGTGCCTTAGTATGAAACAATTTAAGAGCAATTTCTTTTCAAATGGCTCCAATATAGTTTATTTAACGCATAGGGTTTGGATAATGGAGAAATGTTAGCTTCACTGCAATAACTGATCGCGCCAAATGGAGTTTTCGTTAAAGAATCCATTTACTGGATCTTTGAGATCCACGGCTTGCGCATCATCAAAAACACCTACCAAACTATATTTGCTGCAGCTTTGTCGTTAACAGGGCTAAAACAAAACAAAAGTTTACAGTGAGGGTGCATAGATAAATCCCAACAGACCTTGTATGCGAAAGACCTAATTAACGCTGCTATGCACAAAGTACTAAAAGTAGTGTAGCGCATCAAGTTTTGTAAGATAAGGCAAATTAAATAAACTTCAAGCAACGTTAAAGTTGTGTAGTACGCAATAGACACGCTGCTGCTTGTTGTTAGCATTTTGATACAATAGAATGTGTCATTACCTGTATTATAAAGTAACGTTTTGATAATTGTGACTTATTTATGATGAAACATCAAAATGCGTACTAGCTGGCCTAGCGTTTTTACATTTATTTGGTTATACTTTGCATTATAGCTGGCGATGCTGTTCTGTATAAACAATGAATGCAATCGACTATGAAACTGCAGCAATAAACATAGACAAGCTCCCGTCTATTTCTTGTAACATACTAAGTACGTGTCAGCGGGACGATTCAAAATACCTGTGGCTACTACGACACAGCAGGATTTTGAATATTTGGCGATACTTATGTTGCATTTACACAATAGTAACGCCTGCATAGGCGGGCATTTGGCGGACATATTATCAAGAAATTGAGAACAAGTAAAAGTAAGTCGTGAACTACCAACTTGTAAACCTTAAGTGCATGATATAATATAAATGAAAAGACTGCTACTAGCTAATATCATTCTGATAAGGAAAAGGAGTGTAAAACAAGTGCATATAGCATTGAAGACCAGTAGTTCTAGTTGCGCATATGGCGGTTGAAATCGTCTCTAAGCTTGGAAATTTTGTTGCCGAACATTCGTCACCAATCGAGGTGACATCATCAGTGCGTAGTTGAGTGGAATGTAGTAGCTTAGATTAGCTTCGACGAGCTTACGCTAAGCGTGGCGACTGTGTGTTTTTATTGTTGAAATTTGATCCGTGTACAGCTACTTTGATGAGCAGTTGAACATTGAGATTTACCCCTTGTATGTTGTGGCTTTTGTCTGCCTGTCATTGTGAGCGATTCTGTCCTCAGTTCTGTTTGTCTATTTAGTCGTCCCACTGCAATAAATATCAAATTATCGGTCGTTCTTCAGTAACGTTGGGTATGCTGCGTCCAGTTCGAGGTGTCGAATGGAAGTGTTCGATCTAGAATACCAGTGTTATAACACTGTACCCGTAATCTACCTCTTGATTCATGCGTGCTGGTAAAGCTGCGTCCTAACGCCTGCTCTGCTTTAGAACTTGTCAAACGCGACAGGAGGTAAGACAGTAGAAGATGCAGCCGACCATAATTGTATGAGGATCGAGAACGCTCATTTACAAATGTCGGTCTCACCAATCATCTAGACATCGCCTGGCGGACTTGGCTGTAACCACACCCTCCACACTTGATTGTCCACTCTGCCTGGCCAGTTCACCGGCTTTCTCAGGCACGCAATTCGTCATCAGCCTACCCCGGGGTATGGCAATGTAAGTGATGTCTGACACATGATTGCATCAAATTCCGGTCAGACATTGGCAACAAGCATGGTGTCTGATGTGCGATTTCATCGGCTTATGAATGGGCCCTGGCAACAAGCAAATATGAAGAAAGCAATTTTTACCCTTGGACTTTCATGATAGTATCTTTATATTCGCACATACATAAAGCGAACTACTCCATCTGATTAGACATACATTTAAATAACTGGCTCCCCGTGGTTACATCCGTCTCCTCATTCAGAATGATACTGTCAGTCGGGTGACTCATTTGCCTTTAAAATCGGTCCCGGTTGTGGTTCGTGGTTGTATTTGACACTCAATAAATGGCAGTAAATAACTCCTCTATGCTTGTTTGTTGTAAATTCATATTGACTACTAATTAAATAGCATACATGATTCGCCTTCGGCAATCCAAGCGCATTATAGGGATTTGTGAGCAGCTATTTTATGTTTCGATTTGTTTTCCATTCGTGTTGCATCACTGTTTATTTGAAAAGCGTCGTCATATGTAAGAACACTGACGACGCTTTCCATTTGTACACAGCCATTAGTAATTTAGAGAGGTATGAAACTCCAAAAAGGATTAAATGAATTCTTGACTTTATCAAGCTGCTTGTCATATTTCCTTAGTCATTTTAACTGTTGCGGTGTCATGTTTTCTCTCCTCTAGACATAAGGCGTTTTCAAATTACGTCTCATTTTTTGTGTTTGATTGACCAAAGCATGCATATTTATATTCTGTTTCGTTTCCCTACCATTTCTCCTGATCGGCACACAATTGGAAACTTGTAAAGTTAAGAACTACTTACTTTTACTGTTTTAAGCTCAAATGGCTCCCCTTACCACCTGCGGTATTTGCAAGCATTTCGATTAAATTTATTCTCTCCCCAGTGGATAAACTGGTCCCTTGTTTGTTCCCTCGAATTCTACGAGATGATGATGCTCTACTTGAGCCATCTCGAATAAGTAAATAACACTATGGCGATTTAACTTTTATTAAGCTTTATGACGCAGGATTTAACTGTTCATCTACTATTCCAAAACATTCAACTGACCACTTAAACAGTGATTTAGCCATTACTGTATTTGTTTCTTTCATGCAGTTGAACTTCAGTACAAAATATCTCAGTACCCCAAGATGGAATTGGATATTAAATTGCTTCTATGATTTACCTGCCACAGTAATCCATTGAGCTATTCTGGATGGTGCTTTTTGTACATTCAGAACCACTCATACCAGATTGGACAATGGTTAGAGTCCAGACAAACAGAGTCTCCCGGCTCTCCAGTTTGGGATTTGAGTGATGGTGTCTCCTTACTCCATAAACTTTACTGTCTGTAGTCAAGTGCCTAAGCCCAGCTGCTTTGCGGTAAGCTTTTTGAACTAGAGGCTTTGGTTGACAGCCATAATCTTTCTCCTATCCAAGCCTGGGAAACCAGACAGCATCCTGCCCAGGCAATACACCATGACCTTTCCATCTAAAAAATATTGATGCTCCGACCGTCACAGGGAATAATAAACGGCGCCCTATCTGCTGCACCGAGCAAGGTGGATAGATGTGTTGATTGCCACAGCTCAACCTTTCCCTGCATCTTATTACTTCAATTACTCGTTTTCATCATTAGCGTCTAGTAGCAACGTAACTGGTGTCCCCCTGTTTTTAATCAACAAATTCCTGCGCTTACTTCACATTGTTTCAGTAGTCGCATGGTTTCTAGGTTAAACTCAAGTGCAGTCGCAGGATGTTGCTCTAATCCAGTCGACTAGTCCAGTTTCAACCAAGCAGACAACGTCAGTTCACCTGTTTCCTATTGGGGTACTCGATCTTCGCTCAAACTGGTATGCCACAAAGTGCGCACTTTGTTATAGATTGACCAACAGGCAGCACTTATCAGAACACTAGAGATCCTGTCGATGGATATTTGATAACTATCATGACCCGCAAGCAAAGATTAGAGCTCCATGCATAACCTGTGACCTTCCACATGCGACTCAGAAGGCACATACTCACTGCGCCTCTATGGCTATGAAGCAGATGCAAATGCAACTCAAGCTGGCTTCTACATTATATAAAGTCCCCAGCCTGGAGCTGCTCTGATCGAAGCGATCCAAGTCAACAGCCGGATGCGCGCTATTAGTTAATCTATTTTGTACAATTTTATGAAGTCGCGCAGGGACCAAGGGTGCCTGCATGTTATCCCGGTCTACACGCTTAAAAACTGTAGCACTGATGCAGTGAAAATGATTTATTTCACCAAATTAACGATCTCCTTCGTAACAGAATGAGTACGGATACTATGGGGCTGGCTAGGGATCTGATAGCCCAAGTGGATAAATGATCTCATAAATGTTTCATCTAGACAGTCGATGGTGAAGGCACCCGTTGTGATAAAGGTGAGCGATTGTTACGCCTCTGTAAAGATGATTGTCTCCTTCTCGGCATACCAACTGAAGATGAGTGAGTTGGCGCCCATCAGCCTTACACCAGCCATGGACGCAACTCAATCATATCGCGATTAGCTACCGCTGCAGAGGCTGTGTACAAAACAATCGCTCGATTTGGAGCAGTAGGGTTGACCCGGTCACGCTCTTATATGTGCCTACAGTCCGGTACGACTTGGCGGAGGTTCGCGACGTCTCTCTGAGCGCATTCACACCAGCCAACTGGCGTAACTATGTGTTTCGAAAGTGTATAGAAGTACGCTGGCATCCGGGTTGATTAAGCGCCCACTGAACAGCGTAGAAAATCACTAGTTGCAAATTCCTCAAACGTTACTATCAGCAGGCATGTCTTCATGTGGCAAATCTCATTGAAAACCTAGATAAGGGGTCAACACAATGTCTCGGGAAATTATTGATACTCGCCTGCGTACTCCGGTGGGAAACGAATACAATGTGACACGAAAACATCGATTGGCAATGTTGCGTGATAGCCTGAAGCGAACCGCATGGCTGGTGGTGTCATCGTGCATCAGAAATACAAACAGCCGGTGCAGTTATTAATCATTGTAAGTTATTCCTTCTGATATAGGTAACAGGCAACTGGTGAACTGCTGTTTGCCAGTCGCTACGCGACGAGAGTAGGCAGCCGATCCACAGCCTGTCAAAACGCTTGAATATTTGGGCCGAACACTTTACAAGCAGCTTAACCAATCTGAATTTTGATTTTTTTCCGGGCATTGAGTGCCCACCTACATACGCAGTCTCGTTAGATCCTCCTGCACGCGCAGTATTCAAGTGTGAAATCAAACTGTTAAAATTGTTTGAGGCTGCTGGCGAAAATAGAATTCACCCAACCCTCTTCCAATTCGGCGGACCTGCTGTTGTACCTGATTTATGCGAGTAGCTATTGGAGGTTTGGGTGCATGAAACTGTCGCGACAGACTAGAGCCGCTCCGCCATAATTACCTTTTTCATAGGAGGCTCCCGTTAGGAATACGGCTATCATAAGTTGCACAATCTGACGTCAAATGCCTCTGCTTTGATTGTGTCTGTCGTTCTCTACCCACCAATTGGCGCTCGTGAAGTCAATATCCGCGAAGAGCACTATCGCGTTCCTTCTAGGTCGTGGCTGCATAGACCACTATGTGCCCATTGTTTGAGCACCGCCTTGTTTATTGGCGACCAAACGTAGTCGTGTTTCTCGACAGCAAAGGGCCTGTTATTCGATGGCACAATGTGCGCTTTGGGACTGTCTGCTGAAAAAAGATGTGCCTGATATATATGTAAAAATTATCAAAGCGTTGTGCGCGCATAGTTCAAGAAGAGTGAATGTGTATTGCAAACTGTCGCTGCTCTTCAATATCTCCAGCGGTGAGACAAGGTTACTCTCTTTCATTTTTTCACTTTAACTCCGCTATTGACGAAGTCATGGAAAAGCGTTCATTGTACATGACATAAAAGGTGTGGTTACTTGCTGGTAAGCGGCTTATTGACTTAGAATATGCGGAAGATAGAACCCTAAGTTGTGGCAGCTCCCAAACGAATAAGCAGCCCTGCGCCAAATAGCACTCTCTGCCACTCATTTTGCTCGATGATTTGCTTCGTCGAATTGCAAAGTATTCCTCCAAGATTGATAAGTATCCACTCCTGTGCCAACCCTTTTTGACCACCTAGAAGTCGGTCAGGAATTCAAGCAAATGGGTAGCTATATTAGGGTTCGTGTGATGGAAAATGAGGTTAAGAACCCCATTGCCAAAGGATAAGCACTAATAACCGGTTCATATTCCTTTCATCACCTACAATGACTTAATAAAAAACGAAAATTTTTTCCAAATGATACTCCGATTTTTGAAATGATTCATTTGCGCTCTAAGAAAATCGATGGCTTGCTTTGCTTTTGCATTTCTATAAAACATCTGGACCTTGTTCATACATTTTATCTTAGGATATGTACACGTACACCAAGTATATACTACTTTTGTTCTTTGAGTAAAATAATTATTTTAACATCATACAAATATTTAATTATATTCTACATGTTGTGCTTTCCTTGGTATGATAGATATTAAGTTTTTCAGTGCAGACAGCAAGTTGCTAAGGCGTTGTTTCTGCAATATGAAAATTTTTTTATTTAACATAATCTTTTTATTTAGGCTTTATTCTGAAAGAATTCAGAAAACAGGGGGAGATAATTAAAAATTCTTAGCAGCAAATCATTTGACATTTATCCGTTTTCGAAAACCGTTACCTTGTGCACAACACGGTTTGCTGCGATCTGGTTTCAGGCCAACAGCTTGTTGGTTTTACTTTCCAAATCTTGATCGTTTGAACGAAATTGTTAATTTGCTGTTCGGTTGGACATCAAATGTCATGTGTCCTACTGTGAAAGAAACTGGTGATTGATGGATAGTTCTGAAATGGTCTCCAATTTAAATGCTCGAAAGCTAGGACAAAAAATTTACAAAATTATTTGCCAAAATACTTCACTTGCTGCCAAATGGAACACATTTTATAAAGGTAAAGTTATGCCCAGCAATGTTAGATTATCGTTATAAAGTAAGTTCAGTTGACATTCATGAATGAGACATGCTAATCGTATACATTATACAGTAACTGAATTCGTCATTGCCAACAAAATCCAATCCTTAAGGTCGTTATGTTAATTGTTATATGTTTTGCCCTGCAGACGACAAGCAGATTTCGTACAGTATTTTATGTAACTTGTCTACTACGAACACCGAGGAACACAGCGGGTGAGTTTTGATAAGGCGCAATGGTTCTTTGTACTAGATCGTTTCCATGATTTAGACGGCAAAACATTCAATAAATGAAACACATCTGTTAACTTACATTAATGTCGCCTGCGGCGTTTCCTAAGAGTTTTTATGTGTACAATCAGTAAAACCTTTGTGAACACAAGTTAATATAATTTGCGACGAAAATATAGACATTCTACAATTTAACGCATTTTACCGATCAGTGAAAAAGAATAATGAGTTTGAATATTTGCTTGATTGATTAATAATTTTCGCCGCACTACTGGAACTCTTTATGATCTTGCAGACTGAGTAGTTATGACTAATTGTGATTATGCTAGTAACTTGAACATAATTTTAGCTTCCCTAGAGGGTTTAGTATCCATGCTATTAAAGAGTCACTTGTAGGTCTGCTTAGTCTGGTGTTCTTTTTAACCAGTTATAGGTTAGTTTTTCTAAGTGGTTGATATTTTTGTGGCTATTAAGCTTTGGTGCCAACATCTTGCTACTTAACTGTCGTCTGTTAGCTCTGCCCGGCATAAATACCAGCAAACACTACCAGAGTTTAGTGTTTTTTGTTAATATGCTTTCCCCTTGCGGAACTTTATAACTCAAACGCCAGAGACTTTAAAGACATTACCCTTATCAGAGGCTACAACGCTGCTTTAATGACAATTAACGCGTAGGCCTCAGCATTAGCATTCTCAAATTTCAGGGGTTCTATGAGTAATAAAAGGATTATGAATCTTTGGGGATATGTGAAATTGATTTATACTAAAAAAATTCCAAGAGTATAAAAAAGTTAATTCCACAATACTATGAACCATTTGAGATAATAAGTTAAATGGTATTAGGTTTTCATCAAATTAATCGTATCGGGCGCTTATAAATGAAACCTCATCCACATCTGTTGTTGGTGAAAGTCGTGCTCTGATAAGACTGGTGCAGTTTTCAATGACATTTGCACCGTATATGCTAATGTTAGATGAATTGAACTGTGCGCCGTTAACGCGGAACTCATGATCGCCTATCGCGCCTCTTCCCTTAGATTACCCAGCAAAACGTTAAGATAACGTTTAAAAAAACAATTTTTCCTCAAAAGTAGCCTGCTGTATTACCACACTTTAAGCCGTGTAACATGAGGTTATTCAATCTCTATACCCCTTCCCTATGATAGATAAGAGTACCCGTTTTTCCAGAAAACGCCGCTTTGCACTTTCATCCTAAACAGTGTATAAGACTATTAATTTTATATAAACTGTCAGTAGATTTTATGAAATTTTGGTAAATAGGTGTTAGAAGTTAAAAAGCAGATAAATATTGAACGGTGCGGATTTCCATACTAGATAAGGATAGCTTTTGTACCGGTTGTAATGTAAGGGAATAATTAGGCCTCGTATACATGGTTGTTCCAATTATTTACGTCTTCCTAAATGTGCATTGACCTTACTGCCTTTCTCGTTTGTTTTCAGACACAAAGAACTGCACCTATCATACTATTGCTCGTTGGCTGTTTCAGCTTATTGAGTCTGTTTATTTACAAATCACTCTGTATAAACGGAAACATTTATGAGTTTACATTACTGTGCATAATATAAACGTCACTAGCCAAGCCGTATGCACGTTTGAAGTGTCTTCACTCTCTATTTGCAATTTTTTGAAGAGAACAATCTTAATATTGTCACATCTGCTTGCACTTGAAAAAAACTATTGCACATTCTGCATATATTTTTCACTATCTATTCAACTAGGAGTACTCCGCTTGGATAATTCCTTGCGGAGATTTATAAGAGCAGGTTGAAAAGGCTAGGTTAAAATTGGCCCTATGCTACCTTTTATATATTATAATTTCATCCTGCCTTACAGGTATGGCAAAATCAAGGAGCATGTCAATGTATTTCATCTGGGTTCTATGCGACAGAGTTCACAAACGAATGGTAGCAGTAAAATTGATCGAAGGTAGTGTATTACAACGTGACGTGCACAGAAATCGCACAAACAGTGATATATTTGTATCTATTAAAATTAAGCGAATCCTGTTGCTCTGCTTATGAGGCCGAGTTAAAGGCATCTACTCGAAGAATAAACGTACCGAAGGGTTTTAAATTATACATTCCACGCCGAACAACAACTGCTATGGGGCGAAAGAAGAGGTCGTTCGCACTCTTGATATTTTAACCAAAATATATATACGGAGATGGCCATAAAGCGAAAGTATCCTGGTGGATGTTCTGTCCTGCCACCAAATAATCATTCCCGTTATGCCTTGCCAACAACTGAGATGAAAATGCAACCAACCAGCAGCTCATTGGTGAAACAAAACCGCAAGAATAAGCAGCCTGACCACATCATTCAATGTGTTTACATATTCACCTGTTCTCTGGAGCAGGCTTCTTTGGTTACATGACGATGCGCTTAGGTAAAAGGGTATATTAACGACATGGAGCCAAGTTAGAAAATGGCAGTATAAGTGCCACCAACAAAATCAAGGTGGACAGGAGCAAACCTGCTAAGTAAGATTATTGTTTGAAAATACGCTATCAAGTCGAATGATTCAATAAAGTAACACTTGTCATTAGAAATCACATGCTGTAGAAGCATTCGTATTTCAGCTGTAAAAAGCACAGCTTTGATCGCAAAACATTACCACTCAGACGTTGAGGCAACACTAACCAATACGGAACGTAGTTGACGCCTGCGAGAGTGCGTGAGATTACAGCGACAAAGAACTGACCGCCGGTGTTCTTCATGTTATGCTGGAATTAATATTTAAGGCCTGCCTATAAATTTTACTTTTCGCATAATATAAGCATGTATACACGAATGTGTAGCTCAGATTCCAGTTAAAGATGCTCGCATAAGCGTTTGAAATCCTATGCTCAGATAGAGAAAAGCAAAATGAACTACGATCCGTAATAGCCAGAATAAATCTCGCCTCAATGATATATTTTAAAATATTTGTTAAGTCGTTGCTGGACAGCAAACCCTTGAAATTTACCAAGTATAACATGAAAGTCTTAAAAGCGCGTTATTCACATGTTGCACCGATCGAGACTACTGGAGATTGATAGCAACTAATGACTGGCTAGTCGAAAGGGAAGAAAAGTCTTAAAGTCTATTACACTTACAAATAGCAATTAAGCTAGCACCAGTCTCTCAAATTTATTTACCCATTCCAAGGAATTTATTAGTATATAACTTATCGAAACGATATATATACAAGTATATATGTATATACGAAATAATATTTAAATATCTGCTTAGGTTTTTATGAATGACTTGACGTTTCGTGCAGGAAAAAGAAGTTAGATGTGAGATCTCGAAACGCTAACACGCTCAAAAGGAAAGGATACAGTATTTTTGTGAACTATTATCTAGTTTGGACGCCATATGCGTCATTTTAATTATTATAGTGTGAATTGCTCCCATTAAACTGTTCTTACATTTTATATGGAAATGTCGTACAACGTCACGTATATAACCGTTTCTCTACGCACACTGTGCAGGCCACAAAATCTATATGTAAACACTACCAATCATTAAAAATATTTCTGCCGGGCATGAACAATCTCCCAAAATTGCGTGTGTACTCAAGACACCGTAATATATGCTTAGCAGAAAGATATTAAAGTTTTAGCGGAAATCATCAAAAAACAGTTATATAAATATGCAGCTTTCGATCCAGATGCAATAACTTTATATCATAGTGCTTAAAGAATAAATACAACGTTGATCAATTGGAATTATAAAGCAGTTGTTTCGTTAGCTTTACTGCTAATTGTTGGAGATGAGGAGTATATAATATTTTAGCCAGCAATTAGCGCCTGTAATTGCATTTCGAAAATTCATTGAAACTAAAGAATAATGTGGAACATTGGGAAAACTAGACTGTCTAAATTATGTCAAAACTTTCAACAAAGCGTAGTATTGGGTAAATAGCGTTTCTTTATAAGACGGCTGATAGCTCTGAATGTTACCCACCAATATTTGTGATGATTCTGCATAGATAAGGTTACGCCAAAGCGCGTCTGCCAATTGAACCTAAAGTTCTTCAGTGCTGTCACGGTAAAAGTCACTGAGATAATTTCATAATCACAGGGTAATATGAGCTAGACAAATAGGATTTCTGATTGTGAGGTCCCTATTTATCAGTGTGTGAGACAGTTGCGATGCAATCATTTTGCCTATCAAGCTATTTGCTTTGATGTACACCTAACAGCATATCTGATACGCTAAATTCTATTGCTAGACTTATGATGCAGCTATCCGTTTTAGCCGTTCAATGGGAGATTTTTGCTATTCACTTTTTGTGGCGTAGTTTACTTGCTACATATACGTATATCTTGTATGCATGACTAAAACGGCCATCCGGATATCGATGGAGTTGACGGCCAATTGTATCATACGCTTTGAAGCTGTTAATTTGGTTGATATGCTTAGCTTATCGGATCATACGCTTAGAGACTTTTCGTAACATAAAGTATCCAGCAGTTTATGGAAGCCTCTCAGCTGCTTTCAGTCGAATTATTCTCGCTCACAAATACAGATACATGTACAATGCCTTAGAACGGTCTCTTCCCATAGCTAATAATATAACTAGGTACGCGGCAATTATTATACGAAAGAAATATGACTTACGCTACAAAGCACTGCAAGGATGTAGCAAACGTTGCCGGCAATTTACCCGAGCTTTAGTAAGATAGACAATTCAAGTTTAGTTATACGTGTACCATGCTTGTTTACCTACTGTAAAAAATTGTAACTAAGTTTGATTGCCCCGTTTCCATAGGTTCATTCTAAGGAAATTTTGGAAGTGTGCCTACTGTGCTTGATGCCCATTCATAAATGTTAATAATGTTTTTGCGTTATCTACTAACTTATGCGGATTACTATAATCTCAATTTAGAAATTGCCGTGGTAACGCACTGTGCTGGTTATCAAGGAATCTTGATTTTATGTTGTTTAGTAACACTGATTTATATGTCTTCGGTGATCTATTTTGGTAGTCAAAATTAGTTAATATACCACAATCAGTAACCTAAGGTTCACTGGAAGAATCTAATTATTGTTATGCTGCAGTTTTGCACTCAGAATTTTTTCACTGCATCAAAATTAACAGCTAACGTTTCCAAGGTAAACTCCAGGAGTAGAATACCTTTGTATGGCTAAGAAATTAAATGGATTAATATATCATCCCATTGTCATTAAAAATATTGTTTGTGTCAGTGCTTATTTTGAGTCGTAAACCTGGGAACCACCACTGACTCTTACAGAAAAAAACGCCCAATGACACAAAGATTTAAGCTATTTGTCCTGGCGGTGCTTGCAACTAACACATAGTTTAAAGTGTAATACTGCTCCAGTGCAAATGTCATTACTGCAGGTACTCAAGTGGATACATACAATAGGCTTCTGTCGAAAGTAAGTTAGGGCCAGACCTCCAAAACCATGCTCTAAAGTGTGTGGAGTAGAATTTGTGCTTTATGTCGAGCTAGAGGTATATTAATTTAAGACTTGAAGGTTAAGGTGATATTATCACATTATTTGCATATCATCTGATTAAGGAAGCTCAAAGGAAATCGCCTTAATTCCCCGAAAAGACGACATCTTGTCGACCTCACAAAAATCGGCTAAAGATCCCACATGACTCCCATGTCTCCAAACACGATACTGATTTTCAAAACACTATTCTGTTACTGCACTAATGCTAAGGCCTGCACAGTAAGTTTACTGGGCAACATTGTCGCCAAGCTTCGACACCCTGAGATATGATCATGATAAAAGAAACGCAGCTCAACAACGAAATCACTGATCCCTTTACGAGGTATGTCCGTCCTATGAATTACGAATTCGGGTGTCGAGCGCCGTACAGCAAATGCTGATAAAACTTTTGATTTTGCGCAATAAACTAAACTAAACCATGAACCTTGGAAACGTTCTGTTGAAAACTGATTTGTTATAGGATTACGCCAGCACCTGAATTATATATGTATGCTGTAAACTCAAATCCAGAGAGTTACACGGCATGATTTAGGTTCAGTACGTAGATGCAGTGAATTTGCTTAATGACCTAACGTCAACTTTGCAGCAACATTCTCATTTCGGTAAAGAAGAAAATAGTTTTTCACGGGTTAATCCATAGTATGGCAAACGCCCACGTCTTGTTTCTGCGGATTATCAAAATGCGACTAGTTCACTCTTATATCGAATATAATTAATTTATATGTACAAAACTTCCTGTGTCCTCAAACATAGTGTAATACGCTGACATATTTACTTTAAAAATACTTTTTATCTAGAAAAAAATGATTATGCCTATCCTGGTTAAAAATAGTCTTACTACTTAATTTACGAATGTAAAACCGTGATAGATTATAATATATTGTATACAAAATAAGAGCAATCATCAACCATATTTGCTGGACCAATAATAAAGTGTTTCAATTATAAGCTTTTATTATGTATTTCAAATTTGACCCCTTGTTTGCTAGATTGCCTTTTTTAGACATTTTGTTGCATTCACCAAATTTAACAATACGATATCAATAACGCTGGTAATTCTGTTATATTCAAAATTCTTTCACATGCCTAAATTTCAAAGTTAGTAACTACATAACGGTCTTGTCTTCACAATAAATGAAGAAACAATAAACTCGTGCAAAGTGAATCGTGATATTTAAGTTACAAATTACCATTTTATACCATACCCTGCTAGATAGTTCATATGAACCTATCCAAGGATGACCCGGTCATATCTCGAGGCATATGTCAGTCATATTTTGATTGACAAAATTCTGTCCATTTCAAACCCCTTCAAATGTTTTAAAATAAAGTAGCTAACATATCTGGGATTTTTTGACAACGGGCTGATTATAGAAAAGTGTACGCCTACGCGCATGACGCCATTCAATGTTTCAATTATAATAAATACGCTATCTAACAATTCATCATCTTTGCTTGTATTATGATCAGGATTAATGTGATGGACAAGAGCAACAACAGGAACCCAAGCAAAATGTTTAACCTTATCACATATGTAAAATAACGACCAGCAATACATTTTCAAATTTCCGGACCATCGAACATGCGACGGATATATATCTCCATATTAAATACCGAATATTATCTATGTGTTAATTAACATAAAGTATTGCGTTTTTAAGTTGCACTAAGGTGTTTGATGAATAATGCATTCTACTTTATCCACATGTTAAGTTACAACTTTCGATATTAAAATATTCATGACTTTACTGGTAGACGATTTCATTAGTTTGCGTTTAAACTTTTTACCCGGTTTTCTTTAAACAACCACACTAATGCATTATTTTCAAAAACGTTTCAGGTAAAATAAATTATATTTCAATAAAATCAAATTTCTCAGTTGTGATCATTGTATAACATTGTAAAAAAAGATGTTATAATGAGGCAATGAGAAGACTGGGATTGTGAGATGGAATCTTTTCGTGCTATGTACTTACCCGCAAACTAACAACATATATATATATATATAAGACGTGACAGAAAATCGAAAGTTTGAAACTGGACATAAGGAAAAATTACGTAGACGCAAGAATAACAGATAAATGAGCTTGGTCATAGGGCCATGAGCCCTAAGGAAGCTTTAGGGAGATTATTAATTGCTTCTGTACCAAAAAGATGGGCGATGCAGGTTAAAGGCCACCGCTTCGGCAAACCCCAAACCTTTGGGTTTACATTTTGAAAGATTAGAGTAAATGTTGCCTTAGAGTCAACCTGATGGTCTGTTTCTAGTAGATGTCTGGCGATGGAAGATGCCGGCAGCTAATATGCCTTTTCGCATTTGGCTGCTTGTTATGGCGATGGTTTGGCAGTCCGGTTTGCGACATGCTTTCTAACGCGCTTACCCAAGCATCGGTCTGTTCCGTTAATGTAGCTGTTGTTGACAAAACAAAATCGAATACTGGACATGGCACTAATTAGATCTCTTGAAAAAGAAATAAAGTACCCTTTTATTCCGACAATCTGCAGAAGTACGTTTACATCCTGTTTTCAGTATCGTTGAATATACGTGAAATAGTATCTTTGTCATTATGCGTGAATTTTAGGGTTCACCAAAGAATATCTGTCAAATACTCATTGAGACGCATTTTGAAATCCTGTTGGGTAAACTATCTAAATTGACCCCACGAGTAAGGAACAGCACAAATGGTTAAGGTTAAGGTCGTTGACATTTAAAAAGGTTACATGCTGGTCCAGGTATAACAAACCTGTTGTATATATAGAAGTTATATTCAGGTCTTACGTGATCTGAAAGCAAGAGATTTTTCTTGATAAAACCTGAAAAATTCACATTGGTTTTAATTATGAAAATGCTTGACTATACAAACAAGATGTATGGGATCTAGGGAGAAAAATCTCAATTTCAGGAATATCAAATTGAAACTACTCTAACCCAACTCGAAAAGAGGGTGACAACTAAAGTGAACTTGTTCCTGCAACATTAAATTATAACAGAGGCGACCTATAACTCATTAAAACCAATAAGGAAACGTACCCCTCAAATATATGGCTCACCCAAAACCCGCAACGCCAACACATCTTTAATACCTGTACTGTTCATGTGTAACCCATCATACCACAGGTGGGTACGTTGGCTGGTTTATACGCTTAATCCGGTATGACGACTGATGACAAAGTATACTTCGAAGGACACATTTGACCTGATTGAATCTGTGCAAAACATGAGTATTGCTGACAAGTTAATGGGTTAAGTGGACTGCATTCTTTGTTCACAAACTTTCCATTAATAAAATCGGTGCATTTCTCATGTGAGTTTATCATGAGTAATAAAGTAGTGTTACCCATTCCAGTAGAAAATCTTAGCGATTTGCTGCTACTATGCACGGAAAATGTGCATTTCTTGTTTGAAGTCAAGTTGTACCGACGTTTGAGTTGTTTAGCCATGGAAAATCCGCTTACCGATATTGGCCGACACCATCATGACGAAGTTTGAAATAATATTTGAGCCGCACATCCACCAAATGTGTTTATACACGCCATGACGCAATAGTGAACAAGCCAAGTGACGCTGTTCTATCACTTTCCAATGTGGTAAATAAGGCATATCCAAATGCCCGTTTTATTTATGAAATGGAGTATAACAATTGCTTTCCGTTTGTGTGCGTGCTGTTGAACAGAAGAGAAGATGGCACAATAAAGCATACTATTCACAGGAAAGCTAAAAGGATAGGACCGTATGAACTTGCCAACAGCAACGTGCCTATCCAATACAATCGGTGCTTAGCCGAGGCGCTGTATATTCGATCCCACACAATATGCACTGACGAATGTTTGGAATCGGAATTGCTGTTTATCACACAGAAGCTACGGGGCAAAAGTAACCAGAGGCGATTATTCGATTCGACAGTCAACTGAGGGAAAATAGCTTGATGGTATTTACTGCTACCGAAGTGTCTGTCTACATGCAATTGAATTTCATATGTTGTATCATGACCACCCAAATTGAAAGACTTTTACATTCAGGGATTAGTTGCACATTCATTTCCGCCTAATTGGGACTCATATGGGAGAACATGAATTTGCCTATGCCTCCAGTCAAACCTACTGAACCTATCTTCGCCACAACCCAGTGTAATTACTAATTCCTTAGTAACTGCGAAAGTAGTTACATTGGCAGAACAGATCGATCCTTGGGTAAGCGCGTTGGAAAGCTTGTCGCAAACCGGATTGCCAAACCATCGCCATAACAAGCAGCCAAATGAGAAAAGGCATATTAGCTGCCGGCATCTTCCATCGCCAGACATCTACTAGAAACAGACCATCAGGTTGACTCTAAGGCAACATTTACTCTAATCTTTCAAAATGTAAACCCAAAGGTTTCGGGGTTTGCCGAAGCGGTGGCCTTTAACCTGCATCGCCCATCCTTTTGGTACAGAAGCAATTAATAATCTCCCTAAAGCTTCCTTAGGGCTCATGGCCCTCTGACCAAGCTCATTTATCTGTTATTCTTGCGTCTACGTAATTTTTCCTTATGTCAAGTTTCAAAACGTTCGATTTTCTCTCACGTGATATATATGTTGTTAATTTGAGAGTGTACTCATAGTACGAACGATTCCATCTCGCCATCCCGGTGTTTCATTGCCTTAACTAGGAACACGGTGCTTTAAATATGTTTTTATGATTCCAGCAAATGTTGTAATTTCATAGTTAATTATTTAATTAATATTATTTTCATAGTATAGTTATTAGAATTATATATTTAATAATTGTTATTATATTATTGTTACTATTATTATATCAATTATTACTTAAATAATTAATTATTAATACAAAATTTAAAATTATTCTTTAAACGTATCCAAAGTACGTCCACAAACTAACCTGTAAGCTTTCTGTTAGAAAGCCAATAACAAAGTATAATATTATGCAAGGTCCGTTTTTTAAGAAATAATCTTTTATTTGCTTTTTTGCCATAAGCCATTGCGTCAAATTTCACCTCCAAAATTCTTCTGTTTTAACCAGTTGCCAAATGTTCTGTTGCTTATATTTATATCATTTTAGCCCTAGGGTTGGTGTAAACCTGTATATGTGTTACTGAACTTCATTTATACAAAAAAGCACAGCAATGATCTGGTTATTTACATTACTTTGAAAAATGATGGGTGAGACAATAGAGCACACGATTGTCGCAACATCTGAACTTGGAGGCATAGATCGCCTAGTTCGTCTCAGCAAAGTTTTTCCGCCATTTGCATTGCTTTTATGGATTTCAGGTTTTCAAACTGAGAGCAGAGAACTAGCCATCATATGGAAGACTTTTCGTCCATTCTGCATTCTAGTGAAAAAAGGTTTAAGCATTCATTGTTTTAACTCTTTGTTTTCGAAGACACTATAAACAGGTTTAGATAAAAGTATTAAGAGCCCACTGGGTTTCGAAAGCTTCTTAATTTAAACAAAATATGCTCAAAAGCACTACTTAAATTATCAATTCATTTGCCACGATGTAAATACAATAAATGTAGCATAATCCTTCGTGTTTGATCAAACTGTTGTATATATATATAAACGTGAAACAAACCAATATGTATTTATTAACGAGTTTACTAATCGTTAATCAGTTCATTTTCTATGTTTTGTAAAACACCGAGACATGGTATTCAATCCGCAAATAAGTAAATGTAAATTGGCTGAAATAATCCTGAAGCTAAAACGTTCTATTTTGAAAATCCGGTTTTTATCTGTGTTCAATGTTTGTACGCGTACCTAGTATTAATTGATTGATTCTTGTACAATCTGGGTTTTTTCGATCAGTTCGACGTCATATATTTCTGTGCGTTTTTGCAAACTACCATAGTGAGTATGGTAGTAGATTTCCTGAATATCTTCAGTGTTTCTATTATTGTCTGGGATAATTTTTCAAACTGTTTTATCTAAACAACCGAGTCCAAAATCTCGCACAAATTAGCAAATGCATGAGAATTGAGCCAAAACGTTCCCAATTACTTCATACTGTAGACAGGCGAAGCCGCACTAATTTCCTTTCCATATATCCAAATAGAATCAAACATGTATAGACTATTCTCTCTCATCTGTTTGCATCTGTTTTCCGCAACTAACCAGTTTATCGACTAGATACTCAGCTGGTCAATTGTCTGACACGGCTAAACTTTTTTCCAAACGGTCTAATTGTACCACACTGTTTGTAAACTGGCGAAGTTCACGAAATGGCAGAACAACACTACTTTGCTGTTGTCCTAATCTTAATGATTTACCCTCTCCGCTTTCGATCGATATGCAAATTTCGAAGGAAATCAAAAAAACAAATTTGCGTCTTAGCGCCACACGTCAATGAACATAAAAGCATTGACTTGTATGATCCATATTCGGAAATTTCGAAGCATATACCTTATGTCATCCTCTTGTTCTCAGATTATAACAAAGTTGTAGCAATCCATAATGTTCCATTTTACCAAATACTAACTTAACAAAGTAATTCAAGGAAAATATTAAAAATCAACTACTTGTCATCTGCTGCTTGCATATTTTATGCGGGGGGCATTGTACTTGCCTATACATATGAAAAGTTCGACATAGTTGTCAATAATATTGCTGTGGGACTTACAGTTCCTTCAATAGAAAAGTTGTGTAAGAGATATGGAGACATATGTGAGAAAATAAAATAATGTGCAGTCAAGGCGAACTGCAATGACACGTGCAGTTAGCCTGCGCATTGCAGTGCTGAGAAATGTATTTTTCAATGTCATTCGGAAATGATAGGTAAAATGGTTAGATTTTTAATTCGCTTGCCTTTAATTTGTGCAGACTGAATAAATCTAATTACCCATCAGGAAGATAGTGTCAAAGTTAAATTTGTTACTCATGCGATCGTAGAAATAACTACAAGCAAATACGCAGTAAACAAACCTAGACAAATTTATTAGAAATCTGCGCTTAAGAAGCGCAATGATACAAAAATTGATTTGTCCTTATTAAACAATCCTTGCAAACACTGCTGAATAATTTTACTTTTACTTAGGAATAAGAATAATCACATTATTAATGAAATTGTGAATAGGGATGTGTTTAATGATGAAATAATTTATGGAAATTTACAAGACGAATAAGAATTGCTTGTAAACCGCACGCCAGTACTTTGGATTTTATCTACTACTAAATAACCTATACATCCATGGTTTATTAATTAAATTAAAATGCTTTTATTTCAAATAATTTGAAGTTCGCTTATTAAAAGGTTAGAATAAATAACATAATATAAATTATTGAAAAAGTTATCGTTGCTTTAAATAACCTGAATTAATTTTATGAACACAGAATTTTCTGCACGCCATCATAAAAATTTAAGTTTCGGCTGTGCAGCATCAATTAATTTAAAACATCATACAGTATAAAATACTTCGGCATTAGATTTCAAAGGTTTTAGCAATTGGCTGCAAATCCAGCTTAAATTACGTCAAAATACTAATGTTGTTTGCGCGAAAGTTTTAATTCAATGTCTGTTTAGTCAAATTGGGCAGGACAATCCTTTTCCTCGTCCAGATTGTTAATAAAGTAATAACGCAACTTCTCTTTTTAAGGGATAAGTTAGAATGAAATAACCTACTGCAACTTGCACAGAAACAATTTGGCCCATTGAAATCCCATCCGCAACCACTTAGCTAGTTTTACGTTAAGAGAACTAGGTCAACTCCATGAGAATCGCTTGGTTTGTACGGATAATCTATTTTATCTTGCATTGTAAAGCACGAATGAAGATAGTCATACCAGTACATAGAGCGCTTTACATATTACCATAATCATATTTTTTAGATACATTAGCTGCTAGAAATACACCAAGCCTCCTCTAAATAAAGTTAAGCCAGGTTAATTGAGCTTTACCTTTTGCAAAATACAAAGCATTACAAGTAAATATCCTAGAACATAATCACAAGCAATTTCCATACGTTTGAGAGACCAGGGGTAGATAAATGCGGCGTAGTAGTCAAAAGGAAATATTTGCGGCTTCCAGATACGCTTTTTCAAGAAACTATTGAGTTGTTTCCCATATTTAAATTAAGGCTCAAATTAAACCAGTTTGTGATCCTGTAATGTAGTAAAACCGGATATTTGATGATTTTAACATATTATCCAGTTGGTTGTTATATGTAACAACAACAGCAAGTAAGTTATTACATTTGTTTCTAATTCAGCTTCTCTTGTTTTCTTATAAGTTCACCGAATTTATGAGGAGAGTAAATTTAATTTGATAGATACTAAGTCAAATATAAAAGCGGATCTATCAATATAAATAATATATCGTTATCCATTTTATTTATCAGCCTACAATTTTACAAAAAAATCCAAAATTTTCTGCATTGCAAGTGTAAAATTTAATCTCAATGGCACTAGGAACCTATAATTCTTTCCATGTCCTTACTTTCTACGACGCTGTCATCACAAAAGTCAGTAATGCAGCGGTATCATTTTTTGAAACCGTCATGAGAAAGAATGATGGAATCCAGTCACATCTTTTATGTGGATGGCAAATATCCTACTAGAAGTAGGCGCTTTTTGAGAGAATAGCTAATGCCGCGAATTGTCATTCTCAATTTACATGGCATGGAGGTTTAAATATTTATTTTTTCTACTAGTGCTCATTCAAACTAACTTTTCTGCATTGTTAGTTAACAAGCCTTCTTTGTTGCCGTTCTTAATAATAATAGAGCTGAATAGGTAAAATATTGAAAAGTGGTATTTTGTGATATTACAAAGGCAGTGTTTGCTTATGGCTGCATCTTACTATATACTACATATTAAAAGTTAACCGAAAAATATACAATTATTTTAAAACAGTCTTCTGGGTTATCGTTTAATTTTTGGACAGTCAATTGCTAACTTCTACAGCCAAACATAACATAACATAACATAATGAAGATAAAAGAACAGGATAGGCAGATCGACTGCTAGACCGCTTGGATTCTGACCCTCAATTTTAAGCGTGTGTTATGCAGACAAGTTTCTGTCTCCCTTATAATTAGTATATTTTATTCAGCAAAGTGGAAGGCGTAAGTGAACAACCATTTCCGCATTATTCAGTGCAATATGTTTATAAAGGACAACCACCAAACAACGTGTCATTTCTTCTTCGATTGAATCAGAACAAATTTCAGAATTATTTACATTTTTCTGACGCTAACGCAGTCTGACCGTTTTGGAAATAACTACCAGAAGTGACAAAATTTAGCTTCATCTAAGGAAAGCAACAATCACCATGCTAATTACAGAGTTGAGGGATTTAGAGGGTCATTACAAATTTCAGGTTATTTTTTATTATATAAAACAATTTTAATCAAAACCTATTTAATTTCAGATGAAAACCTACCATTTTGTGAAATAGGAGCACATCTACATTGGATGAAATTTAAACGCAATCCGCTTTTCGTATTACACTTCCACGCAGTTTGCATGAAGTTCACACCGCCGCGAATTCTTGTCTCTCATTCTTTTGCAACCGTGTAGAGTTGGTTAAGTGAAGAAACCAACTGGTTTACTTCGAATTAAACTGCTATCCCCTTTGAGTGATATATTCCTGTTTTCTGCAAACTGGCCTTTACCCAAACGTCCACCGCCTTATATATTTAGCTCCTGTCATCTGCAATTAAAAGTGTAAATACGTATTATATTATACTACTTTAAAGTGGTTGACGTCAATAGCATCCAGCTATCATTTGCTTCACGTGTAGTTGTTTAAAAGGAGTTGATCAATGAGCAATTAGAACAAAATTGCTATACAATTTGAGATGGCCTGTGGCAATCCGTCAAAGGAACATGTTCTTTTGAATGTGTCATATAGCATCTTACCAAAAGTTATGACTGACTTTAACCGACTAGGCTCCCTTGCTTCGAGCAAAGGTTTACTATGTTCTCAGAGTTCACTTATTACATTTGTTGTCCTGCTGTCTGCCTGAGGAACACCAGCGTTTTGTTGCAACGTACAGAGGATCTAAACTTTTGTGGACAACATATAATGCTACACAAGTTATTCAGGATTAATTATGCCACTTTTGCTAGGGTTGTAGACGTTCAACTTTCTTTTAAGTAAACATATATTTATAAACAGAAGCTGTAAGTAAATAGGGCCGAACGCCACTATGAATATCTATAAGTATGAATTAAAGGTCAGTCCAAAACAATAAAAAATGCTTTATTTATAACGTAAGTGAAGACCCGTTTGCCCTATCGGCTTTTCTTTACGCTTCTTATAAGCATAAGGCGCCCATCCGAAAGCTTGTTTTTGTGACAAATTTCAGCAAATTATACCTTACGACACATTTTTGATCGTTGCATAAAAGAAAAATGCATAGAAAGAAATTTAAGTAGGTTATATGCAAACCGATATTTTCAGTTTTATTTCTGAAGAAGCATCAACAATGTAAAGAAGTTCTCACTACGTTGAGAAGGACATTGTGTTGTAATGTTGATTTAAAGGTCATGTTATCGTAAGACACGATGCTCAACGGACAAAAAGCCGCCGACTGAACCTTTAAACACATATGCATTTAATTTTCTATATATTCGGATGAAGAATTTGGTCCCAAATATATTTCATAAATTCACTTGTAATGTTAAATTTCGTATGATTTGCAACCGTGGCTTGACCGACTGAAATGCAAATAAATTGACAATCATCAGACCCTTCATACAGCAATTTTACTGGCATGTTCATCCTCAAGGGTTACTAGCGAATTCGGAAGCAACACGAGGAACATTTCAATCGGCCGTTTTTAACTAGTAAATGTATCCATGCATCAAGCACGAACGTTATCTTTTATCTTTCTATCTACGCGTAAAAACTTTTTCGCATCATCTAGTTGCAGGTTTATGACAGGCCGTGACACTGGCTTTGATAACTTTGGAAAATCTCCAAAACAAGGCGAAGTAAGTCTCTTTCGCAGCAGGTCTGGTATCCACTTTTTTAAAACGTCTCTTCCTACTGATGAAACGATTTTGACTAACGCCGCAGGTAGTCTAAGAAACCATTCACCTGGCAATTCGTACATATCGTAAAAATGAGGATGTGAATTACTAGTGAGTATCTCTCAGTTCAAATCCGGTTAACTGCGATTGCCAAAGTGCAGGTAATTATTAGAATATTCAGTATACATTTTAACTTCAAGAAAACTTGTTAAACCAACTAATAGATTTATGAGTCTACTTGTCTCTTACCAATATTCATACATTATCTAGGAGACAGCACAGGCCATTTAGATTATACGACCTTATACTCTGTGCAATTAAAATTGCAATTCCCGCTATGGAATTTTGAGTGCCTGTTCCGGTCAATGGTTTGTTTTAAAAATAACCTAGTGGTAAATTAATCAAAACATATTGTATATTTAAGAGTACACCTTTCGTATTCATATAATTAACACAGCAATTAAAAAATGTTTCTTTGCTTGTGGACAATTCATTGTTAAAACTAAGGTTGAGTAAGCTCTATATACATTAGTATTGGGGTTGGAATGCTCTACCACGTTTGCTGCATATGTAGAGATGCCTGCGCCTCCAAACTCTTATTTTATAGAGCACATGTCTTCTTAAATGTTACAATATACCTACTGACTTTACAAAAGCATTGGCTGACCAGGCCTGGTCACCAAGCGCAATAACTCCTTTAATGTCTGGTTGATAATTATATTGTTTTAGGTAATAAATTTAACCTCTAATGGAGAATAAGAATTGTTTCGTCGAAAGCAGCACAAAAATACCAACTTAGAATTATTAAATTGCCTTGGTAGGAAAATTATCGAAACATGTGCTGTTATTAGCACCTTCTGTGTATATGCCAAACCGCAGTTCAAATGTAAATTCCATGACATGATTCTTCAAATGACTAATTATTTACAAGTAATCCGCTACCTGTGGCCGGTAATTTATTTCGTTATTTGCTCCATAATATTTGTAATTCACTGAAGTTAATCGGCTGCGCACCGTAGCCCATCAACTTTTGATCTAGTTATAATGGTGCATGATTATTTGGGATTTGCGCACCTAGAAAACATTTAAACTACGCCCGAATCCAGGTTGTTAAAATAAATAAAACAGCCACAACTTTAAATCTGTAATTAATATTTAGTAAATGATTATTAGCAAAATAAGTGTAGCAATAAAATTAGGACATTACACACCCAATACTAGCGATTGGATTTTCTATTTTAATCCGTCCGTGTAAAAGTTGTTACTTCACTTGACGATTTTTTAATAAGTATTAACAGGAATGCCCGAAAATATTTGGATTGATTCAAGGACCCGGTGATATTAGCTACCAAAACACCCTGGTAGAATTATCTGTCTATCTGCGGTTTATGGCAAAGTCTTATGAGACATAGTGTATATTCCATTTATGGATCGGCTGCGTTTTTCTTATGGAGTTGGTCTCCTGATATTAAGGTTGAAAGAATTTGTGTAGCTTATGTGCAAGCATGAATAACCCTTAGCAACAATGGGCAGGTTATGGTAAGCTGACAATGTGCAATTATGCAAGTCGACAATGCTTTTTTATACATCTAAAATGGATGGATAATAAAATATGTGTACAGATATATATATATAATCAATAAAGCTGATTTGTGAACTCAAATAGGGGCATTTGCAAAAGCTTACTTTACTCAAATCATATGGACTAAACAGTAGGTTTAATTAGGCAAATAGCCCCATGCATAAAAAATTGTAGCTAGGCAACTATCGTCCTTTTTTTAAAATGATCGGGTTTCCAGAGTAAAGGTCAAAGCGAGCTAAACACGTCAATTATTTATTGCATACAGTCAGCATAGCAAATGTAATATAAATTTTCATTAAAGATAGCTCCAGTTGTCTTAAAATTTAATATCTAGCTCCAGTACGAAGCGTTGTATCACAGCACTCTCATTAAAGCCTATAACCAATTTTGTGGTCTGCGACAAATGAAATTTTTTGAAGAACGAATATGTCACACAATCACGCAGGATTGATTTATTTATATTATACGATGCAAAAGTGTTAAGCACCTTTTAGAACACAGAAATTGATCCATAAAACAAGTCACTGAGATCTGCTTAAACAAGATTAGAACAGCGCAACAAATTCCCCACTCGCCTACGGAAGCAACCGCAGAGCTTAATGTTGTATCCAAGGCCATGGGAACCATAACCATATAACTCATGTCGGATGGCCATTTTCCCTGTGTTGTGGTAGCAGGCATTCAAAACAAAAGGAGCGCTTTCCAAATTTGGTCCACCTCCACATAAAGCTTTCGAGCTATAACCACTTATCGGTGTTGTTGATCTACCCAAATCAGCTCAATAGACAATTAGGCCACAAATACGCCGAAGTACCAAATGAATAACATGATACCTAATGCAGGCCAGAAATAGGTCATTGGGGCAAAGTTGTAACAAGAACGGCCAATTCGATTTCAATATGATTTAGAGTTCTCCATCAACAAATTCCTGAGAAATATTATTTCGGTGTACAATGCAGAGAAACGCGGGGTTGCCTCAAAATATGGAACTGCTCGAAGCCACAGCAGAAAAGGAGCGCCGTCGTGAATCGTCAACCCGGAGATATTTTTGGAACGTCAGCTTGAATTCTTAATTGTATCAGCTGAGCTTACGCCCATCTTGAGCAGTGACTTGATTCATCTCCTTGGTTTTTACTCCATTAATCTCGATGCTTCTATTCATTTGTGTCAGGCTGACATAGACACTGATTGCTATCATAGACTGGTTGATGGTGCGGATGAAAATTGCAAGGGTTGCGATTAATACAAGTTGAAATGGCGTTGCCAGCTAGGAAAGTGCCAAGAGCTTTGCTTGAAGGCTTATCAGAATAACTGTATCGTTTGTTAAGTTGGGGGATAATAACCGGGTTTAATGAGTTGACATTTCTGATAAACTTGGTAGCAAACATCAATAAAAGTAATACTGGGATTTAAGCGCTTGCATCAAAACGAAGCCGCCTAATTCGGTGCTCAGAAGACAGTTTAACACCCTACGGACACTAGACGATATGCGAATGATCTTGCCCAAGGTGATTTTTACAAACTACGGCTCGCTTCAGCCTTCTTGATTGAAAAGGTTGAAGATGGTTCCAGCTACTTTGCAATCTTTCAGACACATTGGATGGCTTTGCTTGCCAACTGGTTAGAAAATATAAAGTGAGTTTCTTTAACGGCAGCAGCTGCGAGCATTAAGCAAACTATTCGTTGTGTTTTGCGTAGAGGAGGTAATGTTGGCATTTGGTGCTCTCCTAGAAGAAACACAAGCTGCAGCTACACCAGCTTTTGCAACGCTGCAGCGAACTGAAACGAGAAGAAAATGGAAATAGGCAATCCGGATACAAGATTAAATGAACTGAATACGGATACGGGTAAAGTTAGGTCCGTACATGAAGTGTCTCGGCAAACGAACGCAAAGATTATTATTAGGCTGAACAGGATGGCAAACTCTACGTACCGAATTTACTTTCTGCCATTGTTTTAAAAAGTTATTTTGAATTCAGTAATATACAAGTGCCCAAGACATTTGTGGCAGTTATTCTGACTACAAAATATTCGATGGATAAATATTAGGGTACGATGCAGAAACGCGACATTATGTACAAATAGGCAAAGGGGCTATTCAACACGTTTTCCGGTCGCTGATATTTGAACAGTACATTGGAACAGCATTTCGTCCATTTCTCTTGTCCATAATCCAAATTGCTACATCCATTGTGTAACAATCATGAAAAGTCAAATAAGATTAAACATTGTTACTCGTGCAATGCTCTAAATCTGAGGCACAGTTGTGCATTGCACATTGTGCACTTGCTTACCATCTGGCCCGTACAACTGTGGCGTTTGCACCGTTGCGGTGCACTATCCACCACTGGGCAGTGACCCGCAGAAACTTAGCGGACATCAATTTATGGAATAACTAAAGCTGGACCTCGGCGTTTGCTCCTGTTTGACTCTGATTCAATTGATGCTGGAGGCAGCTTCCTCTTTTCGTTGTTATGTATTTGGCTAACCTGAGCGGTGGCTCTGCAACAGATAGGCTGATAGGAAGCAAATATTTCTGTTTCTGAATAGATATTGCCAAGGAGTAGCGATCAGGTCGATAGCACAACCGGTGGTTTAAAAATATCATGCTAACAAGATGGAACATGCTCTGGTGGAATTTTCTGGGTGTGATATGGACCCAACATAAGTAATCAGTACGTGCACAGCATCAACTATGCCAATGAATTTATTACACAGTGCATTGACACTTGGACACTCCATAAATGCACCCAATATCAATTTCCCGTCCCAAACTTGAATACTGTAAACCGTTTGAGTACTGCCAACAAGAACGACACTGTCGTCAAACTATTTGGCAACGCATAATTCTACACCATCCATAATGACTGTGTTTTCTTATATGTTGTAATAACATATAATAATAATATAATATTTTAATGTTATAATAATCAACTGCAGGCCAAATTACTGTTAGGTTAAGAATAACTTTCGTGTAAACTATTCTAAAACCCAGCTTTTAATTAATCAAACTTAGTTGTTTGATTGGCGTCAAATACGGCTGAGCATATATTGCTTGGTTCTTCGAACACACAACCGATAGCTTAAGGTTAAAGGGTAGAAGGTAAGCAAAGCAAAATGTTATAGTATAGAACAGAGTTGCTTAAAGAAAATGTCAAAACCAAGGCTAGTAGGATATATGTGCATTGTATTTTGAGTCTACGAAATAAACGGTTCCGGCGTTTTCGGCACTTCTGGCGTTCATAGATTAAGCACTTATGAGCAAACTTTTACCTAAAACCCACGGATAAACTCACTGCTTTTCAGTAGTTGTACCTTAAAATATGCCGCAAATTGCGGTGACGGTTCTACTGATAGCATAACAGTTGCTCCCAGAAAATTCTAAATACAATCCTGGAAGAAAATCGGTGCATTGTAGGTTGCATTTGCGAAATTGTTTGAGGAGTTTTCTCAAAATCTGTCCGTAAATGGTCAAATATCTGAGCCGTTTCTAATCCCCATTGGCTGATTATACCAATGATTTGCCGAAGAATAAAGGGTGTTCCAAAAATTAAGGAGTGGATCAAATATGCGCCCGTCATCGCTGTATTTGATCTTTCTCTCCCACTAGGAATTCAGTGTGGCATTTGTCACTATGGTATCGGAGCCTTTCTCATGCAAAGCCGTAAGCCCAGATACCTCGGTAATACAAGAAGGCACCAATTTGGTTCATGAGGCGTAATAGCTTACTGCTACTGAGGGACATTTGAAGCAACCGCGACGGTACACTGGATAGCATGAGACACGCAAGCTTCTATAACAAAAATATTGTACGGATGACCAGAAGATAAATAAACTAAGACCTGTTTTTAGTATTGCTTCTAGGTCTTGGTCTATGAAGGCTTGCTGTTCAGAGGAAAACGATTACTTATTCCGAAGGCAATACGGCGCACCTGCTAGTTAATTACTGTGTGGCAAAAGCACAAAACTGATGTTTTGTCCAGGAAGGTCCACCAACAAGGGGAATATGTAGCCAGTTACTTGACGTGCGGAACACACGAGGTGTATCTGCCGAAAAACCGATAATGCTTCACGGAGCGCCAGGGTGACATTGGCAGACATTAGCTTGGTATATCTTTGGTCTTGGAGGTGGACTACTTAAGTGTCTATTTTGAGATTGACAACCATACTACAGCCAATACGGAGGTCGTTGAGAACAATTAACGGTAATAATTTGCTAGACTTGGAAGACATGAAAAAGTAATATCGGATGAAGGACCGCCGTCCTCTAGCGCAGAATGTGGTTTCTTAAGTGAGAAATGCGTTTTCCTTCAGGAGCTCAAAAGACCATACCACAGCAAATTGAACAGAAATACAGAGTCTGCAGTAAAGAAGGAAAACCCTGCATATTAAGGCCAGGGAAACGCACAAGGATCCTAAACGCAGGTTATTGGAAAGAAGAAACGCGCTGTCTAATGAGATCAGGGTAAGTAGTTGCTGCCAGCAGTCTATCATACTGCGACCAGGTTTCAGTCGACCGGTGGTCTGCAAAGCCAATATAGCAGAATTAGTATGATTGCCGAGCAAGAGGACTTCCGTTTCTATCCGTGCGAGACGTAATATGGGTGCAGTCAATTTCTGAAGCAGCTAGTCATTGGATAGAAAAGCAACTAAATATTTTTCAGGAATTTCTATTTTTCAGGATTAACTATTATGCGCGTCAGTCTATATTCAAATATCCTTATTACATTGGGTGAAGTTGGACCTTGTTATTGTGTCCCATTGAAGCTCCATGAGGCTTCCTCTGGATTAAACCCCAACACGCAAGACTGTACATCAAATGGACTTAAATTACAAATTGTGGATCCATGTCAAGCACGTCACGAATGCTGTCCTTCATTCCTTTTCAGGGTTATTGCATATGACTGGCAGAATATATCTGTCTTAATAATTCAGCTCCTCGTGGCGGTAGCAAGAATTAAGAACTGTAAAATTACTGACGTCCAAAGATTTTAGCACACATTCTCAGAGCTTTTAATGAAGTGATAATGCCTTTCTTGCTTAAGATGAGATTCTCAGATCGCTTTAAAAGCCTTTTTAATAACGAGTTTTCCAAAAATATTAGACACATACAACGCTTCTTGAATACATGTTAACAGCTTTCTTTCAAAATCAGTTAAAATCTTGACGATTGTGACCCAGTGTTTATCTAACACAACTACTGATGAATCAGTCTTGTAAAAAGTGCCATTTGCTGTTGTTGACTAACATTATAACAGTTGATAAATGCATATGTTAGGCGCCCTCCCGAGTTCTTATTCACTAAGTACTCTCGACGAATCAGAGTGGTTTTATGAAGAGAAAGCAAATCGTCAATTATGTGAGTAACAAATCCTCTATATATTTTACGACAGTTGCGAAAAAACAATCTGCACTTATATTCTGTATTAAAATGCAGTTGTAAGTCAGGGAGCTATTGTATATATCATTTATATAGAAGCCCATTTTATTAGTTATAATTCTTTTCATAAATCAGTAAATTTTCTACTAATTCTTTATCATAGAATAATAGGACATTCGCTACAAGAAAAGCGTCGTTTTCAGGTAAATAGATTAAGCAACTTATAACAAAATTTGCTGGAATGTAGTAAAGTAACTAACAAGTTCAATGACCTGAGCCACCTGATGTATTTCCTAGATAAAGTCAAACTACCAAGCGGATATACACTACTACTTTTGTTTTATTTTTCTTCAAATGTTATAGCGTTTTTATTAAATGATATAAATAGACAATGTGAGACACGCATGTGGTATGATTGATTTGTGTCAATATATCTGTCCTTGTTGGCGGTGCTGTCATAAGATATATGGTAAGCATACTTTTAATATATTTTGCTGGATACAACGTTCCCATAACATACTGTAGAAGCTTTGTTATAAACAAACAAATTGTGGTTCCTAGGAACGATTTCATATACCGTGGATAGCTAAAATGAATACAGAAAACGGCCTAAAAAGAAAACCACTGAAGAGAGCAATAAACACTCAGAAAATGTCAATGCTTACTTGACGCATTGCATTATGGAAATTTGTAATTCTGAAATAAGAACCAAAAGACAAAAGAGGAAAACAAGCAATAAAACGCAGATAGAAAATATACTGAAAGAGGAGTGTAGTAGCGAACTCAATAACGTGATTCGGCTAATGCCATACATAAGGTCAAATATGTGTTGTCAAGTCATTTGGTAATTAGTCTTATTTGGAGAGTTGTTCATCCATACACAATGTGTGATATTTGCTTACTGAAGTGATTGGTTGTCCACATGTATAAGGTAATTGGACAAAACGACTCGCTAGTTTGAAAGGTCATCTATACTGGGTGTTTAGAATGCTTTATTACATGTCCTATCTTTCTAAATTTTGCCCGAACGAACGACGTTTCTTCAGCGATAGTGCACTATGCGCGAGCTAACGTAACCTAGTCCAAAGACATAACTTGAGTTGAGCCTAAGACAAAAAGCGCGTAACATAACGCTGCCGAACTGCGAACCGAACGAGAAGGACTGACCTGTGTAGGGTTTGTCCCACTGTGGTAATATCCTAAGGAAAAGCAGTTGGTGACAATGTAGGTTTGTGCGGTAACTGCCGTAGTGTTCTAACGAGAGTTTGGTAGGTTCAATGCAGTTTGCATAGTAAGTGCAACGGTGTCCTAAATAAAGTTCAGTTGGTTTTCTTAGTTGTAAATATATCAATATTTTGAGGAAAAATCACTTTTTACTTGTTTAATCTCAATCATCATATGGTTATTTTGAGAAATGAGCCCTTCAAAATCTACACAAGTTAAGATGAGTTATGCCCGCTTCGCTAAAATAAGCCCTTCCGGTCTGGAATTCAAACTTTGTAATCGGCCACTTACACGCGTAATAAATTACGTTTCTCGGTAGTTACCAGAGAGGTTAGTGTGCGTAGAGAAACTATAAAACGTTTAAAGCAATTTCGCGAGTTCTGTTACGTAAAGCTAATTTTCAGCGCACAGTACACTGTAGCCTACATGACTCGCTAATGTATGTTCTTATACACTTGCCGCCGGGAATTCACTATGGTTCCCAGAGGGCCATACGGCTCTCGTTGCGAATGCCTGCACTAAAGGACTTAGAAATATACCACGACTTTTGACGAAACAACTGCGGCAAATTTGCCCAGCTTGGAAGGCGATCTCGATCTAAAGCGTATAAACCGAGCAAATATATTCCCATTTATTGCGATCATTCACGTATGTTTTGATTCGAGTCATTTTATGCAGCTCAGGAAGGTTTATGTTAAAGGGTATCAATATGTATGCACAGCTTTGCACAGACTATTCACGGATCCTATATAATGGGCCGCTACTTTGCTCAGGTTTACTGCCAATCCACGCACTTTAAATTGAGAAATTACAAGCTACTAAATTAAGGACGACGGATTTACACCAGCAAAAGGTTAGTGACGTGTAACAATCGTTTTACTACAACATGTTTTCGGGTTAAAACCACGTACAATAATGTGCCACCGAAGCTAACAACCTACCTCTTCTTTCATGTGACCGCCCATAAATAGACAGCTGATGTAAATTAGTACGCCGAAATATTACCTGAATTATCTTGCTGGCTTTTGTGGAACACTATACTAAAATTCGTTCCTAAGATGTCAAAACTATCTCGTATATTTTCATGTTCTGTACTTTTCAAATCGAAACTTAAACGTACCTGGTATGTATAAGGCAACAGTTGCTGTGCTTTATCTCGTAGATTAGGTTTAATCAATTAGTTCTTGTTTTGGTCATTGTGAGTACGATTTTAAATTTACGCATGGTCGATTAAATTTTCCACTGATTTAAACTTTTAATTTTCAGCAAACATTATTTAACTTTCTTGACCTAGACGAGCTTAGCATTTATCTTTGACATTTTCATATTTCGGAACCTCTATGCTTCTCAGATAAACGTTCGTTTCACTAAACTTACTAATACATCTACGTTTTTAAAGTTTTCATCTCAGTATTTCCCAAGCTACATAGCGCAGCGTAGTTCGGAAAATCACCAGACGCATATCGCATTATCGAGGCTATTCAGTTGTGAAAGTAGAAGAAAGGTTGTGTTGTTGTGTCTACTGCATGGTTTGAGTGTTAACACTAATTCAAAGTAATTATTTCAGGCTAGCCAGTGCAGTTGTTGTCCAGCACAAAGGTGAAACTCAGATCTTCTGCACCTTAATTTTTTATGTCAGTTTTGTACTTGTCGTGTTAATTTTGTTGTTTTGAATTAAACTTTTATGTCCAAATGTGAAAGCAAGGTCCATATGCGATTTGGCAAAAGCATTCCTGTGGACTATTTGTCTCTCCTCTATTCATGCTTAGCATCTAAATCTCATGAGGCATTAACATACTTTCCCATAACATTTTCAGGCAATGACTGATTAGATTCACGCATCATCATGTAGATGCGTTTGGATTGTAGTCCAGCCAAATGGTGGCAGTTTTAAATTTAGTCCACTTTAATTAAATTCAAATTTATAATAGCAGCAAAACAAGTCCTTCTCGATGTCACACTATTCACACGAAAAGTTGATTAGAAAATTCTCGGATTTGAACCGCCATCGCTTCCTAAGTTCTATAATTTGCTTTTAGTAATCCTCTTTGATTTGCCGCCTGTCTCGTCGTCTGTTTCACATGGCGTCTTGTGGAAAATCGTGTGCACGCTGCACGCAAATGTCTGCATTCAATATCGTTTGGTTATACAGCAGGTAGGCAATGATTATTGAGCCGACTGAAAATTGTCACTGACACAGTGTAAGACATTTATGTGCAGCTGTAAGGTGTGCTGATTTTACAAATAAGAGTTACATGACACATTGAAATTTTGGCAAACTAATAGGGTAGCCCGGCTACCATCCCGTTAATTCCTGGGAAAATTTTCTTTGTGCATACGTATTTCTACGCATAGAAAGAACAGAGAATCATGTGTTAAAAGCGGAGCGTCAAAGCCTAAAATAGTTTGCAAAATAGCTGTATTCACATTATATAAGAAAAGAAATAATCAATCAGCTGTACTTCTGCTTAACGATGTTAACGGTAGCAATCTTTGTATTGGCACCTACCTGCAATCGAAAACGCAAAAATCATGTTTCGTTTTGAAATCTGGGTTTCGCTTTAAATGTGGACACTAGGGGTGGAATAGTAGCAATCAAGTTTATCTGTAATATATAAACATCTGAACGTTAACGCTAGCCATGCATCATAAATATTCAGAAAATAGTTTATTCACCTAAGCATACGCTCAATAATTCATATGACACAACTTAATCAAGTTTTCAATTATTTCAGATTACCAAGAGGTCGGTACGATACATTAAAATTATCAAAGAAATATTATAAAATAAGCGCAACTTAATAATTTGATAATTAATTAGTAAATCTGAAAGAAAGCGAAGGCTTTGTCACCCGCTCCAAAATAGCGAGATTCCCTGAATTAGCTTTGCAGCCTTGCCGGACAAGATTTTTTGACCAATTCTCAGCTTTTGGCTCTTGAGTGACACATTCAACAATATTTCTTTGTCGTACGTTTGGTAAACTCAATGCGATCATATACAGTTGAGACCACTTGCAAGTGCATATTTGCTTCTTTGTCCTAACTCTTGAGGATTACAGCCCGAATACAGTTTAAACGTGCCGAACTTTCAACTCAGTACCTGCTCCGGATATTACAACGCATTGATATTGTCATGTTTACTCAAAAGCTATTGTCCAGTTCGGCAGAAAAATGCCACATGGGCTTAAAATAGCCACGATAAATGCATTACAGGAGGAGAAAACCATGTTAAAACTGTGCGATAGTGACGACTTATTCCTATATGGCACCAAATTATGCCATTTCAAACACTGGTACACTAACTAGAGACCTTCGGCGCTTCGTCAAACGTAAACGCAGACTGGCCACATCACCATCAATTTAAGTTGTCGAAGCTGCATTTGGGGCTGCGCGACAATATTTAGCACATAATAAACTTGGGTTCATACGCCATTTATGTGATTTGAAGGGTCCAAAAAGCATCAAGGGAAACGGATGACAAATAAATCTACCTGCTAAAATTTTTCGATGCATTTCAAAACGCATGTTGTATCTTCTGGTACGGGGACATATTATGCACGTTTCAAAGCGCCCTGCGAAGGTAATGCTTTGTTGAGATAGAGCGTGCAGCCGCGTCAGGATGTTGGTCAAATTCACCCAGATTAGTTAGTCTACAAAAGGCACGAAAATGTGAGTGAATGATTTTTGCGCAGCCATGACGACAACCTAATGCACACTCATCACCGCCATCTTTTGCGCTCGACGGAGCAGTATGAACTTAATTTTAACTGGCCACCAGAATGGTTGAGCTAATCTTTCGGGGGTCATTGTGATCCCCGTTTTGTGGATAATTTCCCAGCGACAGAGTCTAAGTCTTCAAATGCGTTTCCCCTACCAAAACGCTACAGGTCATTTGGTATAGATGATTTTCAACTTGTAACCACCCAAAATGTATCACGGTATCAGACTTTGATAGAAACAATGTGCATGAAATTTTGACTACTGGAACCATCCTATCCGCTTACAGATAAGAAGAAGTCCTAGAAGCCTTCAAAATATAACACCTTAAATGTTTACCCCAACCATTACGCGCTGTCACACTGGTTTCCCAAGCAAAATGCTTGCTGCCATCAGCTTGTAGTCTCGCAATGATTTAGGGAACAGTAACTGCACTTCGAGCAAGCTGGGTTCCTCCTAGGTCGCGGTCGCTTTGATAATATCTTTACGATCTTTCAATTACTTGTACACATTCAAACGTCCAGTAGACCAACCAAAGCCGCATTATTGGAGTTTCGAGCCGTGTTTGGCTCATTGATACTGCTTATGGATGTATAGATCACACGCAAATCGCATCAGCCGTTTATGTATTATTAACACTCTATACTTGGTTGCACGATTTTACGGCAGTTTCTGGCCTCCATCGTTTTCACTGGGGATGACAGACAAGATAATCAAGTCGCAGACATCTTGTTCAACTTTGACATAACGAGATCCTGGAAGCTGACCTGGTAAATAAATCCTCAATCATAGTTCAACTCTACCAAGGTAAATATCTTTTAGACCTGCAATTCTCTGATGACATGGCTATTATTTTAGTCCTTGTGGCCTTTTAGCATGTTTTAATAAGTGTCAGAATCAAGTTTTACTATTTCGGTTGACTTTGTCACTTCTAAGTAAAAGGTCCTGCTTGGGGACTAAATAAAATAGTCAACTTCTGTCATTATGTCGCGGCACAAGCGACATTGCTCAACAAAATAATTTAAAAGGTGAGTTGTATTATTATTTGTGCTATGCTCGATGCGATGGCATTGCATTTCCCTAAGGCCAGAGCAGCGTTGTCAGCTTCCGTCACATGCGGCCATAGCTATATTGCTGTGGTACTAGCAGTTTTGCCTTATTGCTACGAGACACTGCTCTTTCGCACGGTGGATGCATAATGGATGACCGTCTTTATTCACCACAGCATTGGGAGCATTGCTAGTGTTAATTGACAACATCTCATCAGTAATATGGATGCGCTTTAACTAGTCTTCGAATCCATCAAGTTCCGTCGATGGCCAGATATAATCATTTACTGCTTTGGTATCGCTGGCTTGGGCAAGCGTTTCGCAAGCCTACCTATCATATACTACGAAGTGGGTTCTTTGCTAGCGGGGACGTGGAATGGGAGCGAGGGCCTGGATGATATTATAAAGCACTGATCTAATACTTTAAAGCAAAACGTCAACGCTGGCTATCGTTGGGTATTTCTGACTCTAGGTTCAAAATCCATGGATTTCCGTATATCTTGTCGCAAACAGAGCCATGTAAAGCTAAATATCCTAGCAATCGCGCAATTTAGGTGTGACTCGTTTTCTGTAACTGCAATTTACCAATTATATTAATGCTACTCTTCGTTTTGACTTAGAAGGCAGTCGCGTGATTAGTATTTGTTAAAATTTTAGAAGTATATCTATTGCTCATTTCTTATTATGTTAATAAGTAACCCGGTATAACATAGTTACGCTATGGGAATTTACATTACAAGGTATCCTAAGGATGCGAAATATCAGGTAAGCTTTGTTTTTTATGAAGCCCATGGATATTTGGTATGAATGGGTTATTTCTGAGTAAAAACATTTGTATTTTACTAGAATCCCCGGAAATGTTTCCTTATTTAGTTACGTCTTATTTGATATTAGATAAATAGTACTTGGGTATTGTAGATAACAACCCAAAAGTAAATTTAAGTTATCCAAGCACACTTACACTATTTGAGAAACGCACATGAAGGCGGATTTATGAAAAGTGTTATACGTGAGACGCAATATCGCATTTTTAGCGTGCGCCGTTCTAATTTTTCGTAGGGAATATGTGTACTTCGTAAATTGCCATCATGGGGACACAATTTAAAACATTCAAAACGTATGCTTTTTGATAAATCACATTTATTGTTGGAGCATGTTGATGGCCAAAATCAAACTCATGGCTCCTGCAAACGCCCGCTGTTTACACCGTCCGGATTGCAACACATTGTTTGTCTTGGATTTGGCGCTAAACTTTAGAAATTACATAAGCTTCTCTAAGTAGTGCCTTCCCCATTTTCTGATAATCAAATGCAGAAAACTTAGGGCGATACGTCTAGTTGAAAGTTACTTTCGAATATTGTTCCTTAGGCTTAATACGGAAATATACATTACATCAGTTAATTTAGTAATATAGAGAAAACCGTTAGCTGCTGATAAATGTTGACTATTCCTTGTGAATCAACTTAGGTATATTAGTTAAATACGAAGTATTTAATTTTGTTTTTTGCCAAGGCAGCTATACCGCATGGTTTGCCAAATTCGTTATGCCTTCCGTCTTAACTTTAGCGCAGCCTCGAGTCAAAATGAAAGTTGTGTTAATCGTCATATTAAATGCTATTTAAAAGCACTACTTCGTCAACCTTATTTCTAATACGGAAAATGTTTGCGGAAACCAAATTACTACTGCTAGCATTCTATAAGAAAATACGGTAAATTATACATGATCCACCAATGTAATTGCAGGGGAAGTAAATAATTTTACAACAGAGGCGAACAAATATTTCATTATTATTTTTGAATTAATCAGGTGCCGTTATTCTGAACGTAGCTGCACTTAGTGAAAATATTTTAAAAAAACGACGTTGCTTTGAGCTGTGCTAATTGTTATTCTGCAGATAAGAATTGTAAAAAAATCAGCTGCATTTAGCCTTCAATAAAATCGGAATTTGCTGTCTCCACTGTGCAATTCAGTGGTGGACTGCAGGGCACAATCTGGATCCCATTTATCCGCGATATCTATCCAGTTGCGATTAACATGTTATTTTTCATCTAACCTTGCTCTTAATTATTGTTATTGTTACCGTTCTTATGTGCAAGTTTGATCGGTGTATGCATACTTTTAAAAAAACTTTAAACTGAATGATCTTTCTGTCCAGTAGACACACTTGAATTAATAATGTCAAAACTAGCTTATGGTAAATTGCAGGCCATCGTACCATTTTTTGCTCGTCTATTTACGGAATATAGATCCTAATATTGAGGCCCAACACCGACCATGTGTTCAATGCAATAAACTAAAAACGCTAAAACTAATTCGTATGAATTGGTAAAGTAAATTTCCATGCCCCAACGTATAATTCAGTTCTGCAATTTGGACGAAACAGTAAATGAAGCTGACGAGATTATCCAATTCATTTTTGAGTTTCCTTGCTCTTTTTATTCTATCTTAAAAGATTTTGCTCCAAGCGATAGGAATAGATAAACGCTTGCCTATCCAACGCTGTGCTTACTTACTACTTCCGCTTTTACACCCAAAATTGAAGATATTTTCATTGAATATGCAACTCGCTATCCATCCCGATTGTTATGAATCAGAATTCGACACATCATCTGTTCCCACTTTGTGTGACTCAAATGCATTATGTTTCATGTCGAAATGTCTGCCAAGTGAAGTGCGCGTTTTGTGTACTCGATGCTCGTTCAATGGGGCAATACAGAACAAGAAACATTGCGCAAAACGAAGTAAATGCAGAAGTAAGCACACTAAAAGTTAAGTGACGTTTCGGTTCCAGATGCAGAGGAAACCAAGTGTGAGTGTTATTGCGTGGAAGTGGATATAGCAGGAAAACATGCAAATATTATTGGTTCTTCACACACATATGGATGAACAGATATCAACGTCTCTTGACATGTTAAAGGTTTCATTTTAATCAAGCGCAGTCTAGCTCGGAGCCAAGGCTCTGGACATGAACACAGAGGCAAGTTGCAGATATAAATTATATACGCGGAAATTTCCATCTTACTCCAGGCACAAATTGAAGCCACACTTATTGCAGTGAACCTCAAAGAACTTAAGCTTAGATTTTTAAGGCAAGGTAGGCCGGCAAAATGGATCACACCCGCTTAGTCTTTAGTCACGGCTAGATCCGCGTTCATTGTCGCTACCGGAAAGCCATGCTCAAATTCTACTGTTAAAATTACGCGATAACACTACGCTCCATCTGTAACCACATATTGTAAAGGAGTACAAGTGACGTCAAAAAATCACACATCCATCATAGTGTAATATAAAGCGAAAGACATAAAATACTAATACTGAAAGGCAGCTAACAGAAAGATATTATATATTTAAAAAATTAATGATAAAAATTTGCGCAGTCCAATATAATATAACAATGTCTGCGCTCGAGATGACCCCATCAGCAAGATATGTGGATGCGACTCATTGTCAGACATTACGCCCCGGATATATAAAAGCAGTTATCAGAATTAATCTAAAATTTAATGCATATAACGATAAAGCTAAACATAGAACACTTATCTCTACGGTTTCATGAAGAAAGAACGTACACATAGCTTCCAGAAATGTCAATTTCTAATAAATTAGATCCAAAGAGCAAGAATGAGTGCGAGAACGTTAGAATCCTTAATCGTAAAATCACTTTAGAAACAAGAAAAGCACAATTAGAAGACGAATATCGGTAGATGCATGCAATTCGTATCCCCTTATCACAGCCGATAATGTTAACCGGTAAATGTATATAAATATTTGTGGGTACAGACGTACATACAAACCAAAGCGAGAAAAAAATTGCCTTTCTTCCACAACCAGGGCAGCTTAAGGCTGATCGCTAAGTGTTTTTGAACACAAGACACTGGCTTACTCCGATTAATAGCAATAGCCGCCACAATCAGGCGAAGCCGGGAATTAGTAAGGCGATGAAGGATTCCAAACGCCTTGTTGACCTCAATTCGCTGACACGATGTCAATAAGTGTCTGCAGATGGAAGATGCTGGCGGCCTGCGTACACACATAGTCTGTTTTGGGCTTGCGTGCTGAATAAGCCCGCATTGAAACCATTTTAGTGCATGCTCGTTTATTCGTGAACTCAGTTTTCTCTTGGATCTGCCTATGTAACTAACCCCGCAGTTAGCTACTCATTGATATACGCAGTGGGATTTTGCACCAATAGGCTAAGTTTCCTTTAGTGGATGCAAAGGTAGCGTATGAGTACCGTCGATGGGTACATTTGTCGGCAGCACGGAATGTGCTCTGTGTAGTGGTGATCAGACGTCTTCTAGTCCTCAAAGCAACAATGTTACCATTCAAGGTAGCTGAGGAATATCTTTTTCTTAGGCACATTAGGTACAGCAACTTTCACTTCACGGATTTCGCTGTGGTTCCGGATAAATTTTCGAGGGCAGCCATTAGCAATTTTAGTGTTGGCAATTAGTTCTAATCCATCGGCTAGATATTCGTTTACGCCACTAAACTGGGTCTTTCCCAGCGTTGGCTTGTGTCTCATTGGCGCAGATGCTGTCCCGATCACGTTGCTTTTCGATAGACAGACATCTTAACAGTCCGTTCTCCCTGCGGCTGATAAGAACATCAAAATATGGCAGACAGTTCTGTTGTTCGACTTCACAGGAAACCCTCAAATTGAAATGCGAGGAGGTAAAACGCGCCACCCGCTGTGTTAACTGCATTTTCGTTGAACTGAACACAAGGTATCGTTTTAACCTCGCATGTAAATTTGAGAGCTTCCTGCAAAGTCAAAAAACAGAAATGTCCGCCATATTTTGATGTTCTTATCAGCCGCTAGGAGAACGGAATGGTAAAATGACTGTCTATCGAAAAACAACGTGGTCGGGAGAGTATCTGCATTTTAGCTGATCTACGCCAATGCGGCACTGCGAGTACCATGAAATGAAAGTTGCTGTACCTAATGTGCCTAAGAAAAAGATATTCCTCAGCTACCTTGAATGGTAACATTGTTGCTTTGAGGACTAGAAGACGTCTGATCACCACTACACAGAGCACATTCCGTGCTGCCGACAAATGTACCCATCGACGGTACTCATACGCTACCTTTGCATCCACTAAAGGAAACTTAGCCTATTGGTGCAAAATCCCACTGCGTATATCAATGAGTAGCTAACTGCGGGGTTAGTTACATAGGCAGATCCAAGAGAAAACTGAGTTCACGAATAAACGAGCATGCACTAAAATGGTTTCAATGCGGGCTTATTCAGCACGCAAGCCCAAAACAGACTATGTGTGTACGCAGGCAGCCAGCATCTTCCATCTGCAGACACTTATTGACATCGTGTCAGCGAATTGAGGTCAACAAGGCGTTTGGAATCCTTCATCGCCTTACTAATTCCCGGCTTCGCCTGATTGTGGCGGCTATTGCTATTAATCGGAGTAAGCCAGTGTCTTGTGTTCAAAAACACTTAGCGATCAGCCTTAAGCTGCCCTGGTTGTGGAAGAAAGGCAACTTTTTTTCTCGCTTTGGTTTGTATGTACGTCTGTACCCACAAATATTTATATACATTTACCGGTTAACATTATCGGCTGTGATAAGGGGATACGAATTGCGTGCATCTACCGAACTTAGTCTTCTATCTATATTTTTCCAAGACAAAATCGTCAATCGCTCTGACTGGTAAATTTTATCGCCCTATCTATCAAATGTATACACTTATTATAAAGCGATAATAAATGTTTGCAGCATGATGAATGCAGTACACATGGTTGACGCTTTTTTGTGGATTAGTGTTGTAAGAACTTCCTCTGAACAATATCTGTAATATTTTTCACCAATAAAATTTGACCAGGCGACAGCGAGTTCACAGGATGTAACCAGCAATCTACTAATCCTTCCTTCAGATTTGGACTGCTGCAAAGCTCTACCAACTGTAAGAATTATGACGACTTCCGTAAGACTAACTGAAACAGTTAATTAAACTCGTGATCATCCTATAAGCCAATGTCAAATGTCAAGATGTGTAGCATTTGCGGTTCCTCGTAAACGGTTATTTGCCTTTCAAACCAGCTTCGGCCAAATCTTAGGTATGACAAATACACCTGCATATGTGAGTTAGCGTTTACACCAATACCACAAGCATGAAAATGTTTATGTTGTTCATATAAATTAAGTTCTATAAGGGTTTGAAGTCTACATACCCGATAATGTTAAAAGGGACATGGCTTAAGTGCGAAAGTATTGTTGCTGCTGTCTCTCGACTAGGCGTTAGGTTTTTTGTAACCATGAAACGATCTGGTGAGTTGGTGTATTGTGTACCATGGCAGTGCTTCTACTTTACACACCGCGGGTGGCCATGAGATGCAATATGCAGATTAATCATTTTTCCACTTTTCACTAATACGTTGACACATGTGTTAAGTTGCACTCAATTAGTATCCTCCAGGTCCTATATAATTATTGGTAGTGGGATATAGTCTTATTCTAACTCAGCCTAACAATCACGTCAATATTGTAACATACTTCAATCTGTACTATCTCTAATATTAGGTCACCATTTGTGTGCAGGCTAGGAGTGAAATAATACAACTAATCGCTGGTCAAGAACTTCATGCTCAAGTTTCATTCCACTTTTCAATTCAAAAGTTTCAAGCAACATGCCACGTTAAAAATTGGCATCCATTGACGAGTAATCTATGATGGACAAGCGAAAAATAAAATCCCTTTTGGCGCAGCTTACATACAACAGCTTTCAGCTAACTCTTCAGCAGAACACTTCAAACTGCATATCCCTGAGATCAGCACCACTACATAGTACAGTACTACACATGATAATATCAACGTCACCGATTGATCGTTCCTCGCATTAAATCCTCTGAAATCCCTTCGGAAATAAACCAAATAGTTTATGCTAGCAACAAAGTACTAACCGGATACGGTGCTGAATAAAAATGAGAACGTTTTTCCTGATATTTAGGAACTGGTGAAAATTGTCACCGGTAAATTAATTCTGCAAGCTGGAGCCATGAAATTCTAAATAACCCAGCGAAAATAATTCGCAAAACTTTATGGAGAGAACAAAGGGGAAATTCACACGGTTTGAGCAAATATTTCTGCTCCCATACGAAGAGACGTCGAGGCTCTTAACGTATTAATATAATCGGTGGGTAAGCTACAGGAGTAGCATTTTAATCAAGATGAAATCTTTATCATAGCTTTCTTAATTATATGACCTAGCCACCGGGGCTTGACCACATCTCGTATACAACTGCGGATACCTGATGCTGGTGTTTTCACTACGTGGTTAAATTGTACATAGCCTGGACAACCTAAGCTCCAAAATTAAGCGCCACTGTCTTCATGCCACTCTGATTCCAACTTATAAAGTTTCCGTCTATCAAGAATGCTAAAAGCATTATTTTCTTTATAGAAGAGATCAGTCGTGCTCCGTTGAGTTCAGGACAAATTCGTAAAATCTGCTAATGGATACGACGTTATGGGCTATTCAAAAAGCTGCAAAAGCTATATTCTTTCGCGGCTTGGCTTACGTTAAAAGCACCAATTCTATGCTAATCTGTGTCAGATGAATTGAATCTCCCGGTGAGTGAGAAAGAATCGTTGCTACCTACCTTAATTTATGCTTTTGATCGCCAACAGCGTCGCATACTTTTTGCATGATTTGGGACTAAAAATTGGTGTAACAACCTTTAGATGGATATATTAATTTCCACGAAGCCCTGAATGACTATGCTAGTTGGTAGAGCCCGAATGAGGTGACAACGCAAAGGATACAATTTGTATTTACTCGTGGTCCTGTGGGTAGGCTGATGACAAAATTTATATTTCGCACATATGATATCAGTTTTAGCAAGCAATGAATATGCTACAAGAGCATGCAGCGCAAAATTGTGACCTCAACAAGTCTAACAAGTGGTCTGCTCAGGAAATACTTACGCTTCTCTATGAAAAAGCGAACAATTGAGCACACTGTACCACAGCTACAACGAATGTCAACTAGAACAACACGTTTTACACCGCGCGTCAGCAAGTGTTGTCTTGGGATGATCTTCAGTAAGTTCTGTGCTGTTAATGACAGGCCGAATAAGTGTTGGCAAAATTTCAGCGAACAATGTGACCTACGGCAATATTTGTTTGGCAAGTGTGATCCTAAACTTCACCGGAAATGCTCAAATATTACATAAAGCTACACGTAATTTATATCATCTATTTGCTTTTTCTCGAGTAAAACATGACCTATTTGTTCTTTAGAATTCACAACATTAAGCGATCTCTATGGTAAGGGCTTGTTTAATATACAAGCATAATATAAAGAAATTATTGGTTTACAGTGGCCAAAACCATCGTCTGAGAATCCTTAAGTTATGCGTTTATCTGATCACCTAATTTTAAGTGAATGCGTTCTTTGTTATGTACAATGATATATAATAACACGTAGACAAGTTTCAATACTGTAGGTGTCTCCTATACAGCATTGACTTGAAAGGTGTGTTGGGTTTAGTTTAATTCTGCGTGGCCACAAAACCCAAGCTCTTGGCATCGGTAGGTTAGAGACTCACACGTGTGTTTCTTCATATATATGTGAGTCACCTAGTGTTTTAAGCGCTTAGGATTTGTCTCTGTGTAACAGGTATTAACATCATTATCGCATGCTAAACATATTAGATATCAGTGTTCATAATGTTCAAATTTTACCTTAATCATTTACATTCGACTAAGATGATAACGACAATTATTCTGATTTTTTGATTCGATAAAAATTTTAACATTTACTTTCCTTAACCATTACAACTGATGAGTTTGATAATAACCCTGGATAATATGTTATTTTTGATTCGGCGAAAGCAGTTTGCACCAGTCTGCGTTAATTGCTAGAGATTACTATTAAATGTTACATTAAATTATTGCCTAAAATCTAATGTGTTCGAACCAGGCCATGGTTGGCAATATGGAATATGCCTGCAGTCTTACAATGAAATCAGATTTTACCGAATTTGCTAAATAATTAATTGTAACATATTTACATTTAGTAGAAGCTGAGTACTTCTCATCGTTTAGCTTACATGCCGAAATACAAGAAGGGGATTTGGTGTTTTAACTGCAAATATTTGCAAAGCAAATAATTTGTAGCTAGTTGAATGCTCATATCATAATCAAATGTTAAGAGACTACATTAATTGACACGTGCAAGTAAAGATATGAGGGAGGATCATTAGCCCTCTACCTGAGTGCAAAATCTTATATTTTGGGATCACCACATGCTCACGCACAGACGGGGTAACTTGGCATCCTTTTACGGACTCTGTCCTCAGCGCTGTGGCAGATATAGTCGGTCTTGATGAGCTGATGTAGGAAACAACTAATCCGCACGGTGCGTTAACTGCGAGATATTACTCGAAGAATACCGTGGTTACCGGAAAGTTACTGATCGCCTCTAGTGCAACCATCTAACTACTATCGCGAACTGATGAGCATGGTTTGCAGTTTCATGATTTTGCACAACAAGCATTATGGACGGAGAAAATATAATACTCAACTCACGAACAACAATGCGGATTCACCAAATGCTGCCGGGAATTGACAGCGTCCCCAAATTTGTAGTTCGCTTCCGCTCGATCTTTCCGAATAGAGCTGCAATTGAAATCAAATATCGCACAGGTGGCTGTGTTCTCAGCTTAGAATTACCTATTAATACCACACCCAATGTAACGTGCAGATGAACAGAAGTGGAAGGATTTTTGCTCGTCTAGCCGAATTACAATAATTTTCTTCCTTTAAGGTTGACCACGAGCTCACGCCGCGACCTGGTACAGAATGGTATCTATTTTAAATATATCAAACTGTTGTTTAAATGCAGTACAGAATGAAGCATATTAAATACTATCAATGCTAATTTATTCACATTTGATTATTATCCATTTAACTCTTGCTATTATTCTTGATAAAACAACTACCTGGGTTTTATTCAGTATGTTCTGGAACTGTTTATTTATTTACTCTTACAATGCTACAATACTTATAAAGAACTTTTGGTTAAACAATTTCACAAAATATAGATTAGTGCCTTTTTAGACAGATTAGTTCTGCCTGTCATACAATATAAATTATGGAGATTTTGCTAAAAATTGATTGTAATGATCTAATGCAACACAGCCATAAAACCTGATAAAATTGAAAGATTTCATGAAGACAGATATTGACGCAATTCAAATAAACCCATTTCCCAAAATCCCATAGAGCGTTACCTTACAGCTAGCAGTAACTAAAAATAAATACATGGCCGTAAGCGTCTTTCTTACGTTATTACAGCAGCAGCCAAGCAAATTTAGAGCTAATTATTTGAATAGTGGTGGATTTTAAACTATCTTTGTACCGTAAACCTATCTCGTTTCTTCTCTTTGTATTTCATCTGAAAATGAACGTAGGGAATTTGTTTCCTTAAATCGTCACACAGACGTTTATCGCACTGTGTGCGAGCGCAACACTTTATATGGATCAATACCTACGCCAGCTCCATGTTTTCTGCTAGCGGCTTGGGTTATTACCACAATAAACTACACTTGCATTCATATTCGCGTCCTTCTTTTAGTCGTGCAGTGCTTCGTTTGGTCGCATTGTGAGTTACGACCAAAATACTTATTGTCTGTTTGCCTTGCTTTTCAGCTAATAATCACATTCGGTCTAGGCTTTACAGAAACAGTTCATGGTGTACGATGTTACCTAAGCTGTGTCGCTGTGGAATGGAGTTATCGCGCCAGTATACCGGAACTTTATGTTACATATAACATAGGAATTGACCAATCCGTTATGTATATAATAATTATTGTACTTGAATGTCGATCTGTATGCTTGCAGTCAATATTTATATTACAGTATTGTCAGTCAACAAAGAATTTAACTCCATAAATGAAGATTCGCATATCATTTTCAGCTAACATTGGAAAAAGCATCCCAAGAGACCTGAGAAGCACCTGCATTTTGCCGATGATATACGGCTTTTTATTACTCAATTGTTTTCGCTATTAACTCGAAAAATAACATCACTGCATATCATAGGCCAGCTCCATTTAACAAATATCGTTCAGCTAACCCATGTCATTTTTATTACTAGACTTCAACTCTCTGTTATTTTAAATTTGTATGTTCGTAAGTAGTGTAAAATTTGTAGAAAGTAGAAGTCGCCATTATAATTCACACACAATAATGTACCTCGACAGGGAATCAAACTTCGGTCCACGAATTTCCGGTCCGCTGCTCTACCACTGAGCTACCGAGAGCTGACGATTATGTGCGCAAATTTTAATACATGACTTCTGCTTGGTGCGCGAGGCATTGCCAATGGGCTCACAGTACTGTCTTGATGTTGCACATTGGCTCACTCACCCTTCACTTCCTAATGGACCGAAGTAACTCTCCTGCAAATGTCCAATGGGCGATGGTAGATTAATTTGGGCTGATTTGTATCAAATGCCGGCCTCATGCGACAAATTAAATTAATTCAAATATCCTGGTTTCGAGCCCGCTCAAGTTTTTAATATTAAGCTGCATACATAAATGCCCCGGATTCTAGATCCAAATGAATAATTTTACTTGCAACTTTGTTGGTTTTCTGTCTCTGCCTAAAGAAACAGTTGCAATGGCAGACCGTTTGTAAACAAAGAGCAAATACATCGATATTTGCTCAAACCAAATATAAAAGCAAACGCACTTTTCATTCACACTCAACATATATTCAGGTAGTTACTTTTGTTGACAAGCACTTAATAGCTATTGTATAGTATAGATTTCGGTATTAACACATTATCGGTGGCAGTGAACTATGGTTGATAAATTGAAAAACCGGCATACATCAGGCGCTATTGGTACTGTGGGACAAAATTCTCCTCCCGGACTCTGCCAATGATTACGAAGGGTATAAATGTCAGCGGAACCTATGCAACAGCGCATAAAAGAATACACGCCGACATCTCGAACAGAAGCTTGCATTAGCCGCTAAGACCGTTCGAAAGAGAACCTTTGCATACGTGAATCGACGCCTGAAGCCGGCAGGTGATTTGCGGGTGCTAGATGGCATGGATGGACAGTGCCTAACCTCCCGCACTGAGCTTGCGTCCGCGTTGGTGGCGCACTTCGCTTCCGTATTTGCGAATAACTAGGTGTCTGCCGCGGATACGCCTTGTACCGCATTTACCCAACTCGATAGTCTGCATTGCGGTCTTGATGAGGTAGCTCAACTACTCGCCAACCTTGACGGCACCAAACATACCGTAACTGACGGCCTTTACCCACTGGTTCTAAGGTCACTTTCAACCATCCTCTCTCCTATCGTGACTGACCTTTTCCACAGGTCGCTCTCCGAAGTTTTGTTGCCGACTGACTGGAAATATTCGGTGGTTAAGCCCATTTCTGAAGGCGGCGATCATAGCAAATTAGGCAATTACAGGCCAACTTGTCTGACATCTATATTGACAAAGTTGGCTGTTAAAATCATGTAGAAAAGATTGCTGCAGTTGCTACTGTCAAACGAGGTCCTGATGCCCGCACAGCACGATTTTATGCAAGGTCGCTCATGCATTACGAGCTTGCTTGTGACGAGGCATGAGCTTTTGAAGGCAATAAGCAAGGGTAGTCTGTCGACGTGATATTCATCGATTTCAATAAATCCTTCGACTAGGTCGTTCATGAGGATCTCCTTCACAAACTCAGCATGTGTGGTGCCGGTGGCTCACTGCACCGGTAGATCCGCGACTTTCTTGTTGGACGAAAATGGAGGGTACATGTCGACGACCATCTAACTGACTGGTACCCCTCTACAAGTGGCGTGCCTCAAGGCACTCTGCTGGAGCCCACTCTTTCCTGATCCACATCGACGATATATCGTAGCATCTCCGGTCGCCCTGTGCCATGTTTGTGGACGACATGAAGATTTGGAGAGAAATCGACGCTCCCGATGACTGTGGCCCAATTCATCAAGACCGCATACGCCTACCCATATGGTCTGCAGAAGTTCTCTCGGTCAACCCAGCCAAGTCTGTGTTTATGAGCCTGGGGAAGAGTGCTGACTGCCGAACCTACACCATTGACGGCCAAACGCTATATCCCACACCCTCCGTGAAGGACCTAGGTGTACTCTCACGCTACGATTTGTAGTCCGTGGACAACACGAACAGGCTATATCGTAAGGGACTGCGCATGCTTTGGGCGCTCAAACGTAGCTTCGGCACATGGTCTGAAGAGGTTGCCTCTCGCCTCTTCTCTTCAGTCATTAGACCAATGCTAGACCACGGTTCGCCCGCCTACTTTCCGATTACCCTTGGCGAGGCACGAATGATAGAATGGGTCAAACACGTTGCTACCAGACTGATCCCGAGTTTACGTGGTTTGAAGTATGAATACCAGTGCGAGAAACTAGGACTCTACACCTTGTCCTACCGTCGGATGCGAGTGGATCTTATTATGACATACCGTATTCTATATCTCGGTGACTTTCCAATGCTAAGGCCAATGCTGCAATTACAAGGTCCCTGCAGCACACGCGGAAGCAGATGTAAACTTGTCTTGCCGGATGTGAGATGTGTTCTCCACCCACTGTGCTTCGAACGGAGAGTGGTAAACATTTAGAACAGTTTACCTGAAAATGTGACTGACGCAACATCTGTGCAACAGTTCAAAACTTTGCTAGATTTCTAATTAGCCGCTATTCGATTCAGAGAAAGACTGCACACTTACGATGCCATATCACATTCGTGAATCCTGAAAAATCGTAAGTCGAATACTTTAAATATTACGTGAGAATGACAACGATATTCATGGTTGACAACCTTTACGGCGCTTTTCACCATATGTGGATAGAGTTGTAAATAACTCATTTATACCTGCTCCCTACTACAGTATTAAGTATTAAGTATTCACATCCAACAAAGCTTGTTCAGATAATACATAGCCATTACATTTACCCAAATAAACTGGCGTAGCGAGTAACAGGTTGGATGTAAGTAAGCAGATGACCCTTTCTCTATGTGTTTCGTTTTCTTGATGCAAGAAGTAGTCATTTGCACGTTTAAACCACAGTTGAGTGCAGACCTGTTAGTAGCGTCGTCAGACCTCTGTTTTGAACAAAAATGGATAAAAAATGATAAGGTTAATGACCTAACTTTTCTGTGAAACTTGAAAATTGTCAAGTGAATACTTCCTGAACTAATTAAGAAGCATTCAGGTTTGTAGCCATGAGCACTACATGGATGACTGTTTATGGTAATCGGTTCCAATAAGGCGACACATTGGCAAACTGTAGATCACGGTGCAGTAGACCAAAGGCAGCCTTAAACAATCTTGTCATTGAGCAAATTAAAAGCATGGTTATCTTGCACCGCCGAAACACAATAGGAGATCAATCATTGGGGCATAATACGTAGAGGCTCTATATGTTTTTCTGTGAAGCTGTGTGGCATGGACAACACGGTCGTTCGACGACAGGCCATTTGGCAGCCTCATTATAATACCCACCAGCATTTTGTTCACGGTTGATGAGACATTTCTTTGGTAAACACAACGTACAATGTATCAGTAGGATCCATACTCCCCTAACACAGTTCCATGTGACTTTTTGCGGTTCTGCAAATTGAAGAGTACCTCAGCCGGATCGGCGTATAGTTCAGAGAACATATCATGCAACGAAAGACAGACATTGGTATTTAACAACAATCTATGTAAATACCAGCGGAGGAGTGCAGGAGTAGAAGTATTATTTATTAAGCAACGGTGCATCTAAGCTTGACAATAGGGCATTTTCCTGTAAAAGAAGACGTTTGTAAAATGCAGCAGTAAAATTTTAAAAGTAGTTTTTTATGGATAACCCTAATCAGAGCAATCTTAAGTTCCTTCGATGAAAGATGTTTACAGCCTTGATGTCAACAGCTGGACGAAAAGTAGGACTATGTGCAACAGAAAGGAATACCACGTTCATGGATAATTATTCATTGTGAGGGTTAGAACACATTATTTACCTCTTTCATAGTTGTATATTACAAAAGGTAACAACCGTTTCATCTCCATAGCCACAAGTTCATTGGCCACTTGAGCATTTCTTTGAAAAGATGAGTTACCTATATGGTCATTATAGCTGCAAGAAAAGCGGAGGAATATAAGCGTCTTCAGCATATGTTTGTCCAACTGATGATTTATAAGTTACTTACTATGGGCATTAACCGCTTTTATGGAGGTTAGTTCATCCTTGAACGAAAATAATGTATAAGGTAGAACCGGAAAGTAAAAGACCTGTAAACGGTTTAAAACCTTTCTTACTCTGGCGAGGTTTCGAGCAATATACCATGAGCTGAAACATATGTTGAAATATATACCAATTCTCCCTTGGAATGCGTCTAATTTAAAACAACACTAAATATTGGCGATGTAAGATTACACAAAATGTTCCTACTCTAAAAACTAAGGGAAGAGGATAAAAAGCAGCACAAAAGCAGTTTTGGGTCGAAGCAACTAAGCATATTTAGACATCGTAGGTAAGTGTATATAAGGATATACACATTATATTTTTAAATTAGAATGTGCAGAAAACAAGATGCTGCTGATTTAAGATGCAACTGTGGTGATCGTTATTTTTATAGCACCGGGATTTCCGTTGGTATTATCGATAATCCTCAAGATTAACATAGTTGAATTCAGGTCTGGAGATATAAGTATTGCATGATAAATCTCGATAGCAGCGTTCTTCATTACGAAACCTGCAATGATACAGAAACGGCTAGGCTTTAGAACACAACTGTTGAGAAGACTTAATTTGGTATTTCACAGACCCATTGTGCAGCAGGAAGAGCGTCATTGAAATGTTTTACTATCTTCAAATTTGGATACCCGATATCAAGGTTTGTAGTCATCAGCGCAAATAAAGCAGTCGAACTGAATCTCATCTAGATCGTTAATGAATGTTCTGAAACCTTTAGGAACAACGAACGAGCTATGTGAAAGAACAGTGGTCGTGAACACAGGCAACATGTGTCAACTGTACGCCGTAAGGTTGCTGTGATGCTGTGCCACCACAACCAGTCGCACCTGGACTGAGTATACCGCGTGGACGCCCACCAATAAGCGGAGTCGAACCCGCGCCGTTAGATTCCGAGATATGCTGGTCACTTCTGTGCTACGCACCGAAATGCACAGGCACAGTATGTACGACATTAACATTGACGTGATGCTATGGTATAGCCTAAGTTCTAAGGAACAAATGTTGTAGAATTCTGAGAACTAAAATGAGTTGTTTTGACTTGAAAGATACTATCAAAAAGTGTTCAAAAAGTACTCTTATTGTAGATCTTCAGATTATGAAGCGACAGAAGGAGTTAAATATTAGGCCGTGTACTGTAAGAGCAAATATAAATTTGAACATATTTTACATCATCGTAATATGATCAGAAAGTTTATAAAAGTGACCGTCCATTTCGTATACCTTACTCGTTCGACAAATGCTTAGGTAAACTTTGCTAATATTTGACATAACATATTAATTGACAGGCAAATTTGAATTGTCATAATCGGCGTGTAATCATTCCGTGTTTTGAATATTAACAAAAATGTGAAACCAACAATATTCTGACGCGTAGCATGGCAGCCGCTTTTACGACAGGCACTTTTATACACCTGCATATATATACATCCATCCGTTCGAAGCATAGGTGGGAAGTAATTTTCTTTCTATTTAGCACCATAAGGTTTTACAGGTTTTAGCCTTTGTTACATGGCATGCACAAATAAAACAGACGCCTTAACATAGGGTGTTGACCACATTGCAATATGCAGCATGACACAAAAAATCGACTCTAAACACTTGGAAGGACAAATTGCATAAGTATCTTTTCTTGCATCGGACATTTTAAGTTACGGTTGGAATCTAAAAATCAGCCATTGTTTATTTCGTTTGGGTAATTAAACCTTAGGTTGCTTGGCCCCTTTCTAGTATTGTTCGAATAGCGAATTAGAAGGGGTTCGTACTGTGCTTTCAGAATAATTGCATAACCTATTTGAGCACCCTGAACAGGCGCAGTGTTTTCTATGTCGGTTACCCTTGTTGTATAGGGACTTAAAGCCGCAGTGTGATCAACACTTAGATAATTCAAGAAAAACCTGCATGTAGCTTTTGCAGTCCTGGGTGTATTTTAGTTCGTCAGCGTGTTCTTGAATACAAACTTGGTTAGGTAGACGGCGAGCTAGACTTTTGCAGATTACATGGAGAAAGGTTTGCTTTCTGCCTAGATTAATTTGGTATTGTAACATTCATGAAGTGGATACCATTCGCATTAATAGTAAAATTCTTAAGACTTTAAATAAAGTTCTAGCTCAACGTATTTATATTGAGCTTCCAATAACCCTGCCAAAAAGATCAAAATTCATGTGTGATTATGATTTGTCACTCAATCCTGTTATATTTCCGTATGGTTATGTGTACGATTAAATTTCAGCAATGAAGGCTGATTGGTCAATGGGGCATTTGTTTTCATAGAAAGGTTGCCAAATGCCAACCAATAAATTTTGTTTTGTTTACCGCCCATTGACGCATTCAAAAAAGAAAAAGGGTTGCTTATCTGTTCGAAGAAAGCAAGACGAATGTTGGTGTTTTTCTTGCGGTAGCGAAGAGATGCTTTAACCGAGAGCTTACATCTACAGAAAAACATCCCCTTAAAGTTTCCAACCACGATAAGTAAATTTATATCTTGCAATTGATTACCTCATGACTAGTCGAGCAGCATGCATGGCGGGACCAAGTAACCTACAATATGTTAAATAATATTTACCAGTGGATTAAACAGTGGTATAGAATAATTGTAGCTAAAATTAATGAGTAAATTCGTTTGCTGAATGTGATCCCAATAGGGGAAATGATATATTTTCACCAGGAGAAATCATTAATTGCTGTTACATTCAGAAGAAACCTATCAACATGCAAACGCTCTCTTACTTCGAAAGAAACTGGCTGAGATGTTTTACATGTATTACAATTTTTGTTCGTGTATGCAACTTAAGGTTATAAAATTTGCATTCGGTTTGGCAGCAGTGTGAATCATAACTGATTATAGGAATGCAAAGAATGTAATCAAACGTTATACATGGCGGTAATTATAATGCATGCTACATTTTTTATAATCAGCTCTCCTTAACCGACATTTTCACCAGCTATCCATGACCTCTAACAGTCCATCAAGTTTAGCAGTTCAAAATTATACCTGTGTTTAAATCACAGTTTTCTTTAGCCCACGCAAGTACTCCCGCCAGCACTAACCTGCAAATTAATAGGCGATATTGGAGAGTACAGCGTATGACCATCAAGTGAGCTGGTACCGTATTAATAATGGCATACCTTATGACACAGAGCATGAGCTCAAATTGTTCTTGATACATATTCAACGAAATAACAGATATTTTGTCGTCTAGTGCGTTACTTAAAGACGACCTGTAAATATGGAGTGCGCATGATGTTCCCGACTCCAGCCACTTTCTTCAATAAATTGTTACCGCCTTTCCATTTAGTCGTAGAAGTAGATTACTGGTCAACCCAGTCAGTTCTTCACTTTTGATCCTGGTATTAGTGGGCTTGGGGATATGTACATTCTTGCCAGCCTACCGCTGAATCCTACTTATTTCGTGAAGAGCCTAATTACACTCTCACGCTGCGAAGTTCATGGACAACACAAACCGGCTACATGGTATCGGACTGTACACGCTTTGGTCTTTCAAACACTGCTTGTGCAGCTTGTCTGAAGAGGTTGCCACACACAAATGCTGGATTACCGCTCAGCCATGCATTTTCAATTCAACCGTGGAAGGGTGAACAGTGGAACGGATCAGACATTAGCTACCACATTTGCTCCAGTCTATGGGGTGTGGTACGAAGTCAGACGCAGAAAACTAAGCCTGCCTCCCTATCGTATTTTGGTTTTTCCAGACAAATTAAGGATGCACCGGATATTACATTTGTATCAGTTCCCTATGATGAGGCGACAACTGCAGGAATGCATAACAACATCACTTGCATTCACCGATACCAGCTCCTTTTCCCGGATATGAAACGTAAAGGGCAATATCAATGCTTCGTGCTTCGAGCGGTAACTGATTTAAACAGTTTACCCGAGGCAAACTTCAGGTAAAAGCAGTGTCAGAAATAAAGCAATTATATCTTCCCATAACGGATTTAATTTTTCGGGGGCGCAATACACCGAATTGCATGTGGGTAACTGTAATAGGTTGCAAAAGCACAGGAATCCAAGCTTTATTTCTCGCTCGCAACCGAATAGCTACAAGGTAGCAAAACAGACGTCTACCAGCTTTACTTTTTTATTATCTAGCTTTTAGGATGTTAGAAAATATATGCCAATATGTTGTTGTTAAAGAAATTTGAATAGGCACTCGCAAATACATAAATATCAAACTAATCGCTTGCTTAATAACGACACTATTTTTGCAGATTAAAAGAATGATTATATTGGAAAATGCTTTTGTTGCGACCATTCTTACTCTGGATTACGTGAACGACAAATACCTTAAATACAGTATTCATTTATATTTTGGTAAAAGCTTTACGTATTATGAAGATGGATGCATCAATACATGGTGGCGCATTACCAAATAAAGTATACATGACAAAACCATTTATCGGATCCAGTCCAACATTGTTGTTCTTATGATTCATATGGCTGCTCGCCTTTTTTGAACAGCTTTCTTTTAGGAGATTCCAGAAATCAGTGTTTAAAGATCGGTGTTTAATGAACAGAGTGTCAGTTGAAATATATAGCGTGCTTCTTAGGAAAAAGCATTCCCATTTCAAGGACATGAAACCAGAGAACCTATATCGGTTCAAGGTTAGAAAATATCTTCGGTAAACTCTATTCAGACCCTTAGTGTAAGAGCAGCAATTGCATGTGGAAAACATTCTGTAGAGCCAAATTTAACTCTTAAAAGCTTGCGCGGTAAAATTAACAAAATTAGAAATGTCTACTGCTGGTGCGATAAGTGAAATAATGTATATGAATACACACACTTCAGTAATCCGGAGTAATTGCCTGTCATGGAGGTGAAAAGGCTAATTATGATAGTGAACATTAGCAAGCCGCATCCCAAGTTGACACGAGTTCAAGACGTCTGTCGAGATGACATTGGTTGCAACCCAACGGAAAGTATGACGACTGAGTAAAGCAGGAAGCAGATGAAATCAGACCGCCATCCTCACACAGGATTGTTACAAGACTGGGCATGACAACATCTGGCCATTGCGGACCGCAAGTCAGGACAAGTAGCGTGAGTCAGCTCATGAGCATGCAACACGAGGGGATATATTGAAACCTACTAAATTAACCGTGTTGTGTGCCTAATGCACCGATCTAGGGAAAATGGCAACGTTAAGACTTTAAATAAGTGCACTGTCTGTTGACGTCCTTTGTATTACCTATCAGTTGAATCCTCGTAACACACATAAAGCGGACTTCAGATTGTAAATGAAGATTTCCATGGCAATGGACAGGCGTAGCTTGCACGTGACTGTATAGCTCTCTCTCCTTATGAAACTTAGCTTGCCCTCGCCGTTACAGTTGGCAGATATTAGAAAATTAACTTCTTCATTTTACGGAATATTTAGTTGGCTGCTAGTATTTAGATGCCGCGAGTTTCGTACTTTTATTGTTTAGCTCACAGTTACCGGTATCACAAGAGTATGCGCATTTCACTATTTAGCCTAGATAAATCTTTTCCCATTCAGCCTCCTGTGGAAGCTGAAAATCTATTTCATTTTTAAATCACTAGTTTATTCTTTTGCTAATACCCATCATACCAAAGAGCAGCCTTCAGCAAATCTTTATTGTGCTGTTCAGAATGTAACGCACAGTTATTAATTTTGGTTTAATATTGAGTTTGAACAACTTGCTGAATCTGCGTAAATCACAACATGCCCTATTACCAAAACACAAAGAGACCTTTTAGGAATGATTGAGTAGAAATTGACTACCACATGATTATGAAACAGTCCCCTTCCAAAACGGTTTTGCTATTTCCCTTAATAATCATCACCAAGACATTGGTACGAGGAATAAATTGCCCTACTTTTATGAACTTAATGCAAAGCTTAGGCATTCCTTGATCTTGCGAGTTTCTCTGATGGATTGCAAACTGTCAGGATTGTGAAACCCAGGTGAACCACGTTTGTTGCTTTGGTCATTTTCACCATCACCGCACGTTTTAGAACTTTGTGTTTTAAAAATCACACATTTTGTTTTTACTACTGCACAATCGATTGCACACAATATTACAATATACCATCTGTAGCATATACAATTGAAACCATCATTCTGTAGATCTCTACCATTCTAAAGCACAGAGATACCTAGGTCGATATTTTCCAATCAGCGTCCTTGTTAACATTTATGCAAAAGCAGGCATCTAATATCGACTTGCGGTTCTAAATCCAGCAGTTGTCCGTAAGTGCTATGCCAACACATAAACTATATATTATATAATTAAGAGCATAATATTATCGATAAATCAATGGTATATATGTAATGTAAAATGGTAAATAAACAAAAGTTTTGATAGCCCGGGCCATTATTTTTAAACAGACACATTTGTACCCACATCATATTCATATTTTACAGTGTGTACTTGTATATTCAATTATCATCAGTGGCCTGGGCAGTTATTACCAATTGATCAGAACACTTATATAAGAAAGTAAGTTTAGCTAAAGTAGGTTCTGTGCGAAATTCTCTACAATCAATTGCACAAGCCAATGTAATCGCTTTAGAACATTTATCTATTCAACATTCACAAAATTATAATTGCAAAGACTGGTAAATTATTAGTCAAATTGCAAATCATTGAATAAATGTTTATGAGTACGATTGCAATAACAAATTTGGGTAAGGTCATTTGGTTAAAAAATTTCGCAACGATGCGTAGTTGCATTGTTGTTGCAGTCAGAGTGAGTTGGCGAATCGCGGTGGAGATGCGTGTGCACTTTTGAAGTCGCTGCTTTATTGGCGCTTTGCAACTGTTGCTACTGCACAGCAGATTTAGTCTTGGCGAGATTGTCCTGGTTTAAGCTGCCTTCTCCATATTTCCTCCATATTTCTTTCTGTCGGTGTGTTTTATATACTGTATGGATGCCTACTAGGATGGTGATTGAGTTAAATATGAAACTAAATTCCAGGAAGTACCTTTGACTTATTGATTCATTCCGTGCCAGGACTTTCGAATCGGTGCAATCCAAGCTGTATTCCTTATCGGTTTCACGCACTGAGACTAGGAACGATTTATAAGGTTGTTCACAGACTTTTTCTATTAGTTTATCCTTGTTTCTAATTTTGCTGTTTGACCTAAATAGACTCGTTGCAATTTCTGTAACTTTATTGTTTACCATTTTTCGTCGGCCTTGTCTTGATGGCTTTTCTGTTAGATTAGGTTGGTTTTTAAGTTGTTGGTTGGTTTATAGCCTATGGAAGAGGATGCTTTTGTAAAAGTTACAGAAATTATATTTGGTCAAAAGGAATATAAAGGTCAACATAGATATAAAAATAAAAGTGGCTGTAGAAACCATATAAGTCGTTCCTAATTTCATTGCATGTAAATGACAATGATATGGCTTGAAATAAGCCAACACCAAAGTCTTTGCACAAGAGGAATTTATCAACTCAAAAAACGTTCTTGGAAGTAGGTTCCCAAAGAACTCCATCACCAAATGCAAAGGCATCCATTCAGTATACCAAACACACGGGCGGAAAAAATGGAGTAAATATGGAAAACGCTGAATAAACCGGAACAACGCTAGCACAGATTATACCCGCGGTGAAGTAGGTTTAGTTACGGAACTGAAATAGAATCGGTGACTTCAAACTCGCACCCACATGTCCATCAAGTATCGAAAAATTAACCATAATGTATACACATTAAATCTCACCGCATGGATGCGAAATGTCTACAAAAAGCTGTCAGGCTCGGTAAGCAAACTATCAATGGAATCGTTAATTGAGGTATCAGATTTGCAAATCATTTTAATTACAACATGATATATATGAATCTATTACTTAAACTTGTTTTATATTTATTTTGCGGGGTGTTGATAGGCGAAATCAATTTGTCTACCCTGAATGCCCTGGACTTTACATAAACTACATGCTGAAAAATTAGTAAATGAACGAAATTATAGATAAATTTTATTCTGTCCTATTCCGACATTTATGCTACACACAAATGGGGCTGTTATTACCCTTTGTTACGATAAACAGCATAGTTTAACTTAATGTATTAATCAAGAAGTATAGAAACATTAGATTCCAATGTTCCACATTTTCCAGCTGCATCTCTTTCCGTTTAGAATTAATTCACTGTTCCCTGCCGAGTAAAAGACTTTGATTTTAGGGCAATCCTATGTTTCGCTGAAATTGCTGTGTATTTACCAACCGAAAAATTGCTATTCCCATCAGCCCATATACTAAAACCCACGCAAAATTCATAGTCGTTTCGCATTTATTTTTATACAGATAGCCTCTCTTCAATAGTTCCTTGTTTATGATATTCAATCCGAGATGTATGCAATTCTAATTTGAACGTTTGGAATGGTGTTATATCTAGTGAATAAGTCATGGTGTTAGAGATATTTGCAAAATTAGGTTTATTTACGTAGGCGGCATCCCGAAATGCGAAACAGTCAACGCAGAGGACTTCAGCTGCTTAAAAACTAATAGCTAATTTGGTATAACATAAACTGTTTAAGTAAAAAATAAAATTGTTTTCCTTTCCACTAATTATAATTTAGCATCAATGACTTCTACTTTCTAAAATTTAGCATCACTCCATTTCCATTGATATGGATGTTACTCATTGTAAGTCACTTATATTTTACCAAATGTATGGCAGTCATTTTGCGTAAATCGTTAAAGCCAAAAAATACCAAATATTATACTCATTAATCAAATTTTTATAAACGTCATGGCGATATCAGAAATCCACGTAAGCGAACACATGTCTTATATAATGACTCATCAGGCATCTGCAGTTATCTAATAATAGAAACCAAATGGGTAGACAAATATTACCAGTCGTTAATCCATGAGCAAGTTAACTACTGACAGGGGCTGTCCGTTAGCTAAAGACAATTGATCTAGGGGGTCAGAGGTCCTCAGGCGTTTTGGCCAGTGTAGTCCCAAACCTCTAGTTAACTTTTTCTGTGTACACATCTCCGGGTCATATATTCGAAATACATTTGCCTCAGAAGCTTCTAGTATTAGTTTATTCTCGTATTTCGATCAATTCGACTTGGTATGATATATTTTGCTTTGGGTTTTAAAAATTGTGTAACAATGCTTTGTCTCTTTTGTGTTAAAGTCGCTCGATAACTGAGCCCTAACTTCTGTCTCCATAATAGAAAATATAAAAGACTAGCAACGAAAACCCTGTTCAAAAATATAAACACGCAGAACTCCCAAATGCTACTTTCTTCTGAACTGCTAGCGGACAAGTTAAAATGCTTTTCAGTACATACCTGCAAACAATATTTGCTTGCGATGTTGACACATACCTCTAAGACAGCAACAATGTAAAGCTCTAAATCGTCTAGTTAACAAATGCGACATTGTATTTGCCTAAAAATATAAGAGCAAACGCAATGTTCTCATGAACAAAGTGGACTACATAAGCAAACGAAATGAAATACTGACTGATGTAACCAAGTTTTTAAAGATCACTCGTGAGGAAGGCAAAAACAGCTCGCAACTCAACTTTGTAACACTAACAAAGAGATTAGAAAGAAAGGCTGTTTTAACGGTGTCGCTTATAATGAGCTTCGACCAATAAGCACGTTTATTCTAAGGCTCTATGAACTACTAAAGATGTATAAGCCCAAAGTTCCCCTTCGGCCCATCTTGGACATGCCAAGCTCACCGCACCGTAAGGTCGCTGGTTGGCTGGTATCCATTCTTGCACCTATTCGAAAGCGGATTGCTGCGCATAGTCTGAGTGATAGGTTTGAATTCACCGATACCAACAGGGGGTTATTTGTACCCAAATTTTCTCTGGATCTTATTTCACTCTTCATCAAAGTGTCACTGATTGAGATCATGTATTACATTTCTGAGTATGTTAATACACATCACATAAATGTGGACAAGCCCACTTTGATCCATAAAGATCCAATTCTAAGCTGCACATTTAGTGTTAAGTTTCTCTTCTAAGGCGAAAGATACCGACAGTCGATGATGTCGCGCTGGTATCCACATTTAGAACCTCCGTTGTTGATGTTTTCATCGGCATGCTGGAACAGGGCCAGTTAAAAAGAAATCGCAGACCTCAGTCTATACTTCGGTATGTGGAGGATATCTTTGTTTTTATTTAGGCTTCACGAAGTATTGATCAGTTAACAAACACCTTTATCCAGTGCCACCAAGAAATAGAGTTTAGCTGCTAATTGGAGGACAACAACCTCTCTATTCTGATAGAGGTAACTCTGAAAAGACTTGATGGAGGTGCGCTGCAACGTCTTCAGTATAAGAAGTGAGCGTGGACTGGACAGTAAAAGGTGTCCGCAGCTTTAATCGCTTAAGATTTAAACGGATTCTTATCCGTACTATGTTGAGCCGGGTTGAAACATTTGCTCGGAAGACATGTTTCCATAGGATTGGGAGTGCATTCACTCGGTGCTGGGGGAGAATATATTATTTGCACTTTTCCTTAGAGGCAACATGTAAAAGAAGCGCGCACATCCTGTATATTTGAGAGTAGAACGTAAGCCGATTGTCCTAGAGTTGCCATCCGAAAGCGAAAGTAAAACAAAACTTACAATTTGTCGTATTTTGCGTGCACTCGGATGTCCCTACCAGACAGCAAAATGCAATCAAATTTAGCAGCAATCTGATAGTGAAATTGAACTCAGAATATAAGAGGCCTCCCCACACCAATGCAATGATAGCTTATTCTTTTTCCTGCTGCTGTGCAGCAGAATACGCTGGTCGAACGACAAAACCTCTATCAGTGCGTATGAAGGAACACAAGTTGACATGGCTTGGCGATGGAAGTAATAAAGTGGTCAGTTCCTAAATAGCCACGCACCTCGCTGACACTGCAGATTCCACTAAATCAGCCGAATGTTTCAAAATTATGTATCAGGCCTCGGCGAGCCGACAGATTTACGTGCGTAAATGAATACTAGAAGCTCTGAGGAACTTGTGATTCAACTGTATGACCCGGAAATATGTATGTAGAATAAGTTAACTAGAGGTTTGGGACTACAATGGCCAAAACGCCTGAGGACCTCTGACCCCCTAGGTCAATTGTCTTTAGCTAACGGACAGCCCATGTCAGTATTTAACTCGCTCCTAGACTAACGACTGGTAATGTTTGTCTACCCATTTGGTTTTTATTATTAGATAACTGTAGAAGCCTGATGAGATATTATCGAAATCATTTGTTTACTTACACTGACTATTGGAAATGCTTTACCGACTTTCAACGGTAAACTTAATGAATATAAAACAATATTACTTTTGGTTAGGCATTATCCTTTACAACTGGCGCTGCAGGTCTCGGTGCAATATAGGACTCTGTTTCTTAGCGTGCGATTATCATCATCGCTGGATTTACACCCTGCCATCACTCTCTCAATATGCGAATCATCAATGTCACAAATGACTTAATGTTTACGACATTTGAAGAAGCTTTTGCCAATATATTTCCTTTTTCGGTACAGATTCACTATAGGAGAACATTTTCGTTTTGCGCGCTACCACCTTAGGGATATCAAGTGAATAAAGCTTAATCATTACTTGGTCAATACGTACGCCAAGTAAAATCAGATAATGCACATACTGGCTGAACTGTCGTGTTATCTGTCAAATTAGCCTCAGTGAAACTTGCAAATCACCAGTAAGCTTATGATGACAGATAACCAATAAGCTAGTTGTGAAATTGGCACGCCCGTTTTTAAATCGTCAGGCAAATCAAGTTTTCTGACTGTTACTAAAATTAGTCATCTACAATACAAACATACGCAGACCTTTCATATGAAAATTTATCCATCAACTATATTCAGTACCATAGATGGTCAAAAAGGCCCTCGAAAGTGTGCACGCAACAAATCTGGTAGCTGAAGAAAGGCAGACAAAAGACTTCTAAAGTTGACAGTTCAGTATAGTTCATGCAAACTTGGCTTCTCAGGCTGGAGAAATTCAATATGTGAATATTAAACAGAATTATTTGGGAATAGAATAACAAACATTTTTGGCTGTGTTGACACATTTTTGCTTGGTTGACAAGATCACTTTGTGTTAACTTTCTGCGTTCATTGGAAGTATTTCGTGGAAATTGAGCTACAATTCAGTTTCATTTTCGATTCTGAAATTTCCGACCAGAAATACTTGTATTTCATCGTTTGGTTTCTGCGATCTTGCTATCGCCACTTTCTTCGTCAATTGGCCGCCATCTTGTTTTCGGATTATTCACAATGCCGAAGCAGTCATCCTGTGGTACTTGCTCCAAACTAGTCGGATACCGTGCAAATGCCCTCACGTGTGCATTTTGCCAAGTTAAATACCATTTTTCATGTGTTGGATTATCAGTTGATCATTTTCATCGCCTTCGCGTGATCCAACACGATTTCGTCCAAACTATATGTGAAAATTGCCGAAATCAGATACAGCCAGACAGAGTAAAGCCGACGTGTAGTCCTCAGCGTTCCGTTGCGAAGAGCTCCGTGTGTTTGGCCCAACAACCTAGCGCGAAGAGCCTTCAGATTTCGGCTCAGTCGTCCTCCTCTTCCAGTGCAAACTCATTGACACGAAGTCCAACCGTTGTGAAAAGCCCAGTTGCACCTGGGCTAAATTGTTTACCTTTGTTGTGTCCACCGGACACTGATGTCCCAGCAGGTGAAAGCCTGAGTGCTGAAGACCAGTGGAAAGATCAGAGGACGAAATTATGAAGGAACGTTGGGTGATTACGTTCTGTAAGTCAACAATTAGCCAAACCACTTGAGGCTGGTAGTATACTTCGCCCTGCAAGGCCAACCTCGTCCGACCAGAGGCGTTATAATCTCGTGATCTTTCACGCACCGGAGTCCAGTGATCCATCATCCCAAGTGCGCTACGATCACGATGTCGAGTTTTTACAGGGTCTAATTGATAGACTCTTCGACGCTGGTGAGGACTCGGTAAAAATGAGACAGATTACTCGTCTTGGAAAGCAAGGTGATCAACAAAATCGGCCTATGAGAATCACTTTTGTGGACGAAGCCAGTCCAAGACTTATCATGTCTCGCCTAAGTAGGCTGAAAGGTTTGAAGATCCATGTTCGTCCCGACCTGGACCCAGTAGACAGGGAGCGGCTCAAGTCTGCCATCATTGAGTTGAAAAGACGCACTGGTGAGGGGGAAACAAATCTTCGTATCGTAAATTTTCGGGTGGTTTCCAAAAATCCGCGAATCAGGATAAACAGGCTGCTCACACTTCAAGCACGCCCGGTGGCTCCTGCTGCGGCCTGCGATTAGCCTTCACAAACGTTTGCAGTATTATGAATAAGCGCGATGAGCTTTGTTGTTTCGTTGCGTCTGAGCGGCCAGACGTAGTGGGACTCGCAGAGACATGGCTGCATGCAGAGTTATACACCCAAGAACTTGAACTCAACGGTTACTCGTGTTTCCGATGCGATAGGCTAAAGAATGCCCACGGTGGTGTCTTACTTTACATCCGGTCTTCCCTGTGTGGGAGACTTGTGAGCACCTACCGAAGTGACGATGGCCTGTGTGAGCTACTGTGGTGCTGCATCCGCCTCAGGCGCGGAGAACTACTTGTGGGCGCAGTTTATCGCAGTCCCCTGAGTCGTTGTTTGGATTGGCTACCCCATCTTCGGACCCACATGAGTCGTCCACACTTTCTGCTTATGGGCGATTTTAACTGTCCTCGAATACGATGGCCTGATGTGCATTTGATGCCTGGACATAGTGAGGTTGAAGCAAAGTTCGTGGATTTGGTACTTGAAACTGGTGCATCGCAACACATATGCCAGCCAACACGCATATCAACACGTTCAACCTCGTCCTGTCTCGACCTGATGTTAACGAGCTACGAACAACGAGTGCGTGACGTTAGGATCCTGGAGCCCCTGGCTACGAGCGACCACTCAGTACTGATAGCTGATATGGAATTATCTTTGCCGTATTCACATCCGCTGCAACCAGCTCCCAACTACTGGAAAACGGACTTCGATGGTCTAGCTCGAGCCGCGAGGCAACTGGATTGGTCTCTGTCACAAACTGCATCTGTGGAAGATTGTTGGATATTTATAAAAGAGAGATTAACATCACTGTGTTCCAAATTTGTGCCATTGAAATGTCGAAAGGTTGGACCGATTAAGCCTCATTGGTTTGATAAGGAGTATGGAAACCTGGCTCGGAGGCGGCGCAGACTGTGGGACAAATTCCTTCTCTCTGGCTCTGCCAATGATTACGAAGGGTATAAATGTCAGCGGAATCTCTGCAACAGTGCAAAAAAAGAATAAACCCCGACACTTTGAAGAGCAGCTCGCATTAGCCGCGAAGACCGCCCCCAAGCGAATCTTTGCATCCGTGAAGTGACGCCTAAAGCCGGCAGGTGATTTGCGGGTGCTGGATGGCACGGATGGACAGCCCCTAACCTCCAGCTCTGAGCGTGCGTCCGCGTTGGTGGCGCACTTCGCTTCTGTATTTGCGAATAACCAGCTGTCTGTTATGAGTGCGACGTGTACCGCTTTTACCGAACTCGCTAGTCTGCATTGTGGCGTCGAAGAGGTAGCTCAACTACTCGCCAACATTTACGGCACCAAACCTGCCGGACCTGATAGGCTTCACCCACTGGTTCTCAAGTCACTTTCAACCATCCTCTCTCCTATCGTGACTGACCTTTTCAACAGGTCGCTCTCCGAAGGTTTGTTGCCGGTTGACTGGAAATGTGCGGTGGTGAAGCCTGTTCCGAAAGGCGGCGACCCTAGCAAAGTAGACAATTACAGGCCAATTTGTCTGACACCTATATTGGCAAAGGTTGCTGAGAAAATCGTGAAGAAGAGATTGCTGCAGTTGCTACAGTCAAACGAGGTCCTGACGCCCGCACAGCACGGTTTTATGCAAGGTCGCTCATGCATTACTAACCTGCTTGTGACGAGGCATGAGTTTTTGAAGGCAATAAACAAGGGGAAGTCCGTCGACGTGATATTCATCGATTTAAGTAAAGCGTTCGACAAGGTCAGTTATGATGTTCTACTTCACAAACTCAGCATGTGTGGTGTCGGTGGATCACTGCACCGGTAGACCCGCGACTTTCTTGTTGGACGAAAGTGGAGGGTACAGGTCGACGACCATCTAACTGACTGGTACCCCTCTACAAGTGGCGTGCCTCAAGGCACTCTGCTGGAGCCCACTCTGTTCTTGATCCACATCAACGATCTACCGCAGCTTCCCCGGTCGCCGTGTGCCTTGTTTGCGGATGGCATGAAGCTTTTGAGAGAAATCGACGCTCCCGATGACTGTGGCCTACTTCAGCAAGATCTCAACCGCTTATCCACATGGTCTGCAGAAGTTCTTCTCCCGGTCAACCTAGCCAAGTCGGTATTTATGAGCCTGGGGAAGAGTGCAGACGGCCGAACCTACACCATTGACGGCCAAACGCTATATCCCACACCCTCCGTGAAGGACCTAGGTGTACTCTCACGCTACGATTTGAAGTCCGTGGACAACACGAACAGGCTATATCGGAACGGACTGCGCATGCTTTGGGCGCTCAAACGTAGCTTCTGCACATGGTCTGAAGAGGTTGCCACTCGTCTGTTCTCTTCTATCATTAGACCAATGCTAGAGTACGGTTCGCCCGCCTACTTTCCGATTACCCGAGGCGAGGCACAAAAGATCGAACGGGTCAAACACGTTGCTACCAGGCTCATCCCGAGTTTACGTGGCTTTGGGTATGAATTCCGGTGCGAGAAACTAGGACTCTACACCTTGTCCTACCGTCGGGTGCGAGTCGACCTCATTATGACCTACCGAATTCTACATCTCGGTGAGTTCCCCATGTTAAGGCCAATGCTACACTAACGAGGGCCATGCAGCACACGCGGACACAGATACAAACTTATTGTGCCGGATATGAAACGTGTTCCCCACCCACTGTGCTTCGAACGGAGAATGGTAAACATTTGGAATAGTTTGCCCGAACATGTGATTGAGGCAACATATGTGCAACAGTTCAAAACGTTGTTAGATTTGCGTTTTGCCTCTATTCGATTCAGAGAACGACTGCACACTTACGATGACATCAAATTTGTGAATCCTGAAATATCGTAAGTCGAATATTTTAAATGTTACATGAAAACGACATTGATATTCGAGGTTGACAACTTTATAACGTTTTTCGCCATATCTCGAAAGAGTTGTACAGAATCCATTTCTACTTGCTCTATAATACAGTATTCAGTATTCAGTATTCAGAATACGCATATATGCTTGCTGAACTCTGGGCAAATCCAAATGCGACCACCAATACATAAACAATTATCTTTCACCTCAAGCCGTTTGAACAGTGTACTTATGTTCTGTGATGAAGAGAATCGTTAAAATTATATTGCACAAGCTACTTAACGTATTTTGCAGTCGCGGTGGTCATTTCTGTATGTGCGCATAAAACGTCCCTAGCTAAAGTTTTGCATTGCACTAATATGCGTAAGTTAATACCCTTGGAGAAACATCATGGAGAAATATGAGGAAAGCTTTGCTCATACATTCATTTGTTATTCATCAACCTTTGGCAATATTTAATCAGCCGCCATGACACCAGAGGTGAAATGCTCCGCATTTGTCGTTCAGCTGCTCTCCTAAATTCAGAGCTCGTAGTAAATCCATATGAAAGTTTCTCGACAAATACTTAATTACTAGATATATTTAATATACAACGCAAATTCAAACAGTTTTATAATACACTTAAATATCTGAGGCTTTCCTAAATTTTAATTTAGTTCTGATATTTATGTCGGGTCAAATTTACTATAAAATGGTTTTGCAATTCTTTTATGTTGTGTAGTATAAAGATATGTTAAGAAGCATTCAGGTTGCTCTTTACAAAATTATTCGAACAGATATTTGCATCTATGATTAACCTGGCATGTTTTTTATTTCAGTAAAATGATATGCATACAGATCCAGTAGTGGAAATTGTAGTCACGTGTTCTCCAAACTTTTAACATTTTGTTCTCGTTACAAATTTTGATTATCTTACCCACATAAATTCATAACTTTGTTCAATTTTCAGTCACTAAATTTGTTAGCAATGCATATTCTAATCATAATTATGTGGACAAATGAAATAAACAAATGATTTGTTGTACCTAATAAAAGTGTAAAACTTGCGAAACACGCTGTATGGTATATGTGAAGAGGTACAGTATAATAACGCTTATAAATCTGTTTTGTAAATAGTGAATCAAAAGCAGTCTCCTAGGATGGGTTTACAGAATCTTTTTACTAAAGTCTTTTGCATGTACACAAAATTAGCGTGTACAGTACATGTAAAATGATATTTGCTAGATAATGCAATTACGAATTATACTGTTGCCATGGTGCATGAGCCAAGTGTAGCAACATAATTAGTTGTTATTTAGTAATAAAATTCAACATATCTAGATATATAATGTTCTAGTTAGCTCTAATTATGAGCGAAAAATATACTGGTTTTATCTGAATATATCAATAAAATTAAGGGCTGAATGGCATTGTAAAACCGAATGTTTCATTGGTGTTTGTTCTACTTAATTTGATTGCCCGCCTTGTGAATGGCATAAGTCATTATGTACCTGGTAATAAAGAGCAGTATGTGAACTGAATAAAATGGCGTATATTCTGCTGTCATAAAATTCGTTGTTATATTTCACATTAGTATGTTCTGTTATGGCGTAACTACATAGCTTTATTCTAGCTATAACGAACGCAGTCCGTTTGAAAAAGCAGAACGGATATATACGGTCGATTTGGATACTCAGCCCGCCAAATTAATGCAAGCTCCTTAAAATCTATTGTGAATTCCTTCACTACCAGCTCACTCCGATTATACAGTGAAATAACTGCGTCTTTTAATAAAAGCCATTTACGAATCACAGTGGGATCAAGCACAATCCTCAGTGTCTAATTGCTTGAGCTGATGTTTCCTGAGGTTTAGTGTATACATTGTTATCGATGCTTATCAACGCACATGTACCCAAATCCGGACCCAAGAAAGGTAGCTGATAACAATCCGTAGTTTTACGATCCGTTTCTTCATGCATTTGGCCCTTTGATAGCGCAATTATGTGATAGTGTTTACTGCAATTAGGACATGTTATTGTAATTCATGTACCCACAATACAGCTTGCTTCATAAAAATTACCATTTGTGTGTTCGGTTTAGAATTTGCTTGTTATGGGACGATAGTTTGCTGCCTGAGTGCTGAAACTATAGTGAAGGTTCGATGAATGTCAACCTCCACAAAGACTATCCGAGCAGGATAATCAGCAAACCTCCTTAATTAACCCGAGGTTGGGTCTCAATAAGGAGATTATTTGGATGAATGTTCCATTATGTGAAAGAGACAACAAAATTACTGCTTCAATTCCTAACAGTGTATTCAGTTTGCATTTTATTAAAACTTCTATGAATAAACTCACCACGAGCATGCAAACACTATGTATCATTTTGTACTGACACCCTAGAAGTCGCTTAATTTATATTCCTAATATTGCATCCACTACATCACTTGCTTTTGGAGTTTGGTAATATATGCAATTGCTCCTTATCTAATATAGTTAAGTTATTGACACCCCTGGTATGTTAGCTGGAACGTTAATGTATACTTTCGGAATAAGATGCAGTGCATATATGCTGGGTTTTGCCGGTAATTCAAACGATAAAACTTATTATCGTAATGGTGAATCTGATGTTTTTACTTTTCTTCAAAATAAACATTACGGCCATCGTTGATTTGACTTCCTCCTTGGGTAAATTACAACTTGCATCGCTGCGCATATATACCATTTTCTGCACACTGAGTAGAACGCATCATCTAGAGATTTAACTGGTACAAAAATAAAACCAGCAAATCATAAACCAATAGAAATATATACTACTCCGATAGGTAGTAAAATGAACGTTATGAATAAAATTCGCTATTAAATTCGCTGGTATATATTTATGCTGATTTGTCTACAAAAATTATTAGTTTTCTTGCTATGGTAGCCTATTGTTATCACAGCACTTGGCGTTAGGAATGCAACATTTCGAATGTCATAAAGATGGCTCGTTCACAATAGGCAGGAAATATTGCTGTATTACATAATAATAGTATTTTATTTTTCCTAACGCTATGTTACTTCTAATCTTTCAAAATTAGAGTGGGATAACAGTCAGCATATGCAGGTCGATCCAGCAAAACTCCTAGAAGTAGACCAGAAAATACTTCAGACATCATCTTGTCGTCGCTTGACTGACCACTAATTCTGTCTAGTGCGTTCTTATAGCGCATCAGGTAGCTAGGCACACACATTTGAGCATCGAATATATAAACAGGATAAATTGGGTATTGTGGGTTTTAACCTTCAACACACGCAATGATACATTCGTACACTGTTAGTTTATATGCTTTTCATGGTAGCGTTGAAAAGCAATATAAGGTGCAACAACACAAAGGCACACCCGCATGGTTCAAAGCATTAAAACGAAATGGGATAAAGTACAGTGAATTTCAGTTACTATTATGAAGGTTTCAATAATATTAAAAACGATTTCACATCTTATATTATGTTATCGGCGGGCGAGCAAAGCTATCAGTGGGCGCGCGGATTTTACCCTGATCGCCTCAATAATTTTGAAGCAGGGTTTTAATTGATTTTAACTGAAGGCGTCCGTTTTTCTCTACCCTTAAGAAAACAGTGAATCGTAGCAGAATAATGGTGACAAAGTTTGCAAACAACGCTATAATTGGGTGAATGCAATCAAAGTTTGAAGCTGATTATCATATTACATGGACAGTAACCTTGATATTTTATCTAATGTTATCACATCTCCGGTCTCTGTAAGGCCGAATATAAGAAACTTCAAGCAAGCAATTTCCGTCGATGGCTTTCCAATCTTCGGTTACGCTGGTAGCTATTTCCGTGAGTGATACGCGGCTAGACACGGGTCGAACACAGTTCATTACTCTGTCCGGTTATTGACATTAGGCTAAATCCAGTTTATTGAATGAGTACCACTCCACGTGCAGATGTCTGAACTACCTGTGATGATTGCAGTTTTGTTGCCTGAGTAACTGTGGCCAAATTCCTATGTTTTGCTGTGGCAACGATATCCAATAATGCAGCAGAATTGGCTGAATGCATCGGCTTGTCTATACATAAATAATATTGCCAATGATTATGAGAAATGACCGCAAGAAAGCTTAGCATATTTGTTGATGCTTAATGTCATAATTAGTTCAGAGGACAAATGATACGTTACACGGTGATTTATCTCAGAACAACGCAGACATTAAAAAACATAAAAACTGAAATGCGCGATGTTACGCAAAGTACACCAAAGAAGATATAATCTCTTCTGTACAAACAGAAAAGCGACAATTTTTTCTCTGAACAGTTATTAATCTTGAGAATGTGGGTAGATTAATGAGAAAAAAGGTATGGTAAGCAGCTGTGATAGATATTTTAATTTTGTAATAGCATATTGCATGGCGAATGCGAAGTTGTCCATGGCCAAGAATATTGTTTTGGATATATATCACAAGTAAATGTTGAATCAGTGACTCAAATTTGGTTAACGGTAAGTTGGGATGATTTGATCTCAAACTGATATTTTAGTGGTATCCACAGTCACCTAGCTTCCAATTTCTCTTGTTTCACGTTTTCATTAGTGTCAGATGTTGCACGGAGTTGAATTCCTGCCCGTATGCAGTTGTAATCACCAGCCTCTTAGGAGTGGGGATCGGAACCTCTGATTAAGGATCATCCCCCGTTAATCCGTGTTTCTTCTGATTCCGACCACGATTTCTGTAAAGGTCGGAAAGAAAGGCAACAGGCAACAGGCAGCCGCACAGATAACGAGAAGGAAATGCATTGGAAGCCTTCAAAGAAGTAAAAAGTATGCAACGTAGGAATAACCCTGGAAAAACTATGTACTATGTATCCTCATTGCAATAAATGTTATATAACTGAGTTACTACTCAATGGAAAACTACGAGAAGTACGAAGGAATGCGAGTTTGGGCTGTACGCTGTAGAAGATTGATGTGTGAAAGGCGTTTCAGTGTTTAAGTGTATTTAAGTGACCGTATATACGAGGCTAAACAGCTGGGTCGTGCGGGATGGTTTTGTGCTAGGTTCCTTGAGGGGAAATTGCTGATGCAGACTGAGTAATAGCGAGCAATACCTAGGGCTGGATGCAAATCGAATAAGCATTTAATAATATAAATTTATTTGAACACCAGTGGATACGAAACTAATGCGCTGCTTCGCGCAGGTAAATCAGTCACCTTATCTTACTAATACAAATAAAGTGACGAAAAACTGCCTTGGCTTAAACGACGGTATACAATGAAGAGTCAATAGGGTTGAGGCATTCAAGTGGATACGTAAGCAAATGAAATGAAGGGAGCTAAGACGACACTTGCGTAGTGTAAATCAATCATCATTGTCGGTTGGAGAAACGAGGGATAGTAAGCTAATTGCTAAAAGCAAGAGGTGTGGCTTGATGCCCGTCTCCAGTTAAGAGTCAAATCTTTTGTATCCATTAAAAGGTTTAATGTTGGAATCAATCCGGACATCGTTCCCACATCGCATTTTACACTGGTCTAGGCAAAACAATGCTGCGGTAGGGACTGAGTCGGGTAATCGGCGTAAATTACTGCGGAATGCTGCAGTCTTTGGGATAAATCATATATCCAACGGCGGTATATTTCTTGCGATAACAAATATAAAAAGAAACGAGAGCGTGTTATCATAAGAGCTTCTTTAATAGTATTTAATAAGTTCTATTTCTAAAGGGTAGCGCACATCCGTTTGTTGTCACAAAAAGCTTGTTATTAGCAGCTGGATTTTGCGGTCTCTGGCAGAGGAATACCAGGTTAAGTTGGAGCTTCCGGAACAACAACAACAACTCTATTTTAGTGTATATGGTTCCCTTAATACTTTGGTGAATGAAGGTTGCACGCGCTCCTTCACTATAATCTCAATTTCCACGGAGTTCTTTACTATTATGGAACAGTATATTAAGATAAGTCCAGCACAGCACTTATGCAGATCAACTCTTGATTTCCTAAGCACCATTGACTTACAGATGTAGCCGGTGACTGATTTGTCCTTGACTATACTGTATCCCGCATGCAAGGCGAAGTTTTATGAACCGGAGTTGTGTATTCCTAGGTCACATTGCAAGACAATTGGCAATGGATGATCATTTATTCACAAGGCATTTGACAAAAGATTACAACCATGGGAGATGGCGTTACAATTTGCTGATGAGAATTCCACTTTTCAGTGCTCGCGCCACCGATCTAAAGCAGTAATATCGCTCTGCATATGGGGCATGCCAATTCCTAGCCATTCGCTTCAAGAGAGGAACCAAATTTTATGTCATCCTTGGGTGAAGCAATCAACTATGTCGTTAACTAACTAAAGGATAGTATTTCACCCAGAACCCTAACATGGAAAACGACAATACTCACGGGCCCATATTGTGTTTCCGCTCTATCCAACCCTACCATCTGTGTGCGTCCTGTCTAATAGGATAACAACATAATAACAACTGATGTGATTACCGAAGGACTGAAGTTCAGTTAGGGGACTAGCATGCGGGACTCTGCCAAAAGTATTCTGCATGTGCAGGAAGATACTGCAAAGTATATAATCTGCATCACTTTCTTTTTTACAATATCTAGAAATGAATTGATATGTATGACAGGACTTATAAGGTAAAAGACCATGTTTCGATTTGCTAATGAAGCTGCGTGACAGCGGAACTTCAAGATCTTCTTCCTTTTCTATGCTGTCCGTCACTCACGCAGCGACGGGCGTGTGGCTGATTTGACGGTGGTTGTCAATATTCTGGTGGCATCCAACTTTGTGTCTCGGTAGAACAAACAGCATGATACCAGGCGGCAGAGAATTTCTGCTTCTCACAGATAGAGGGAAAGTGCTCAGAATTATGACAGAAAGGTCAGGACCACCTAGTTTTATGACTACAGCATACAACCCGTCATGGCCAGGGTATTAGGACAGCTGGAGCGACTTTATCACTCTAGCGATAGTGCTCAGAGCAAACTTACTCCTAGATAGCTCAACTAAGGTAAGTCTATAATTGAGGGTTGTGGGTGTCATTTTAGCATCAATGAAAAAGTTACAATAATATGTGTTTGGTACCTCGAATAGTTCTTTCTCAGTGACAGCTGTGATATTCGTTAACACTATTAACCTGGTGGGTATCGCATTATGACAGCCCGTATGCTTCAGTGAATTAGTGAGGGATTTGGACGGATTTGCACTTAAAGTCCCGGTTCATTCCTGTGCTGACTTTACCGAAGTCTGTTTGTTTCTCCATTGCAGCATGGTTTCATTATTGCGCAAGTAATAGCTTGGTTTTGGATGCATGGAGTTTTATATGCACATATGGAAGATTGCAAACCACTGGCACCGGCTTGCTTTCCTTGAGCAAATTCCTTGCAAATCCTAGACAAAATTATGTGCAATTACACTGAAAATACTTGACACATATTTCCCATAGAATCTAAAGCGCATTTGGCATGAAACTCTTCTGATTGTTGGGCTTCTACTACTAAGAACGGTTTTGTACAAAAGGCTCTAAGTGCTCTAAATGAGATGAATTTTTAAGTCAGGTAAGTTGGACGTACGACAAAGCACTATGTTAAGGGAATCAAGGAACACCATCCTGGTTCCTCCTACAATTGTAAAAAATAAGACAAAATAGAACGTGATTACGAAGCACGCAATCAACGCCGGTCACCAGATAAACAAAAACTACCTGATTCTCATCAGAAATTCGCCAAGGCATAATCATCGAGTTAGAGAAAGACTACTGGCCACCGCTAACACATTATACATACGCCTGATAAACCCGGACCAGTGTAACCTAATGAAGATAATACCAACGTCGCAAGTTCCGTGGCCGATTATCCGATAGATAGAAAGAAGTGATTTCACTCCAAAAATCCACATGCCTTCAAGCAAGTGATCAGATGACACTCATCAATATCACAGGTTAACTTAGCTGAACATTTTTCTTCTTTTTATGCTGACGATTAAAACAGACCTTACCTGCATGTATAATTATGTATGAGCCTGATGAAGAATTAATCGAAAACAATTGTTTGCTTATATCTTAGTGTTATGTTGCTCTTTCACCTATTATGATTAGTAACAGTTGACAATCCTGAGGCGCTGTTAACATAATTATTAAAACTTTGCTAAAAGTGAATTTCTTGCAGCAAAAGAACAGTCTTTGCTGTTGTGGATCATTATCCATTGCTTGTTGATGGATTGGCTCATTTGATGTGCTGAACACTTAACAACTGTGGTTGAATAATCATTTTTATCTGGAAAAAATATATATGTTATACACATTGTACGTGTGGGTCATTCGTATTTCCTAAGGCACGGCACGAGGTACACTCGTTTTATTTGATTTGATCAGTTGTATAGCAGAGAAGCCCGACGCGAACCCGCGATGGCCGGATGTTAACTAAGAAGCTTAAACACTAACCTATGTCGGCGGCCATTACAACAAGAAGACGGACGAAATGCTATGGCGTTAAATAAATTAATTATTTGTCATAAAATTACAGAGCAGATGTCTCAAAACGACCTACAATTACGTGGATCAATGCATTTAAATGAGCGTGGCCCACATCCTTCAATATTCGGCATTTTAGGAGTTCAGCTCAACGGTACAAACATAAATAAGCTATGTTATCATGTTCCGTAGCTCAGCAGCGGAAAATTAGAAGAGACGGGACAGAGGAGACTACGTCAGTGCGGCGCGTTGATTATGAGTATTAAAAGTGAAGTTGAACGCTTAAAGAAATTGCAAGTAGGAAAGTTCAGTTTTGGTATGCGTGGTCCTGCATTGCTAAAAGGTGAATAAGAACACATAGTGAAGAAATGTAAGTTTAGTTGAGCGATAGATGGGTGGACACTATAGCGTTTAATTCGGGGTATATTCAGAAAACAACAAACAGGTAAGACGAAACATGTTTAGTGCGGAAGCTCAAGTACAATTAAAAAAGTACAGTTAAAATGAGAAATTATAGATGCAGCAAGATATTTAAATACATATTAATTTCGAATCAGATGAAAATATTGAGTTTCTATTTGTTCCTTGATAAAATGCCACATGAGCATTTGAGTCGGAATAGAGAAGATCCCTACGGATGGCATTATATTTCATAGTAAAAAGGGAATGTTAGGCAGAAAGCAAAAATATTTAGGGAAGAAATGTGGATATTTCACCAATAGACACCCAATCTCGTGCACGGAATTAAAGTTATTTTATTAAACTCAGATCCACAAGAATACTGGCAAGGTTCCTAAGTTTAGCGTTTTAACAATTATATAAAGTATTCCATTATATAAGTGTAACTATTCAAAGCTTTTTATCATCTTTGATACCTCCTGGGCTGCAAATTTGAAGGAGTTAATAACATAAGTGACGCTTTAACTTCTTGATTCCATGGTTGGACTCGGACCGCCGTACGCAGAATGCCCAATATTATATCATCGGAAGAGACGAAGAAAACAACAACTTTGTGATATCTGATCATTCGCAAATGGTTCCATGATTAGGCCCTAAATTATGATTTAATTCACTATGCTGCTATCATGCTAAATGGTTCGGTTTTCCCTAAGCTTTATTTGAACCTGCGTACTGTAGCAAGTTACTGCAGATAATCAATGACCAACGAAAAATAAATTTATGCCGGTTAAGAAAAGTTGCTTTACAAGTCTCGTTGGATGGTTGGTGAGGATAGCGACATACCAATAATGATACTAATGATAGTAAAACTGTCGGTACTTCAAATATTAAAATAAGATTTTTTCGTTTGCTCCGCCATAGTCCTGCAATCTGCTTAGATTCACAGCACCAACAGTTAACATCTAATAACTATGTGGTAAACTCCAGGTGTAGGATGGAACGTAGCGCTTGGTGACAAATTGTAATTGGATGCGCGCATCATCAAACCATCCAACCAACCAACCAACTCATCATGCAACCATCCCTGTCGGTGCAGAGACGACCGATACTGGGAGAGCATTCCACGTGTGACAGACACAAATGGAAACGAAATTTCTGCGGTACACCAGAAGGCTCTACGGTGCAGCGAGTTTCAATGTGGGGTCCCTCAGGTTTGTATTGCTGCTGAATCCAAGTAAATCGCAGCAAAATGATGTGGGTCTCGCAGAATCAAGTCTGCTATAATCAGGTCTCCTTGTAGTTAGCAAGAGCAAGACCGCGAATCGGTGCAGCCTCCTCTGGTATAACAAATTGCGCATTCCAAGTACGTTATTAGATGCCCAAAATTAAGTATTTGCAGCCATTGATGCCAGGCTTGAATTGCATATTCGACACAGAGGCGATTATACGCACTGATCATTAGTCGAGATATAGAGCTGTTGAGTTGTCCAAACCCCGTCGCAACAGCGCAACGTGTTGGTTCTCAGAATTTGAAGACTTTTGCGGATTGCCAGGAGCAGCCCAATTCACCTTGGACCAGGCCACCGTAATCACGTTCGAGGGTGGATCGTTGTAGTACATTCGTTCGTGCCGATATGAGTAGCTGCTCCCATGTCGCATGGAAAGCACTTTGAATGTACTGACATTGAAATGCACTAAACTTTGGGTTGACCATTCACACACCATATCTAGGTCACTCTGAAGCAAATCTTGGTCGGCGTTTGTGTGGATCTTGCGCCAGATCTTGATATCGTTACCAAACAATAGGATGTTTGGAGAGATTCCTTGTGCAGGGTCATAAATAAACAACAAAAACGAACGTGGACCTAGAACTGCTCCTTGCGGTACACCACACTAGACTTTTATAGGCCCGATAAATAGCTCTCAACTCTGACCACTAATTGCCGTTGAAGTAGAAAGTTGGCAATCCCGCTTAAAATAGGGTCGCCGATCTCTAATACTGGAGCGTGGAGCTTAGTATCCGATGGACTAGACGATTGAAAGCCTTGGAAATAGCTAGGTAGATAAGAGCAACGGCTTCTCCTGCGTCAATGCCTCGGTCCAACTAATGCGTGCGATGAGTCAATTTGTTGTACATGAATGCCGTCGACAGAAATCGTGTTGTTCAGGCGTGCTGATATCGCAGTCTCAGATAGCACACCAGAGCATCGACAGCAATGGATTACCTGACCTTGACGATTATAGAAATAAGTGATACTGGACGGTAATTGGAGGGATTATTTCTGCTTCCACTTTTGTGAATCGGGGTTATTATTATAAATTTCTACATAGCAACAACTTAATGGTGGTTTAAGCAGCGCTGGAATAACTGAGCCACAGCTCCTGCCAGTTGTCCTTTTGCTGCTTCCATTGACTCTGGACTTATGGGGACGACACCCGGCGAGCTGTGTTTGCGTAGAGACGTCAGCTTTTGCAATACAGCCTCCGCAGTAAAAGTGATGTTGATTATTACTGGCGAGGAGACGATAAAGGATGGAAGATCGCTTGGTGGAAAGACCCTATGACACGTGATGGCATATTGCATCCGCAGCTTTTGCTGCTTCCACAGCCGTTTTTGCCAGGCCATCAGACTTCTGAGTTGAGGAAAACATTGCCTTGATTATTGTATATAATTGACTTGCCTGTACAGCATTTTGTGTTTAGCTATGATGGTTATTGCAATTTTTGCTGATAGGCGGCTTCGTCTTCTATTAGCAGTTAAGTGCAGTTTTTACGTTGGGTTACGTAGTTGTTCCAAGTTTCTGGTGCTGAAGCTTTTCTGTACACTCGGCATGCTCTTTTGCGTACTGTCATCCATCTTGGAGTTCGGCTCCTAAGTTAAAAAGTTGATATACAATACTTGCAAAATTTATCTCTGAAGTCTCTGCAATCAGCTGGCTGAATTGGTTGACCAACGCAAGCCAGGCGACATCCAGTGATTCTTCGTCAAGGAACGACCAAGTGATGATGCTGATGAGCTGGGCTCATGGATCGTAGTTTGTGATAGTTCTCACAGCCTAATATTTCTTGTTCGGATATTCTGCATAGCAGCCGAACTTAAAACTGATGCCTGCATGATCATTGCCATTCAACGCGCAGTATACAGCCAACACATCTATCGTTTGCTCCTCCATGGTAAGTACATGATCCAGCCCAGATGGCCTCTTACCGATTCTGAAGCGAGTAGATAATGTGCTGTGATTGTACAGAAGAGCAGTGACTATGTGATCTTGTGATGGGCATTGAATTGTTTGCCATCTTGTCAGGAGTTTCTACGCAATGTACATTGAAATCACACATGATAATTATGTGGGTGTACATTTGTTGTAACTTGAATATTAAAGCAGCCGCTAGGTGGTAGTCGTTTTTGAGTGTAGAGTTAGGGGATGGTAGACGAAAACAATAAGGCAAGCGTCTCTGGCTTTTAACTGTAAGCGGCACCCAGGGGATCCGTGGAAAAGTGAGTCTGAATCCTCCAAGGCTTCGCACTGTAAGTCGCTTCGGTAATATAGTATTACCCGTCCTCCATTTGTGAGCCTTTCGTTAAGAATCAGCGGCATGCCCGGTAGTGAAACTTCAGCGTCAATCATTCCAGTAGGTAACCACGTCTCGGTGATAGCCATGACATCATATGAGAGCATTGTATATAGTATACTAACTATGCAATTATTAAACAATACGGTATTTTTGCATACAGCTTGCTTAAACTCCTAACATTTTTGACACACCTGCGATCCAAAAATTATCAAATCTGTTATTACAATTTAATTGGTTCCATGTGATTTTGTGCTTTCATATCACAGTTTTTTGAATGGACCGAACAAGAATTTGTGAGATTCGTCATCCGAACTGATGATGCTTGGATATGTAGCAGTTAATGGGGAATTTCTACGGCGAGGAAATTGAGTGTGTATGTGTATAACAATATTGGGCTTAAGTGTAAGCGAGCGGATGTGGAGGAATAAGAAGGTATAAATTTATCTGTATTACTACAGTATTTAGTACTGGCGAATCGCTGTCGCGTAATCATCACCAATCACGCGCGTGCTAAGGATACTTCGAGGATCACCAGGCCCCTGCGTAGGCTCGGATCCACGCCCTCGGTTCACACTGCAGAATTGTGATCCTCAAGGTTATGGACCGGATGTGGATGTGAAGTCCAAAGTTCCATTTGATTGTAAACGCGGTCTTGACATGTGATCGCCTGTATCAGCAGCATTAGTAAATATGCACAGTGAAAATCTCGTAAGAACTATGCTGAATGTATGATAGCTCGCCTAAAATCTCGTGTCGCTAAATAAATAATGGTATTATGTTCACAAATGGATAAAAATATACGACGATAATTCAATTCAACATTCGCACTAAGATAAACATACATAAAATAATTAAACGTTTTAGTGGAATATTGTACTAATTTGGTTGCAATGTTAAAATAATAGATGCAGTCTATAAAATATACATTTACTGAACCGACAGACACAAGTGCGTCTTTTTATGTCTTTCAATTCATAAAAAATAGGCATGGTGGTGTGGTCTAATTTCTCTCTTACAAATATAAGACACTGTTGATAGAGGTAACAAACTAGGAATGCTACCCGGAATGAGGCATTGAACCACTCGTTGGTAGTGGCACAACAATGTGGTTAATGAAACAACAGAATCAGTTAATTTTAATTCAACGTCCACGGGGTTAATGATATGATATATGTTCCTTATAAAAGGGAACTTCCGAGGCTATCTGGTAAGATGTAAGCCTAAGAAGTTTTATGATAATTATCCAGTAGACTAATATATCCCGAGAGCCACTAACACATTTATGGTCCAAAAATCCAACAAATAATACTAATATGTTTGCATGTACAATTAGTTGTCAAGACTGCGTACATGTGTTAGCAGGTAAAACAGTAAAAGATCTGCACAACAGCAAAATATAACGCAAGGAATTCATTGCACAGGCAGCAGCAGAACGAGTTTTATAATCGCAGATCTACTAGTGTATTCACCATTAACATTGCACGCGCTAGAATGTAGAATGGGCGGCATTTCCATCGGGTTTTGCCTGTCACTGTGGAATCCACGGGGACTGCCACAGGACGCCTACGCTTACAAGGGACAATGGGAGGCCAACGCTGCACCAACAACAGCTTCACAAACACCCATATCCAGTGTAAATCCGATGGAATAAAAGAGTGAAGCGTGTGCATGGGAGCTAGGTTTCATCAACACAGCCGGCCCACGCTCTTGAAAAAAATCAGAGTATAATCATTCATGCTTATTATGAAATCATGCCTACCATTTGTTTACAAGGTGGTGGCTTGACCGTAATCCGCTCCAAACTGCTTGCATGAAACAATTCATTGGGCCTATCATGACCGCGAAAACGGGCAGCCAGTCCCCGAAATGAGCGATGCACAGTCTCCTGGAGCCAATAATTAAGGTGTAGGGTTCTGGATAGGTAGGCACGTTATCAACCTTCATATATTGCGCAGAAAAACCGGGGCTACCAAACAGTAGACATAGAATCTTAAGGAAAATAAACACGCGAGATTGACAAGGAATATGCAACAGAATAATAACGTTGAGTAAACCAAATGAGGTGGAATACTTTGCAACCAAATTAGGAAGCCATAGTTTACGTGTTAGTTGCTATAGCCCAACTGCGCTGAGGAAGCGAGGTATACATTGCAACAACCATTGCAAAAACCACGCGCTAGTTAAGGGTTCTGAAAACCACTATAACAATATAGAGACCGTTAGTATGGTATAGCGACCAACCCACAAATGAGGACCATTGAGTCAGTGGAAACAAAAGTGTCGTAGTTGCAGGAGCATAATGGTGGGGTGTGGTTTTGTACATGTGGCTGGTCATAGCATTATAGTGTTGCTCATCCCAATACTGGCACCCCAAGACCGCGGTTTCGTCCTGGTTGGGACTCATGAGTTGGAGATAGCCTGAGTTGGCTGGTCATTTTGTCTCGACCAGTTTGAAAAATGCCACATTTTTACCACACACCCAGCAGTGACACTAGCTTGCGTATGATGTCATCGGAATGCGCAGCACTTTGGACCGTTTCGTGCATCAATTAGAACGAAATCATGACCAGTCGGCAACATTAGCTTGCCACCTTGCCATAATTGTCACACTAATAATCCATTGGTTTACTTAAAGTGACGAATTATTTGTGTCAAAACCGAAGTGTTATCTCCCGATTATTTTCAATGGTTGTTTCCAAAACAATTCTGAACCTTTAAGATCTCACCAAGCCCTAATCCTTTTACTGAGATTAAAGCATGAATTAATTACGAGAACTTAGCAATTATTTTTGATGTTCCGTGGAAAATCTACTAGGTTCAACAATACATACTATCCAATCGAACAGATTCGCCTTAGCATATATAATAGAGACTACAAAGAATTAGGAAGATATGTATTAACGGTGTAGGGGGAAAGTAGAACATGAAAAATAACATGATCTCCGATATTTTGGAATAAAATGTTCTTAGATACAAGCTTATGAATGCTGGTTCTCTTATTAACAATTCGTGTTTAAAAATGCACACAAAGTTTACAAACTTATAAGTGCGCTTTTTAAAAGTTCATTGTGTGTGCTCTTATTTCACTATCTTTGTTTTTATGCGTTTTGAATATTTATATCACTAGACTCAGCGCTTTTCACAAATATATAACTAATATCTAATTTGATACATGTGTTTCGTTAACGGTATTCAATTATTGAGCTGACAAACTCAACATTTTTGTTTATACCGCATTTACAAGACCAATGTCAGAATCCGGTTATCCTTTAGATGTTTTCATCCATACCTGATCTAGATTATCTGACACATACTGCAATTGCCCAAAACTGGAACACCTCGATTTTCCCATCTTATTTTTCTCCATATAAATAAATCATCCGCTACCTAGTATACATGGCCAATGACCCTGCACTTCCAATTTGCCATTGCAGTGGACGTAAAGGCATGATAACAGATTACATTGTTGTTCCGCATTTTGCACATTTGTCATCTTGTACTTGATTTATACTTCTAAACGATTTCCCTGATTATCGTATGTTTTCGGCAAGAGCAGGGAGAACCAAGGAGGAATTGTGGATAGATACACTGAGAATAGGCTGCTACCTTGCCATCGCACTTTGGGAAGATAAACATGGACCGCAGAAATTCGAATTCTGACTAACACTTATGCACATATTATTTGGCAACTGCAGTAGATGCCTCATGTATATGACTGTTATTGATTTCTATTTAAGTGTCTTGCAATACACTGTTCAGTTATATCGCATTGATACTGATGTTTGTATTTCAGTAGGTGGGAACAACCAAATAAAATGTAACACATTTTCTAACTTCAGATAACAAGGCGAGCAACTGCATTTTATATATACGCCTGCGCCTGTATGCGACAAAATATTGGTACGTCTAATTAGGCAAATTTGAAGCAACTCAATGCAGTACAATAAAATGCTTCGATTTCAACGTAAACTTTTAACCAGGCAATGCTTTATAAAGCCATTTCTGTTGACCTGTTACAAAATATGCTTTATGTGAGTAAATAGGTGCATTTTGTAACATTTTTCACATCTATGACCGTTTATTAAAATAACATAGGATTGTTTACTTACTTTTCTCCCTCAAGGTAGAGATTCATCCAGACTGTCAATAATAAAACAATCGTTTATTTAGCTACCCATAAATTTAAGTACATACTGTTTAGCCAACAGTTGCATACATAATTCATCAGCAAAATAAATGGCTCTGAATTATCGATATGATGTTCATGATGAATTCTGTATTTTGGCGTCCTTGTTACATCTTCAAAAAAAAGATTTCGATGATATTCGCTTGCCAGTATTTCTTTCTGGCATTATATATTATTCTCTATTTAACTATTCCTTGCTGTTCTCCATAGCACGGCCTCTTGTTCTGTGGTTGTGGTATGAGTTTCTGGCCGCCTGCTAGGCATTTATTTGATGGTTCAGCACCAAGTGCATATTATGACATGTTGTACTAATTGGACAGAGATGATTAATGCCTATTTTGCAACCCTGTCAATTAACGACAGCACTTCACAAATCTAGCTTGTAGCCCTTGTACCGATCGGTAATTTTCCTATCATCCTACTGCTGGTCGTTGAGTATTCTAACAATATTATGTTCTAATGAACCTAAAGCACAGGTGCAACGTTGATACCTTGGTGGGCCAATAATAACGCTGAAAACGCGAATGCCAATTTAGGTTATTGTAGCCGGTCCGAAAGTGCTATTTAAAAAGGTAAGTGTTCTATTTGTATTGCTTATATTGCCGTCGCGTTTTTTCTTAATGTTATTTTTCCCTAGCACTATATATTCAACTGCTCACTTCCATGATACCTTAACTTGGCCTGTTGCTAGGTAGTTGTGAAATGAAAACTCTACAAGGCATTTATCTTGGGTAAAAATTACGTGGCTCTCACGGGTCTGATGGGTCAGACAGTAAAATTATTTTTTTGGAAATTAGTTAACAGACTTATGACCAGCACGTGGCATATTTCTCTAAAACACTAGAGCGGGTCAATAAATGTTGATTTGAGAAATAGATTTATAAGAATTAGTGCAATGCAAATGGTTCTATGCTACCGTCAAGCAAAAATAATAATTATGTCGGCGATAATTTGGTAAACGCAAGTAGCTTTATTGCGCTTTATAATCTCTTTTTCTTGTAGTGCAAGCGTAGTTAGCAAAAGTATAGTGGGGAAAATGTCAAAAGTAGTTCACAATTTGGAATCGATTTTGCTTTCTTACATATATATATTTAATTACAAATCTGTGTGGGACAATATAAACCGGAAAGTTTCCTTGCTGAAATTTTGCTGCTATATTACCTATGATTTTGTAAAGATGGCATGTTCCGAATTGATTGCTGATTAAATTGTGGAGATTCGAAACATTACACAGGGTTATATATTGACTCAATTAAGAGTAATACTTACTGTTATCTCAACGTATCACTTACTCGACCTCTGTTTCCTCAATTTAACTCTACTGTGCGTGCTACATTGTGCAAAATTTGACAAATTTGTCTTAGTGACCTAAAGGACCCCCACTTGCTTATCCCGGCGTTTCAATTGCGCAATAATAGTAGACTCTTTCCCATCACTCATTTGTCAAAAAAGAGGAAAACATTGAATTTATTGTGCGATAAGTTTTACGCTACCATCTCATCTGTAACAACTGCCGGAAGGATATTGAGCAGCAAGTGGCCTACTAAAAATCCTGCCAAAAATTCTGAAAAACATAAATGTTGGTAACCCAACGGAAAATACATGTTTTCATTTGACCATGGGGATTGTGTGAAAAGTGATCTTGCGAAAGCTCAAATTAGGTTTGCAACATACTCGATTCGAATGTGTAGAGCTAATACAAGCAGAAAAGTTAACATGGCAAATAGGGTTTCATATTATTTTATAAACGTATGGAGAGGCTTGGAACTAATTATTTAGGTGTCCGAGAAGATATTTTATTCGATTAAGGCACTGGTTGCAATATTGACAATGCATGTAGCCTCCACTGTTTCTTAACCAACGAAGCCATCGTTCCACCAGATTTGTTTGCCTATATTGAATGATCAAGAAATCAATAATTAACGAAGGTTGTAGGAAATATTTTCTCAACCAAAGAATATGATATAAAAGTGGATAAAGTAAGGCTGTCGTTTGTTAACTTAAATTGATTATAAATTGAAGCAGGCATAGTTTGACATTGAATTTATGAACGACTTAATGGATTTTTGTCATTACTCGTGAGCAGCCGAATTTTAGTTATAATTTCAAGGTCCATTAGTTTACAAGCAACATCGCAAAGTTTAGTGCGGAGAGTGACTTAATACATCCAGCTTTCGAATTTACTTGAGAATTCACTATTTATCTACTCAGTATCTACCTATTAATCGTGGTTAAAGTTACATGCATATGAAAGCGAATATAATCGTCTCAAAACACTTGGAAAACTACATCAGAAATTACAAATCAATTTCAGTTTATTTATAGTCCAATAAGCCTCGGAAACAAAGTTGTGTATATAGTTTATATTGGGAAATAGCCCGGATGACGGTAATGTAGAGGTTCGTTTCATTCTGAGCTATAACACAGTAAGAATTTGTAAAATAAACAAATAAGTAATTTGCGTTAAACAATAAAATGTTATTTTAGTATGTATAAAAACAAATGCATAAATAGTCCCGTATTCTGATTAGGGTGAAGGATACACGACGGAAAGCAGTCGTCTAAAGATCTCGTGACATAAATATATCACAAAGGGTTTTGCATTGCCACAATTGTGTATATGCCTCCTTGGATGTTATCAGGATTATGACACCGTCCAATTTTTGCTGTATACTAATATCAACTGACGGTAATGGGTTATGACACTTAGTGTAAACGTAAGAAGTTATCGTCAAGCCGTTAGTGGGATATTAATAACGTTAGATACATTTTTATCTACGCTGGAGGGCGTCTTACGGCAGTGAATCAAGCAGGAAGAAAACGTTTGGTCGACATTCTAATGGACTGTACGGCGCGGCTAGACTTAACTGATGACACTTCAGCAATGTCTTGGCTGAAGTTCAAAATACAGTCGCATGTGTGCTAAGGGATTTTTAGGATCTGATAAACCATAACGCCAATAACGTCCGCAGCACATTTTTAGTCTTCACAACATGAGTGAGCAGGGGAGGCGGACAGATATCTGAAGTTATTCCTCGCTCTGTTTTATACAGCATAAAAAGCAGTAAGCTATTACTTATGCCATGGTTGCCATGCTTTGACAGCATATTCCCTATGCTGTCTATTGTACGCTGCAAGCATTTTGTAAAGACTAAGGCGCCAAATATCCCGAAAGTTGAACATAACGCCCGTCGTGTGATCACTGATGAAGACCAGAAACAGGCGAGGCCCGTGTCACGAGACCTGAGTTATGATTCGCTGGAATTTGTTTGATTCTTAATGGGTGCTTCTTACCCTCAAAAACAGTTGAAGTTGAAATTCGCCTATCTAACCCAAACTGGGATTATCGATTCCCTAGTCCTGCAGACTTCGCAGTAGAATGCAATGATAATGACGGTTGAATGCCGTTGAGAAATATAGATAGAATATATCTACTCCCACACCAAGAGCTACAGGTGCCGTCCAGCATGCACGAGGTATCTACCGAAGGGTTGTACAGTACCTGAGATAGCTAAGTCTTGGTTGATCCAAAAGGGTAATTTTGTTGCTCTTTAGGTGTCACACGAGCGCCTTAACTAAAATGGATTCCATGGTATTGGAGACCACCGAAATACAGTTTTCGGGCACAAATTAGCTGGTCCTACATGGCTATCACTTCTTTTAAGAATTTATTGATGTAACCGTGCTTCCACATCGTGGAAACAAGTATTTTTCAAAAGTATTCTTGTAAGAGTATTGATAACGATTCAGCAATAGCCATGGCTCTAACTCTCAATTTTGTCGGTTTAATGTTGTCTGCATTAGAGGAGCTGAACTTGCGCAAAAACATCAGCCGTTTCAATACAGCTGTAGTCGTGAGATGTGATAACGTCCTGATGGCGACAGGATCAGCGTAGGCAAGATGCAATTTGATTGTAGACAATGAAAGTGCTGCCGAAATCTTGTCCAAGTACGTTGGCCACATTTTGTGTCCTTTTGGCAGCTCGCATGCTAGTTACATAGCATGGACTCCGCACTTAACCCGGTTAAATTCTTTTACATGTCTGTATAGCAATTGGAATGGGAGCGAAGTTTCATGACTAAAAATTGTTAGTTCTTCCCTTTATCCTCCCGAACGAGTCTGACACATTAATAACCATATATTTTGTAAATATCCCATGTGTCCTCATTCGAAGGGGCTCTTTAGACAAGCCAGGTCATGTGTCCAAATGCCATGGATTTCTGAGGCTTGCTCATTAAAATCTATTTCATATTTTTCGAACGGAGAAATTTCTTTTATAATGTGCATGTTGCAAGTCCTTTGAGCCTGTCGACAAATTACCCACACGTCTCATCAGTGGCTCATTCGGATAGTAAACAAGAGTTTGTTGCCCAGTGGGGTCGGACAGGTCGTAGTTGGTTACGACGTGAAATTTCTCGGTACTTTTTTGGTTTCTGTGCTCGAAGCATGTAGTAAAAAACCAGTGTTGCGTGATGGCTGCGAACCAAAAGATTGTTACTGCGTTGATCATGAGTTCGTTATTAGTGAAAATGAAGTCCCAACTGGTAGCTTTCTTTCCGGTCCTGAAAAGCCGTGGAGATTACACATTGTTGTGCAGCGGTAAACCAAGGATTGCATCTTCCCGTCCAGCCTTGCAATGCTTACCGAGTGTGGTAGGTGTTTCTAGGGTTTGCAGATTTCCCCCTACAGAGTGTTCTAAATGGCGAATGATAGTGCCTGCATCATTTCTGAAATGTATTATGGTGGCATATAATCGCTACTAAACAAGTATCTCATTGCCTTAGTTTAGGCGGCAGAATAATGAGGCTATTTTTATAACCGTTGCGTCCATTACGCTTTCGACAGGTACATCAGAACAGTAGCAAAATAATACACCTTCTTCTTAGCGCTTGGTCATTGCGCAACAGCGACATTCCGGGTAATGTCAACCTGAAATGAGTAATCATGCCTTTCAGACACGTATCGGTGGCCAGGATAAGATCGCAATAAACTAAAGTTTGCCAAAATCGAATCCCGGCCAACTGGTTGAGAACGCCGTGTGCGATTTTACGCAAAAATTCAAGAACATCGGATGCTAGAAGGTTACCTTAACATATGTTTATTTCCAGCGAATTTTCGCGACTATTTTGGGGCTGGCTGAGAATTGTCTCTTGGATTTAATTCTTGTTTAATAACCGGTGCCGTTTCAGTATTTTGTATAGAACACTCTCTGCTTAATCATTTAAATGCAAAGTTTGGCGGATTACTTCTCTCCACTCTGCGGACGTCTGGATAGTTGCACTGCGTTCCTGATCGATAATTCGGAGAGCATGGCTAGCGGGCAAATACCGCTTATTTTGTGTTCCCTCAACCAATCGTTGCCTGGCTTCCAGCGCCTTCCGAAGTAACTCTGTTGACAGTTTAGTGGGTAACTTGTACCATATTCCGAACACACTTTAAACAAATTGTTTGCATTGCAGCATTTGTTACGCACCCTTTGATAACATAATTTATAGTTGGGTGATATTGGTAACTCTGACATTGCGTTGGCAATGACGTCTTCAAAAGGGATAGAATTTCGGGTAAGTAGCGGCACTAGCAAAAGTCTTGAGCTTTAGCTTATGGCTCGTCGGAAAGCTTGATTTTGGTGACCCAATCTTCCATCGGGTTGCTTGCGGTGTTCTCATGAGTATTGTTTCCTTTGCTGACGCTCAATTCAAGACATGTCAAATAACACATGAATGTCGCATGACAAATCACGTAGACGGCAAGCATACAGTAGCGGGGTCTCCACTTTGAAACTTAATTGAAGTCTTAACTTTAATAACCTCAACGTGCAGCAGTGAAATATTTTTAGATTTTTAGACGATGGGAACCAAATTAGTATAGTTGCCTGAATTACAATAATTTGAAAATATATTCGCATCGTTTCAATTCGTCCAGTAGATTTTCTCTGTGAGATAAGCCTCTGACTCAGGCAAGTAGGCGTAGAGTATATGTATCATGTCCTGCGTCTTTCTAGTATTTTTAATTTTGGAGAAGAGCGTGCTTCCTTTTATTGACGGAATGTTACACGGACTTCTCGGTGGCACATTGACATTTCTGTCATTTCTTTCGTTCACTGCGTAGTTTCAGACGCGACCGCTGACTTGCTTTAGGTCAGAGACCATTAAAAAGGGATAAACATGTTATCAGAATTTCATCAGCGTTAGGTAAACTTAAATGCTGAAGCTAGTTTAATGGATGGAATAATCAGTATTAATATCAGCCGCAAGAAGATTAGGTGTGTAGGAATTGAATATACTGCATTTCTTCATTCAAACACAATAGATGTAGCAGTGCATGAAGTACAATGCCCTATATAAACCCAAAAGAAGCCAACTTGGGTTGGGATTTATCTTTTACTAATTTGGTCACAAATAATTAAAAACGATTAGGATATAATCTATGGCACCCGATTTTTCTTTTCGTGATGTCAATATCTTAGTTAGAAAAAGACTATCAATTACAGGATCGAAGGCTTCATACTTGTCCAATAGATGATGATTTCAACTTAGCTGCGATCAAGAGAACTAATAAGCTCGTTTAACAACGGCAAGCAGCGTGATACAAGGAGTTGCGTAAGGGAAATTGTGATTTGAAATTTTTACTATATTTTGTATAATGAAGAGTTCGATTGTCTTGGAACATAAACAGCATCGAATCATCTTTGACAGGGAAGATATCCAACAAAAACGTCCATAGGCTTTTACCGAAAAATGGAATATGAGTTGCGGCACAATATAAATATTACTTCCGTTCCTTGAGTCACTATAATACCAGAATACGCTAAAAATTTTACAGTATCGTAAAGGGAATTCGTCTAAAAATTTTCTCGACATATAATGCAACTTTGACAGGGCTCACGAAATAACGGACATGAACTGACTATACCAGCTTATGTATCGCACATAATTCGAATCAGTTATTTTTTGGGTTTTTTGTATGTGGCTGCAGATCCCCAGTTTCAGGTTCATTCTCCTCTTTCAAAAAGGTGGCGGATGTTTCGTTTATACATAGGAGCACTCAGTATACACTTATATTTTAACAAGAGCGACGGCACTTGTAATTGATTAGCAGTGCTTCTCTTCAGCAATCTAATAAGCCCCTGTTCCATATTTTTTAGAGTGCACTTGTTTTTCATGAAAAATTTACGTAGCCTCATTAGCCCTCTACAATAATAGGCAGCTTCTAGTTTTATACAAAGAATCGAAATGAATGGCATGTATGATACGCCTTGAGCAGATTTTGAGCCTTATATCCAATTTGTGTTGCATTGGTCCTTTAACAAAGATAGCTTGTTTTATGTCCCATTGTATTCCATGTATCTATGGAACGAAAAACCTTTTTATTTATGGGTGTTAAAATATGCAATTGTACATTCGTTAAAGCCAAGTGTACGTTGGCGGTAATAACTTGTATACTCTTCTAAGTTATTTGACGACATATTCATACTAAAAACTTAAAGGTTAATATGATGATAATATCGTTCGCCAAACATTACTATGCATAACTTTGGAAAACTTAAGTCAAACCTTTTCTGCGAAAAACCAGGGTCACAATATTCCATGAAGAGGGTAGTAGCACATATACGTTTTTGGAAATTTCCATAGTCCAGACAGAGTTATTGGCGGTAACCCATAAACCGCAACTAATGTAAAGATAAATAACAAAGATTTTACTTCGTTTGGCGCTAAGAAGTAAGGCAGTATCGTTACAGCTCTTTAGCACAGTATTTTTTCAAAAATGTTCTAGCTCATTGCAGAAAACACTTGACTGCATATAAAATTTTTTACATTAATTAAACTGAATTGAAAAATATTATACATGAAACAGTTGATGTTGTAGAAGCAATTGCTTACATAGGCGAATACTGGATGATTTGATAAATTTAGTGAGCAAATTTGGGCTAACAATTAAAATCTGCTAAAGCAAATTTGGTAGAAATATCTTTACGCCAAAACCCAACAATAGTGTTTTGATGAGTTACTGAAATAATAGCTGTGGTTAGGTTAAAATTATCAAATATAGGTAAACCATCTAATGCTAATTTAAAACACATCAATTTTTTAGTATATTGCATCAATATGTTGCTACGTGGCTTAAGGAGCAACAGTTTTACAATTTAATCTCTATAATTATTATGTATAAATTAAAAACAATTTGAAATATTTAGAAACGGATTTTGTTAACATGTTTTGCTGCGTGTTTTACTGCCTGGTTTGGCAAGTTAATGTATAAATCATATCATGATCGATGGAACCACAACCAAATTCTGTTGATTAAGATAAAATTACATACCTTTTATAAAATTAGAGAATATTCAGATAATTTTACATCCTTGAATTTAGCGGATTTATTCTGCCAAATGATCCGATTTCTGTAAGCCGATTGCACTCATGCGAATGTTTGTTACATGAGCGTAAACGTGATCATGGGTGCGTTGTAATTCGTCTGGACACAGATTTCGCATGCGCATCCTTGGGTGAACGCAAAAATTGGAAAGAACAAAGGCTGAAATTCCCTGCGCTCAGAAAAATCTGATAGTGCACACAAAAATGTTCAAAAATGTTCTAGCTCATTGCAGAAATCACCTGGCCGCATATAAAAGATTTTACTTTAACTTAACTAAATTAAAAAATATTATGCATGAAACAGTTGATGTTGTGGAAACTACTAATTACATAGGCGATTACTGGATGATATGATACAAAATAGTGAGAAAATTTGGGCTAACAATCAAAGCCTGCTAAAGCAAATTTAATGGAAATATTTTTGCGCCAAAACCCATCAATGGTGTTATGATGAGTTATTAAAATAATAGTTTGGTTAGGTAAAATATTAAAAAATTAAGTGAATAAACTGGTGCTTATTTAAAACGCATCAGTTTTTAGAATATTTCATAAATATTTTGTTACATGGCTTAACGAGCAACCGGTTTTAAAATTTAATCTCTATAAGTATTAAATATAAATCAATAACAATTTGAAAAATGTTGAAAAGGATTTTGCTGCGAATTTTATTACCTGGTTTGGCAAGTTAATGTATAAATCCTATACATGATCGCTGTAACTTGAACCAAATTCTGATGATTAAGATAAAATTACATACATTTTATCAAAGTGGGGAATCTTCAGCTAATTTTACACCCTTGAATTTAGCGGATTTATTCTACCAAATGATCCCATTTCCGGAAGCTGATTGCACTCATGCGAAGCTTTGTTAAATGAGCGAAAACATGACCATGGGTGCGTTGTAATTTGTCTGGACACACAGATTTCGCATACTCATCCTTGAGTGAAGGCAAAAATTGGAAAGAAAAAAGGCTGAACTTTCCTGTGCTTAGAAAAACAGATAGTGCCCTACAGCAAACGCCATGGGGAATGCATCGTTATTAACTTCACTGCATTAACAGAGGACTGGCTCGAATGAAGCTGGGAATCTACTCCAATTTGTGATTTCCATGGCAGTTACGGGGGCAATTAGTCAACAACAGTTATAACCATACGCAGAGTAAATAAGAAAATAAGCAAAAGTTTTGCTGCCATATAACACATTCAATGCAAATATGCACGTAAATGTATGCACAAATTGTTGATTCCGACATTGGAGAAGGGCAAGTATCCTGGGCCTTTTTTAAGAATATAATTAATTTCACTTGCTTTATACTTGACACTTTAAATATGATCTATTGAAAACCAAATGCAGCACAATACGTTTTATATATTAATTCAACAATCCATAATTTATATAGTACCCTTCGTTTCCTGCAGTCAATAACTTCAAGTATTGAGCTTTATTTTGCTAGCTGTTTCGCAAGACTACTTTATACGCGTAGAGGAAAATGCCCACCCGTCCTCCATCGCATTTTATCGCCACTTACTCCAAACGTGATACTATATTTCAGCTCTTAATCGGAAACAACTTCAACATCACTTTCTCCAGTACGATGTTTCAGGATTCGTATTTAGTCAAGCCAAACATTTAAAAATATTTAGTCAGTAAATCTGCATTTTTACTCTAACGTATTTGGATGTATGAAGCATATATTTGAGGCTGTGAAAACCTGTATCTTCTCATATGTAGTTTGAAGCTACCCACTCGAAGTTGGTGATGACGAAAAGACGGCATTCGTATTCATGTTACCCGATTAAAATTAGTTCATTGATTTTTGTTTCTTTTTGGCCCATTCAGAGTATGAAGGGAGTGAAATGCATTTCAGTTAGATGCTTTATTACTTTACTATTCCACTTTAGGAACGTTTACTCTTTTATTTGTTCTTTAACTACCTGAGATTTTCACCTAACATTTGAAGGATATTTCAGCTTGCAAAACATTCTTCCGTTAAATATTACGATTTTACTGCAAGTATAGTTCACTTTTTAGAATATTTATTTACTACCAAAACAAACATAGTAGGATTGAGACGACCAACTAAAACTTAACAGCTCCTTGATGTGTTATTAGTAGTAGCAGTAGTAGTCTTATTCCGCTTCGTCTGTTAAACAGCGTACTACAAATATTAGAGGGAAGAAGCCCGATCGTCGCATTAGAAAATCATACCTGGCCTCATGCAATTCTCTGACTGGACGCTACCGTTTGTACACAATTATGATGTTCAATTTGAGTGATTTAACTAACAGTCTACCACTTTTATAAATTATACAACTTAATCCTTCGTCACAGAAATAGCGTTGCACTCCATCGCGAGTTCTGGGCGCCGGAAAGAAGAGTTCCGTAGGAATAATAAAATTAAACATACAAATCTTTGCAGATGTTAAAAAGCGGTTGGTTTACGAAACTGTTGGCATCTTGTGTCATCCTTTCATCAAAAATGGAATTAAAAGCTAACAAAGCAATTTGGGCATTCTGTTTCACATTTTAATTATTTGACAGATAATGTGACGCACTTCAAAAGCGCGGCAGAAAACACTGTAATGAAATCGCAGGAGATAGGTGCAACTGGTACAGGAAGCAAAAATATGCGAACGATAATTCCCGAGATCCATGTAATTTCTTACGAATCCCTCTTAAAGCAAGAAATTTGGGTCTCACTAACGCACATTTACTTAACGTTGAATTGACTGATGTAACTACGCAGAGGAAACTCCTGGTGTGAGGAATGCATGCGGCCAAAATCTTACTGCGTGACCGGCAAAAGATTTATTAAACCGCTAACAGATTTAAAAACGATGTTTTCATTAAACCCATGTCCAAAATAATTTTAATTACATAAAAATCACACCCCAAGCTAAATGTATAAAATGTGTTGAAGAAAGATATGGCCCACCTCTGCTTGAACCCCAAACTTAGTTCAGTAAATAAAGATCCTCATTACGTTAAAGGAAAACACCTATAACTAAACAAAATTCCCCTTATGTGGTCCTTAATAATCTAATTAATTTACTCGATCATATAACACTTAGTGTTCCAAACTTGGAGAACTTGCAAAGTCATCGCATGAAATCGCTTCGGTTTTACCCACCCCAGTTCAAATTCCTATTTACTTTGCCATTCTAACCTATAAGGCTCATATCTTAGGTGCGCGTTAAAGGATGGAATTGCTTACACTTTATACCTTAAGCAATGTACAAACACACTCCGATTAAGCGGGATAGCCTGACGGTAATTTGCGATAGATGAAGCCAAGGTATGTCCTTCTTCAATTTTTCACACAAACTTTTGTTATTTCTCAGTTTTTTATAAGAAAATATACAGAATGCTTAAGTCCAATATTCGTGAAAACATTAATCAAATAATTCCTGATTTAGCATAGTTTATGCATTTAACGCGCACAATCCTACACTTGATGTTTTGGCTCATGGAATATGTTGATTTCCAGAATGTGTCGCGCAACAACATACCACTTGTAGTATTGCACGCAGGAAAGACTAGATGCGCGGACTATTTTAACGATAATTTTTTGTTGGTACCTCGAATGGTGTAACCAAACCAATGGTGTAAACCAAACAACCAAACAATCAAAGAGAAAGTCTGCAATCTTCGTAATGACCTTCTATCAGAGAACAATCCAAATTCCTAGTGACTTATATATGTCAATATTAATCCCACCACGCACTCCATGTTTCAATAGTTTAGAACCGTTAGGTAGTAATGCTAATCTTTTAAACTTTAAGGGCACCTATTTTCTTAAACATTCATTTGACAAGCACTGATTAATTAAACATAGTTGATGTTAACGATATCATTGGCATTTATTTGCTGTTCTCTTGAAAATTGACAGATAAGTTGTTTACTTAAGTGAACGAGCATAAAATACCACGGTTTGGAACATGGCTATATTGAGCGCAGCGGCAACTTGTTATATGTGGTAACTTGGGTAATGATTCCCTAGGCTTTGCGACACAAGTAGTTTTTCCATGCTCAGTATGATGAAATGATTGATCCTGTCCCATATGCAACAAGACATCTTAAGAAACAAAAAGCTCTTCTGCAGGTGTGCTTATGGACAATGGTTTCACTCAGGATTTCGTAGTATTACTCTATATAACATAAAATTCCATGTATGTAGATTTTGTATTATAATTTTCAGCATGAGCGGCGCACTGCGTTTCGGTTTAAAACAAAGATAAATCAATCAAAATAATCCAGGTAATCTTTAAGTCGCAATCGCTTTAATGCATGAAGTTACAAAATCCGCACATAATAGAACATTTAAAAACGAATGACGTTATGGTTAAATGCAGTATATATTTTAGTTTTTCACCCCGTACTTTTTATTCCAATATGAAGGGAACCCTCATAACTCATTGGGTGATCTGTATCTGGGACTGCGTTAGTCCGGACTTGCATATTCGTGTGTGACCTCGTCTGTGTGTAATCTCGGCATATCTTTCAAACATGTTCTAGTTAGTAAGTAATTGAAAAATTGATCGATGCAGTTTAAGTCTACGTACAACAAACGTTATTAGGCGAGTGCAGTTCTGGTCAATTATGAAAGAAAGGATTATTTTACATTGCTATTTATGGGCCTTAAATTTAAATGGCTAAATATGCATACGATCAATTTTCATACACGTAATTCCCATCATGGACTTGGCTAAGCAACTTTCCTCTGGATAAATTGATAACCACCTTCATATAAGTATGCGATATACATTTTCTAAATAATGACACAAATAGATAAATACAAGCAACTTATATTCTAATTTGGCACCAACTCTTTGGGAACTCCACAAAAAATTTGCTATTCCTATATAGTATAATTTATTTCTCTCTGTACGTTCTATTACAGTTTAAAATTAATTCATTTAAGTTTCGCTACTGTTGTCATCGTGAGCTCGCTATGCTTTGTTTATGCTGATTAGCTCATCTATTTAGATATGTCTACTATTTTGTGCACTAATTGCACAAGTAGCTGCAAGCGTTCAAACGTCTTGTGATGTTGTGAAAAAAATTTGACTACAAATATGATCACGGATGCGTAACGTCTTTTTGACTAAGTATAACTTATTTTTTCTTGCACATGGTTGCAGGCTTTATACTGGTAACGTTTTCAGTGGCATTATCATTATCTGTAGGGAAGCAATTACATGACATTCTATAGAGAGTTAATTCCAAAGTAGGCATCGTATCTTTTAAATGGAATCTCTAAAGGATACCGACATTTGATTCTGGAATGTCTCGAGGCAATGCTAGCATCATCAGACAGCACATCAATTTACTTATGAACGTAACATTAGCCCTCAAAGTCAGAAAACCTCAGGTTGAAAAAAATTTATTAGAGCTTCGATAGTGTATATCGTGTAATATTGAAAATACAGTTATTCAATTATAAGGAAAAGGAAGAATTGTTAATTTTTAGGTGCAAATTTGTCCCAGTTTGAAACAGACAGACAGCCAAGACCCACTCGGAAAAGCACAGCACGAACGTTTCGTCGTTTTATGATTCTTCCTTAGCGAGCACCCCTCGAAAACTGCCGGGTATGCATAAATTACATTACCCTTGCGATTCAGCGAATTTAGCCACTAAGCAATAGGCGATGGCAACGGAGCGCTATGACTGAAATTTAACTGTGACATAGCGCGTCTCATACTCCACTGTCTTGCATGTTATGCAAATGCACAAAAGACAGCCGGCCCCTAGAGCGATGACTTCCTTTACAAGCCGCAACTAATCGAGGTAGCATGTAAGCCGATAGGGCGACTAGTAATCAGTTTTACGTATTAGGGTCATTTATTAGTTGTCCTGCGTAATATATTCGAGGAACTGGGAAGCCACAGTTTAACCGCCGCAGAGCAACATGGCTTTCGTCAAAAACATTCGTGTAATACAAACCTATTAATTGCACGTAATAGGTGTACTGAAGCTGTTGATGATGGTGTAGGAGTCGATGTCATCTACCTGGATATTTCAAAAGCGTTTGATTGCTTAAACCATCGCAATCTCCTTCAGAAGCTTCGGAATTACGGCATTGGCGACCCCAATCCTGAGTTGGATTGAGAATTTTCTACAAGAACGACGGCTAGTGCTGAGAGTTCGAGAATTATTTTCTCATGAAATCGATGTGGCGTGTGGAATACCACAAGGCTCGGTTCTTGGACCTCGTCAATTCTTGGTGTTTATTAACGATTTGGAGAGATCAATTACTACCGATTTCCTATTTTTCGCTGATGATATCCAGATATGGCGAAGGATCAGAGGACCGGACGACCATGAACGGCTCCAGTGTGATCTTAACACAGTTTAGAACTGGTCAGTTCAAAAGGCTCTACCGTTTAATGTGGACAAATGTCGCGTTGTACAATTACGCCATAGACATAACTACACTTTTTACTTGGGACCAACGGATTACAGAATAGCTCCAAGGAAAGTGACCTGGGTGTGATCGCACAGAGCGACCGCAACTGTTCAAAACAGGCTGAGTTAGCTGCGGAATGAGGCAACCAGCGCATTGGCATGCTGCGAAGATTTGACCCGTTAATCTTCCAAATGATGCACAATTCATATTTGCGCCCGCATGTTGAATACGCTATCCAAGCTTGCAACCTTGGTTGAAGCGTGACCTAGAAGCGATAGAGGCACCACAACCAAGAGCAACCAAGAATGTATAGGGCATGCGCTATCACTCTTACCACGGAAGGCTGAAGTTGCTGGAAAGTTTCAGCGGGTGCTATCCAAGGCTGCGCGGCGATCTAATATTAGCGTATCCGATACTGAGTGACCCCAACCACCTATGCCGCAATTTTCTGAAACTTAGCCACAACACGCAGCACATGGGTAACTGCCTAAATTTGAAGGAAAAATATAGCCGTCTAGAGGGTCGACGGAATTACCTTTCCACTGGGGTTTGCCAACCCTGGGACCCACTCCCAGACTCAGTTGCATCCTCTTCTAATTTGGATGTTTTCAAAAAACGATTAGATGTTGCTCTTAGCTCCCAACATTTTGTTACCTAAACTCCCCTACTGTGGATTACTCCAAGCATGCTTTTCAACAGGATTTATGTACCAAATGGACCTAAGTGAGCGACCATATTTTACTTTTCTCAATCCTTAACGATCACTGCACCCCAGTGTCTTTCTGAAGGTTTACGCCCGATAATTTATTTTAATTTTACACTGATGTTACTTATCAAAGTATTCATCTCGGCAGACGTTCGATAGATAACCCAGACATATTTTGTTTTCATCGTATTCACCGCAACCATCTTACTGGACGTGCCAAACACTTGTTTTTATCCCGTGATAAATCATTGTTCATCGTTCATTGAATGTAAATCGGACGGCGCTGGCCCATTGAACCACGACATGATTGAAGGCCGCCACCTTTAGAAAGATTATGAGATCTGCTGTTAATATACTTTATTTTTAATATTATTTGGTTTATCATCTTTAATGAGTCGTCTTCTAGTACTTAGACAGAAGGAGACAGCCCCACATATCCAGGAAAGCGCTAGGTCACCCTTATGTAATACTAGGACTCGCCCGAAGGGCGCACCTGAGGAACCCTGCCTACTTCCAAACCACGACATTATCCTTGCGAGTCAGCGGACTGACAATACTAATATCTAACTGCTACATGGCGCAGCTCAACCTCAACCCATGGAGGTGGCATGTAAACTCCTAAGGCGACTGCTAAGATGGTTTAAGTGGTTTGGTATTTATTCGTATTTCGGTGTAAATATTGTCCGTTCTAATCTCTGGTCCATAAGCAACGTTCGGACCCTATCCTAAGTGGATAGCGATTGGGAACCTGGGTTGATCGATTTTTCACTTGTTTTAATAGATTAGTGTGAAAGAGTACATGACGACACTGTACCTATGTACGGTCGCTGGTCCATGCCAGGTAAAGTCGTAGTCCGTTAATGAAGCCGTTCAGTAGATAAATGATTATGAGGCAGCCCGTTCTGACTCTTTCAAGCCAGTCAGTCGTCCCTATGAAACAATTGGAACGAGCACAATAAGTAATCATTTCTACGGATGGTCTCACTTATGTGACGTACGTTTTCCATTCTCGAAGGTTGAGATATATCTGAGGATCGGAAGCGATAACCTAAATCAGCACTGCGCATCTGATCAGAGGCGCTGGAGTTCTAGTGATCCGTATGCAGACAGAACTTTATTGGTTTGAATAGTCTTGGTTCCGAGAAACCTGCCCGTTTTCAAGGAGGAACAAACTGCGTTACGCGCAGTGAATTGCTTGCATAATATATATACTGTTCGCTGCGAAACACCGACCAACATCATTTATTCTAACAAAGTGCATGAAACGGGCTTCGACGGATTGGTCAGTCTATGATCTGCCACGTCCATGAACGACAAGCGTGCACTCAAACACTTGGAGACATTTGTAAAAGAAGTCGGTGGTCATTACAAGGTCGCGCTACGATGGCAATCTGAGATGCTCCGGTTAAAGGATAATGTACAGATCGCACTGATGAGACGCGTTGAAGAACTGCGACTGTCAAGGGATTCTACCCTACTGAGTTGCGTTGGAAGGATACGTAGCTAAAGGGGACGCTGAACTGCCTCCGCCGCAAAAGGAACAAATCAAAGCAGAAACGCGGTACCTTCCACATCCGTGTAAACCAGTGAAGTAGGAGTAGTTTAAGATTATCGGGCGATGTAATGCGGAATTTCTCTCAAACAACAGTTTTCGCATGGTCCAGATTTGTCAATGATTTTAGTGGGTTTTACTTTGCGGTTTAAATTCTAATCAAGCGCGATTGATCCGACAATGAACAAGTTTCATCAAATCAATTTTCCAGTCATGACGTAGATTGCTTGATATTTCTATGATGGAATAAAGTAAATATCTGCTTAGTTCCTACTGTATATGACGTGACTGTACCTCCGATTCGAGCCAATTCGTCATCTACTTTTCAGATTTTGCTCTACATTTTGACATTACCTTTACTCTATGTGAATTCTACTCAAAAGTTTGGAAAATCGCCAGAATTTCTTTTATTTGGCGGTTGCAACTTCAGGCTTGATAATATTATTGAAGCGATTAAACTTTCATGCATCTTCCTGTTGCATTGTCAAATGATTGATTTAACAAATCGGAGCAGTACTCGAAGCGATATTATCGCGCATTTGACTAAACTATTGCTGTGGGACCCAGAATTCAATATCTTACTGACATCAACCGCTTTGAAGTTGTCCTTGATTTAAACTGGAACCTCCCTCAAAGCCTTAGAAACTTCAACCTTGTGAGTTTTCTTTGTGTTAACTCGCGGTGTGATACTGTCATTTGTCGCTTCCTCTGTGATCCTCTCAGCCACATCGCGCTAACATTGTTATTATTAATGCTTCTTTTGAAAAATTTTCTAGAAAGATTACAGATGGGGACGACACTCTATCCATAGAAAATGAATGGAGTTAAAATCAATGGTTATTTAGCTTACATGGAATTAACAGCTGTTCCATTGAACGTTGCGCCACTCCTTTGGCTGCAATACTTCTTCCGTATGGTTACGCATTTTCCGATGCATGTGTGACCGGGTAATTTGCTGCTTTTAATTTGCGATGCGAAAATGTCACAGGCATTGTAATTCCACCTTGATTGTTACAAAGTCCAGAGTTAGTTCTATTCAAAACTTGTTTATACCTAGAATAGAACCCGTCGTTGCTGTACTTAACGTGCGAACGGCATTGTAAGTTCTTGAGGAAATGAGTCTCAAACGCAGCATAAAATTTTGGACGCATTCAGTGGTACCTCTAAAGCTGTTTCTAATGGTATTGGGTGCATTTTGAATTATGTTGCTAACGTAGTTTGTGTTATACAACAGTATTCTAATCCCAGTCATTGGCGTTATCAAATCTCACAGGAGAACCCAGCTGATATAGCTTTAGGAGGAAATGTTATATAACAAAAAGGAAGTTAAGTCATGTTTGTTTGTACCGAAATGTCTCGTTCCTGCAGAATTTTCTAGACCCTTGAATTTGGATGAATTACCACCGTAATGTTTGCGGCCCGATACTAGTCGTGTCCTCTTACGCAACTTAAAAAATAGTGCATAAGTAAATTTAACGGCTTTCCTACTGGGACTTTGCTGAGTAAACATTTAGTTACCCTACTACGTTTTAATTCTTATTTCGTAGATATATTTCTGAGAAGCGCTACGCCAAATCAACCAAGTGCTGTAGAGGACTCTGAAATCCGCCAAATTACGCTTCGTTTTGTTCAACTAGTAAAGGTGAAAGTATTTCACTGTAGTTATGTCACCTTTTACTCGAGGAGCCCAAGGGAGCAGTACGAAAGTTGAAACTAAAGTCTTACAGGTTGAGATACCTTACGCTTTTGATCAGTAACTTTATACCTCAAGTAGGCGAAAGATTTATTCAATTCTCGAATTTTCTAAAAGCGAGACATCCAAGTTTATTTCCTCACTTCACTAACTTGTTTTATAATAATTTATCATAACGCCAATAGACACTCCGGAGTTCAGCATGCACTGTACTATCTTCACCAGTGTTATTGGCTTTTGGAAGATGCTTCCACCGTTAGATATCCGCTGTTTAGCTGTGCTAGCTGTCTGATACACTATGCCAACCAATTGAGTCAGCTGATGACGCCGATTAGAACCGAACAGTGTCGGACCTTCCGTCAAGCGTTGAATGCAGTTTGAGTTGGTTACTTTTGAATTTTAATGGCATGACGCGGCCGTGTGCATGAAAAACGATATAGATGTACTCATATTGATTTTTCTCATCCCATAGAAACCGATAGCTTTTTTTGTGCATTTCGAGATTTTCGGCTATATGTGCTTAGACGACTGTACTCTACAGAGCATATAGGCAGCATTTATGCGGGGTTGAAGCTGATTTACTCGACCTCTTAATGAATTTGGAGCCTGAGAAGTTAACAAAATCTCGGCTGTCACAGAAGATCGATTATACGTATAAACTTCATGCTAGTCATCGTTTAGGACATTGGAAACGAATGATTCCAACTAATTGCGAATTGCTGTGTTACATTCTCGACGGCGAGGGCGTAACAAAAGAACTACTACTGACGACACCCGCCAAAGTCGAAAGCATACGAAATGTAACTGACGCACCTGAACCCATGACAGCATATCACTGAGAAAACTGTTGATAATGGCAAACGGCCAGCCGCTCGAAAGCACGACGAGTAAATTACCGATGAATCTGAGTAGAAACTAGAGGCTCGTAATACATATTTCCGATATGTTTTGGCATAGATGGATTAGAGTGTGCTGACGAAAACTACAGCAGAGATAGTAGTGATAAAATAACGTTAGAGAGTTCAACCATTGTGCTCCAGTGCTAGTTTGTGCTTTACGCACCTCAGTAATTCTGTGGAAAAGGCAGATGTTGAGTAAGTAACGCAAAGCAAACACCATCTGCTTAGACAGGCTTTGCTGAGGACAAGCGAATGTATCTTGTGAAATGACGTCATATACCTCCTTTTGTTAAACGCATGCGAACGGTAAGATGACGAGACTGTTGAAGCAATTGAAATGGATCGAAGACCGCCGGGATGGTGCAAACTCCAAAAAGAATTTTGAATATGCAGCTAAACATGTCTGCCTTTATCACCGCCCATACTGCCGCGAAAAATTTGGTCAGGAAAACCAAACCACTTACTGACAAATGCATTAAATTAGCAAACTCAACACCATTCCTTGCCCACAGTAGCTGCGACTGCATACGCCATGTTTCCGCGACATAGACAACACTCAAACCACTATGTAACGAACCGTTAACACGTAGCATGCTATCCCTGACTGCAATGCACATGCTATTTTGGTTGCCGTCAGCGCGGTTCGCCAAGCCAGTGATGCATTCCAGACTGTCATTTCGCATACACAGGCAAAGCGTGCGAGGGGGATATGATTATATTCGCGCCTTGTGCTTTTGAAGGCAACCGCGGCTACGTCCACTTGGTCCACGGTCTTGTAGTTGTGTACAACTTATTTGCTGCATCCAGCACAGTAGTTCTCAATTTGCTCTATTATGCTTAACACTATGAATTTAAGAGATACTTCGCATCCCGGACAGCCTTGTATTTTTCCAACCTCTGCCTTGACCCCTAAACTACTGTACTTGAGTTCAACACCAGTACACCGCACGCTAAACGTAATTGCCTATACACTTAATTTGATCTGTCAACATTTCGATACCTAATATCATTCATTTTAGTGCAGAATACTCGGAAGAAATGTATTTTACATGGTGAACGTACAATAATATTAGGGACGGTTTGTTCAATTGCCCGTCAAATGGAGAAGCTAAGGCAGTAGCGGTCTACATTTACTATGTTATCCCTATCCACAATGGTGACATTGATGAAAAGGATGGTAGAGCTACCAAGGGAGTCCGCGTATTTGAAAAGGTTTTATGCCATCGAGGTGGTGGTCAACATGAAAGCGCAACTGAATGTCGACGCCAAAAAGAGTTAGCCGAAAATGTGGGAACATAGCAAGGATATTTGGCGTGAGTATACAGATCGGCCAAGCCGCATCCTAAACAGCTAAACGAGGATCAATTAAAACAAAGCACTACATTTTGCGAAGGTAAGGAAGAGGTGTAGATTATATACAGCTGAATACTGGGCCCAGGCTAAGTTTAGCGTCATCCACTGTGGAGCTCTCTATACAATGGCAGAAGGTAATGGTAATGACAGATACGGCAGCCACATAGATTATCATTCGGGCAACGCTTTGCGGTAATTTCCCCTTGTCATTGCGAACTTCCAACCCTCGGATATACATAGGTGAGCGGATTCGTGCTCTCGGTACATGTGTTGCGCATGCACAATATGAGATTGTGATATAACAGCTTACTCTGTATATGCTTTCGGAAAAGCTATCGAATCAAATCGAAGGATAGGAATGGATGGACTCACCCACTAATAAGTTGGATCTTAAGAAATCCAGTCCTTGGAGTATAAGAGCTTTTAAAACAACACGCAGATTTGAATATGGAGGAGCTCGGAAAGCTAAAATACGTTCAAGTTACAATAAGAAAGAAATTAAATTAATCGAAGGCTGAACACTAAGGGATGCCATAATACACCAAGTAAAATATTGGTCAAACCGCAACTCCGGGTGCTAACTGAACTGTGTCTGCCCGCTACAAATCAGACAGCCCCTGGTAAAATTGGTGCAAACCCGCCAACACTCTCCTGTGTCTGGCCTTGGTCGGACATGCGTATTTTACTACGGGTCGCAAAACATAAAGGAATTGTGCCCCAACTTCAATGGCTGCATGTGATGGATTTCAGGCAGATACCAAACTGTCTTTGCTTGGTCTGCTGGAGCTGCATCTGCTCCCCAATACCTTCTTGGATTAGAATCTTGAGTCAATGATTCCGGACAGAGTACCTGAAGCAAAACCGTTGCAACGGGACTTGACCTTAACGTGGTGCGACCGTTTGCGTACCTCATTGACCCATTCAGCTATACTGGTTGATGCCCATGAGCATCTTGAGAGCTACTCCTACCAGGTTGGTCATTGGTGAGAGGTCAGACAAACTCAGACTCCTGATCCTCCAGATTGGGGGTTTGAAATGGGATGGCCTCCATTTCTGTAAAACTAAATCACTGCCACACCGCTGCCTTGCGGACAGGCTTTTGAGCCAAAGGATTTGGATGAGGACCCTAATCGTCTTCCTGTCTAGGCCTGGGCGCTCTGGCAGTATCTCAGCCCACATACAACCATGACATTTTCTCCAAACATAAACTTCATCCTGCATCGGCCGTCGCGCAGATTATCAAGGGTCGCATTATCTGCTGCATACAGCAGGGCGGATAAGCGAAAACATGCTACTTCTTGCGCCTCCTTTCTTCTCCACCTGTTTATCTTACCCCCTTCCCGACCCCTATTATTAAACCTTCCTTCTATAATTCCCAGCTTAATTGACAGCATCCGAAGTGCCACTGGAGTAGAAGCATCTGCAGCCACCTTCTCGCGATAAGCGCCGTACGCCTATCGGCAACAGTCCCATATAAGGCCACGCTCTCCCGTTTCCATGGCGAGGTTCAGCGTTCGCAATCTAAGACAAATAACTCAACAATCTGCACTCACACGCACCTTGGGCATGCTGTGTACTGACGTGTGTTGTGTCCGAAACTAGGATCAATGAACGTAATGGTGTTGTTGAATTAACTGCTCCCGGCTTTTCCTCTCGTTATTGGTTGCACGTCTCCGGAGACGCCGATGCAGCATTCACGGGTCAAGCTGGTGTATGTATCATTCTAAGCTATAAGGCTGAGCCGTCAGTTGATTGGATTCCGGTGAACAGCCGTTTACGTGCAGTTCGCTGACGACAGCTGCTAAGGTTGATCCACGAGGAAGTACAAAACGTTGTTTGTTTGTGATTTCTGCTTACGCCCCTACCGACTGCAGTTCAAATGCTGTCAAGGAGACTTTCTCTCACGTACTGAACGCCCTACTACTCAGTGCTACTAGTTCAAACAGTAAAGTATTGCTGGGGATATGAACGCACAAGTAGGGCGTCTGAGATCTTTAGAAACTCAGCTGGGTGGTAATTAATGACTTAACTCTGAAAGGACTGACAACCGCGAGCGTCTGCTGCAACTGTGTGCGGAGCACCAGTTGTTTCTTACTAGCACTGCTTTTAGACACAGTGGGCGCCGAAGTGCCACTTGGCGTCCACCTGTAGCTGGCCAGCGATGGACCAAAATTGACCACATAGCCATAAGTTACAGGTGGCGCGGTTCCATTCTGGATTGCCGTTCGTACTAAAGTACGTGTATCGACTCTGATCATGCCTTGTTGCGCTGTCGTTTCTCCATGAACTTTACCGGAAGGCGCACAAAGCGTCTCCTCTGATTGGCAACTGAGAAACTGTCCCAGCCCTCGGTCAGGCAAGCCTATCACGAAGCACTGCATACCGAACTCTCGCTGTCTTGTCCTAATGACACTGAACTTCAGTGGAATAGGATCTCGGCCGCCATTCACGACGCAGGAGAATCTGCTTGTGGCACTATCAGTCGTCACCGCACCAGTCACTGGACATCCGAGAAGTCTGTGAACTTGTTGAAAGCTAGCAGACACCTCCCGATTGGTTCTGAACATAAGGTGACAAGACGGGCTATTAGGCGGGAACTAAAGCAGAGCCTACGAGCTGATTAGGAAGCCTGGTGGACCAGTCGGGCTCAAGAAATGGAGGAAGCAAGAGCGGTAGGCAATTACTGTAAGCTCTTCCTGCCAATCCGCACCACTGGTCCCAGAAAACCAGGCGTCAGTGAGACAATCAGAGACAGCGCGGGTGCGCTGATACACAATAAGGAGTGCCGTATGGATCGTTGGGCTGAACACTTTGAAGATCAGTTCAGCTGGCCCCCTGTTCCCGGACCTCTTCCTACTCAGATGATGCAAAACGTGCCATGGACGGTTAGTTTAGAGCCTCCGTCGGAGGCCGAGGGCCGAAAAGCGATCACAGCCCTCAATCGTTTTCGTGCCGCTGGCCCGGATTCCCTACCACCTGCACTATTCAAGGATGGAGGTGAGGTCCTCTGCAGGGCAATGATCTACCCATTCGAACGTTTTTGGAACGAAGAGAATGTGCCGGCTAATTAGAGCGCATCGATTATAGTGGCAATATACAAGAAGGGCAGTCGCACAGACTGTGCGAACCACAGGGGTATTAGCTCACGCCAATTGCAACAAAAGTACTGGCCTCGATTAACGTTCGTCGCATCACTGCAGAACGGGAATATCAGATTAGGGAAGAGCAGGCCGGTTTTCGCCCAAGACGTGGCTGTATAGACCATATATTCACTTTGCGGCAGGTGCTAGAGCAGCGCCACGCATACCGCAGACCGATAATAGCTGTGTTCCTCTATTTCAAGAGTGCGTTCGATTCGGTTGGTCGGTCAATCGATCGATCGATTCTGTTCGATTTACTCGCGCGGAAACGTGTTCCCACGAAATATGTGAACATCTTTCGTGCTCTATACTCGAACACTACAGGCCGCGTCAGGGTTTACGATGTCCTATCGGATAGCTTTTCGACTACAAGTGGCGTTCGTCAGGATTGTCCGATTTCCCCGTTTTTGTTCAATTTCGTCGTGGTTGCTATCATGGTGTGTTCCCTGACGGAATCCAAAGACGTAGGCGTTGAATTGCTGCCTGGCTAAAGATTAGTTGACCTAGATTATGCGGGTGATATTGTCTTGCTTTTCGACGATTTTGCGGCAGCACAATCAACCCTGAATATTTCTGTCCAGAGTGGTCTCATTATTTGGTATGCACTTCGCACCTTCAAAGTGCAAAGTGTTGCTGCAGTACCACCAGCCACTTGATGACCCCTTGACGCTAGCTAACGAGGAACTCGAGGTGGTTGATCATTTCACTTATTTTGGCAGCTGCATCAGCAATGATGGGCGCATAGAAACTGACGTGAGCTCACGCATTGCAAAGGCCAGAGCTGCCTACTTGAACCTGCGTCATCTTTGGCGACAGAAGGGAGTCTCCCTTCGTCTGAAAGTCCGGGTATACAAGGCCACAGTGAGGGTCGTTCTGCTCTATGGTAGTGTGACTTAGCCCCTTCGGTCTGAAGATCTGAGGCGCCTTCAAGTCTTTGATCATCGTTGTCTGCTAAGCATTGCTGGTGTCGGATGGCACCAGCGTGTTCGCAACGATGATGTGCGTAGGCGAGTACTAGTTGATGATAATCATGCTAGCTCCCTAGAACAAAAGATAGCACGGAATAAGTTGCGTTGGCTCGAGCACTTTCTACTTATGCCTGGTCACCGCTTACCTAGGAAGGCCTTGTTCAGTCTACCAGGTGTAGGATGACGCAAGACTCGAGGTGGACAGAAGTTGACTTGGCAGCGGGAAATGAAGTCACTGACAACCAAACTGGGTGCCGTTGGTCCGTCTCGCCTTCCGGGTTGGAGTCCACGTGACTCACCTTGTGCTTGGCTCGAGACTTTGCAGGACATAGCTCACAACCGACACCAGTGGCGCGTCTGCTGCCGTCTTCTAATCGGACTGCCTGTTTAAAGTGTGTTTGGTGCTGAGTTATCTGCGGGGTAATGGCTGATCATGACGCGGGGCAGTGAAAGCCGCAAGGAAGCTGTCTCGCTGATGCCGCCTTACTTTGCACGATAACCAGCTGTTTGTGACGGTATGTTGTCTACACAAGGTGTAGGCGCCTTGACTCTAAATGTTTGGTTAGAACATTAATTTTTAAGGTAAGTCCCCCTTCTCTCCCTCTTCATATTCTTTATTTCATAGGTCCTCATGGTTGTATGGCAGCGAAGCATCAGTTCAAATGGCTGATGTACTGCTGTTGATGATGATGATGATGATGATAATGATGACCTGAAGCAAACCTCCAAACCACCCACTGCCCCGTGGATCCGGTATTGTGCCGCAGGCTCCTGGAAGAGTCCTCAAGCAAGCGTTGAGGGAATTTTATCATATCGGTTTGCTTGTCCAATTTGGAGAATGAGAGCAACGAAGTCATTTACGCTTTCTCCGCGTTGCTGAGGTGATATAAAGTAACGGTAACAAGCGGAAAATAGACTTTTATGAATTCCCCATATCTCTACGTATATTTGGATCATGTGTACGATACTGGTTTTAAAGATCAACTTTATGGCGTGAGATGTTGTCCTTCTGAACTAAGTGCTTGACGGAATAATATTAACCAGTTATCATCAGACAACTAAATAGAAGGGTTCAACACTGCACAGTGTGCTCTGAGGTTGGTTGCCTGTATTCCATAGCATCAATGATGGTAATATGAGTATTGCTGAATCATCGGGTAACAAAAATGACAGTCCGACCAGAGGGTTCTTAATCCTAGTCACTATCCTTATGAATATTCCTCAAGTATTCATATTTCGTAGTTGGACAAGTAATCACAAACTCGGAGTGATAAAGCACAAACGGATAACACAAGTGGAATAATATTATGCCACATGAATCGAGGTGCAATTCAGAAACGGTAAAACAAGCCAAACAGAACAAGAATAAAAGTACAGTTAGCATCAATTAATGTGACAAGGCTGTTCAATGGAATCTTTTGAACTTGTGGTCGCTGGGGTTACCTCAACACTTGTTCCTGTAACATCACCTAGTCTAAACAAACAAACTCTCATGGGTTCGGTGAGACGTAGTTAAAAATATCCACTGACTTTTGTTTAAAATCTTCTACACCACCTTCGCCTGTTGTTTTGCGATGACTGCTTTCTGCGCGCAACTGTCCATTTAGACATCAACTGCGCAACAATTGTAATCAAAGAGGGCAAAATGAATCGTGTTGTCTTGCGAGTCAGCCTACTATAAGCGAAAATGAGCCTCGAAATCCGATGTGCCTCAAATATTGCTTTACCAAAATTGTGACTGCGTCTTTCAATGTTATCCCTGTCAGTAGGCGCACACTGTGCTTATGAGCAAATACATAAGCTGCAGCGGGTTACCACATAAAGACTCATAGTTATCTCTTGAGACACAGTGCATGCAGCTGCATGCATGCATGTGCTTGTCCGCACCAGCCACACATCAAGAAATGAATAGGGGCTGTCCAGAAAATTAATTGGAGAGTTGCTCTGTCACGTTACTTTCCGGTACCAACACATGAAATCAACCTGCATTGTGATAGGTCAAACAGTATTGATTCTTGGAAATAAATTGGATGGACGATCTGAACTTGATCCACTAGTCGGTTAAGAGTATATGTCAGCAACTGTAAATCAAACAATTTACACCGATGCAAACGATGAACCTTGAATTGTGCAACCAAATTACAGAACTGATCCGATGCCACGAAACGTTGTACAATCCAGTTCTTGGATGAACTCGAGTAGAAAGTGGGAGCTAACCCTGAAATCAGACGTCAAATCAGTCTTCAGACCATGACGCTGGGTGCCGTAAGCAAATAAATTACTAGTGGACGTCGGGATGGATCGATCGCAATCAGGTTATATTCAACCGAATCTACCACACGTAGTGGGCGGCACCTACATTTTTGTTGAAACAAAGTGATCGTAAGTACCGTATCTGCACTAAATTTTAGACAGACCTGAGATCGGTGATGGAGGCGCATCAATACCCATTGCCTGTACCGGAAGACTTAATAAACAAAAACAAATGTGGAAAATATTTTGCAAAACTTGACGAAGCTAGCGCTTACTTTCGAGTTCCGGTTGCGGACGTGTGGATAACACTGCTAACGGTTAATACCCAACTCCGACTTTGCCAGTACAACCGGCTGTCACTTGCATACGAACAGCACCGTCCATTTTCCAACAAATGGTTAATACCCTGCTGAACGATATCACCAACACTGCAGTCTATATAAACGATGCTCTGATTTTGTCCGCACACTAGCAGGACTTAATGAATACGGTGGAAAGCGCACTTACGCTTTTGTAAGAAGGTAGATCTTGATTACGAGCTTGTAAGTGTAAGTGCCGATCAGAAAGATACTCAAATTCTTCGGGTTTATCATAGACCAACATGGCGAGCACCGGCATTGCGCCATGGTCAAAGCAAAAACAGATGGATCCACCGATGGATGTTGCAGGGCCCTGCTTGATCCACGGTATCATGATTCATCACAGTGTTTCCCTACCAAACTCCTCAAACCAAAGTACCACTAATTTAGTTGCAGAGAAATGCGCAGTTTGACAAAGCAAAATGTAGCGGTCAATTCTAAGCATTACCTGACTGAGCTTCTTTGATTCTACTTGGCTCATATCACCACAATTATCTAGTACTGCAAAGTCACAGTTAAAGCTGTTCAGATCTCATTGATTATGCAGGTTCTTTGTGATTCTACACATTTAGTGCCATGTCAGTTCAATACAGTAACGGCTGTTTTTGCAAGTTGTATTGTACCTATCCGGTCACGTGTGGTAGAGGTTGCATTGTCTGCCATTTGATTACCGCGGTCACCAAGTTAACACGGTTCTAACCAAAGACACTTTCAAAAGCACTTTGGTGCACCTTCCTCAGAAGTCCTTGAGCTACAAGCCACGATTCCCAAAAATGATCAGTGTTCAGCATCGGAAACCTCTAAAGGAACGAACATCTAATCCTGACCTTTGTCGTTTCGTCCAGACACAACGAAATTCGTGCTCGATCGGATACACAGTTATGACAAATTACAAGAAAAAAGCAAAATCGTCGAGTCGCCGAAACAGTTTTCGCGCAGTAACTATATTGATGGCTGCGCGCTCGGTAGCCTAAACCGGTGTAGATTGCATGTATTTCGCCTGTGCCGATTATCGAAACTGCATAAGCTCAAAACACCACAGCTCCAACCATCGATATAACTGGCTTATCCGTGAAAGCAGTTGCTAGAGAGTTGTAAGATGCTTGGTCCAATATGCGCGGAATCAATAACCTATACTTTGGTTGATTGATTATAATTTCTTAGAGAATTGGAAAACCTTATCCCGATGGACACATTGATGGCTTCTTTAAACGAATTATCGTTGTTTTCAAATTTTTCTTTGACTAAATATATCAACTTTATTGCGGATGCATAAATGATAAAATCCTTGCAATTGGAATACCTGTGCGAACGATTAAAGAGCCAAATACATCATACATTTACTAAGCAGATCTTATTGGCCGGAGAATATATCCAGCAAATAGATGAGGTTGATTTGGGTTGCTGTTTGGGCTTCTACAAGCCTATTTCTTCCTCGCAAATCTTCAAGGAGGTCCTAATTTGGCATTACATGAATCCTCGTACTTGATATCGGCTTTATATGGATGACAAGTTTAACATGCGCGAACCCCACTTCGATCCGACCCAATTGCTTGACCAGTATAACATAGCGCACCAATCGGTAAAATCCCCGTAATATCAGGAGAATGGCGGTAAAATTCAGTTATTTGGAACCTTTTTTGTGCCATTTGACTGATAGCTTACTTGAGAGCCGAATGTTCCGGAAGACAACCAGTGTGGTTCGGCACACACTTTTTCTGCTTTCCTACATTTTATGTATACCGGAATGCAATGCTTTTTCTTCACGCTCAGGAGGCTGGAATATGCAGTTTTAAAAATCAAAAGACGCTACAGCTAAAAGGTTATTCCGCCGTCTTTATCAAAAAGTAGGTATAACAGCTTTCATTTCACGGAATTCGCTGTGCTTCCGGATACATTTTTGTGGGTAGTCATTGGTAATTTACGTGTTGTTTATTGGTACGATTTCATCGGTAGAAAATCGGTCGCACATATTTGCCTGGTACTATTTACTAGGGACTTCACAAGCGTTCGCTTGTACTGCATAGGCGTAAAGCTGCTAAAGTGCAGATACTTTCCCGTCCACGTTTTTTTCGAAAGACAGAACTTTTCACCAGTGCGTTCTCCCTGCGGCTGATAAGAACGTCAAAAGATGGAAGAGAGTTATGTTGTTCGACTTGGCAGGGAACAATCAAATTGACACGTCAGGAGTTAAAAAGCGCCACTCGCTGTGCGATCTGCATTTCTGTTGAACTGAACACCAATATATCATACACTTAAAGCTTTTAATAGGGTAACTGCGCTATTACTTTGGATAGGGTCGTTCTATTACCAGCATGAAGAAATCCGCTAGTATGGGACCCAGTGGGCTTCGCAAGGCTAACATATGGCCGTATAGATGGTATCTCACTTTTATCCGAATATTATTAAATATCAGTTCACTTTCTCTTGTAGCGCAAGTACCTCAGGCACATGACATAGGAGGATAGCGAAGCAACATGTTTCTGTGCAACATGGTGCCGTGCAGAATATCGGCAGTTCGATCGTCTTACATTTACTCCGTACTGTCCATCAGATTCGAAGTATTCTACAATACACCGAGGCCCAACTCCAAACGAATCAGAAAAACCTGATGAGTCACAGCTGCAGCCATCGAAAGCAGAGTAATCCAGTCGGACATACGCAAACATAGAATATTCGTACGATCTCTCATATCGACAGAGCCATAATGTCGGACCGTGCTTATGGCTGTCAGTGCCTATCGCAGACCTACCGGGCAACGCGTCCGTAATTTGAACGTGTCTGCCTCTTCGCGCGTGCTCGCTGGACATGAGATTTCTAACTGTATTGTGGATTATTGGTTGACTAATTTGAGGCAACTTATCGCATCCTCAGCCTTCGCTACTTTATCACATTTTAGTTTCGTAAGTGTACAATTTTTACTGTATCGCAAAGGAATGCTCTACGCAATTGTTTTGTTTCTTATTTTCGTCGTGCCTTGTGCTTGAATTTATGCAAACCTTTCACCTTATTCTTGTCGTATAGAATGGGTGCTGACTTTTTGGGGAGGCGAGTTTGAGCGAGTCTACTTTCCTTACAGGCATTCATTTTATTTGCTTTACAATGCGATAGTTTCCGATTTTCTCCTCCCTAACAACAACCGAGGTCGATATTGGCTAGTACTTAAGTCAGGTTTTTTGTACTTTCATTCTAACCTGGCTTTCGGCGAGCGCCCACCATCCTTGTTCACACCAGGCGGATCGATTAAAGGCGGGTTGCCTCTCTACCCCAGGAACGTGTGACAAAAAGCGAACAAATCTGCCGCCTCCGGAGGGACGGACGAAAGCATCTGACCTATAATCCGTGCCGATTGTCACGCACATAATGGTGCAGCGCAAATCCGTAAACTATTTATTTTCTTTGTCCTGTTGTTTTATTTGTAACAGCCTACACTCATATAGTTGCTACATTCCGACTAGTCTATTGAATACCCTATAAAATATATCATTAACTACTGAGGTCATTGGTATTTTGGTCTCGATTTAATGATCGTTGTCATTTATTCTCATTAAGATTATGCCTTCTATACAGGTGGACAAGTTAGTAAAGAGACAACTATATATCTGTCCATTAATTCATCTTTGTTAACTGGTTTTGTTTGGCATTGATGCAAGTGACAACTCCTACAAAGAGGTCAGCTACGAGAGAAAATTTACGAATCAATTAGATTACCTCAACTTCTGCGGCGAAAACACCGCAGACAGGGCATGTTCAGACAGTAGACACATCAATCCAGTTATCCAGGAAAACATTCACTATTAAAACGGACTAAAACCACTTAAGCGCCATAGAATTGCTATCGAAACGAACATAAGGGAACTAACAACAAACTAAATTCTGGACTTGCCCCAAATCCAAAACCCCATGCAATGAACACTTACATAGTGCCGATAATCTTATAGTTACTACTGCTAAAGAACTTCAAAATGGCTTTTCACTTGTAAGTGGTTACTAAAATTTAATGCTCCTAAAAAGATCCCGACCGATAAATTGAGGCACACATTTCTCTCGGCTACTTACTTATTTGGAGCAGACTGCAGTTGTCAGAACTGGGAAAATTCACACCAAATCACTTGCCTGATATTCTGAGGCTCGACCCCCTGAGATTCCTCTATCCCTCTATAATGAAAGAAATCAAATCGTAGTGTATAACAACTTCAAATTTGCATTGATTAGTACTGATCGGACTCAACATAAAAGGGAGATACCGCCAAATGAAATATGTTAACAAACCTAGCCAACACGAAATTTAAACAGTCACCAATCTAACTCGAAATCTGCACGGAAATTTACCACATAGTATTATTATGTTTTTAATTAAGGTAGTGAATTTATGTTAAGGAATTGTTTGTTCAAACAAGTTGGAAATTATTATAAGCTTTAACGAAGATAGGCTCAAAGCTGCAAGTAAGATAAACCAAGAAACCATCTACGCCGAGTGAAAAACATGCCGAATATTAGTCCAAATCCGGATATAAAATCTGTCGAGGTAATGCTTGAAAGAAACCAGTCCTTCCAGGAGAATGATATCCAAAGAAAGTCCTAATTTAGATACACCTACTGTGATCAGCTGGCGTGATTCGACAGAACTTGAAATGGAGGTCTGGTCTTTGTTCTGTGTTTCAACCGTCGATTTTATTGCAATCTGCTCCAATGCTACTGCGCTTATCCGACTCAACTGAAAATAAATAGCTGTACTTGCAATGTCAGACACCGAGAAAATATAAACCTTTAACATATTTAAATTTATATTATCAAACTACAAAATAGAAGAACTCTATGCATGGCGAAACATCCATAGTACCTGCTGCTCAGCGTAACTTGGCCGGACACCAAGTGATTCAACAAGTAACCCAAAGGCAAGATTTTGTCAAAGCCTAGAGCCTACCAGCGCCACACATAGTCTATTCTAACCAGTCGTGTAACGCATTTGTTCTTAAACCAGTTTCTATGTAGTTCACAACCATCACCACCACCATATATTCAGCTGTAATTCTTGTATTATCACTGCAAGGCTACTTCTCATATTTTAGCCATAGTAAGGAAAACTCTATTCAGTTCGTACACGCAGCTATCCGTCAAGAAGCCATGCATTATACTGGGCATATTCCGCTTTATGCTGAAAATCATGGTTGTTGAAAACACGATTATTTATCCTGCCAGACACTCTACTTGTCGGTACGCATTATATAAAACAAGTAAAAATTGGAGCATGCCCAAAAGGACATGATTATTAAATCGGATAATATACATTACTATTGTTATTATTCTCAATAATTTATTTCATCTGTAGTGTTGTCGGTATCGGAGCTTAGCTTTCTACACTGGTACATTTCGCACGTCGTCCAAAGACATAGCATAATAGTAAGCGTTGATTGTTACCATTAACATCATAGTCTGCAGATGAGACGAAAATCAATTTGACATTTATTGAATGAAATACGCTTCAAATCAAGTAGAGTGCGTGTATCAACGGATATAACGTGGATAGTTCATTTACGGTATAGATTTGACTAAAAGGGAATATACAAAACTTAGGCGCTTGACTAGGAGCAGTGTTCTTATAAGAGTGACACAATGAGTACCCAATATTATGTTTGCTTACTATATTTACAAGTTCTCCTTTTCAAAAATGTAGGAGATAAATGATCCTAAATTGCTACAGCTGATTTAGCAGTTTTGGCTAACAGTACAGAAATGTTAGATGTCTTGGCTGGTTTATGTAAAAAGATGTCAATATAAATTCGCCTGCACGCAGTGGGGGTATGACCACAGCCTTTTGGTCATATAATAATATGTGGTTTGCTCCTTGTACCAGACATTTCAGGTATAAGGCGCTCTCGTTTTTGTACAAATATCCAGGGCATTTTCAGCAAAATGAAGGAGTTCCGGCTGCATCAGGCCAGATGCTTGTAACTACCTCATGGTTCACTGAAGTGATTGTAAGCGTCGAAATCGTGACAAGTGGGATACATTTTCTGCGCAACGGCTGAGAAATTAGAAGAGGTTGTTAACTGAACTGCTAACAGTTGTAGGTGCATTTTGAACTCATCGATGAAACGGAGTTCCGGCTTATCAACGTTCAGCGTTGCTGTTTTCACATGAGACTTTCGAAATATGTTTACTAGGTGTAGATTATAACGCTTCATATTTTTCTTCACAGGAAGTTAATCCACTAGGCAGGATTCTGAACAATGCTTTCACATTGACAAAAAATCATGTTTTTCTAGTTGATGAATTTGGTATTCACAACCAAGAATATTTGCATGTGTCGATGAGCATTTAAAAGTGGAATCATAGCAGCTAACTATTGGATTACCATTATATTGTAAAGTTCCTTTCCTACATTTTTTCAAAAGAGGAAATACCAGATATTATGCTTCACGTGTTCAAGCAATCTCCAGCGGTAAAAATAGTGTCGACAGATAATTATTTGAGCAGCAAACGTCGTACAGCAATACAGTTAAAAAACATAATATTTGCGGATTATACTGCAGGAAACTTCCTCGTGTCTGGGTACATTGCATATTACAGCGTTGGGACTAAGGCAATTAATGTTATCAACTAGTTAATTTTAGGTGCACTATCCTGGATGACACCTGGTGGGATTATGCCATGACTTACCACAATTTATATAGGATTGCTCCAAATAACAGGTAGCCGCAACTGATGATATAAATGTATTGATTATTATACATTAATATTGATGCTGTTCATATAATAATAACTGTAGGGAGCAGGACGTGCAATTTTATTGTCATTCCATATTTAATCTGATGAATATGTAATTATCCACCGGCGCTGGAAAATGGGACGGCTGCACTTCCCAACCTGGTCGAAATGCAAACCTGGGTAGGTGTGTTACATCAAGACTTCAGCAGAATAAGTTTCTTTAGATACACCTTGGACATCACAGCATTGCCCCTCAATATAATCACACTCTATATACGTTGCGTGAAGAAGCAGAAACTGTAGCAGCAGCAGCCACCGCCCTAAGCTGACAATTCTCTTTGTGTTATCAGTGCGCAACTTCGTCGCATTTGCAGTTCACTAACCTACGTTACCGCAATAACGCAGCCGTTACTCGCTTACTACTACATCTTTTCTAAAGCGAATAATTTCTTTATTTAAACGCACCCCCGTCTTATGCCAAAAAATCTGTCCAAAGGAGCTGAAATTATTTGCCAGTTACGTTACAAACCGCACTCTCAGTTCTACTAATGTTATGCCGACGAGTTGCAGTACGCAGGGAAACTTAACTCTCACTTACAAGGGAGGATTTTCGCCCTCCTAGCAAACTATTACGTCTGGTGATACTTATTTCAATGCACTTCAAAGTTGTGGACTCCAATATAGACCGATCAATCATGGGTGATTTGGAAAGACACAAATTCTATTAAAAGAACAACAATGGTATGTCCATCACTAGACTAGCAAATATAAAACTGTTACTCGCTACATTGACTTGACTGAAAGCTTTGACAGAGGCCTGGGAATGGACGACGCAATCTATTTTTGTCAAATAGGCTAAACTGGATGGAATACGGCACTGACCATCTCAAGCTACCAAAATGGAAAATTGATGATCTGGTCCTCAGCATGATAGGCAACTACCTACTTCAAAAACTTCTGCATGTGAGTGTTCAAGGCTCTATCCTAATGTTATTGAATTTCAGTGAGGAATGCTTCAGGGCTGGTAGTTGATCCACGAATGTACTTGATTCTCTTAAGCGATGTCGCAAGGGCAATTATTTCTAGATACTTACCTTTTGTTAGTCATCTTAATATGCGGCTGGTCACCGAACAAATGATGATCACGTAGCATTACGGGTGATGTTACAGGATATGCGATTGCTTGTCCCAGATACTGGTTCACTTCAAAGTCACCAATTAGAAGGCATTGTTCAAGAGTCACCAAGACACTTGCGAACATAGCCTGCTGAGTCCAATATTTCAAGCTGCTTTTACTGAATTTCACTTAAGAGTAGTGGAAAAAGTTGGCCTTTTCCGTTCACATCAGGTCGAGTAAACACACGAGACAACCTACACCTTTCGCGTTCCCAGCACTTATAAATATCTTGGGCTATAGAGCCAGTTATGAGCCTTTGTTATCGTAACATCTTGAGTCAATATATTCAATATCACCACATGTACTTTGTTAATGTAGAAAGCTTTTATGTTTTAGTCCGATTAGATTTATGTAAGAGCTTACCTTAGGAAGTGACATACTTGTGAGCGATTTACTTCATATTTTCACACATAATAGATTGATTGAAACTGCATTATATAAGACTTAACTTTCGGGCAAATTATTTCCGCGCCATACTATATTTATGCCCCAGTACACGTAAATGATTTTCCCATAGCTTTTCAAAATGTTTTCCATCACAACAATCCTAAGGGATTGTCAAGCACGGTTTTTTAAGATTTATATGATGGTAAACTGAGCTGCATCTAAACGGGGACAAACGGTTAAATGTTTGCACTCACTAAATGTTAAATTACTGCTGAGGAACCAATTAATAACAATATACCACTTGGAAAATGCGATCATTTTTATAACTGCAAATGTAAAACTACAATACATTCAGTCACATCAATTATGGTGTTAGTTCTTTCAATCCATATTGATAAACACTAGTAAAACAACAGCTCTACATTCACATGGGAAAATTCCCCAATGAGCTATTACAAGAGGGTCCCAAAAGCATATCAACACCAGGGTTTTCATAACAAGGTTTCGGCCTCCACCATCCAGTAGAATGTTACTACCTAAAACGCACATCCCAATACTCGACTTATTTATGTCACGCATGTAAGAGCATGGATTCTTCTTTACAAATTAATCTATGCCACTATAGACAAAGTGTCCCTCATCAAGAGAATGAGTCACTCCAAATCGCTTGCACAAAATTTGATAAACACTACCACTATAGATAATGCATTTCTTTATCCCGTCGACCCAAGTTGGTTGCACACACATATAAGCGTAGTCATTTTTATGTTTTAATTTGTTCTCGCCTATTACATGATCAATAACCACTGGACGTATGACTTTGTGTGAGTGCATTATAATTTCAAACCGTTTCTACTGCAGTGCAGTTACATCTGTAATCGCCGGAACTGACGAATCCATTATCTCTTTATCTTTCTTTTCTCAGTCTAAACACCTTACGGATCAAGTCGAACAATTGCTTGTTTACCCGTTATAAATGTTTGTTCTTTTTCATGTCTATTATTATCATTATTTTCTTAAAAGTTTAACGTGGGCAGGCATAATCATGGTTACGGTGGTGAAATAATGCACAAAACAAAGAAAAATAGCAGATGGAAATTTCAGGTCACATTTAAACATGGAAAATTCTCCACTGGGCATCCAGGTTCTGATATATAACACTTGCAACATACATCATTTGTTTTGTGGCGTCCGCTTAAGTGTGAAGTGTTCTAAAGAATGTTGTATAGAACGGCTACATAAGATCGTTGCCTGCATCAAGTGTTTAACAAAACTATGTAAAATTCGCCACGTAGCAGATCTTAAGAGCACTACATGTTCAATTTTTACCATTTTACCTGATTTTGCAAGAAATGAAATTACCAGACAAGACCTGAATAATGACAAAGTATCTAAGGACACGAGACGGCAAGTGGTCATGTGACAGCGGAGATAATGCACGTCTTGCTAGCCTTAAATGAATACCTCATTATGCATTTACATTATCCTTCTGCATCTAGTCAAGCTTGTGACTTCATTCAAGACAAGTGATTAACTATAGCATTATTAATTGCAGGCCATATGTCGGCATGTCAGAAGCAAGCAATGTTTCTCTATATGTAACGTTAACATTACATAGATTGTTTTGAATAGTTTTGCAAAGACTTTTATAAGGAATCTGATTATTTTTCCAAGAAATTATGGGTCGTTGCTTAGATTGCGATTGTTTAATTAAAATGGAACTAGCTGGAATTTTGCTTTGTTAGATTGCAGTCTAGGAACGATTGCTAATGAAAATACCGAAGTTACAAGATTGGCAATTACTAGGTTTAAAGAAACCACAATAGTGATCATATCGGCTGGCACAATTATATGTAGAAATGCAAAATTATATATACGAATTTGTGAGATGTCGTACCTACCACTTAGTGAACCAATCACAATGCAATATATGTTATAAAATAAAAATATGTTATGAATACAAACAAATAGCTTGCATGAGACACACATTACCTTTTTAATATGTCTTCAGTGTTTATTAATAGGTTCATAGTTCTTAGAAAAAGGCATCAATTCTAAACAACTTTAAAACTTCCCGCCTATTTTACATGATACTTTGTGCTGTCATACAGCGAAGAGAGGCATCAGGTGGTCTGTGTTTTCACAGCTGGTCGCAATGTTCATCACAAAACCCTGAATATATCATACAACTATATATTATGCAATATAAATCAAAGAATTTCCTGTTATAAACTGTCTCTGATTTAGACATTCTGCAAATTTTATACACCTACTCCGCTAGGTTCGAGCAACAGCCGTCACTAACTTATCACCAACCCGTCAAGTGGCAAAGGAGGTGAAGTTCTGGGAGTGAAAGCTGCGTTTAAATCATAGCTGATTTATATTTCAACAGCCTAATTTTCATTTGGTACAAGCGCAAGTGGGGTACTAATTATAGCCTAACTAATTGTAGGTTTTTGAAAAAATCCTCGGCGGAATTAAATTCAAAATCTATGAATGGCTAGGTGGTTGAGACAAACAGGCTATGCATTTATTTTTAAATAGTATAACGTTCTGGTAACTAAAGTTTAAGTAAGTTAATGCAGCAGATGTAAATGGAGAAATATGCTGTACACAATGAGGCGGATTACCGTAACGATTGATCAGAAGGAAAGTTAAAATATTATATATAACTTCAAGAAGTGTATAGCAGAGGACCACTCAACTACCCGTTTTCAACCGCTGTTTCCAGGAAGTTTGTATGCAAAATATTGCAAAACAATTAAAGATCGTATAGACACTTTAGAAAATGACCTGTCTGCGTCACAAATCGTTTTGCAAACGTATGTTTCGTCACTGATAAAGAGAGCAAATGCATTCCGTCGTAAAGTAAGGTTGAAAGACGTGAAGCATACGGCAAAACAGGAGAAAACTTGAAACTTAAATATTAGCGTTAATAATTTGGTTCACCGATTAAACAGCTGATTGTTAGAGTATCCCTGTTGCGCAAATTCGTTAAATACAGAATTAAGAATTACGTAGGTTTTTCATCTAAACCACTGCACATTTTTGAAGCGGATAAAGTATAATAGCAGGACCAGAACTTTCCTTTACTGAGGAATGGGTTGTCTAATACATCTGTTAAAATCTCTAAGCATATTATCATGAGCGTAATAAAATTAACCCAAAAATGCGATAAGACGCTAAAGCAATTATCCTTGTGGGCGTGTTATCAAAAGCAGTTGATTTGTTTTTAACATTAATTAGGTTTTCCTTGCGTCAACATTTCTGATTATTTTTAAATAAAATCAGTGTTACATTTGCCTAAAATATATATACCGTTTAATATTGCGTTTACCTATCACTAAGGAATTGTGAGCTGTATAGCTTTTGGGTTAGAGGGGCTGACGAGAAATTACTTTGTCTTTATACTCAGTGCATACAGAATTGCAATTAGAAATGTTTCTGTACCATTTCCGAGTCAAGTTAGTTAATAGAGGAAGAAAATTGGTTCTTAAGCATTTTTAACTTGGTTCGTAAGCATTTTCAAATTGGTTCATAATCAGTTTCAATTTGGTGCGTTTCAAAGTTTGGCTAAGGTGCACACCCCCCCGACGAATAGCCTGCTCATTAGTCAGACACCGTCGGCCAACAGGATTCCGTGTGTCACTATAGAGCAGGTGTTCTCAAACTTTTCGGCACGTGCACCCCTTTTAGTGTAACCTAACACGACGGACCCCTGAGCTTTCCTTATCCACAGAACTACGCTTTATTAACATAAGAATGAGGTGGAGTTCATCGCTGTACACTGAATTTGCACAGTTGTTCATTTATGTCGGCAAAAGTGAAGGCTGATGAACTTCCATGTAAATACAAATATATTAATGCCTAGTACCTTGGAAAAAGTTCCTTCCGACATGCATTGCTGACTTGTTTGATACTAGGTGTTATTGAGGAAAGCTATAACCTCGGATCTCGTTACGCTTCAGTTCTGTTTCAGTACTCTGTTTTGTATAGATATAACGCGAGAATGAAATCTCACACAGATAATTTGTGGCAAATGAGAGAAGCACGGCGATAGCTGTCCAACATGACAAGGTACACATCGTTCGCTTTGCATCAGAAATCAAACAGAAACAGTCTGTGAAAATCTTTTTGAAAAGAAGAGTCGTAGGTCATCTCCATGCATTTTGTATACATGACCGGATAATTTTCTCGGTGCTACTGTAAGCGCACTACGAAAACTAACGATACATGATGCTTCAGTAGCTTCTTTTACAGTCTGCGAAGCGTGAGGCATGTACGTTTGGGTGTTCAATATTTCATCTCGCATGCACTGTAAGTAACTTTTCTGTCTTTACAGTCCGTATTAATTTTTGCAAATGACACTTCATTTAAATGGGCACCATGTTCAGAAGAACTTTGTTACACAAGTCACCTTGTGGATAATTATTGGACTCTATAAATCCAAAAGGATGATAAATGTTGTTATATTTCCCTCTCTTACCAACGGGTATTAAGGATCCGATTGGCACAGGTTTATATTGCGCCACATTAGGTAGTACATAAACATCGCACGTCTCAGTTGCTGCATGCTCAGAAGGAACATTGGATGGCCCAACTACTACAACATCTGAATTTGACGAAGAATATCCCTGTGAAACATTTAGCAGTGTCCCATTCTTCATTTCAAGGTCCCTGTTGATGTTACATGTCTAACTACCACAATGGAGATAAAAATTAAACACAAGATTCCAAAACATACCAGGGCTTTGGTTACTATGATAAGTTGTGCTTTGGAAGAAGTATCGTAGTGAACAAAACTGCCACTCTTTTGTAACGTCGCTGATGTAGTTTCCCTCGAGTTCTCATAATCGGCTGAGCACATTCGTTGAACACAGAAATATCTACGCTTTCCTCCTAAGCTTCCATGGACGCGATCCCGGAAAAAAGCTCCCATTCCGGTTTTCTTATTTTTCGGAGAATAGTAACACTTGAAATGACCGCAAAATTGAGCCCTATCATATGGCATATTTCTCGCTGCCCCTCGAGCACATAGACTGGTTTAAGTGAGCTTGAGCGCACGTAGAACGACCCATCCAGGCACTGCCCATGACTTCACGGTGAAATTCTTGCAAGATGCTTATGAACTTGGAAAACCTGGTTCGATCACATTTTAATTCCCAGCAAAAACAAGCGGACCATCGTTTGAGAAACCGTACTATAGAGATTCTTATACTCATAAATTATGCCCATTCTGACCTGAAGAGAACAATCGCGAGGCAATTGCTTTTCAATAAATATCGTCAGGTGCTGCAAGTATGAAGCAGAAAACTGAAACTTGCAAAAAGCTATTACTAGCTTTGTACTAGGACAAGGACGTCGAATGATAGAGGAAAAAGTTAAACTGGGAATTTATTAATTACATCATTCAATGACAGATTCAAACGGGTCGCGATGGACCGGTGACCTTGAGTCTGCTTACTTTGTGAGGACCAGTTCAAAATTACCGCTTGCACGAGAGCTTGCTACTTGCATAATTCCGGCTGAAGGCGTTCGATAGCAAGAGCTTAGGCTATAATCAGGATGCACCTTTTGATTCCCTTTGATCATCGCTATGGGGCAACTAGGAGAACCGTAAAAAAGAATTTATCACGACATTGATGCACAGTGTTGATCAGATGCTCACAGATGCCATGACTGCAGCACAATAATTCTTCTGACTGAAGAACAATGTGGTTGTCTAACGGTGAAAATGCACACTCATAACTGGACACGGTCAATAATATGACAGTATTAGTGCATGTGCCACGATTGAAGTGGTTGCATTACGATTTAGAGGGACACTTACAGGGAATAATGTAATAGCACGGGCGATCGAAAGAGTGATTGGCAAATCTCTTATTTGTTTAGTGTGCAAGCCACAAGCTCTATTGCACAAATACAACGGTGATCCGTTTATGTAGTATGAGAGAGAAGTATTATTGCAATACACAGCTGGGAAGTGGGATCCACGGAAGTGGTACAGGTAACCGTCTCGCGATATCTAACATATCATCGTGACAAATGAGCTCAACTTGTCAACCTGGTAAGTATATGGCATGAGAACGAAATTTCTCGATACACTAAATCTGCTCGCGGCCCACATTGAAGAATCGTATGGTTCGGGAAGTTCATGCTTTGCTGATTGCTGTCTATCTTCTAACAGGTACATGTGTTATACAATGGAACCCGCTTTATTACCCACCCCGCTTTTCTGACCTGGTTTTCAGAATTCCAATTCATTTCTCATACACATGCTGTATTTTCACCGTCTAATTGCCCACTGTCTGGGTCATCGCATCGCTTGATTGCCCAGCGGCATGGGCTGTGCTCTTGAAGCTTTGTCGATTTTACGCGCTTGTTCCGAAAATCTTTTATTACGTTTACCCCACAGCTAGCTGGTCCGAAAGATTCAAGAACAACAAAGTTATCGGCGGCATTGTTGACAGATCAGAGAAGGCTACCTACGTCATTCAATACATGAGCAAGCTAAATGAAAACGGCTGTGGGCCATAACCCAGCCTTAACAAAATTCGAGAACTGGGGAAATTGGAGTACTTTGTCCGCTCCACACATGTCCCTACTCTATTGATTGCCCACAAGTATGGTCAGTAACAGAAAGGATTAGTAATTGACAAATCTGTTGGATCGCGCTGTCATGATTCATGCCAACAATGCGTTTACAGTCGGATGCCCTGTGACATAAGCAAGCAATAGTATTCCACCAAAGCCTCTGCGTCGAACGTTATGCAAGGAATGGGGGAGCAAGAATACACTGCTAAATTTGGCGGTTGCAACAGAATGTCCTACTGCCTAACAAACTGTATCGTACTCGTGACCATTTTCTTTCGGTGCACTGCGCATGTTGCTTTACTTGCGTTCTGGAAGTTGCTTTACATGGCAGTTAGTGTAACGCGCATCACCGTGGTCAAAAGCCGTTTGACAGCAGTTGCTGCTTACGTACTGGACTGCTTGCTAGATAGCTGGGAACGTTGAAGTGTGTACAGTTAGACACTGCCTATGTTTCGTACGGCATTCCGAGGTACGAGTAATGCGTTCGGCTCTAGCGCGGAACCATTTGAGTTATCCGTTAACTTGCTCATGGTTCTCCAGGCTGTTTTCACTTCTGACTTGTTTATATTAGGACGGATTTAAAGCTACGCGCCCTTATATCACCTTTCGTTTCTAAACGTGACTAAACCACTGTAATGGTTAGCATCTGCTACGTTAGGTCATGCGGACAGCGGAAGTCAACTTATGCTGCGTTATCAGTGACGTGAGGACGCCACTTGACCAAAATCGGGTGGTTTGCAGCCCAACAAACTAGCCCCGCTTATGGGCCATAACCTGCGGTACTGATGCTAAGTATGTTGATGGAACCATTCCTCTCCTCGGCAGCCATACATATCTAGGGAGGCTAAGAATACTACCTAAGTGAGTACGCGCAGTTCTCCACATATCTTCCGCTTGACACCGCTGCTTTCGGCTTTGTTAATAAGCAGTTTCTAAGCGATAACCATGAAATCCGTAACTGTTACCATTACTATACCGCGGAACCTTTCCTCGAATATCCTTTTTGGTTCCTGCGCGCGGCTTCAATTATAAGGGATTTAGTGAGGCGATGTGTATTCAATGCGCTCCTTTCCACATGCAAACGATTATCCTATACCCATCGTCATCAACCTTGCTACATCACTGCTCTGCAAAACAGCACACACCCGATTCCTGATACGTCTGTGATGCATACGTAATCTGCTGCGAAATCTACGACGAGAAATGAGCCAGCGTTTCCGATGAACCACATCGCAGCTTATGTGTTATCAGCAAAGCTTATCGCAATACGTATTTCACGGCACATATACGGAAACGGGTACGCTGAACGACGTTGCGCACTCCTTTCTAATCGGACGCGTGTGTTCCACTATCGCTAACCTGCATGTTGCAAGTGAGGCATGTAGTATTCCACGCAACCACTCGGCGATGAAAAAAGGAAAACACCATTTTTATGTATAAAATTTATGTTAATCAGATGAAAATTAATTACAGATCGGAATGTGAATAGCACGTCCGTAATTCCCTGTCACGTGCTGAATCATATTCTCGCAGTGACGCAGTGTCACACGTGGTCGTGCTTCTGACAAAATCTACACCAGGAATCCGATGCGCCACTAGCTTTGGCTGAGAACACAATCAGGGTCCCCTCGGAGAACTTCCCCATACCTGCTCCTCATAGATTGCTTGAAGTAGCTTTTGATTACACTCCAGATCCCCTCATTAGGGTTGAGCGCCGGAGAGTATGGGGATGATCGTAACATACTCCCTGATCGGCACTGTTCGTCCTAGAACAAGTTTTCCAAATCTGTATGGCACGGAGGGTTGTCACAAATCAGCAGGCATAGTTCGATAACATCTTGCGCATATAGCAACTGTCGCAGCCACTGTGCACAGCTTTGGTTATTTTAGCTTCCACGAAAAAGCGGAGAACGCTATCAACGCGTCTCAATGTATCACGGGCAATGCTGATCTTCAGCAAAGCAAAGATTCCCATTTCAATTATATGAATCAATATCAGAAATCAGTTCAGGATAAAGAATTCTTTTCGGTAAATCTCATCAGACCCAAACTTTTACATAACAGTGATTGTGGAGATATCGTCAACTGTGGCTGGGATTGACTTCTTGACTGTTTGAATGACCAAAATCGATAACTTTAGACAGAGATAGAGATGGTAGCCCAAGTAAACTAAATAAACATGTGCACACAAGGCTCATTAGTGCAAGGTAATTAAGTAGGTAAGATGACAGCCAAATAACTAAGTAACGGTGTCCGTTGGCCAAGGTAGTAATGTCGGCCGTATAAATCGTTTTTGGACACATAATTCTGGCTTTAGATGTTGAATGTACATAACCTCTGCGATGGATAAGAGCTGTTTGCGGAATCCTTGGGAGAAGTGTTCAAGTAATGAGTAAATGAATTTGAAGTTATTCGCTGAAGCTGTATGGCCACATTCAAGGAGGTGCGACATGATAGAGTTGTCCGAAGACCTCAATTCGCCTCTGTAAAACCATACCGGGATGTGTTCACGAACCCTCCGAGATAGGCGTCTCGGCGTGCGACCCACGTATCGTGCAACACAGGAGCACGAGTACTGACAAATGATCATTGAACGGGTCAAAGGCGGTAGTCTATCCTTCAAGGGTTTTGTAAGCAACGGCTTATTGTGAAAAACGATTCTCAGGCGGGCCGCGAAATATGTTTTCTAGACAGCATCTTTCAGGCGTCTGGATAACATATCAGCTGCAGAATCGCCCACAATCACTGTTATGTAAATTTTGGGTCTGATGAGATTTACCGAAACTAATTCTTTGCCTTGAAATGATTTTTGATATCAATGCGTCCTTAGTCATGGCTCCGACATGGTGCATATTTTGGCCGCGACTGTTTGCCACGGTACACTGTGCTCAGAGCCCAGGTGGTGAACGGCGCCGAGTTCGTGCGCAAAAGAGATTAAAGTTCGTCTCGTCCATCCACATGGGTTCCCTTCCTTCCGCTTGAAAATGTAATAGCTGCAGGACGAGCAATTTCCGTCTCTGTTTGTTCATCTGCGTTTGCAGGAATTCAGGAATTGTATGTGACTTATTCCTCGTTATCAATCGCCCGTCAAGGTATCTGGCACCAGTACTGGTACACACCTCAACGTCGAACTCAGCTTTCAAGCGCAAGCGGAGTTTTGCAAGGGTTATGATGGATTCCGTCAACACCCACGCAACCAGATATCCAAGGTGGCTAGCTGTCATCGCTCTGCAATGAGCACCCCCGTGTTGACCTCCTGATTCGCCCGACTCCAGCACTTTTATCCAATTGCAGCAAGTGTTCAATTTTACGTGAAGCAAATCGGCGAGGTGCTTCCAGTCTTTTCCTTCTTCATACATTGTCAGTATCCTCTTCCTCACTTCGAACGAGGGGCGCACATACGGACCACTTCGTGTCATTTGTAGTTGGCACAATGAACTTTCCAGAACGATCAGGGAAAATATGTCATCACGGCTATTTAAACCAAACATCAAGTCCTCCATGCTTTTGACCCCATTCATGTGGTGCATTCGCTTGTTTTGTTGCGACATAATTTGTCCCATGATTGTGGCCGTGCCCGTGTCTGGTCACTTCGCCCACATGTCCGGCACTTACTAATTCGGCTGAGGATGTTTGTACCGATAACGCGTGGTGCCGCAGTGGATGTCACACGAACAAGCGCAGTTGGAACAGTGTAGCGCACAGCTCAGCCGCGTACTAAGCCTGTACTACGGCTGTGCATTACTTACCTGAATTGTCAGTCTGCGAATTCACACCGAATATTGTATGGGAGCCACGTAATAGTGTCCAACCTTCCGGACAACCGAGACGTGTCCTCACTTTAAAGCGACCCAAATCAACTTAAGTAAAGTTTCAATCCAAAATTACAAAATAATTAATAGAGCGGGTTAAGTCCAAAGAGAAATAGGAATATGCAGCCAACCTGGTTTACCTATTGATAACGTAAGGTAAATTTCCCAATCCTCCCACTTGTATCCTTATAACAATTTATACACCTGTTCTTCGAACACTGGCATTATGAAACACTTCAAGTTTTCACTTCACACTATTGCACATGCTTGACTCCCGAAGGTCAAACATTCCATCCCTGAAAATCTGCCGATTAGCAATCTGCTACGCTGTACCGCTTCGCCACACTTTCACCCGTCTTGCAGTTTATGGCATTTCATACTACAATTTCAAACCTATTCTTAAGTTTATTGCCGTATTGAATGTGTATTATAGAACCGCGGTAACAGGAAGGTGCTTGAATTTCTCTGCCCACACCGTGTGTATTGTATATGTTAATTAGCCTTCAGTTACTTACCAATCTCGTGCGAATGCATACTAGGATTAGTCTGGTATTTACATGGTTGAATATTGCAATGACGTATGTTTCTGATCTTGATGCTTGGGACTTCTGTGATGCTGTTCGTATTAATTTCGCTTAGAATTGCTCGAATGCTGAGATTCGAATTATAAATATGGGGTCGGCTCTGAATAATTTGCTTCTGCAGGGTCAGCATTAAGATGTTGATTATTGTGTGGAGCAAGATGTTATGTCCGATCTGCCGATTAGTAAAAGGACAGATTCTGCGCCTTACGATGTTTACGGTCTTCTGTTGTTGTTCTTCCATCATCTTTTCGAAAGCCGATAACATGCTCAGCGCATGTCGTCGATTACTCCTTTGCATCATCTGTATGTAGTCTCAGTTTCGGAGGTTCGGCATCGCGGAGCAGACCTCCATCTGGATTCACATGTTGCAACTAACCATTTTCTTAAACCGAAATATAACTGTTCCGTTCCGAACATGACATCCTGTCTCACTGAGCAAGAATTGAGCAAATATGATGGTTATCCAGCTAGATATTGATATTCATGCTATGCTTTGAAACCAACGTGACCCGAACTACTCCCGACCAGCCGATCCTACTTTCATGCCTGGCACAGTAATGCTGCGATGAAGCCAAAGAAGCCATCGTAAGCTGTTTAATCCTAAAACCTGTGGAAGACTTCGAAGAAGCAATGAGTAGTTTTCGCAAGCGCTTCAGACAACTTCATATGGCAGTGAGGCGCCACACTAATACTTTAACTGATGGGAGTATCAGAAAGCCTAATTATTTTGCAGCCCACTACCGTTTAGCTGTAGAATTGTGTTCCTGTAACCTAACTCGGAAACAGTTGAAATACAAAGCCGATCCGAAATCCTCGCAAAACTTTAGCACCAAATTTAGACGACACTCTAATAATTTGCAATTCAAGTGGGCCGAGTATGTCGCTAGTGTCATGCGGACGGAAAGATTGCCAAATTTTACTGATTCGACGGAGTTCGCAAATGAAAAATCTGACGTTGTCGATACTTAACAGCTTTTGTCTCACTTACCTTTGGATAGGGTGCCAACACGATGGAATTTGCGAATTAAAACTCCGAAGTCGTGCAGTTTTCGCAAACGCAGTATTCTCCGTAGAATGACCTGATTACAACTACAACTCCTTTGATCGACATCATTAGTTAAAGCAATTTGATGTATTCCGAATACTTAACTTCTGCTAGTGTCTAGAATACTGTTGTTATCACGGACTGTGACGACTGCATCTCAAACTCCATAATGCAATACAAGGACGCTGGTGTAGAAAATGTGGTGGATTAATTAACTGTAGGCCGGTGCAACATCCTGATGAGGGTAAGAAAACCCCCCAGACAGAATATTGAAAGATACAGTTTTGGTCTAGGTTACGCAGAAAAGCTTGTTGTTTCATTTGGTATATTGCTCGTTCTAGTCTCTGGTCCAGCTGCTATCGTTTGGAGGCTAGCGTTGGTGGACAACGTATCGGACACTTGAATGATGGATTTCCACTTGCTTCAAAGATCCGGTTGTAATGGATTTGATGACACTGAACCTATGTACGGTCGCTAGTCGGTGCCAGGTAAACTCACAGTCGGTTAGTGTTAGTCGTTTAATAGATAGATGGTGATGAGGCAGTCTGATTTGACTCTCTCTCCTGTCAATCAGTAGTCTTTTTACAACAATTGTAACGAGCATATGAAGAAATGACTTCTACAGATGGCCTCAATTATGCGACGGACATTTTCCATACTCGAAGCGGAATATAGATTTCCTGATGTGAAGTGGTAAACCAAATCTTCACTAGGCATCTGATCAGAGGCGCGAGAGTGTTAGTTCTCGTTATAGAGTTAGAACCACATTGGTCCGGATAGTGTTGGGTCCGAGCAACCCGCCCGTATTTAAGAGAGAACAGACTGCGTTAGTTTTAGTGAACTGCTTAAATAAGATGTATTTGGTACGCTTCAAACCACCTACCTACATCATAGTTTCGAACAAATGTATGAAACGAACTTCTACGTCTTTGACTGTTTAAGATCTGCCACCTCCATGAACGACAGGCGTGTATCCAAACACTTGGAGGCATCTGTAAAAGAATTCGGTGAACATTATGTGGTCTTGCAACTTTGGCAAGCTGCCATGCCTCGATTATAGGGTAATGGATAAATCGCACTGATGAGACTAGCACTGATGAGGTGCGAATGTTAAGGAATGCTAAGCTATTCAAATCATGCAGAGTGAAACTGGAAGGATATGTAGCAGAAGGGGACGCTGAACCGCCTCCGCTGCAAAGAGAAAAAGATCAAAGCTGAAACGTGGTACTACGAAATCCACGTAAACCGATAAACTAAAATTGCTTTACGATTTTTTGATGTTTTACCGCGGAACTTCTCTCAAACTACAGCTTTCACAGGGTCCCTATTTGGCAAAAAGTTTAGTTGGATCCTTCTAGCGGTTTGGATTCCGCTTAAGCGCGACTGCATCCAGTATTGAGGAAATGTTTTAACAAATCAATTTTCCTAGTTGTGGCGTCGATTGCTTTATATTTATCTGGTGGAAGAACGGAAATATATGCTTATCTCCTGAAGTATATCACATGACTGCATGTCCTTTTGGAACCCTTTCGTCACCTTGTTGTGCATGTTGTGCACTAAATCAAACTATTGCCTGTAATGTAGGCGAGTACAAATCAGAGGTTATTAGGATCGAAAGAATATTGCATGACAGGCCTCTGGTAGAAATTACCTGAAGCGCCTGAGCCCTGTGACACCATATCGCTGGGACAACTGTTGACACAGACAAAAGATCAGTCTCTGGCTACACTGACGTTCAACTTACTGACGTATGTGAGTATAGATGGGATTAGGTAAAACATCCTTCCGATTTGTTTTAGCGCATATGGACTAAGATGAAACTACGGAAACGACAAGGGAGACATAAATGGTTAGCTAGTTATAGAACATATGCAGCCTGATCTGGATTTAGTTTGTCTTTTATGCGCTTCAAGATTTCTGTTGCAGGACAAGGTGGAGGAGAGAACACAAAACAATGACTATTTTGTTGATTTAGATCTGCACCCAACTCTTTATCCCGCATTTCCATACCTATCCTCTTACAAAGATAATATGAAAATCGCTTGTGAAAGTCATGAACATATCGGCAGTAAGAATATTGAGATTCCAAAACTTACACGCGAATGGTTAATTCCTACGCACATATATTACAGAATCACTGCCTGGTGAGGAAAAATTAAACACTTTATTGATAAAGCAAAATTATCCTTGACCTTACCTTAAGCATGTTCCTTATTAGACGTCTTTTGAAACATTGCTTGCAGATGGCCATTTATTAAATCAGCCCATCATTGTTTTATGAAAATTTGCTTTGTCTTTGATATCTGGTGATCCTGCTGCCGTGAGGATTTTATCTTTACCGATTTAGCCACTTGAGTTCTACCAACCCTCGTTGTGTTCACATTAACTTAACTCTAAGCTACCAGTGCCATTTAGTGGCATCCGATAATGAGACTTCTATTGCATAATGCTGTTTAACCCCTCCTTCTTTTTCAGCTTTAGTTATCAGAAAATCACGGGCACAAAGACCTAGTATTTCGAGTATATCGTTAGTTTATCTGCATTTGAGTGGGTGACAGCGCACTAAATAAGCATAGCACCCAATATTTTGGCATTCGGATTGGAAGCTACGATCAAAGCTCGTCAGCCAAAATAATGCGAACGCAACCATGATCAATATTTTGCTCAACATACATCGATCATGTTTTTAAATATGCGTATCTGCCAGTAATCCTGTGCATATAGGTTGACTCCTGTGCTTGTGTCAGCAAATTCCATCCAGTGGTTCCTATTCTGTTGATGCTCTGTGCGCCAAATGTCGTTTGTAAGCTCACGGTGAGGGGAATACAAAAACCTTTGTCATTCGCATAGTGCTAAAAACACCACTAAAAAATACTATTTTTTGTGCCGATACCGGTGTTTGCCCCAGGAATACCCAAGGTGGAATAACATGTTTACTTGTTGCAGGCATATTTCCTCAACTAGATGAATTTAGCTGCTAGAGTTTTAATCAAATTTACAAAACGGCAGATTCCATTTCCTTTCTTCCTATATGAATAAAAACCGATTTATATAGTTTATCTTCGACCTAACTAAATGTTTGGAATGAGCGACGGTTACTTAAATGCCTTTAATTCAATCCGCAACCACATCACTTTGGTTTCCATGACTTTATCTAAGTTCCGCTTTACAATCAATTGATAAAACCAAATACATGTTGAATGCCTTAAACCTTGGTACATAAGCAAACTATACCCACAAAGCGAAAAGGCAGCAGGTTACAGCGTGACTCCCTGACTCATACATTGCTATTAGTTTTTTGTAGAAATTTTTCTGTAGCACATGCGGCAATACTGAACCGTGTTTTATGCTCTACGCTGTAACTTATGCATCGTTCCTTTTCGCTGCCGCCGTGCTTGGATATAAAGGGAAGATTTTCATCTCGTTTGCAAGCCTTTCATGTGCGTTTTGAACGGCAGTAATAATATCGCGGTTTAAACAAAATCGCCGTAGCAATGGAAGTGAAAAATGCACTCTCATATCTAAAATGCCAAATAATGAAAATAATAATAAATGCAAACATCTCGTTCTTGCATGTAAGGGCGCTAATGGCCAACTATCGCGATGATATTTTATTGTCGAGCTGAAAAATTTGTTTTTCTTAGGCTAGTATATGGGAGACAGTTAAACAGACTAAACTGTCTCCTGTGCTCTGCCACTTAAACTATGGTAAACCTGACCATCCTAGGTCTCCTTAATTAACCCATCAACTCTCGAATGAAACGCGGTTCCCTTGTCAGCACCCGATCCCCATAATTAGTCATACAGTGTTCAGAATTGCGCTGACACATTTTGCAGAAGCGCCAGCGTAAGAAGAATGGACTGCAAGACAACTACGATAACCAACGCATAAACTATGTTTTTAAGGAATGTCTAAGAATTATATCATCCACATTTTACTATTCCTAACTTAAAACTTGAAGAGAAGGTCCAATTTAGTAAAACACTCTCCTTCAGTACAAGCTTGGTAAGACAATTTCTTGGATAGATTTACTATGCACGACTAGCACATACCGCCGAACTGTGGTGATATATTGCAAATATTGGTAAATTGAGTAAAAATGTGTTTGGAAGTTTACAAGGTTACAAAGAAAATCGTCTTTTGAAATAAGTGCAATTAAGTCAAATATCGGCCAGTTCGTTTTATTTAGTCTCGGTTCCAACAATATGCACTTCAGAAACGGAACACTGTTTAATTCCTCCATCAGTTCAAAAAGCAACCGTTACTCTGCCACACAAACCTAGTGAAGCGTTAAGTGTCATATATCCTCTGCGCTGGTCCGAGCTTGCTGCGCACTCTAAGTATTGATTCACCAAGCAGGAGCAGTGTCAGTCGAAACCAAAAAGATCAGCATATGTTCGAGAGAGCGCATCTGTTGTTACATGTGCTTTTGACAACAGTAGCCCTCACAGGTTTTTCGCATGCCAATACGGCCTTTGTAAAAAATGGCCGATTTTCTAATTCGATAGATTTGGGTAAGCACAATTTCCATCATCTATGTATAGAGTTGAGGCAGAATATACAGTATTCCAGTGGATTACTCGGTGATATGAATGGGTACTCCTATATTGCAAAATACATCCCGTACTATTCAAAATTTGCCATTAACATCCTTCCAATCACTTACCATTTCACATAATGCGAACACCTCATTGTCTACAGGGAACTCATAAAACTGAAGCAAACCAGGCTATTTTGCTTGATTCTCCGTCCCTAAATGTTGGGATACTGTAAGGGATGCAATGAATTCACCTATGAAAGATTTTTTAATCGACGGCCAAATACATACAAAACTCCTGGGAGCTAGAAAGCAAGCAGAATAACATCAGTGTCTAAGATGAAAACGAAGTGCATCTTCATGCTATTGGTGTTCTTTGAAAATATAATCCTCACCGAATTTTAAAAGGAATCAAACATATGATATAAATCAGTTTGCATACATGCTGGGGGCATCTATGCTGGATGATGGTTCGATTGTTTGTCTGGTTATACACCTTACGGTATCTGCGTCGCGATATTGCTTATTACTTTGGGAGCCCCGGTATGTCGTCGTAACCAACCTTAGAGTGGAACCATTCGGAACAGTTAGCATGTTCAATGACATCATCTGCAATTATTTGTCTTAACGCTGAAAAAACCGTCTCTCTTCTGGCTAAGAGAATTGAAATACGTTGAGCGATATCTGCTGGATTAGCATCTTGCTTCAGACACATGCGGTGAACCTGGGAGGGAGCGCGCCCTATATTTTGTTTAAATATTTCTGAGTACTGTACCTGTAGGTCTGATAGGTTGACTGCCTTGATGAACACAAAATATAGGGAAGGCTTGACTCGCAATGCAATCATAGCTTAGCCCGAAGTAGTGGACGAGTTTTTCTACAGGTGACATACAGAACAACTGATGATTTCACGCCTCACTTTGCAAAACATTCACCACACACCCTCGTATTTCTACCTGGACATTTGCATAACTATCAAATCGATAAGCTGAATGTCATAAAATCTATTCGGTACTATAGCGATAGTAGAGGCTGAATCAATTTCCATGGCAACATGTTTTATTCTATCGCGTGCAGTAACTTTACCGGTACCAAAGTAAGGCGCGTGGAGGATAGGCGGTGGACAAGGGGACCGATAGTGTGAAACAGCACCTCTGTTAGCAATGGAATATAATCTTCAGTTGACTGTAACTGCTTATTAGAAAGGGTTTCTGGAAGATACAAATGAGAAACGCTAACTAAACGACGCCAAAAGACATAATGTCCAGGCTCACGGCAGTTTTTGCAATTTATTTGTAATATAAGGTACTTGTCAAACTGGCTTTATGCTATAGGCTCTTGCAGCGGAATCACTCCTGTGGAGATTTGGATTCGGTTGGCCAGCGAAGGATGTTGAGCAGCTCCTGAATTTATGCTTGGGATTCGAAACATCACAACTGTAATTCCGAATATTTTGTAAACGAGCTAATTGCACACCCTTATCCCAAGTCATTTCGGTGAAGACTTTGGAAAGTAGGTATTCCCATATTTGGTTATTTTTGATTCCACTATTTAACTGTTCCTCTAGCTTGGCACCCTAGGTTGGATACTCACAAAGTAATGCACCGCTACTCCGGCGAACAACCAAACGGTCTAGAGTTTCCGATGTTCGCTTGGTAATTCAGTCATAGTGAAGTCGAACAATGAATACGTTCGCATGCTAACCCCATGAATTAATCAAGAATACAAAAATGAATCTAGGGAGTCATGCTAGTGGAACATTTTATTAGTGGAAGCACAAATAAAGGAATTTAGAATTCCGAAGTATCTACCACATAGACTTAAATTAAGGCTGTTCAAGTAGCTTGTCACAGAAGATTTACTACTGAAACGTTGCGATGTTTCTCCAATCAAACAGACATATATGATGTTGCCAACAGGATCCAAATCTCCAAAGCAATGGTTCCGCTGCGGCAGCATACAACATAAAGCCAATTTCGCCAAGTGCCATGCCTTAGAAATGGATGGTCAGAAGTGCGGTGATTTTGGGCATCGTGCCCGTTGTTGTCTTTCAGTAACCATTTCGTTTTGTAGCCTATATATTTCGTTATTAGCCAGCAGTTACTCTCATTTGCAAATGTAGTTTCCATTTCTAACCGAAGTGTTGCTTCTCACTATTGTACAATATACGCACTGTCAGTGAAACAGCGAGGCACTTAATCAAATGCAATGAGCATGTCTTATATACTACCCTTTGCCGTTTCCGCACATTGCAACATCCCTCTGAGTGTTGGAGTACAAGAAGGGCATATGAATACGTTTATAATGTTTACAGTGATCGCAGACCACATATTTATTTTGTCAGTGTTTGACAAGCGGATAAATACAAATTACAGGCGGGCAGGACAGCAAAGAATGCTGAAATATGTAAACATGACCACAGTGGAGTATGGTCAGTTGACCGGTTGCACATCTAGTACAATCAATACAGGCAGCTGGAATTTGCTTAAAACTGCGCAATGACCATCGGTGCGGTGGCACAGAGCGAATGAGGAAAGCACAATTAAAGCTATCCACGGTAGCAGAGAAGCAGTTAGCGAATGGGCAGTTTGCGTCAATACCAGCATTAGATCACATCACAACGATGTGTTGATAAGTTTAACTAATGTGAAAAATCTGGCGTACTCAAATTGATGATGCTCTATTGCTTCTCTATAAGTTACGTCTGCACGTTCGATAAATTATCCTGCAATACTCCGACTGCTCCTTCCATCAATATACGTCCTGAATAGACTCGTAAGCGGGAGTGGCTATTTAGCACGAACTCCATTTTAACTTAGGAAAGTGAAACCTCCGAACCTGATCGTATTGACATAGCCCGCATATCCTGCAGTCGCATACTAAATGACCGCACATCGTATTCCTACTGACAGGTAAGCCACATGTAACTCACGCGCACCCACTACATTCTGGGTGGCAAATCACTCTAAAGCAGTCAAAATGACACAGGCCCATAGATAATTGCGGTTCAGTAGAAACAATCTTTAGGGAACCAACAAATCGAATGTCCCTATGCGAAGGCCGAAAGGAAAACCGAAAGGTATGGATGCAGCAAGGAACAGAGACCGTGCTTCGCCAATTGTAAAATCAGTTCCCTTACCGTCTTGATAAAAATATGGTTGGCGACATCCCGTTTCGCATTGGTCTGTCACTGTGGACAGTCACAGGACGCCTGCGCCTACAGAGGGACCATGGGTAGCCAGCGCTGCATCAATCACAGTTCCATCGACACACCCCAAATCCAGCGTAAACCCGAAGGAATAAGACCGGGAGACATGTGGATAGGAGCCAGGTATCATCAACGGAGCCGGCCCACAATCCTTCACTGGCAAATACAAGCACGCTTTATTTGGGAAATCAAGCGCACACAAGGCGGTGGTTGGACCAAAGTCCGCTACACTCTGAGTGTTTGGAGCCACCCTTCGAGCATATCCCGGCCCAAGGACTGTGCACCCCGTCCCAATCAGCAACCAGCAACTGTCTACTGGATCCAGTATGAACGGGGCACTTGGTAGTAGAAAGATAGGCACCATGTCAACATTCACATCAAGCACAGCTACACCGTGGCTGTCAAAAAATAGCCAATCACTTGAAATGACATTATCAAATAAAATAAATCGAATAATCCATACAGATTTGGTTGTCAAAATATGCGCTATGGTGTTATGGGGACCCGACGTCCCTATAATTATTAAAGGCTTAAATTACGGAAGGCTGAAAACCCGATTCACTCAAGTGCACATGTACTCAGAGCAGAAAAAACGCACACGTTCAATCAGCCTTCCAACTCGTGTAAAATGCACATTGTTTAGCCTTTGCACCCAGAAACAGTCTTGTTTCCAACCAAACCCGCATTGTTGTATCCAAGCATCATTCAATTTTCCGGACAACTCTCGCCAAACTTCCAACATTTATGCTCAGTTTACGGACTTTGCACATTTACATAAAACCATGTTTCTTGTTTCCAGGGTTTGCTTACGCAAACCCTTCCAAGGAAAAACCCACCTTCATCATCGTTTCGTGATATAAAAAGGAGGCTGTACAACGCTAGAATCGCCTTAACTTTTGCTAGTAAAATCGCCTGTGGCAAAGGCCTGTCTGGTTCTTGATTCAGCCTTGGGTTGGGAAATCGTGCGTAGAACTTTGTTTTTGGTCTAGGAACCTGTTCGACTCGCGTGAATTAATCTTTCGCGGCTAAGTTCTGAGAACCAACAGACTTCGGGATTCGCAGTTACCGTGCTGTACGAGAAATAATTCTGAGTCTACGTTCGTTCATCCGACTAGGAGAGTTGGTATTACATTGTTAGAACCTGACGTATTCAAGAGGCAGTATTCAACATATGGTTTCATGAAAACCGAAAATATATTTCAGAAAAATGCCACAAACGCTAATATTATATCAAATTAATTTACAATTAATTTGACCGACGTGTGTAAGTTAATAGAAAATAGTGCAGGTGTATATTCAGGATGTACTGATACATGCTCACTACCGGAAATAAATAGACCCATCATGCACACAAGCGGTTAGTAAATTGAATGCAGCGTACCTACTAACGTTACGACGGTTCTGCCTACCTTCTCCACAGGACCCGTCCTCGTTTCGACGTTGGCCCCGAGTGGAATCTCTGAGTACAAAATACGTTTGCCTGACTCAGGCTCTAGCGACCGCATATGTTACATCACCGTGCGCTTGATGTCGTTGAAGTACAACCCAACGGCTCCAGCTGCTTCCGCAATTGCTGCTCCTTCTCCGCATGAGTAAGGTTTTTCACCTGCACTTTGGCAACTGACTTTGTGATCAGATAGCGCCATGCACGCCGATCAACTGTTTTCGATTCCCATGAGCTGCATTCATGATTAGAACGTGAGAGGCTCAGTTTGATCAAATCCTGATAAGGAAGCATCGGTTTCCCTACAAGCTGCTTTCCAATACTCAGCAGACCATATAATAGTTGTTTCAGTATCCGCGTCGAATTCATACTGCTCACATGACCCATCCACCTCAGGTGTCTCAGCAAAAGTATGCAATACACTGCATACATTCTACTTCGGAGCAACAATTCAGTGTCCGCAACTTTGTCGCACCAACCGATCCGCATTATGCGTCGCAGACACTGCTGATGGAACCGCTGGAGATATCGCACATCCCGCCGGTATATCGTCCACGTTTCACTGCTGTATAAAACAACGGACCTTATCATGGATTCGTACACCATCAACTTCGTGCCAAAAGTAAGCTGATGGTTGTTCCACACTGGGTACTCAAGCTTCCTGAATGCCGCCACTGCTTTCGAGACGCCGATAAGAAGCTCACTGTGAAGCTGCTGATCAGTCGACGTCACACTCCTAAGGTAGCAGAAGTGGGTGTTGGTGTCTAATACTTCAGCACCAATTCTTATTCGCAGCAATATTGAAGATCGCACCTCCGATGAATGCTGAAAGAGACAGACAGTTTTGTTTGTATTGATGGTGAGCCCAAATTTGGCCACTATCGAAGCCAGAGCACTAGTCATGTGCTACAACTCGTCCGTGCTGTGTGCAACCAACGCAGTCGTCAGCAAACAGCAACCTACGGATAGCTGTCTCACAGACTAGAGTTCTCGCACCGAAATGACGGAGGTTCAACAACCCACCATTAATACGTTGCGCCACAACAGTACCATAAGCACATGCCACATCAAAAGCACAAGACGTCATTACATGAAGCTAACTTTTGAACAAAGTAGAAGCTAAGACACAGCCTTGCTTCTCATCAGTGACAACTGCCAAGCCATCCGAGGTCTTTTCAATTTGCTGCACCCTCGCCGGCGTAGCACTGTGCAGACATTCAAGTAAACTGACAAGCTTATCCGGGCAACTAAATTTATCTAAATATAAAAAGGAAAATAGGATACAAATATAAGCATTTGTCTATACGTACGTCACTAACGCAAACACACGACTATTTTTAAAAGCAACATTTAAGCAACATAGCATTGGGAGACTGCAGCGACACAATGGTAACGAAGCATGTGACGGAGAGCAAAGGAATTCAGTGAAGTGGAGTGTAGTTACACCGTCATGATGGGTGTTCGGTGCCCTTGAGCTCCCAAATCCGGGGTGGGAAACGGTCCACAGTGGCAAACTGTAATATCAACACATTTTACCCCGGACCTACGTTGTGTGTTGGCCATATTTCCGTCGCACACAAGCACAGTTTCCAATTACGCCAGTATCTGGCGGATTGTAGACATGTGGCCAATGAAACCTCTAGCTGGGCGAAACTCAGTCTGCCCGTCACATGTGCGTTGTTCGCGTACTCGCAATTTGGAGAGAACAATCTGAACGCAATGCAATGTGAGGCTGCTCCATCAGTTGTCGGCACGATGTGTTCAGTCACATTTCTGGAAAACAGATATCATGTCCACCCTGCGACAATGAGAAAAGATGACTTGTGTAGCTCAAATCTGTTGATTAATTGTATTTGGTTATAACAGAAGAGGTTGGCCGCGATCCTTTAAAATATTGGATATCCTTGATTTGTTCACCGTGATACAGCCTCATCAACCTTAAATAATGGGGATGTGGTCATTATTCCCACACGACTGTTTAGGTGAACTGCGTTGACAGTTGACGCCCTGGCTCAAATGGTCCTGAAAGGCTGTGCTCGATAGGAATAAACGGTGATCAGCAGTGGGCAAATATACGATCTGCGTAAACCGTCCTGCCGGTACCCTGGTCATGTAGACTATCAGTGCTGCTTTAAGCCTGCCTGGTTAAAATATCAGATGGATGGGCACTAATACAATGGATAATAACGTACAGATGATATTGCTGCGTGAATGAGAGACTTTTTGTTTGTTTCCATGATGACTGTTAGTTCAATTCACATTGAATTGCATCGCGACTGGATGCGCGAGGTTTGAGCACCTAGAGGCGCACGCATCTGTTTCCACTTGCTCAAAAATATTGTGTATTGCGCCTTGATGCTACAGGTTTATGGGAGTAAATACGAGCTAAATTTAATTCCTGATTTTCAAGTGCTTCGAAGCCGGCGTGCTAATGTACAGAGGTTAAAATGCTGCGTTAACGTGGCGTGGATATTACGTGCTATATATCAGGTGGTTTGTGATTAAGATTTTCCATGCAGCTTATGTAAAAGTGAAGTTCCACAAAGATGAGTATTTAAGAGTTGCAAAAGGACCTAGCAATACCCTCCTCCTAATGAATTGAGTACATATGTTTCGGAGGGTCAAATACTGATTGCGTTTGGTGGCTGTTTTCAGTGGGAGACATATCCGTCAGGCCAATGTCTCGACAAATGCGTTAATAAACTTTGTATTTGTTTATTTATATAGACAAGATAGAGTGACGCGTGTTGTTTCCTTGGTGGAAGTATATGTTTGTCGTCTTACGGTCGGAGACGTCGGTAGCCTTCTGTTCTTGTAAGTTTGGTTGTTATCTGCCGGTGTGGATTCAAATTAATCGGTATAAGCATGTTTCAAGAAGTCATTGATAACGTTGTCCGTTATATTGTGTAGCTGGATAGTAATATGTTTAGCGTGAAATGTAAAAACTAAAAACGGACCCTCACACGAAGGATTTAAATATTGTTGTATATGGTAATTATGAATAAAAACAGGATTGCACAGAAGGATAATGGTGAAAGTATGATGCTTGCACTGAATTCATGTGGGTGAGAATAATGAACTTGGGTCATGTGATTCCATAGTTTTGTAACCTATGTGCTGGGATTAATGATACTTTTGGGTACTGCGGTAAAAAATAGACGAATGATGCCTAATGTGGTTCAGAAAACCACTTCTGGGGTGAACATTGCAGGGTTAATCGAAAACTTTTACGCAAATGTAGCAAAATCATCGGCAGGATTTCTGTCCAGTGAGTGGGATGAGAGTGTGCTTTGATCGCGGTTTTTAAGTGCCGATGAAAACGACGGTTCGCTCGGGAATGATAATCCGTGTTAAGTATCCTTTAGCAGCCCAATTGTTCTATCAACCTTTGGAAAAGCTAGGGCTCAATTTGGAAACCGCAGTCAGTGGTGGTCTAGGATGGAACCCAAAAATTGGCTATCTATCTGGTGACAAGTGCACGGGCAATTTTTTCTGCAAACGTGCCTGCATTTTGAATGGCTTCGGCTCGTCGACTGAAATCATGGATGCATGTGAATAAGTATGAGTTACCACCGGAATAGGGAAGGTGTCCGACGACGTCGATGTGGATACGGTCCAAGGTACCTTTTGGTTGTTCAAAAGTTACCTTGTCCGAATAGGTATGCCGAGTGACTTTCGAACGCTGACATGCTAAGCAAGTTTTTGCACATGCGCGAATGCCTTTGCTTGTGTTTGGCAATAAAAAGCGTTTGGGGATCCATTTGGCAGTCGCATGTATGCCGGGATGTTAGGCGTTATGAAGAGCCTCTAAAACGGCTCTGCGCATGTAGAAAGGAACCAATGACTGCGATTGCTGTGCAAAAATCCCAATCAACCGATTTGGTATGCCCAGGTAAAGCAGTTTGTAATTCAACTGCGGCTGAGCTGGTTCTTCTTTGTGCAATTGAACCATGCGTTCCACATCCATGGTAGTCGTGTACAACAAATATACTTACGGGCGTAAGCTTGTATCAGCGACAATGTTAGCTCGTCCAGGAATATGGCAGTTTTCATTGGTGTACTGTGAAATAAAATCTAGAAGAGGTAATTCGCTGGGTTGGTAATTATCTGGCTTGACCTGTAGAGAGAAAATCAGAGGCTTGTGATCGGGTTGCACAACGAACTGTATTACTTCCAGTGGATGTCGAAAGCTGCAGATGCTTGAGTATTTGCGACTAGCTTTCGACCAAACGGACAATATTGATTTTTGGCTGGTGTGAGCTTGTAAGAGAAAAATTTAAGTGTTTGTTGGACTAATCGACAGCTTGCCTCAAGACAGTTCCCGCAGCTGTATTGGCTGCGTCAAGGTTTAACGAGAGCGGAGCAACAGGTCACAGGTAGAAAAGCATCGCGGAAGTAGCTAGAGAAGAGATTTGACTTCTTCGTGAATCCTACAGTGGCTGCAGTGGCTTAAGTGTAGATAAACTAGACCACCGACATCGTGTTCATCAACTTCGAGCCAGTCAACTTGTACGTTTTACTCCTTGACAAGAACCACGATACACGTTCGGCCATTCATATGGAGTATGTCAGGATGTTGACGGTAGAACTCCCATATAACTGAGTCCCAGTTGTAATCTGAGGGAGAGTACATCATTACGAAAATCTAATGAACAGCGTTTGGTTGCCTCGTAGATGGACAATCATGTTGACATTTCTAACTGAGTTGCGCCGAGTTGGCTAGTCAATGGATTCTAAACATCTAGCGTTGCTTTTGTCTACGCCCTAAACCGACCATTTTCGCTGCAGCTTTACTTAAGGTTCCAGGTATGTTTAGCGTGGATGTGTCTTGTAAGCGATCCGAGGTTTGCCTACATTCATTCCCATGTTTGTTTTGGGCTTTTAGGTTTCCTAAGTAGAAAACCGGGGTTGACCTAATTAACCCGAGCCGGCGCCATAGCTCTTAATGACTATAACTGAAAGGTAACGAGACGATTGACTTTTGTTGCAAACTGTCGTAGACAAATTAAGGATGCACCGGATATTACATGTGTATCAGTCCCCTATGATGAGGCGACAACTGCAGGAATGCATAACAACATCACTTGCGTTCACCGGTACCAGCTCCTTTTCCCGGATATGAAAAGTAAAGGCCAATATCAATGCTTCGCATTTCGAGCGGTAATCAATTTAAACACTTTACCCGATGGAAAATTCAGGTAAAAGCAGTATCAGAAATAAAGCAAGTATATCTTTCCATTACTGATTGCATTTCTCGGGAGCCCAATGCATCCGAATTGTATGTGGATAACTGTAATATGTTGTAAAAGCACTGGAATCCGAGACTTTATTTCTCGCTCGCAACCCAGCAGCTACAAGGTAGTAAAACAGAGATCTACTAGCTATACATTTTTGTTATCCAGTATTTAGCATGTTTGAAAATATAAGCCAAAATGCTGGTGCTAAAGTAATTTGAAAGTGCACTCGCAAATACACTCCTATTAAACTAATCTCTGGCTTTATAACGACACTATTTCTGCAGATTAAAAGAATGATCGTATTGCAAAACTCTTTTTTGCGACCATCTTTACTCTGGATTACTTGCACGACAGATACCTTAAATAACGTATTCTTTTATATTTTGGTAAAAGCTTTACGTATTATGAAGATGGATGCATCAATACATGGTGACGCATTACCAAATAAAGAATACATGACAAATCCATTTATCGGATCCAGTCCAACATAGTTGTTTATATGATTCCTAGGGCTGCTCGCTTATTTGAACAGTATTCTTTGAAGAGCTTCCAGAAATCAGTGTTTAATGAGCAGTGTTTAATGGACAGAATTACAGGGGAAATATATATCTCGCTTCTTAGGAATAATCACTCACATTTCAAGGACATGAAACCAGAGACCGTATATCGGTTCAATATTAGCAATATCTTCGGTAAACTCTATTTAGACCCTTAGTGTAAGAGCAGAGATTACATGTGGAAAATCATCTTTTGGGCCAAATTTAACGCTTAGAAGCTGGCGCGGTAATAGTTAATATAATTAGAGATGTCTACTGCTAGTGCGATAAGTGAAACAAAGCATATGAATACACACACTTCAGTAATCCGGAGTAATTGCCTGTCATGGAGGCGAAAAGGCTAACTAGGATAATGAACTCTAGCAAGCCGCATCCTAAGGTGACACGAGTTCGAGACGTCTGTCGGGATGACATGGGTTGCTACCCAACCAAAGGTATGACTGCTGATTCACGCAGCAAGCAGATGAAATCAGACCGCCATCCTCACACAGGATTGTTATAAGACTGGGAGTGACAACACGTGGCCAGTGCGGACCGCAAGCCAGCGCAAGTGGCGTGAGTCAGTTCATGAGCATGCAACACGGGGGAATATATTGAAACCCATTAAATTAACCGTGTTGTGTGCCTAATGCACCGATCTAGCAGGATTCCATTTTCTCCTGGGCTTGGTTGGCAGTGTAGAGAGCAGAGATAATGGTAACGATATGACCTAAAAATAAGTGCAGGGTCTGTTGACGTATTTTGTATTACCTATCAGTTGAATCCTCGTAACACACATAAAACCGACTTCAGATAGTTAATTTAGATTTCCATGGCAATGGACAGGCGTAGCATGCTTATGATTATATATCTATCTATCCTTATGAAACTTAGCGTGCCCTAACCGTTCCAGTTAGCAGATATCAGAAAATTAACTTATTTATTTTGCGGAATAATTACTTGTCTGCTGGTATTTAGATACCACGAGTTTCGTACTTTTATTGTTTAGCTCATAATTACTAGCATTACAATAGTATGCCCATTTCAATCTTTAGCCTAAATAAAACATCTCCCATTCAGCCGCCTGTGAAAGTTGAACATCTATTTCTTTTGAAAGCACTAGGTTTGTTTTTTAGTAATACGCATCATACCAACTGAGTGGCCTTCCGCAAAACTCTATAGTGCTAGTAAGAATGTAACGCACAGCTATTATTTTTGGTTGAATATTGAATTATAACAAGTTGCTGAGTCTGCGTAAATCACAACATGCTCTATTACCAAAGCACAAAGAGACCAATTAGCAATGATTAAATAGAACTTGACTACCACATGACTATAAAGGAGACCCCCTTCCAAAACTGTTTTGCTGTTTCCCCTGATAATCATCACCAAGACTTTGGTACGAATAATAAATTACCCCACTTTTATGAACTTAATGCAACCCTTAGGCATTCCTTGAGCTTGCGAGTTTCTCTAATTGATGGTAAACTGTCAGGATTGTGAAACCAGGTAAAGCACTTTTGTTGTTTTGGTCAATTTCACCATCACCGCAGGTTTTATAATTTTGTGTTTTAAAAATCACATATTTTGTTTTTACTACAGCACAATCAATTTCACACAATATTACAATATACCATCTCTAGCATATACCTTTGCAGCTACCATTCTGCATATCTCTACCATTCTAACTTACAGACATACCTAGGACGTTATTTTCAAACCAGCGTCCTTGTTAACAGTTGCGCAAATGCAGGCATCTAATATCCACTTGCGGTTCTATATCCAGCAGTTGTCCGTAAGTGCTATGCCAACCCATAAACTTTCTTTAAAATAATTAAAGGCAGAATATTATCGATAAGTCAGTGGTATACATATAAAGTAAAATGGTAACTAAACAATGTTTTGATAGCCCACCCCATTATTTTTACACAAGTAAATTTGTGCCCACAACCTATCCATATTTTACAGTGTGTACTTGTACATCAAATTATCATCAGTGGCCTGGGCAGTTACTACCAATTGATCAGAACACTTATATAAGACTGTAAGTTTGGCAAAAGTAGGTTCTGTGCGAACTTCGCTTTAATAAAGCGCACAAGCAAATCTAATCGTTTTAGAACATTCATCTATTAAACGTTTACCAAAAAATAGAATTACAATGGCTGGTGAATTAATAATTATATTGAAACTCATCGAATAAATGTTGCTAAGTACAATTGCAATAACAATTTTGGATAAGGTACTTTGGTTACAAAAGTTCGCCACAATGCGTAGTGGCATTGTTATTGCAGTTTGAGTTGGCGATTCGTGATGGAGATGCTTTTGCAGTTTTGTAGTCTCTGCTTTTATTGGCGCTTTGCAACTTTTGGCACTGCACGGCAGATTTAGTCTGTACAAGATTTCTTCTGGTTTAAGCAGCCTTCGCTGTATTGCATCTACATTTCTTTCTGTCGGTTTGTTTGATACACTGTATGGATGCCTTCGAGCATGGTGATTGAGTTCTTTATGAACCTAAATTCCAGGAAGTTCCTTTGACTTATTGATTCATTCATTGCAAGGACTTTCGCGTCGGTGCAATCCAAGCTGTATTCTTTATTGGTTTCATGCAATGAAACTAGGAACGATTTAAAGGTTTATGACATACGTTTCTATTAGTTTATCATTGTTTCCAATTCATGCTGTTTGATCAAAATAGACTAATTGCAATTTCTGAAACTTATATTGTATACCATATTTCGTCGGCCTTGTTTTGATGGCCTTACTATTAGATTTGATTGGTATTTAAGGTGTTGGTTTGTATATAGCCTATGGAAGCGGATGCTGTTGTAAAACTTACAATAATTCTGCTTTTCAAAAGGGATAAAAACGTAATATTGATATTAAAATAAATGTGCGTGTAAAAACCATATAAGTCGTTCCTAAATTTTATTGCATGTAAATGATAATGATACAGCTTGAATTGAACCAACACCAAAGTCACAGCACGGAAGGAATTTACTAACTCAAAAAGTTCTTGGAAGTAGGCTCACAAAGAAATGAATCACCAAAAGCATAGGCATCCATTCAGTATACCAAACAAACCGGCGGAAGGAAATATGGAGTAAATATGGAGAACGCTGAATAAACCGAAACAAATCAAGCACATAGTATACCCGCGGTGAAGCAGGTTAGCTGATGGAACTCAAGTAGAATCGGTGACTTCAAAGTCGCACCCACACGTCCATCACGTGTCGCAAAATTAACCATAATGTATACACTTTAAATCTCACCGTAATGACAATGCCACTACGCATGGTTGCAAAATATCTACAAACAAACCGCCAAACTCGGTAAGCAAATAATCAATGGAATCATTAACTGAGATACCATATTTGCAGAACATTTTAATTGCAGTTTGATATATCTGCATTTATTACTTGACCATTATTACTTTGACCTTGCAACCACCACGCCCGCCTGACCGATGTGCGCCGCTCGCAAAGCTGTAAAAGTACAGAACGCTAACTAACCCATTGGGTCAGTTAACGACACCAAATGGAATGGCGGAAAGGCGAAACCGAAAGGAATTTGCGGGTTAGGAGAATGTCATCGGGTAGTAAAATTCGGTCTGGCTTGTTCGCACTGTTTGGAATGGTACCATACGAAATGTGCAAATGTGTCCCAACAACAGTTACGGGAGCGAAATAGCTCCCAAGATGCATTTTGGTACTGTACGGCGTGTTCCACCACCCCCTCGTTAAGTGCTTACTTATTCTATCTGAGAAATGCGACCGGTGAATCGCAGAAGCAGAGCAGAGGATAAACAATAAGCTTACTTCAGTGGAAGCGAGTAAGGACCACAGAAGCGTAGCGGCTGCTAAGCAAAGGAATACTGAACAACCCGCTTCCCCTGCATCGCAATCAGCCACGTCTCCATCTCCGTTGTCTTCTCCAACTTTGGTGGAAAGCCGTGCGAAAACAGACTGTACCTACGTGAACCAAACAGTACTCACGACAACGGAAATCAGGCACCAATCAAAACGTCTGGTTAAGCAAATTCCAATAGAACTAACACCTAGTATTAACAAGGATGAAGCAGCCAAACACGAACCCTTGGTACCTATGGCTCAAATATCTCTTGTCGAGACTAAGCCTCCCAGAACATCGGGAGATATGCAGAGATTGCTGCAAGGGTCCACCGAGAGGCCGTCGTTGCGTCCTCTTCCATTGTAAACACGGTTAACGCAAATAGAGAGGAAAAGAGCAAACAATCACTTTTCAACAAATCAAGACTAATGAGTACCGTACCTTGAAGATCGATTAAAATGGGAACCAATAACAGTGCCCTGACTCTTGTATGCTCAAATGTCCCTGAATCTACCGCCATCACATTGCGGGATAAGTTATCAGACGACCAAGACCAATGGAACTCAATGTGTATGCAGATGAGTATCAAAGCCAAGCCCATAATTTGCTACGAATTACTCGTCATCCGAACTCGCCACACTATGGTGAAACAAGAATTAATCGAGTGACTTTAGAATCCTCCACCGACGTAGAAAAGGTTTTGCTCTTCGCAAGCGCGCTAAAACACGAATCCTATGGGATACGTATCTATCCTGATGTCCCTTGGAGCGCGCGACAACCAAAAAGAAACACCGAAGAGGGGCACAGCAAGCAAGACCGCCTATACAAAATCTTCATACGTGGCGTGCCAGAACATCCTTCTAACGATGTTTAAGAGACCGGAAAGCACGAGTTAGAACAGTGGCGGTTCATTCGCGAAACGCTTTCTTTGGATAATGTTGTGGCACTATCGCTCACCAGGATATCTCCCTCATCGATTTATACAGGATGCAGCACTAGAATCCTAAAACTTGTGGTTCAGTCAGGGCAACAAGCAAAGGATGTTTTGGATCGATGGCGGAGAAATCGGAAACATATTCTTTCCGACATTTGGTTAAAGGTCGCAGACACTTTGCCCACCTCAAATATTAAGGCCACTGAAGCAGTAAGCATACCGAAGAATGTACAGAAGTGTAACTTGACTGCTGCTTTAATTTACTATGACGTAGGTCTAAACGAAGGCTGGGACGCACCTTGGCCGAATCAAGTTGCAAACGAGGTATCATTCACCCATAAAAAAGAATAACCGCCGACCTCCCATCGGTCGGCATTCTCCCACACTTGACAGCTTCACCTCTCTGCGGGCTCCTAGAGATCGAGAAACTGGCCTGCTTGTATACAAATGCTCAGGGACTTTCTAACAAACTGGCTAAACTGAAAGATCGCCAAGCTTCCGACTTGTATGATGTCATTGTTATCACCGAGACATGTTTGTACACGGGAATGACGGACGATGATTTTCGCTACCCGGCATGTCGCTGATTCGGAACGACAGGCTCACAAAAGGAGGATGGGTATTCCTGTACTACCGAAACGACTTACAGTGCAAAGCCTTTAAAGATTCAGTCTCGCAGTTCCCTGACTCTCTTTGGTGCCGGTTGCGGTTAAATGGCAGGGACGCTTGTTTTATTATCTTGGTGTACCGCGCCCCTAACTTAGCACCCAAAACCGACTACCACCTAACGGCTGCTTTAAGGTGCAGTTTACAACAAATGTACACTCACATTCTTATCATGGGTGATTTCAACCTACATTGTTTAGAAGCCTCTGCCACGATCGGAGAACACTTGAAAACCGAATTACCAGATCTAGTAACTACTGCTCCTATTTACAATCACATCACTTTGCCCACTCGGTTCAGAACTTGTAACAGACCGTCTGTGCTAGATCTTGTGCTTACCAACGAGGAGCATATGATTGATGCGTTGGTTTTAGACTGCCCGTTGGGTCGCAGTGATCACGCATTTATCAGTTTCAACTTCGTCTGCTATGCAGAATATCGGAATGATAACGATGATGCTGTGCGAACCATCATAAGGTACGACCGACTCGCCCAGCTAGTCAGCGCCACAACATGGTCTTTCCTCGAAAAAGAGCCCCCGGAAGTCGCCTGGCTCTAGTTCGTCAACACATTCAGTCAGTTTATTGCACAGGCTTCAGAGATAAAAGCTTGCAATAAATGCAAATCCATTTCTTTCGTTAGGAGCAGAACCCGAAAATGGATGACAGTACGCAACGCAGCAAGGCGAGTGTACAGAGAAGCTCCAGCACCAGAAACTTGGGACAACTACGTAGCCCAACAACCACTGCACTCAACCGTTAAGAGAAGACAAAGGCGCTTATCAGCAGAACACCGCAAAAACCTTCAGCGCTAACCACAATCTGCTGTACAAGCACGTTAATCGTCTAAGAAAGGTGAGGCAAGGATCTCCTCCACTCAAGACGACTGATGGTCCGACATGAACGTCCATGGAAGCTGCAAACGCGCTGCAAATGTAATACGCACCCACGTTTCATGGAGTCTTGCCACCAAGCTATCTACCAAGCTTTGTATTCTGCCCACCAGGACTAACCCAAGTGAATTTTAACGCAAAGGCTGTGTTGGAAAAGCTGACTTCTCTACGCAAACACAGCTCGCCGGGTTTCGACACCATTAGTCCAGAGGCATTGGGAGCAGCAGCAAACCAACTGGCAGGACATTTAGCTCAGTTTTTCCAGCACTTCTTAGACCAGAACCAAGTTCACGCCATGTGAAAGCTTGGAATAATAAGCCCGATTCACAAATGTTGAAGCAGAACTGATCCCTCCAACTACAGCCCAGTTTCCCTTTTTCCTATACTCTCCAAGGTCATGGAATCCATAGTTGCCGATGCACTGGTGTACTATCTGAAAAACTCCAACCTCATCATTCTTGAACGACACGGTTTCCATCGACAGCAGTCATATACAACGAATCTACTAATTGCACGCAGTAGTTGGACCGAGGCAGCTGACGCTGGAGAAGGTGTTGATGTGATCTACCTGGATTTTTCCAAGGCTTTCGACCGTCTAGACCATCGGATAATACTACCCAAGCTGCAGCATTACGGGAGCGGAGACCCTCTTTTATTCTGGATCGCCAACTTTCTACTCCAACGGCAATTAGTGGTCAGAGTTCGGAGCTCTTTATCCGACCCCATACAAGCGGAGTGTGGTGTGCCCCAAGGCTCGGTTCTAGGTCCACGTTTGTTTTTGGTGTTTACCAATGACCTTGCACAGGGAATCGCTTCAAACATCCTAATGTTTGCCGAGGATATCAAGATCTGGCGCAGGATTCAGGCGAACACCGACCAACATATGCTTCAGAGTGATTTAGATACGGTTTATCAATGGTCGACCCGAAACATATTGCATTCCAACGTCAGTAAATGCAAGATGTTTTCATCCGACATCAAAGCAGCTACTCATACCGACTCGGAACGGATGTACTGCAACAATCAACTCTCGAACGCGACTTGGTTGTCCTGGTTCAAGATGACTTGGGTTGCTTCAGGCAATCCGAAATGGCCTCGAAGACCGGGAACCAACACGTCGGGCTGTTGAGGCGGGCGTTTGGACAAATAAACAGCTCCATATTTCGACAAATGCTCAGTGCTTATGTTCGCTCCCATGTCGAATATGCAATTCAAGCCTGGCATCCATGGCTGAAACACGACCTTAATGCACTGGAGCAGCCACAACGCCGGGCATCTAAGAACGTAATTTTAATGCGCAATCTTTCCTACCAGAAGAGGCTGCGACGACTGGGATTGTTCAGTGGAAGCTATCGCAGACTACGGGGCGACCTGATTATGGCAAACTTGATTCTGCGAGACTCGCATCATGTTGCCGCCCTTCACTGCAACTTAGCAGCAATACAAACCTGAGGGGCCACTCATTAAAACTCGCAGAACGATACAGTCGTCTGGAGTGCCGCAGAAATTTCTTTTCCATCCGTGTCTGTCACCCGTGGAATACTCTCCCAGAATCAGTCATCTCTGCACCAACATAACAATATTTAAAAGACGGTTGGACGATGTACTCATCCACTTACAACTTGTTACTTAACACTGCGTCTCCATCCCACACCTAGAGTTTACCATGCAATTATTTGTTGTTAACTGTGGGTGTTGTGAATCTAATTGGATCGCAGGACTGCAGCGAAACAAACGATAATTCCTTATTTTCATAGTTAAGTATTAACTGTTTTACTATCCTTATCATCATTATTGTTATGTTGAAATCCCCTGCAACTATCCAACGAGACTTGTAAAGCAACGCTTCTTAACCCGTATAAATTCATTGTTCATTGTACTTAAACTTTGTTTTATATTTATTTTGCGGGGTGTTGATAGGCGAAATCAATTTGTCTACCCTGAATGCCCTGGACTTTCCATAAACTACATGCTGAAAAATTAGTAAATGAACGAAATTATAGATAAATTTCATTCTGTCCTATTCCGACATTTATGCTACACACAAATGGGACTGTTATTACCCTTTGTTACGATAAACAGCATAGTTTAACTTAATGTATTAATCAAGAAGTATAGAAACATTAGATTCAAAGGTTCCACATTTTCCAGCTGCATGTCTTTCCATTTAGAATTAATTCAATGTTCCCTGCCGAGTAAAAGACTTTGATTTTAGGGCAATCCTATGTTTCGCTGAAATTGCTGTGTATTTACCAACCGAAAAATTGCTATTCCCATCAGCCCATATACTAAAACCCACGTAAAATTCATAGTCGTTTCGTATTTATTTTTATACAGATAGCCTCTCTTCAATAGTTCCTTGTTTATGATATTCAATCCGAGATGTATGCAATTCTAATTTGAACGTTTGGAATGGTGTTATATCTAGTGAATAAGTCATGGTGTTAGAGATATTTGCAAAATTAGGTTTATTTACGTAGGCGGCATCTCGAAATGCGAAACAGTCAACGCAGAGGAATTCAGCTGCTTAAAACCTAATAGCTAATTTGGTATAACAAAAACTGTTTAAGTAAAAAATAAAAATTGTTTTCCTTTCCACTAATTATAATTTAGCATCAATGACTTCTACTTTCTAAAATTTAGCATCACTCCATTTCCATTGATATGTATGTTACTCATTGTAAGTCACTTATATGGTACCAAATGTATGGCAGTTATTTTGCGTAAATCGTTAAAGCCAAAATTACCAAATATTATACTCATTAATCAATTTTTTAAAAGCGTCATGGCGATATCAGAAATCAACGTAAGCGAACACATGTCTTATATAATGACTCATCAGGCATCTGCAGTTATCTAATAATATAAACCAAATGTTTAGACAAATATTACCGGTCGTTAATCCATGAGCAAGTTAACTACTGACAGGGGCTGTCCGTTAGATAAAGACAATTGATCTAGGGGGTCAGAGGTCCTCAGGCGTTTTGGCCAGTGTAGTCCCAAACCTTTAAGTTAACTTTTTCTGTGTACACATCTCCGGGTCATATATTCGAAATACAGTTGCCTCAGAAGCTTCTAGTATTAGTTTATTCACGTATTTCGATCAATTCGACTTGATATGATATATTTCGCTTTGGGTTTTAAAAATTGTGTAACAATGCTTTGTCTCTTTGGTGTTAAAGTCGCTCGATAACTGAGCCCTAACTTCTGTCTCCATAATAGAAAATATAAAAGACTAGCAACGGAAAACCTGTTCGAAAATATGTTCACGCAGAACTTCCAAATACTTCTTTCTTCTGAACTGCTCGCGGACAATTTATAATGCTTTTCAGTATATACCTGCAACTAATATCTACTTTCGAGGTTAAATCATAACACTTCATAAGGACAGCAACAATGTGAAGCTCTAAATCGGCTAGATAACGACCGCCGCATTGTACTTGCTTATCAATATAAGGGGAAATGCATTGTTCTCATGAAGAAACTGGACTACATAGGAATGAAATACTGACTGATGTAACCAAGTTTTTGAAGATCACACGTGAGGAAGACAAAAACAGCTTGCAACTCAACTTTGCAACACTCACAATAGATATTAGAAACAAAGGCTATTTTAACGGTGTCGCTTATGAAGAGCTTCGACCAATAGGCACGGTTATTCAACTTATCTATTAACTACCAATTATGCATAAGCCCAAAGTTCCCCTTCGGCCCACCTTGGACATGCAACGCTCACCGCACCATACGGTCGCTCGTTGGCTGGTATCGATTCTTGCAGATATTTGAAAGCGGATTGCTGCGCATAGAGAGTGATAGATTTGAATTCACTGATACCATCAGGGAGTTAAATTTCACCCAGCTTTTTGCTGGATCGTACTTCACGCTTCATCAGGTGCCACTGCTTTGGATGATAAATAAAATTTCTGAGTATGTTAACATACATAACATAAATGTGGACAAGTCCACTTTGATTCTTAAAGAAGCATTACTCAATTACACATTCAATTTTTAGTTTCTCTTCAATGGCGAAAGATACCGGCAGTCGATGCGTTTGCGATGGTTTCCCGACTTAGAACCACCGATGCCGATGTTTTAATCGGTGTGCTGGTACAGGGCCACTTTAAAATTGAAATTGCCGACAGTCTATATTTCGGTATGTGGAGGACATCTTTGTTTTAATTTAAGCCTCGCGATGTATTGAGCAGTTAACAAACTCCTTTATACATTGCCACCTAGAAATGGAGTTTAACTGCGAATTGGAGGAAAACAACCTCTGTTCTCTGATAGACGTCACACTGAGAAGACTTGATGGAGGTGCGTTGCAACCTCTTGAGCATAAGAAATGAGAGTTGACTGGACAGTAAAAAGTTTCTACAGCATTAATCGCTTAAGATTTAAAGGTATTCTTATCTATAATATACTGAGTTTGTTTGCAAACATTTGCTCGGAAGACAAGTTTCCAGAGGATTTGAAGTGAATTAACTTGGTGCTGGGGGAGAATTTCTAATCTGAAATTTCCTTAGAGCCAACATGTAAAAAAGCGCACACATCCTGTATATTAGAGAGTAGAACGTATGCCGATTTTCCTAAAGTTGCCATACGCAAGCAAACGTAAAACAAAGCTTCTAATTAGTCATCCTTTGCGTGTACACAGATGTCCCTACCCGGCAGCAAAAACGCAATGAAATTTAGCAGCACACTAATGGTGAAACTGAACTCAAAGTATAAGAGGCCTCTCCACACAAATGCAATGTGTGCTTATTCCTTTTCCTGCTCCTGTGCAGCAGAATACACTGGTCGGACGACAAAGCATCTATCAGTGCGTATGAATTAACAAAATTTGACATGGCTTGAAACTAAAAGTAATAAACCAGTCAGCTCCTCAACAGCCAAGCACCACGCTGACACTGCGTATTCCACTAAATCAGCCGAATGTTTCAACATTAGGTATCAGGTCCCGGCGATCCGACCGCATTACGTGCGTAAATGAATACTAGAAGCTGCTGAGGCAATTGTGATTCGACTGTATGACCCGGATATATGTATGTAGAAAAAGCTAACTGGAGGTTTGGGACTACGCTGACCAAAACGCCTGAGGACTTCTGATCCCCTAGGTCAATTGTCTTTAGCTAGCGGACAGCCCATGTCAATAATTAACTCGCTCCTAGACCAACGACTGGTAATGTTTATATACCCATTTTTATTATTAAATAACTGTGGAAGCCTGATCATATATTATCGAAATCATTCGTTTGCTTACACTGACTTTTGGAAATTCTTTACCGATTTTCCCCGGTAAACTTCATAAATATAATACATTAATACTTTGGTTTAAGCAGCATCATTTACGACTGGCGCCGCAGTCTCAGTGCTATTAAGATTCTGTTTCTTAGCGTGCTATTATCATCTTCGTTAGATTTTCACCCTGCCCTCACTATCCCAATATGCGAATCATCAGTGTCACAGTTGACTAAATATTTACGACATTTGGACAAGTTTTTGCCATTATGTTTTCTTTTTCTTTACAGATTTACTATATGAGAACATCTTCGTTTCGCCCGATACCACGTTAGTGATATCAATTGAATAAAGCGTAATCCTTACTAGATCAATACGTAGGACACGTAAAAACAGGTAAAGCACATACTGGCTAAACAGTTGTGTTATCTGCTAAATTAGTCTCAGTGAATCTTGCAAATCAATAGTAACCTTATGATGACAGATAACGAAAGGGCCAGTTGAGAAATTGGCGCGCCAGCTGTTTAATCATCGGGCAAATAAAGTTTTCTGATTGTCACTAAAATTAGTCATCTACAAGGCAAACATACCCAGAACTTTAATATGAAATTTCTATCAATTATAATCAGTACCATAGATCGTTAAAAAGACTCTCGAAGGTATGCAAGCAACTTATTGGTTAGCTGATGAAAGGCAGACAAAAGACTTCTAAATTTGACGGTTCAGTAAAGTTCATGCAAAACCTGGCTTCTCAGGCTGGAGACGGTTACTATGTGAATATAATATAGAATTATTATTGAATAGAAAAACAATTATTTGGCTAGAATACGCATATATGCTTGATGAACTCTGGGCAGATCCCGATGCTACCACTAAAGCATAAACAATTATCTTTCACCTCAAGCAGTTTGAACGGTGTGCTGATGCTCTCTGATGAATACTACCATTAGAATTATATTGCACAAGCTACTTGACGTGTTTTGCAGTTGCGCTGGTCATTTCTGAATGCGCGCATAAAACAACTTATAGCTAAAGTTTTGCTTTGCACTAATATGCGTAAATTAATACTCTTAAGTAAATAAATATTCTCGCTGCTAGAATAGTGTAGGCGTTAAAATAGTTGTCAGTTTGTACTCAGAAACCAGTGGTTGAAGGAAAAATGAGTGCAAGTAAAATAACAACATGTTTTTTCCTAGAGAGAAGCCTGATGACTGTACAGTACGACGTTCCGTCAGTAACGATTATCGGAAAGGAACGTAACCGCACAGTGAGTGTTTTTGAAAAATAACACAGTTTAGCAATATAAAACACGCATTTAAGGGTTGGTCTAGCTAAACCAATATATATTTTTGCTTTAATATGGTACAATGCCAGCTTTATGGTACTTGATTTTTGCATTAATAACCTTGGAGAAAAATGAGTAAATCTTTGATTATACATTCATTTGATTTTCATCAACCCTTGGCAATATTTATTCAGCAGCCGCGACTCCAGAGGGGAAAATTTCTGCATTTGTCGCTCATCTGCTCTCCTAAATTCACAGCTCGTAGTAAATCTATATGAAAGTTTCTCCGACAGATACTAAATTAATAGATTTATTTTATTTACAACGCAAATACAAACAGCTGAAAAACACACTTAAATATCTGAGGCTTTCCTAACATTTAATACAGTTCTGATGCTTTAAGTCGGCTCAAATTTACTGTAAAATGGTTTCACAATGCTTTGATTTTGCTTATTTTGTGTAGTATAAAGTGATGTTAAGCAGCATTCAGGCAGCTCTTTAAAATATTATTCTAATAGTAATTTACATCTATGATCAGCCTGGAACGATTTTTATTTCAGTAAGATTATATGCATACAGATCCAGTAGTGGAGATTGTGGCCACGCGTTCTCTAAAATTTTACCATTTTGTTCTCCATACAAAGCTTGATTATCTAACCCAAATAAATTCATAATTTTGTACAATTTTGTATAATTTGTTAGCAACAAATATTTTAATCAAAATTATGTAGACAAATGCAATAACCAAATTATTTATTGTACCTAATAAAAGCGTAAAACTAGTAAAACACTCTATATGGTATATGAGAAGAAATACAGCATAATAACCCTTATAAATCTGTTTTGCAAATAGTGAATAAAACGCGGTCTCTTGGGATGGGTTTACGGAATCTTTGTATTAAAGTATTTTGCATGTACATAAAATTAACGTGTGCAGTGTATGCAAACTGACATTTGCTTAATAATGCAATGACAAATGATAATGTCGGCAAGGTGCATGAGAGCCCAGTATAGTAAAAGAATTAGTTGCTATTCAGAAATAAATTTCAACATATCTAGATTTATAATGTCCTAGTTAGCTCTGCCTATGATCGAAAATTTTACTGGCTGTACCCGAATATATCAATAAAATTAACGACTAAATTGCATTATAAAACAGAATGTTTCATTTGTACTTGTTCCACTTAATTTGATTGCCCGCCTTAAGAATGGCATAAGTCATTATGTACTAAGTAATAAAGAGCAGTAGGAGAACGGAATAAAATGGCGTATATTCTGCCTTCATTAAAATTCGTTGTTATATTCCACATTAGTGTGTACTGTTACGGCTTAGCTACATAGCTTTATTATGGCTATAACAAATGCAGTCCTTTTGAAAAAAGTGAAACAAATACATACGGTCTATTTTGATACTCAGCCCGCCAAATTTATGCAACTTCCTTAAAATGTATTGTGAATACCTTCGCTACCAGCTCAATCCGATTATACAGTGTAATATCTGCATGTCTTTTAATAGAAACCATTTACGAATTCCAGTGAAATCAAGCACAATACATCAGTGTCTAATTGCTTAAGCTGATGTTTCCGGAGGTTTAGTGTGTACATTATTACCAATGCTTATCAACCCTTATGTATCTAATTCCCAACCCAAGAAAAGTAGCTGATAATAATCTGTAGTATTACGATGCATTTCTTCACGCATTAGGCCCTTGATAGCGCAATTATGTGATAACGTTTACTGAAATTAGGACATGTTATTTTACTTAATGTACCCACAACACAGCTTGCTTCATAAAAATTACCATCTGTGTGTTCGGCTTTGAATTTGCTTGTTATGGGCCGATGGTTTCCTGCCTGGGTGCTGACCACTATAGTGAATGTTCGATGAATGTCAATCTCCACTGGGACTATCCAAGCAGGATAATCAGCAAACGTCCCTAATCAACCAGAGGATGCGTTGCCATAAGGGGGTTATTTGAATGAATGCTCCATTATGTGAAAGAGACCACAAAAATACGGATTAAGTTTCTAATATTGTATTCAGTTTTAACTTTAGTAAAACTTTTCTAAGAATAAAGTTTCCACGGACATGCAAACAATAAACACCATTTGAACTATATATCACTTTGTACCTGCACCCTGGAGGTCGATTAATTGATATTCTTAATATTGTATCAACTACATCACTTGCATTAGGAGTTTGGTAATATGTGCAATTGCTCCTTATCTAATAAAGTTAAGTTATTGATACCCCTGGTATGTTAGCTGGAACGTTAATGCATACTTTTGGAATAAGACGCAGTGGATATATGCTGGGTTTTGCCGGGAATTCAAACGATAAAACTCTTATATACTAACATTGAATCTGATGTATTTGACTTTTCTTAAAAATAAACATTACAAATACCGTTGTTTGACTTCCCCCTGGGTAAATTACAACCTGCATCGCTGCGCATGTTTACCATTTGCTGCACATTGAGTAGAACGCAAAATCTAGAGATTTAACTGGTACCAAAATAAAGTCGGCAAATTCAAATACCAATAGAATCGTATACTATTCCGATTGGTAGAAAAATGCGCTTTGTGTAGAAATTCGCTAGTAACCGAAAATATATGTTTTTGCTGTTTGTCTCAAAAATTATTAGTTTTCTAGCTCTGGTAACCTTTTGTTTTTACAGCATTTGGCATCAGGAAAGCGACATTTATAATGTCATGAAGATGGCTCGTTCACAACTGGCAGGTAATTATTGCTGTATTACAAAATAATAGCATTTTATTTCTCCTAATTTTTGTTACTTCAAATCTTGCAAAATTAGAGTTAGTTAACAGTCAGCATATGCAAGTCGATCCAGCAATTCTCCTAGAAGTAGACCAGAAAATGCTTCAGACATCACCTGATGGTCGCTTGACTGACCTCCATTAGTTCTGTCTAGTGCGCTCTTATAGCGCCTCAGGTGGTTAGGCACACATCTTTGAGCATCGAACAAATGAACAAGATTAATTGGGTATTGCGGGTTTTAACCTTCAACACACGCAATAATACATTCGTACATAGTTAGTTTATATGCTTTTTGTGTATGGTAGCATTAAAAGGACTAAAAGATGCAGCAAAACCAAAGGCACACCTGCCTGGTTCAAAACATAACAACGAAATAGGATAAAGTACAGTGAATCTAAGTTACTATTGGGAAGAATTCAATAATATTAAAAACGATTTCACATCTTATTTTATGTAATCGTAGGGCAAGCAAAGCTATCCATGGGCTGTGCGGATCGTACATTGTTCACCTCAATAATTTTAAAGCAGCGTTTAAATTGATTTTAACTGAAGGCGTTAGTTTTTCTTTATCCGTAAGAAAAAAATGAATCGTAGCAGAATAATGGTGACAAAGTTTGCAAATAATGCTATAATTGGGTGAATGCAATCAAAGTTTGAAGCTGATTAACATATTACATGGACATTAACGCTGAGATTTTATCTAATGATTATCACATATTCTGTCTCCATAAGGCCAAAGATACGAAACTTCACGCAAGCAGTTTCCAACGATCGCTTTTTAATATTCGGCTACGCTGTTAGCTTTTTCGGTGAGTGACAAGCGGTTAGAAACGGGTCGTACATTTTTCATTACTCTCTCCGGTTATTGACATTTGGTTAATTCCAATTAATTGAACGAGTTCCACTCCACGTGCAGACGTCTGAAGTACCTGTGATGATTGAAGTTTTGTTGCCTGAATAACTGCGGCCAAATTGCTAGATTTTGCTGTAGCAAGGATATCCGAAGAACGCAACAGATCAGGCTGAATTCATCGGCTTGTCTATACATGAATACCATTGACATTGATTAAGAGAAATGACCGTAAGAAAGCCTAGCATATTTTGTTACTGATTAATGTCATAAGCAGTGCAGCGGACAAATGATACGCTGCACGGTGATTTATCTCAGGGCAACGCAGACATTAAAATAAAATAAAAATTTATATGTGTGATGTTACGCAAAGTATACCAAAGAAGATATAATCTGTTCTGTACAAACGGTTAAGCGACAATTTATTTTTTACCAGTTATTAATCTTGATAATTTGGGTAGATTAATAAGACAAAAGTTATGGTAAGCAGCTGCCATAAATCTCCATTTTGAAATCGCGTGTTGTTTGGCCAATGCGAGCTTGTTCATGCCTAAGAATATTGTTATCGACATATATCGCAAGCAAATGTTGAACCAGTGACGCAAATTTGGTAACGGTAAGTTGGGATGATTTGCTCTCAAACTGATTTTTTACTGATATCCACAGTCATCTAGCTTCCAATTTTCCTTGCTTCACGTATTCAGTGGTGTCAGATGTTGCACTGTGTTGTATTCCTGCCCGTATCCAGTTGTAATCATCTGCCTCTTAGGAGTGGGGATCGGAATATCTGATTAAGTACCATCCCTCGTTAATCCCTGTTTCTTCTGATTCCGACTAACATTTCTGTAAAGATCAAAAAGAAGAGCAACGGACAACAGGCAGCAGCACAAATAACGAGAGGGAAATGCATTGGAAGCCTTCAAAGAACTGAACATTAGACAACATAGGAATAACCCTTGAAAAATTATGTACCATGTTTTCTCGTTGCCATAAATATTAAGTAAATACTTACTACTCAATAGAAACGACGGGAAATGCGAAGGCATGCGAGTTAGGGCTGGTCGCTGTAGAAGCTTGATGTGTGAAGGGCGTTTCTTTGTTTAAAGTGTACTTGAGTGACCGTATGTAGGAGGCTAAACAGCTGGGTCGTGCAGCATGGTTTTGTGCCAGGTTTTCTGAGGTAACTTTGCTGATGCAGGCTGAGTAATAGCGAACAATACCTAAGGCTTGATGCAAATCGGATAGGCATTTAATAATATAAATTTATGAGAACACCAGTGGATACGAAACTAATGCTCTGTTTAGCGCAGGTGAATCAGTCGCCTTATCTTGCTAATACAAACAAACTGATGAAAAACTGGCCATATCGTTAAATGATGGTTTACAGTGAAGAGTTAAAAGAGTTGAGGAAAGTAAGTGGATACGTTAGCAAAGGAAATGTACGAAGCTAAGACGACGCTTGTGCAGTGTAAAACAAACAAACAAGCCCAACTTTACAATCATCATTGTCTGTTGGAAAAATGCGGGATAATAAGCTACGAACTAAAAGCAAGAGTTGGGGCTGGAAGCCCGTCTCCAGTTAATAGTCAAATCTTTTGTATTCATTAAGTGGTTTAATGTTAGAATCAATCCGGACATCGTTCGCACATCGCATTTTAAGACTGGTCTAGGCCAAGAAATGCTGCAGTAAGGACTGAGTCGGGAAATCGGCGTAAATTACTGCGGAATGCTGCAGTCATTGGTATAAATTATATATCCAACGGCGGTATATTTCTTGCGATAACAAATATAAAATAGAAACAAGAGCTTATTATCATAAGAGCTTTCTTTAATAGTATTTAATAAGTTCTATTTCTAAAGGGTAGCGCACATCTGTATGTTGTCGAAAAAAGCTTGTTATTAGCGGTTGGATTTTGCGGTCTCGGATAAAGGAATACCAGGTTAAGTTTGAGCCCCCGAAACAACAATGGTTGTGCACTATAGTTTAGTGTAAATGCTTCCAGTAATACTTTAGTGAATGAACTTTGCACGCGCTGCTCCACTATTATCTCAAATTTCCCAGAATTATTTACTACTAATGAACAGTATACTAAGATATGTCCAGCACAGTACTTATGCAGATCAACTCTAGATTCTCTAAGCACCATTGACCTACAGATGTAGCCGGTGACTGACTTGGCCTTGACTATATCGTATCCCGCAAGTAAGGCAAAGTTATATTTACTGGAGTTGTGTACTCCTAGTTCACACTGCAAGACAATTGGCAGTCAGTGATGGTTTATTTTCAAGGCATTTGACAGAAGATTACAAGGTCAAGGCCAAGGCATCCGGTTTGAAATTTACCGCTCCGCTCCCAGGCCAGTTTATTCCAGTTTTTGTGTCAGATATTGATATTTGTGATCAGAAATTATATAATTCTGTATTATTTTTGATTCTAAATTATCCTGTGATAGATTTAGATCCATTTCTGCAGCAATTTTCTGGATTTTTGTCTAGTAACGGTTTCGTCGGCCCTAGTGTTATCTAGCTCGTGTCCTTTGAAGTAAACTTTAGCTCGTTGTTTTCATTGTTATAGCTGTTTCGTCCTGTCGTGTGTGTAATTCACTCTAAATAATTCTGTGGCATTTTACGTAATGACTACCTGTAATTATTTATCCAAACTGCTGTCCCGCTCCATAACACTTATTTTCTCTTATCGATCGGTACCTTTTTTTCAAATGGCCAAACAGCCACCTTGTGGAATGTGCTGCAATTCATTGGGCATCGAGCTAACGCAATTACATGCAGTCTCTGCTGTGTTACGCTTCATATTTCGTGCGTTGCTCTTACAGTAGACCAATTTCGTGTAATTCAGGGTATTCAGAACGAATTTTTGAAGATCGTTTGTAAACTGTGCCAAGCTAAACTTGCGCAGAATAGAACCAACACGTCTAGCAAGTGCACCAGTAAAACGAAATGCTCTAAAATGGCCAGCTCGCCCTGTGCTACACCACAGGCAGGGAAGCAGCCAGTGCCTAGTACATCGCGTCCAATTCGGAACCATGATATTCAAGATCCATCAGGATCTCCCTCAAGGCCGGCAAAATTTTCAGTTGGCAGTAAAACTCCAGTTTGCAATAAACAAACGGACGATAAAGAATGGAAAATACAAACATCGAAGAAACCAAGAGCAGTGTCTAACGACGTGAGGCGCCGTAGCCTCATGATATTTTACGCATCCGATTCAAGTGATTCCAACCATCAGGTGCGCTATGAATATGACTTCGAGTTTTTGCAATCATTGATTGGTAGACAACTGGATGTAAATGAGGGCGGGCTCAAAGTTCAGCAGATCGCCCGTCTAGGAAAAAGAATGGAGGGCAAGTGTCGGCCTATAAGGGTAACTTTTGTCGAGGAAGCAAGTCCGATGTTATTCTTGTCCCGTCTACATAGGCCGGAGGGTCTAAATATTCACGAGCGCGCTGACTTAGAACCGGCAGACGGAGCAAAGCTCAAGTCTGCTATGATCGAATTAAAGCGCCGCACGGAGGATGGCGAACCCAGTTTGTGAATTGCAAATTTTCGGGTAGTTGCCCGGATTCCTCCTCGATTCCGTATAAACAGGTCTCTAATGCTTCAGACGCGCCCAGCGGTTCCTACCGCGGTCTGCGCATAGCCTTTACTAACGTATGCAGTCGGATGAAAAAGCGCGATGTGCTGTACGACTTTGTAAGCGCTCAGCGACCAGACGTATTAGGCCTTACTGAGACAAGTTTAAACTCCGAGGTAACTACCCAAGAAGTGGAAATCACCGGCTACTCATGCTTCCGCTGTAATAGATCATCAAATGATCGCCGTGGCGTTCTACTTTACATAAACTCTTCCTTGTGTGGGAGCCTAGTGAGCGCCTACCAAAGTGCTGCTGGTCTATGTGAGCAGTTATGGTGTTCGATTCACCTCAGACGCTGCGAGTTGCTCGTGGGCGTGGTATATCGCAGCCCATTGAGCCGCAGTTTAGACTGATTGCCGCATGTATGCAACCACATGAGCCGTCAGATGTTCCTACTCATGGACGATTTCAACTTGCCACGAATACAGTGGTTTGAAGCTGAACTTCTCCCCGACCACTGTGAAGTCGAGAGGAAGTTTACGGAATTTTGCTATTTGAAACTGGGGACACACAGCAAACCGACACGCATAACTGCGCGCGACTCCATCATGCTTAGACTTAAGTTTGACTAGCAGTGAGCAGTGTGTGCATAACATTCAAGTCTTAGAGCCTCTGGGAGCGAGCGATCACTCGATGATTATAGGCAGCTTGGAACTACCAATGCCGTAATCTCCCACGCTGGAGCCAGCCTTCAACTATTGGAAGGGGGACTTTAATGGCCTCATTCGAGCAGCGAGCCAGACAAACTGGTCTTTACCACAGGATTCATCTATTAAAACCTGTTGGACTATCATTAAAGAGGGAGTAAAATTGTTGTTCGCCAGATTTGTACCCCTCAAGTTTCGGAAATTTGTGCCAGTCAAACCACATTGGTTCGACAAAGAGTACAACAAACTGGCACGACGACGACGTAGACTATGGAACAAGTTCGTGTTATTTAGCTCTGACGAGGACTACAATGCGTATAAAGAACAGCAAGCTCGCTGTAACGAAGCGAAAACAAGAAAACGCAGAAGATTCGAAGTGGAGCTGGCAGTAAACGCAAAAGTGTTCCCAAGAGGATCTTTGCATACATGAAGCGGCGCCTGAGGCCTGCAGCCAATGTCCCAGTGTTAGAAGGCTCCGATGGACAGCCCCTAAACTCGTGCAGATCGTGCGTCCGCATTGGCAACGCACTTCGCCTCCGTATTTGCAAGTGACCAGGGGTCTGTAACGAGTTCGACGAGTAACGCTCCAGCCGAACTTAACAGCCTGGACTGCAATATTGAGGATGTGCGCAAGCTTCTAGCAAATCTTGACTGGACAACACCTGCTGGGCCAGATGGTATACACCCACTGATCCTCAAGTCCCTATCGGCCATCATCGCGCCTTCTGTAACTGAACGGTTTAACAGGTCCCTATCCACTGGACTGTTACCAGAGGACTGGAAATGCTCAGTCGTAAAGCCTATACCGAAAGGTGGTAACCCCATTAAAGTGGATAACAATCGGCCGATGTGCCTGACTGCTGTTTTGGCAAAGACGCTCGACAAGATCGTGAAGAAGAACCTTCTGCAGTTTCTCGAGTCGAAAAACCTGTTGTCCTCCACACAGCATGGTTTCATGAAAGATCGCTCGTGCATCACCAACCTACTGTTGACAAGGCACGAGTGGTTACAAGCGATGAACCAAGGCTATTCAGTCGATGTCATTTACATTGACTTCAGTAAGGCTTTTGACAAGGTTAACCATGCAGTGCTCCTTGACAGGCTGAGGATGTACGGTGTTTGTTGTTCGCTACACAAATGGATCAGAAATTTCCTTGTGGATCTTAAGTGGAGAGTCCAGGTGGACAACCATCTAACGGACTGGTATTCATCGAGCAGCGGCGTGCCCCAATGAACTGTACTGGGGCCGATATTGTTTCTGATCCATGTAAACGATGTGTCTAAGCTACGCCAAGGACCATGTGCGTTGTTCGCTGATGACTTAAAGCTGTGGGAGTAATCCGCACACTCAATGATTGTTATTTACCTCAGCAGGATCTCGACAGCTTCTCAACATGGTCTTCAGAGGTTAACCTTCCGATCAACCCTGCTAAGTCGCAATTTATGAGGTGGGGTAAATTGCGAGCACAGCCGAAAGTACACAGTGGTTGATCAACCGCTGCATCCCGCGTCTTTCGTGCGCGACCTCGGTGTGCTCTCACGCTGCGACCTAAAGTCCATTGACAACAAGAATGGGCAGTACCAAAACAGCCTTTGGATGCTTTGGGCGCCCAGGCGCAGCTTCAGCACTTGGTCCGAAGAGATTGCCACTCGCCTCAACGTCGCGATAATACGACCAATGCTAGAGTACGGCTCGCCCGCATATTGTCCCATTACGCTGGGCGAGGAAGAAAAGCTTGAGCGGGTGCAGCATGTAGCCACCAGGCTGATTCCCAACTTACGGGGTATGCCATATGAAGCCCGATGTAAGAAACTAGGGCTGTACACCCTAGCATATCGTCGGCTGAGGGTTGACCTCATCATGACGCACCGGATATTACATCTTAGTGATTACCCCATTTTGAGACAACTGCTTCATCTGCGCATACCAAGCGGCACGCGAGGACACCGGTACAAACTTATCGTACCGCAGTTGTAGCGGGTAGCTCACCAACTCTGCTTCGAACGCAGAGTGGTGAATACCTGTAACAAACTGCCGCAGCCAGTAATAGAGGCGAATTCCGTGGCTGAATTTAAAAGCTTCCAGACAAACATTTCGCAGAGGCAAAATATAAAGAGCGGAATGATAAGTAATAGGTTGATGTCCAAGAGCGAAAATTGATGCAGCTACACAGAGTATGCTCTCCTCGCTTCTACTAATCAGTATCAGTATCAGTATCAGTAACCATGGGAGATGGCGTTACAATTTGCTGATGAGAATTCTAAATTTCAGTACCTGCACCACCGATCTAAATCAGTAATATCGCTCGGCATATGAGGCATGCCAGTTCCTCTCCCAATCGCAGCAAAAAAGGAACACATTTTATATCATCATTGGGTGAAGCAATCAACTTTGTCGTTAACGAACTGAAGGATAGCAGTTGGCCAAGAACCCTAACATGGAAAACGGGACCATATTGTGATTCCTCTCTATCCAACCCTATCATCCGTGTGCGCCCTGTCTGATGGGATGAAAGCATACTTGCAGCTGATGCCATACACCGAAGGACTGAAGTTTAGTCAGTAGACCAACATGCGGGAATAGGCCAAAATTCTTCTTCATGTGCAGGAAGATACTGCAAGGTATATGGCCTGCGTCACTTTCTTTGGTTGCAATATCTAGAAACGAATTGACATGTCTGACAAGACCTATACCGTAAAATATCATGTTTCGACTTATTAATTAAGCTGCGTGACAGAGGAAATTCGAGATCTTCTTCCTTTTCTATGCTGTCAGTCACTCACGCAGCGAGGGGCGTGTGGCTGATTTGACGGTGGTTGTCAAAGTTCTGGTAGCATCCAACTTTGTGTCTCGGTAGAAAAAACAGCATGATACCAGGCGGCAGAGAAATGCGGCTTCTCACTGATAGAGGGAATGTGTTCAAGATTAGACAGAATGATCAGGACCACTTAGTGTTATGACTGCAGAATACAAGCCGTCGTGGCCAGGGTATTAGAACAGCTGGAGCGACTTTATCACTCTAGCGATAGTGCTCAGATCAAACTTACTGCTAGATAGCTCAACTTCGGTAAGTCTATATATGAGGGCTGTGGGTGTCATTCTAACATTAATGAAGAAGTTACAATAATATGTGTTTGGAACCTCCAATAGTTCTTTCTCAGTGACCGCTGTGATATTCGTTAACACTATTAACCTGGTGGGTATCACATTATGACAGAATATATGCTTTTCTGAATTATTGAGAGAATTGGACGGATTTGCACTTAAAATCCCGGTTCACTCTTGTGCTGACTTTACCGAAGTCTGTTTGTTTCTCCAGTCCAGCATGGTTTCACTATTGCGCTAGGGAAACTGCGCTTCTCTTCATAGCTTGGTGTTAGATACAGGGAGTTTTATATACACATATGGTGATGGCAAATCATTGGCACCGGCGTGCATTCCTTGTGCAGATTCCTTGCGGATCCCAGACAAAATTATAAGCAATTACACTGAAAATACTTGGTACATTTGTCTCATGGAATCTAAAGAGCATTTGGCATGAACCTCTTCTGATTTTTGGGCTTCTACTAATAAGAACGGTTTTGTACAAAATGTTCTAAGTGCTCCAAATTAGATGATTTTTTAAGTCAGATACGCTGGACGTACGACAAAGCGTTATGTTTATGGAATCAAGGAACACCACCCTGGTTCTTTCTACAATCGCGAAAAATAGGACAAAATAGAACGTGATTATGAAGCATGTAATCAACGCCGGTCACCAGATGAACAAAAAACTATCTTTCTGATTCTCATCAGAAATTCGCCAAGGCATAATCATCGAGTTAGAGAAAGACTATTGGCCACCGCTAAGACAATATGTATATGCCTGACAAAACCGTACCAGTGTAACCTAATGAAGATAATACCAACGTTGCAAGTACCGGGGCAGACCATCCGATTGATGGAAAGAAGTGATTGCACTCCCAAAATCAACATGCGTTCAAGCAAGCGATCAGATGACAATCATCAATATCACAAGTTAACTTTACTGAACAATTTTTTTCTTCTTTTTATGCTGACGATTAAAACAGACCATGCCTGCATGTATATTAACTAATGAGCCTGACGAAGAATTAATCGAAAACAATTGTTCACTTATAGCTTCGTGTTATGTTGCTCTTTTACCCATAATGATTAGTAACAGTTGTCAATCCAGGGGAGCTGTAAACATAAGTATTAAAACTTTGCTGAAAGTGAATTTCTTGCAGCATAAGTACAGTCTTTGCTTCTGTGGATCATTATCCATCGCTTGTTGATTGACTGGCTTATTTGACACTTAACAACACTTAACAACTGCGGTCAAATAACCACTTTTGATTATATAAGTTATACATGTTATACACCTCGTGTGGGTCGTTCCTATTTCCTAACGTAACTGCACAGCACGAGGCATAATCGATTTATTTGCTTTGCTTATTTTTATGGCAGAAAAGCGCGACGCGAACCCGAGATGGCCGGATGTTAACTACGATGCTTAAACACTAAACTATGTCGGCGGCCGTTACAACGAGAGAACTGACGAAATGCTATGGCGTTAAATAAATTAATTCTTTGTCATAAAAGTACAGAGCAAGTATCTCAAAACGACCTACACGTAAGTGGATCAATGTCTTTAAATTAGCATGACCCACATCCTTAAATATTCGGCATTTTAGGAGTTCAGCTCAACGGTACAAAAATAATTAAGCTATATTATCATGTTCCGTAGCTCAGCAGCAGAAAATTAGAATAAATGGGACAGAGAAGACTAGGTCATTGGGGCGCATTGAGAGTGAGTAGTACAAGTGAAGTTGAATGCACAAAAATTTGCAAGTAGGAAACGTCAATTTTGGGATGCGTGTTCCTGCATTGCTAAAAGGTGAATAAGAACACTTAGTTAAGAAATGTAAGTGTAGTTGAGTGATCGATATGTGGACACTATTACGTTTAATTCGGGGTATATTCAGAAACCAACAGACAGGTAAGACGAAACATGTTTAGTGCGGAAGCTCAAGCGCAATTAGCAAAAGTACGGTTAAAATGAGAAATTATAGATGCAGCAAGATGTTTAAATACATATTAATTTGGAATCAGGGCATGTGAATATTGAGTTTCTAGTTGTTCCGTGAAAAAATTCCACAAGATTATGTGAGCCGAAATAGAGAAGATCACTACAGGTGGTATTATATTTAAGAGAACAAATGGAACGCTAAGCAGAAAGCAAAATATTTAGGGAAGAAATGAGGATATTTCACTATTAGACACTCAATCTCGTGCACGGACTTCAAGTTATTTAATAAACTCAGGTTCGCTAGAAAACTGGTAAAGTTCCTAAGTGTAACTTGTTAACAAATATATAAAATTTTTCATTATATATGTGTAACTATCCGAAGATTGGTATCATCTTTTATACCAATGCAGCTGCATATTTGAAAGAATTAAGATTTTAAATGACGCTTTAAATTCTGTATTCTATGGTTGGACTCGGACCTCCGTACGCAGAATGCCCAATATTATATCAACGGAATAGACGAAGACAACAACTTTGCGATATCTGATCATTGGCACCTGGTTCCATGATTAGGCCCTATGTTATGATTTAATTCACTATGCTGCTATCATGCAAACTAGTTTAGTTTTTATCTAAGCTTAATTTGAACCAGCGTACTGTAACAAGTGACTGAAGATAATAAAAGACTAATAAACAATGAATTTATTCGGGTTAAAAGCGTTGCATTACAAGTCTCATTTTATATTTGTTGGATACGGCGACATAACAATAATGATAATAATGATAGTAAAACTGTCAGCACTTCAAATTTGAAAGTAAGGTTTTGTCGTTTGCTGCGCCATAGTCCTGCAATCCGCTTAAATTAACAGCACCCTAATAACTGTGTGGTAAACTCCAGGTGTAGGATGGCACGTAGCGCTAAGTGACAACTCGTAAGTGGATGAGCGCATCATCCAACCATCCAAAGATCCAACCAACAATCCATCATCCAACCATTCTAATCGGTGCAGAGACGACCGATACTGGGAGAGCATTCCACGTGTGACAGACACCAATGGAAAAGAAATTTCTGTGGTACTCCAGACGCCTTTAGTGCGCAGCGAGTTTCAATATTTGGTCACTTAGGTCTGTATTGCTGCTGAATTAAATGATGTTTGTCTCGCAGAATCAAGTCTGCCATAATCAGGTCTCCTTGTAGTTAGCAGTAGCTTCCCCTGAATACCACCAATCGGTGCAGCCTCTTCCGGAATAAAAAAATTGCGCATTCTGGGTACGTTATTAGATGCCCGACATTGTGGTTGCTCCAGTGCATTAAGTTTTTTTGCAGCTATTGATGCCAGGCTTGAATTGCATATTCGACACGGAGACGATCATACACACTGATCGTTATCCGAAATGTGGAGCTGTTGTTTGGTCTAAACCCCATCGCAACAGCCCGACGTGTTGGTACTCAGATTTCGAAGCATTTTTCGGATTGCCAGTAGCATCCCAAGTCATCTTGGACCAGGCCACCCCATTCACGTTAGAGGGGGAAGTGTTGTAGTACATTCGTTTCGTGCCGGTATGAGGAGCTGCTCCCATATCGCATGGAAAGCACTTTGAAAGCACTGACGCTGAAATGAAGTAAGTTTCGGTTGGACCATTCATACACCATATCTAGGTCCCTCTGAAGCACATGTTGGTTGGCGTTTGCTTGGATCTTGCGCCAGATCTACATATCGTTACCAAACAATGGGATGTTTGGAGAGTTTCCTTTTGCAATGTCATGAATAAACAACAAAAGCGAACGTGGACCTAGAACTGCTCCTTGCGGTACACCACAATAGACTTTTATAGGCCCGATAAATAGCTCTGTACTCTGACCACTAATTGCCGTTGAAGTAGAAAGTTGGAAATCTAGCTTAAAGAGGGTAGCCGTTCTCTAATACTGGAGCATGGAGATTAGTATCCGAGGGTCTAGACGACCGAAAGTCTTGGAAAAATCTAGGTGGATGAAAGCAACGGCTTCTCCAGCGTCAGTGCCTCGGTCCAACTAATGCGTGTGATGAGTGAATTTGTTGTACATAAAAACCGTCGACAGAAATCGTGTTTCTCAGTCTTGTTGATATTGCAGTCTCAAATAGAACACCAGAGCATCAACAACAATGGATTACCTGACTTTGACGAATATAAGAAGAAGTGATAATAGACGGTAGTTGGAAGGATAATCTCTGCTTTCAACTTTGTGAATCGGGGGTATTTTCCAAGTTTCCATATAGCATCAACTTAAAGATGGTTTAAGCAGCGCTAGAAAAACGGAGCCAAAGGTCCTGCCAGTTGGCCTATTGTTGCTTCCATTGCTTCTGGACTTATATGGACGACACCCTGCGAGCTGTATTTGTGTAGAGACGTCAGCTTTTGCTATACAGCCTCCGCGGTAAAAGTGATGTTGGTTAGTACTGGCGAGGAGACGACAAGGGATGAAAGATCGCTTGGTGGCAAGACTCTATGATACGTAAGGGCATTTTGCAATTGCAGCTTTTGCTGCTTCTACAGTCGTTTTTGTTAAACCATCAGCCGTCCTGAGTGGAGGAAATCCTTGCCTTAAATTTCGTAGGTGATTGACCTGCTCGTACAGCATATTGTGTTTAGCACTGATGGTTATTGCAATGTTTGCTGACAGGCAGCTTTATTTTCTCTTAGCAGTTAAGTGCAGTTTTTACTTTGGGTTACGTAGTTGTTCCAAGTTTCTGGTGCTGGAGCTTCTCTGTACACTCGACATGCTGTGTTGCGTACTGTCATCCATTTTGGAGTTCGGCTCCTAACGTAAGAAACTGATGTACACTACTTGCAAAATTTTATCTCTGAAGCCTCTGCAATCAGCTGGCTATATTGGTTGACCAACGCAAGCCAGGCGACTTCCGGTGATTCTTCCTCAAAGAACCACCAAGTAGTTATGCTGACGAGCTGGGCTCATGATCGTAGGTTTTGATAATACGTACATCCTCATCGTCCTCATTCGGATATTCTGCATAGCAGACGAACTTATAACTGATGCCTGCATGATCATTGCGATTCAACGCGCAGTCTACAGCTAACACATCAATCGTATGCTCTTCGTTGGTAAGCACAAGATCCAGCCCAGATGGCCTGTTGCCGATTCTGAAGCAAGTAGACAAAGTGATGTGATTGTACAGAGGAACAGTGAATACGAGATCTTGTAGATGGGCGTTGAATTGTTTGCCATCTTGTCAGGAGTTTCTAAGCAATTTGCTTAGAAATCACATATGATTATTATGTGAGTGTACATTTGTTTTAACCTGAATATTAAAGTAGCTGCTAGGTGATAGTCGTTTTTGAGTGTGGGGGTAGGGGGGCGGTCGTCCAAAACAATAAGGCAAGCGTCCCTGGTATTTAACTGTAAGCGGCACCCAAAAGACTCGGGGAAAAGTGAGTCTGAATGCTCCACGACTTCGCACTGTAAGTCGCTTCAGTAATACAGTATTACTCATCCTCCATTTGTGAGTCTATCGTTAAGAAGCAGCGGCCTGCCCGATAGTGAAACTTCAGCGTCCATCATTCCAGTAGGTAACCACGTCTCGGTGACAGCCATGACATCATATGTGAGGATTGTATATAGTATACTAAATATGCAATCATTAATCAATACGGTATGTTTGCATACAGCTTGCTTAAACTCATAACATTTTTGGCACACCTGCGATCCAATAATTATCAAATCTGTTATTGAATTTAATTGGTTCCATGTGATTTTGTATGTTCATATAACAGTTTGTTGAAAAGACCGAACAATAATTTGTGAGATTCGTCATCCGAACTGATGATGCTTGGATACGTAGCATTAACGGGAATTTCTACTTCGAGGAAATTGAGTGTGTATATGTTTAACAATATTGGGATTAAGTGTAAGCGAGCGGATGTGGAGGAATAAGAAGGAATAAATTCATCTTTATTACTGCATTATTTAGCACTGGTGATTCGCTGCTGCATAACGACCACCAATCATGCGCAAGCTACGGATACTTAGAGGATCACCAGGCCCCTGCGTAGGCTCGGATCCACGCCCTCGGTTCACAAGGCAGAATTGTGATCCTTAAAGTTATGGACCGGATTTGGATATGAAGTCCAATGTTTCTATTTGATGGTAAACGAGGTCTTGACATAGGATCGCCTATAACACCCAGCATTAGTAATATGCACAGTGAAAATCTCGTAAGATCTACGCTGAATCTATGGTAGCTCGCCTAAAATCTCGTGTCTCTAAGTAAATGATGGTATTATGTTCACAAACGGATAATAAGTATACGTCGATAATTCAAATCAACATTCGCACTGAAGCTAAAACATGCACAAAATATTTAAACGATTTAGTGGAATGCTGACCTAATTTGGTTGCAATGTTAAAAAAATAGATGCGGTCTATAAAATATACCTTTACTGAACTGACAGGCAAAGGTTTGTCCTTTAGGTATCTCACAATTCATAAAAAAATATGTATAGTGGGGCGGTCTAATTTCTCTCTTACAAATACCAGACTCTGCTCACAGAGTTAAGAAACTAAGAATGCTACCCGGAATGAGGTACTGAACCACTCGTTGGTATTGGCTAAACGATGTGGTTAATGAAACAACAGAATCAGTTAATTTTAATTCAAACTTCATAAGGTTAATAGCATGATATTTGTTCCTTATAGAAGGAAACTTCCGAAGCCATCTGGTAAGAAGTAAGCATACTAAGTTTATGTTAAATATCCAGTAGGTTAAAGCATCCCGATGGCCATGAACAAATTTATGGTCCAAAAATCCAACAAATAATACTAATATGTATGCATGTACATTTAGTTGTCAAGACTGTGTACATATGTGAACAGGTAAAACAGTAAAAGAGCTGCACAACAGCAAAATATAACACAAGGAATATATTACACGGGCAGCAGGAGAACGAGTTTTATAATCGCAGATTTAATAGCATACTTAACATTAACGATGTACTTGCTAGAATTTAGAATGGACGACAATTCCATCAGGATTTGTGTGCAAATGTGACACCCACTGGGACTGTCACAGGACGCCCACGCCTACAGGGGACTATGGGAGGCCTACGCTGTACCATCAACTGTTCCACAAACACCCATATCCAGGGTAAATCCGATGGAATAAGACAGTGAAGCGTGTGCGTGAGAGCTAGATTTCGTCAACGCAGCCGGCCTACCCTCATGTAAAAATCGCAGAAGAAGCATTCTTGCATATTAGGAAATCATGCCTAACATTTGTTTACAAGGTGGTGGCTTGACCGTAGTCCGCTCCAAACTGTGCGCATGAAACAGCTCATTGGACCTATAAAGGCCCGTTCCCGAAAGGAGCGATGCACAGTCTCCGGGAGCCATTAATCAAGGTGTAGGGTGCTGGATAGGTTAGCACCTTGTCAACATTCACAGATTGCGCAGAACAACCGGGGCTATCAAACATTTGACATAGAATCTTAGGGAAAATATACACGCGAGATTGTCAAGGAAAATGCAACGGAATAATAATACTGAGTAAATCAAATGAAGTGTAAAATTTTTTGTGAACAGATATGAAGCCGTAGTTTACGTGTTAGTCGCTATAACCCAACTGCCCTGAGGAAGCGTGGTGTAGGCTGCAACAACCATAGCAAAAGGCACGCGCTAGTAACGGGTTTTGAAAATCACTAACAATATAGAGACCGTTAGTAGGGTGTAGCGACCAACCCACAAATGAGGACCATTGAGTCAGTGGAAACAAAAGTGTCGTAGCTGCTTGAGCATAATGGTGGAGTGTGGTTTTTGAACATGTGGCTGGTCTTTTTGACTCGACCAGTTTGAAAAATGCCACATTTACCCACATACCCAGCACTGACTATAGCTTGCGTATGATGTCATGGGAAGGCACAGCACTTTGAACCGTTTCGTACACCAATTAGAACGAAAGCAGGACAAGTCGGCAACTTTAGCTTGCCACATTTTCACGATTGCCACAATAATAATCCATTGGTTTACTTGAAGAGACGAATCGTTTGTGTCAAAACGGAAGTGTTGTCTCCCGATTATTTTCAATGGTTGTTTCCAAAACAATTCTGAGCGCTTAACATCTCACCAAGCCGTAACCATTTTACTGAGATTAAAGCAAGAATTAATTACTAGAAATTTGCAATTATTTTTGATGTTCCGTGGAAAATCTACCAGGTTCAGCAATACATATTATCCAATCGAACACATTTGCATTAACAGAGACTACAAAGAATTAGGAAGAAATGTATTAAATGTGCAGGGGGAAAATTAGAACAAGAAAAACAACATGAATTCCGATATATGGAATAAAGTGTTCCCAGATACAAGCTTATGAATGCTGGTTCTCTTATTAACAATTCGTGTTTAAAAATGCACACAGAGTTTACAAACTTATAAGTGAGCGTTTTAAAAGTTCCTTGTGTGTGATCTTATTTCACCATCTTTGTTTTTATGTGTTTTGAATATTTATATCACTACACTCAGCGCTTTCCTCAAATATATAAATAATACCTAATTTGATACATGTTTCGTTAACGGTAGTCAATTATTAAGCTGATAAACTCAACGTTCTTGTTTATATCACAGTTACAAGGACCAATATCAGAATCCCGTTATCCTTAAAATAATTTCACCTCCACCTTATCTTTATTATCTGACACACAAACTGTAATTGCCCAAAATCGGAACACCTCGATTTTCCCATCTTATAATGCTACTTATAATTAAATCTTCCGCTACCTAGTACGCATGGCCAATGACTCTGAACTGCCAATTTACCATTGCAGTGGACGTAAAGGCATGATAATAGATTAATTGTTGTTCCGCATTTTGCACAATTGTCAGCTTGCACGTGGTTTATATTGCTAAACGATTTCCCTAATTCTCGTATTTTTCTGACAAGAACAAATAGAGCAAAGGAGGAATTGTGGATAGAAACACTGATAATAGGCAGCGACCTTGCCGTCGCCCTTTGGAAGGCAAACATTTACCGCAGAAATTCGAATTCTGACTAACACTTATACACACATTAGTTGGCAACCGCAGCAGATCTCTCATGTATGTGACTGTTATTGTTTTCTATTTTAGTGTCCTGCAATACACTGTTCAGTTACATCGTGTTGATACTGATGTTTGTATTTTAGTAGGTGGGAACGACCGAATGAAATATAACGCATTCTCTAACTTTTCATTTGACAAGGCGAGCAACTGCAATTATTATTTACTCTTGCGCATGTATGCGACAAAATATTGGTACGTCTAATTAGGTAAATTGGAAGCAACTCTATGCAGTAAAATAAAATGATCCGAATTCAACTAAGCTTTAACCACGCAATGATTTAAAAAGCCATTTCTGTTGACCTGATAAACAATATGCTTGATGTGAGTAAATAGGTGCATTTAGGAACATTTTTGCAATTCTATGCCCGTTTATTAAAATAACATAGAATTGTTAACTTACTTTTTTCCCTCTAAGTAGAGATCTATCCAGACTGTCAGTAATAAAACAATCGTTTAATTACCTACCCATAAATTTAATTACATACTGTTAAGTCAAAAGTTGCATACATAAGTCACCAGCAAAATAAATGGCTCTGATTTATCGATATGATGTTTACGGTGAATTCTGTATTTTGGCGTCATTGTTGCGTTTTCAAAGAAAAGCTTTCGATGATATTCGCTTGCCAGTATTTCGTTCTGTCACTATATATCCATATCCCTTTTACTCTCCCTGGTTTTTCTCCACACCACGGTCTCCTGCTCTGTGGTTGTGCTATGAGTTTCTGGCCGCCTGCTAGGCATTTGTTTGATGGTTAAGCACCAAGGGCCTATTACGACATGCTGTACTAATTGGACAGAGAGGATTAATGCCTATTTAGAAACCAGGTCAGTTAACGACAGCACCTCACAAAACTAGCTTGTAGAACTTGTATCCATCGGTAATTTTCCTATCATCCTACTGCTTGTCGTTGAGTATTCCAACAATATTATGCTTTAATGCACCTAAAGCGCAGGTGCAATTTGATACCTTTGTGGGCCATTATTAACGCTGAAAACGCAAATGCTAAGCGGGGATATTGTAGCCGGTCCCAAGGTGCGATTTAAAAATTTAAGCGTTCTATTTTTCTTGCATATATTGTCATCGTGTTTTTAATTAATGTTATTTTCCCTAGCACTATGTAATCAATTGCTCACTTCCATGCTACCTTAACTTGGCCTGTTGCTAGGTAGTTGTGAAATGAAAATCCTACGAGACATTTATCTTGGGTAGCAATTACGTGGGTCCGACTGGTCTGATGGGTCAGACAGTAAAATTATTTTATTAGAAATTGGTTAACAGACTTATGACCAGCGTGTAGCAGATTTCTCTAAAACAAATAGAGCGGGTTAATAAATTTTGCTTTTAGAAGTAGATTGATAAGAATTCGTGCAATGCAAATGTTTCTATGCTCCCATCAAGCAAAAATAATAGTTATGTCGGCGATATTTTCAGTAAAATCAAGTTGTTTTATTGCGCTCTATAATCTGCTTTGGTTGTAGTGAAAGGGTAGTTAGCAAAATTATAATGGGGAAAATGTAAAAAGATTGTTGACAATTTGTAATCGATTTTATTTTCTTCTATAATTTAAAATATTGACTATTTTGTAAGGGAGAATACAAACAGGTATTTTTCCTTATTGGGTTATTGCTGCTCTCTTACCTACGATTTTGTAAAAATGGAATGTACAGAATTGATTTCTGCTTAAACTGTGAAGATTCGAAATATTATACAGGGTTATATAATGACCTAATTAAGATTAATACTTACTGTTATCTCAACGTGTCACTTACTCGACCTTTGTTTCCTCCAATCAAACTCTACTCTGCGTGATACATTGTGTTAAATTTGACAAATTTGTCTAAGTTACCTAAAGGACCATCTCTTGCCTATCCAGGCATTTCAGTTGCGCAATAATATTAGAATATTTCCCACCACTCATTTGTCAAAAAAAGGAAAAAACTGAATTTATTGTGCGATAATTTTTATGCCACCATCTCATCTGTAACAACTGAGCAGCAAGTGACCTACTAAAATTCTTGCCAAAAATTTAGAACAACAAATGTTCGTAACCCAACGGAAAATATATGTTGTCATTTGACCATAGGGATTGTGTGAAAAGTGATCTGGCGAAAGCTCAAATTTTTGCAACATATTCCATTGGGATGTGTATAGCTAACACAAGCAGAAAAGTTAACATTGCAAATAGGCTTCCATATTATATTATACACGTATGGAAAGGCTTGGAACTAATCATCTAGGTGTCCGCGAAGATATTTTATTCGAATACGGCACTGGTTGCAATATTGACAAAGCATGTAGCCTCCACAGTTTCTTAACTAACGGAGCCATTATTGATTTCAGAAGGTTTTGTATACAAATCGGGTTTTTGGTAGGGTTTTATTGTGGCAACGTTTCGCCCTTGACACAAGAGCTTCTTCAGGCCAGGCCTGGCCTGAAGAAGCTCTTGTGTCAAGGGCGAAACGTTGCCACAATAAAACCCTACCAAAAAAACCGATTTGTATACAAAACCTTCTGAAATCATGAAATCACAGTGTGTTCAACCATATTTCAATATAACGGAGCCATGGTTCCACCAGATTTGTTTGCCTATATTGATTGAGCTAGAAATCAATAATTAATGAAGATTGTAAAAACTATTATCTCAACCAAAGAATATGATATCAACCTTGATAAATTAAGGCTATCCTCTATTAACTAAAATTAATTATCAATTGAAGCAATTATAGTTTGACATTGAAGTAATGAGCTACTTATCGGCTTTTTGTTATTACTCGTGGGCAGCCGGATTTTAGTTAGAATTTTAAGGTCCATTAGCTTACAAGCAACATAGCAAAATCTAATGCGGAGAATTACTTACTACATCAAACTTTCGAATTTACATGAAAATTCATCATTTATCTACTTATTAGCTACCTATTAATCGTGGTTAAATTTACATGCATATGAAAGCCAACGCAATCGGCTCAAAACATCTGGAAAACTACATCACAATTATAAATCAATTTCAGTTTATTTATGGCCTAATACAGCCACGAAAACAAAGTTGCGTACATAGTTTCTGGTGGGACAATGCCCGGTTGACGGTCATGTAGAGGTTCATTTCTTTCTGAGCTATAACACAGTAAGAAGTTGTAAAATAAACAACTAAGTATTTTGCGTTAAACAATGAAATATGTTTCCACGAACTGTAAAAATTACATCATTACCCCGTATTTTGGTTAGGGTAAAAGACGCACAACGAAAAGCAGTTTTGCCTAAAGATCTCGTGACATAAATATCTCACAACGAGGTTTGCATTGCCACAAGTATGAATATGCCTTCCTTGATTTTAGCAGTATTTTGTCACCGTTCAATTTTTGTTGTGTACTAATAACATCAACTGACGGTAATGGGATATAACACTTAGTGTAAATCTGGGAAGTTATCGTCAAGCCGTTTGTGGGATATTGTTAATGTTGGATGCAGTTTTACCTATGCTGGAGGGCGTCTTACGGCAGTACTTAAGCAGGGAGAAAACGTTTGGTCGACATTCTAATGGACTGTATGGCGCGGCTACACTTAACTGATGACACTTCAGCAATGCCTTGGCTGAATTTCAAAATACAGTGGCGTGTGGGCTAAGGGATGTTTAGCATCTGATAAACCATAACGCTTTTGACATATAAACGCCAATAACGTTCGCAGAACATTTGTAGTATTCTCAACATGAGTGAGCATGAAAGGCGGACAAACATCTGAAGATATTGCTCGCTCTGCTTTTTACAGTATAAAAAGCGGTAAGCTGTTAATTCTGCCATGGTTGCCATGTTTTGATAGCATAATTCCCATGCTGTTTATTGTACGCTGCAAGTATTTTGTAAAGACTGTGGCGCCCAACATCGCGAAAGTCCCACGACGATAGCGGAATTTTTGTTTGCTTTTTTGAAGCATTTTATTTTGCCTAAAAAGACAGAGGCTGTCATTCACGGGTTCATTGAGATCTCCCTCATGAGAACCCCACCGAATAGTTAGTGACCCTACACTTATTTGTCGATATTCGGATGTTGCATGCTGATAAATTTGCCACTGGTGCCAGCATGTTCTCTAAGGACCATGTTTATGTCTAGCTGTGGGATCATCCAAATTAGCAATATATCACATATCTTTAGATCACCGACAATTAATAGAAAATATGAACATAACGCCCATCGCGTGATCACTGATAAAGACCAGGAACAGGCGAGGATTGTATCACGAGACCTGAGTTATGACTCGCTGGAATTTGATTGATTCTTAATGGGTGCTGCTGACCCTCACAAACGGTTGAAGTTGAAATTTGTCTAACCAACCCATACTGGGATCATCGATTCCGTAGTCCTGAAGACTTCGCAGTAGAATGGAATGACAATGACGGTGGAATGCAGTTGAGAAATATATATAGAATGTATCTACCTCTACAGCAGTGATACAGGTGTGGTGAGAGTATACACTAGAACGAACGTGTGGTGCCAGCCCAGCAAGGAAGCTGTTAGGCTGCCGCAAGAAAAGGCGGCAGCTGATAGGACGTTCACACCTTTCTCGCATGCACGCTGATTGGCCAACAGTTGGACGCATTGGAGTGAGTTTGTTTAACTGAATCAAAGGAAAAATATCATGCATTCACAAAGGTCGTTATTTATGGATCCAACTAGCTATATATACCAATATGTTTCCCTCGCCATCTGCCTGCGTTTTCGCCTGGTGCTTTTGTTTACCGAATATAAGTTTTGTCCCTGAAGGACCGACATTTTACATGGTGTCAGTGAAGGAGAAAAACATTAGTACCACCCAGATGATGATTGGAGCTGCACCGGCTATTCAAATGCCTGCCCCGCTGAACATGGTTGAACGCAGTTTGGCAAGCAACTTGCGTTTGTGGAAGAGCAAATGGATAGATTTCGGCAATTTATCGGTTCCGGACAAACAACCAAATGCGTAACGCATAGTCATGTTTCGGCACGCAGCAGGAGATGATGCGAGCCGAGTGCTAGAGACATTGTGTTACCACAAGAGCGAAGATGCCAACAATCTGGTGACAGTTCTTGAGAAGTTCTGTGAATACTGCAAAGGCCAAACAAACGAGACATTTCAACGCTACCTCTTCTTTTCGCGGAACAGGCGGCAAGATGAATCCGTTGAAACGTACGTCCCTGAGCTTAAGATTTTGGCCTGAACCTGCAGTTTCTGTAAATGCATAGCGGACAGTCTCATACGGGACCTCATTGTTCTTGGGATCAATGAAGAAGGTTTGACGACGCGACTATTACGAATGCGCAATATATCTCTGCAGATATGTATCGACATCTGTAACAGTGAGTGCTCCACTGCCTATCAGTTCCAGCAGATGACAATCACAAGTGATTCAGAGTTGTGCGCTTTTTCCAGCAGCAAAACTATGAGGGCCACGACCGCGCGATAGGAGCCTTGCAACTACTGTGAAACACGGTATCCGAGGAGCCGCGAACAGTGTCCGGCGTGGGGCCGCATTTGTGTCAAATATGGGACGCGCAATCACTTCGCCCGCTGCTGTAAGTCGACTGATGTCAGTGCACTCGTTCCAGACAAATCTACAGAAGACACCGAACAATTGATTTGTAAAGTGTCTCCGAAAGCATCGCAGAAGTGAGTCTATGCAAGTCTTCTGATCGAGGGACGGTCTGTGCGATTCCGGTTAGACACAGGCGCGACGATCAATATTTTGCCCAGAAAGCACTGCCGCGGCGTGCAAATTCAATTGGATCAATATTATTTGCGCATGTGGAATGGTTCCAGACTCAAGCCAAAGGGCTCAGCGACAATTTAAGTGGTCAATTCGAGAGACGGTGTTTCGCGTCGTCTGCAGTTCGTGATGGTGCATGATGATTTCACGTCGATTCTCGGCATTGATTCAATTTTATCTCTTTGCTTCGTCAATTTTAACCATGATCGTTTTGTGTACGCTTGTCAGAGTGAAGCCGATGTTAGTGACCTGTATCCGTCTGTGTTTAGCGCGGGTTTAGGGGGATTTGAGGGTACCGCTCACCTGTCGTTATATCCTTTGGTACGCCCGATTGCGTTAACTGCTAGCAGAGTCCCATTTGCTCTACGTGACCGATTTTCCGCGGAATTTAACAAGCTGGTTAAGCAGGGTGTGATTGCAAAGTTTGCTGAGCCAACAGACTAAGTTAGCCAGGTCGCAATCACTACGAATAAAAGTGGCGAGATACGCGTATGTATAGACCCGAAGCCACTGAATGAGGCCCTGCGTAGAGAAGATTATGTGCTACCGACGTTAAAAGATGTTTTACCACGTTTGACAAAAGCTAAGTTTTTCACGAAAGTAGACCTTTATTCCGCATTTTGGCACGTTGTTCTAGACGACGAATCCAGTTTCCTCACCACATTTGCTACACAGTTCGGTCGTAATCGTTGGCTGCGATTATCGTTTGGCCTGAAGGAGTCTAGCGAAATTTTCCAAAAGCGTTTGGTGCAAGCAATATACAATTTAGATGACGTAACCTGTGTGGCAGATGACGTTCTGGTTTACGGTTCTACTGAAGAAGAGCATGACACTAAGCTACACCGATTCCTGAGGCGTTGCGTGCAAAAGAACATCAAGCTAAAAGTCGAGAAAGTAAAGCTGCGGAAAGAGGAGGTGGTTTTCCATGGGCATGTGTTAACATCCGACGGAATCAGGGTTGACCCAGGTACGATTAATGCAATACAAGAGATGCCGTTCACTAACGATGTGAAGGCAGTCCATCGCCTTAACCGTATGGTGAATTATTTAAGCCGGTTCCTACCAGGACTCGCTGATGTCATGACTCCGATTATGCAGTTAACTCACAAAACACTAAGTTGGAGCTGGGGAACGATCAGGATATGGCTTCCGCAACCATTGAAATCCTTATCAGTTATGCGCCCGTACTCGGATATTATGATCCAGCACAACCATTGGAGGTACAGTGTGATAGTATCCAGAGTGGAATAGGTGCTGTTCTGTTGCAGAACGGAAGACCTTTGGATTTCCGCAGTCGAGCACTCACAGAGGCCGAGAAGCGGTACGCACAGATGGAGAAAGAGATACTGGTAGTGGTCTATGCCATGGAGCGTTTCAATGGTTATACTTTTGGAAGAAAGGCAACCGTGTACACTGATTATAAGCAGCTGGTGTCGATAGCCACCAACCACTGAATAACGTTCCTCGCTGTCTGCAGCGTATGCTTATCCGGCTCCAAAATATGACATTGACATTGTGTACACACCTGGCACACAGATGTTTATCGCGGACACCCTGTCGAGAGCACATCCGCCAGTGGCCCAACAGCATCTAGAAGAGATCGAGACAGTTAGCATGGCGCAGCATCTGGCAGTGACAGAAAACCGTTTGAAAGATATTAGGCGGTTCACGGAGGAAGACCAAATTTTGCAGCTTTGCGAGACGTTAACCTCAGTGGGTGGCCAGAAACAAAGAAGCAGCTCCCGAAGAAATTAACACCCTACTTCATTTTTCGGGACGAACTCACTGCCTGTGACGGTCTGTTGTTCAATGGAAGTCGAATCCTAATCCCTTCTTCTCTCCGAAAGGATTTGTTGGAGCATGTCCATCGCGCTCACCTGGGTGCCAATTACACCATTAATTGAGCAAGAGAACTAATGTTCTGGCCAGGAATGACAGGTCAGATCAAGGATCATGTGTCTAACTGTGAGTCGAGCCGTTCACACGACATTCGGCAAACGAAGGAACCGATGATGCTGCATGATGTTCCGGACCGACCGCGGCAAAAGGTAGCAGTGGGTCTATTCTGGGACAACGGAAAGGATTACTTACTCATGGTGGACCACTATAGTGATTACTTTAAAATCTATTTACTCACCACCACGACCACGGAGGCAGTAACGAACAAACTCAGATGTCAATTCGCACGTCACGGGATACCGGAGTTTCTAGTCTCGGACAACGGTCCCCAGTTCAGCAGGATGGCATTTCAGGCTTTCGCAACCAAATGGGAATTCGCACACCGGCAATTCAATCCCTATCACAGTCAATCAAATGGGAAGGCAGAGTCGGCAGTAAAGCAAGCCGAGGGACTATTAGCGAAGGCTGGAGTTACTCGGGAGGACCCATACCTCATGCTACTTTAGAGTCGCAACACTCCTTCAACGGATATCGGCCTGAGCCCAGTGCAGCACCCATACAGTCGAAGGACCAGAACTGTGATGCCTGCATCCGCAACAATTCTGCGCTCTGTCCCGCCACAACTTGAGAAAGTACAGAACAGTTTGAACAGGCGAATGGCTACTCAGAAACGGTACTACGACAACGGCGCACGGGAATTACCTGAGCTGACAGTGGGGAAGAAGTATGGGTTGAACCAATTCCCGATGGACAGAAGCGGTGGAGAAAAGGAGTCGTGGCTGCGAAAGTCGGTGAAAGGTTATACGAAGTAAATGTTGGAGGGAAGAAGCTGAGAAGAAACAGAGTACAACTGAGGAGATATCCGAGGCGACAGCATGCATCAGGGAGAGAGCGTTATGCAGCGTGCGGCAATGAAGCGACATCGGTAGATCCAACAAAGGGGACGCGGAGTGGTATAGTGTATGGAGTATTTAGCCAAGTACAGCAACAAGAACAAGAAAAAGGGGAGGATGTGATATGAGTATACACTCGAACGAACGTGTGGTGCCAGCCTAACAAGGAAGCTGTTAGGCTGCCGCAAGAAAAGGCGGCAGCTGATAGGACGTTCACACCTTTCTCGCATGCACGCTGATTGGCCAACAGTTGGACGCATTGGAGTGAGTTTGTTTAACTGAATCAAAGGAAAAATATCATGCATTCACAAAGGTTGTTAATTATGGATCCAACTAGCTATATTTACCAATATGTTTCCCTCGCCCTCTGCCTGCGTTTTCGCCTGGTCTTTTTGTTTGCAGAATATATGTTTTGTCCCTGAAGGACCGAGTGATGTACACAGGTTCCGTCCAGCATGCACGAGGTATCTACAGGAGTGTTGTACAGTACCTAAGATAGCTAAATCTTGATTGATCCCTAAGGGTAATTTTTTTGCTCTTTAGGTTCACATGAGAGCCCCAGTTAAAATGGAGTCCATGGTATTGGAGACAACTTAAATACAGTTGTCGGGCGCTAATTTGTTTGTTCAACATGACCATCACGTTTTTTTGAATTTGTTGATTAAACGATGCTTCCTCATCCTGAAAACAAGCCATTTTTAAGGCATTGTTGAAAGGGAATTGTAAACGGTTCAGCAATTCGCATGGCTCCAATTTTCAATGTTATCGGTTTAATGTGGTCTGCAAAAAGGAGCTGTACCCGGGCATAAACATCAGCCGTTTCAATATAGCTTTGGTCGTAAGATGTGATAACGTCCTAATGGCGACAGGATCTGCGTAGACAAGATGTAATTTTTTTGTAAACAATGAAAATTGCTGCTGGAATCCTGTCCAATACGTTGGTCTCATTTTGTTTTCGTTTGCCTGCCGGCATGCAAGTTACATAGCATGGACACCGCACTTAACCCGGTTAAATTCGGTTACGTGTCTGTATATCATTTTGGTAGTGGAGCAAATTTTCATGACTAAAAATTGTTAGTTCTTTACTTTATCCTCCATAACGAGTTTGACACAGTATTAACCATATGTTGTGTAAATATCCCAGGTTTCCTCATTCGAAGGGGTTATTTTGTCTAGCCAAGTCAGGTGTCCAAATGCCATGGATTTCTGAGGTCTGCTCATTAAAATCGACTTCATATTTTTCTAACGGTGGATTTCCTTTCTGATGTGCATATCACAAGCCATTTAAATCTGTCGATAAATTCCCCGCACGCCACAACAATTGCTCATTCGGCTAGTAAAATCGAGTTAGATGCCACGTGATGTTGGATAGGTCGTAGTTGGTTACAAGGTGGAATTCCTCGGTATCTTTTAGATTCTGTGCGTGGAGCATGTAGTGGAAAACCATTGTTGCGTGATCGCTACGAACAAAAAGATTGTTACTGCTTCGAGCATGCCATCGTTATTCGTGAAAATGAAGTCCCAACTGGTAGCTTTCTTTCCGTTCCTGAAACGCCGTGGAGATATCACAGTATTGTGCAGCGGAAAACTAAGGATTGGATTTTTCGTCCTGCCTTGCAATGCTCATCGAGTGTGTTTGGTGTTTCTAGGGTTTGTAGATTTCCCTCTACAGCGAAAGATAGTGCTTGTACTACTTCTAAAGTGTATCATGGTGGCACACAATCGCTACTAAGCATGTGCCTCCTTGCCTTAGGTTAGGCGGCAGGATAAAGAGTCGACTTTTACATCCGTTGCGTTCATTACGCTTCCGACAGTTAGATCAGAACGGTAACAAAATAATACACCTTCTTCATAGTTCTTGGGTCACTGCGCAACCACTACATTCCGGATGATGTCAATCTGAAATGAGCAATCATGTCTTTCAGACACGTATCGGTTGCTAGGGTAAGGTCCCAATAAAATAAAGTTTGCCGAAATCGAATCGCGGTTAACTGGTTGTGAAGGCCGTGCGCGATTTTACGCAAAATTCAAGAACATCGGATGCTAGATGGTTACCTTAACATATGTTTATTTTCAGCGAAATTGGGCGAACCTTTTGGGGCTGGCTGAGAATGTTCTCTTGTATCTAAGCCTTGTTTAACGACCGGTACCGTTTCAGTATTTTGTGTAGAGAACTCCCTGCCTAATAATTTAAATGCAAGTTGTGGCGGATTACTTCTCTCCCATTTGTGGACGTCAGGGTAGTTGCACTGCGTTCCGGATGGGTAATACGGAGAGCATGGCTAGCAAGCAAATATCGCTGATTTTGTGTTCCATCAGCCAATGATTGTATGGCGTTCAGCGCCTTCCGAATTATCGCTGAGAACAGTTTAGCTGGTAACCTGTAAAAAATTCCGAACAAATTTTAAACAAATTGGAGGCATTGCAGCATTCATTACGCACCCTTTGATAAATTAATTTATAGTTTGGTGATTTTGGTAACTCTGACGTTGCGTTGGAAATGACGTCTTCAAAGGGACAAGAATTTGTGTAAGTAGCGGCACTAACCAAAGTCTTGAGCTTTAGCCTATGGCTCGTCGGAAAGCTGGATTTTCGTGACCAGATCATCCATCGGGATGCTTGTTGTGTTCTCACTGGTATTGTTTCCTTTGCCGACGCTTAATTCAAGACACTTCACGTAAAATACAAACGTCGCATGATAAATCACGTAGAGGGCAAGGACAAAATAGCGTGGTCTCTTTTTGAAATCCAAATAATGTGTTACCCCGAATAGCCTTAACGTGCAACAGTGAACTATTTTTAGCTTTTTAGACGATGCGAACCAAATTAGTATTTTTGCTTGAATTTCAATAATTTGCAAATATATTCGCATGGTTTCAATTTGTCCAGTAATTTTTCTCTGTGAGATTAGCCACTGACTCAGGCAAGTTGGTGTGGAGCATTTGCGTCAGGTTCTACACCTTTTTAGTATTTTCAATTTTGGAGAAGCGCGTGCTACCTTTGATTGGCGGCATGCTACGCGGACTTCTCGGTGGCGCATTGACATTTCTGTCATTTCCTTCGCTCACTGCGTAGTTGCAGACGCGACCGCCGACTTCGCTTTATGTCAGAGACCAGCAAAAATGGATAACTATATTGTCAGAATTTCTACAATGTTAGGTAAATCAAATTGCTGAAGCTAGTATAAGTGATGGAGTAAACAATATTACTACCATCCACAAGAAGACAAAGTGTAGGATTGCAATAGACTGCATTTCTTCATTCAAATAAAATAGAATTAGCAGTGCATGAAGTACACTGCCTTGCTTAAACCCGCAAGATTCAACCTTGGGTTATGATTTATCTTTTCTTATTTTGGTCACAAATAATTAAGAACGAGTAGGATATAAACTATGGCACCCGATTTTTCTTTCTATGGTGTTAGTATCTTAGTTAGAAACAGACTATGAAGTACAGGATCGAAGGCTTCATACTTGTCCAATAGATGATGATTTCGACTTAGCTGCGATAAAAAGAACTAATAAGCACAGTTAACAACGGCAAGCAGTGTGATACAAAAGAACTTGTGATGTGAACGTTTTACTATTTTTTGTGAAATGAAGAGCTGGACGGTCTTGGAAGTTAAATCTTTGGTAGGGATGATGTCCGACATAAACGTCCATAGCATTTTAGCTGAAAAGTGATTCTGATTTGCAGAATAATATAAATATGGTTTCCGTTCATTGAGTCTGTATAATACCGGAATCCGATAAAACGTTTCAGTAGTGCAAAGGGAAGTCGTCCAAATAATTTCTCGATATATAATGCGATTTTGACAGGGCTCACGAAATAACGGACTTGAACTGACTATACCAGCTTATGTATCTCGCATAATTCGAATCAGTTATTTTGTAAGTTTTTTGGTATGTGGCTGCATATACCCAGTCTCAGGTTCATTTTTCTCTTTTAAATAGGTGGCGGATATTTCGCTTATACATAGGAGCACTCAATATGCACTTATATCTAACTAAAAGCGACAGAACTTGTACTGTGATTAGCAGTGCTTCTCTTCAACAATCTAATAAGCCCGTGTTACATATTTTATCACAGTGCACTTGCTCTTCATTAAATGTTACGTAGCCTCATTCGTCCTCTACATTAATAAGCAGCTTCTAGTTTTGTACAAATAATCAGAATGCATGGCACGTATGATACGCCTTGAGCAGATTTTGAGCCTTATATCTAATTTCTGTTGCATTTCTTCTGGAACAAAAATAGTTTGTTTTATATCTCACTGAATTATATGGATCTATGGAACGCAAAACCATTTATATATCTAATTTTCTGTGTTCTATTGGCAATTTAAAGAAGGAATTTATCTTACTGAGCTTATCTTATTAAGTGGGTTAGCAAGCCGCAGCCGGAACTTATCTGTGAACTGAGATTCACACTTGCTTGTGTCATTTGTTCATTGTATCATTGAGATAACCGATTGTGAGATCAAGTTACCCGGTAGGTCGCTGCTTCGGACCGATAGCACAGTTATGGGTGGCGGTGTGATTCTTTACTATAATACAAGCCTCCGATGTGAAGTTATCGATCACCCGGAAATCCGAGCTCCCGATTCGGTTTGGTGCCGCCTTTGGTTGCGAAACAAGGACACATGTCTACTAACCTTGGTTTATCGCCCGCCAAACTCAACGTCGGAAATGGACTCCAAACTGTACCACGTTTTTCAGTTTGCTTTGAACAAGTCCTACTCCTATATTCTTATCGCGGGAGACTTTAACGTGAACGACTTAGAAACGCCGGCAACCGACAGTACGCAGTGTAAAGCCTGTTTGCAAGAACATATTGCTAGCCACCCTCTTTACAACCACGTAACCTCTCCTACCAGATTTCGAACTTCCAACAAGCCGTCGATACTGGATCTTGTGCTAATTAACGAAGAACTCATGGTTGATGAGATAGTTACAAGCACACCACTGGGTCGTAGTGATCATGTCACTCTACTCTTTGATTATATATGCTATGCCGAGTACCCGAAAACGAGGAGGATAAAGTGCACACTGTCACGCACTACAATGTGTTGTCCAAGCTTGTTAAGGATACATCTTGGAGTTTCTTAATCCAATGCCCCCAGATCCGGCCTGGGATATGTTTACAAGGAATTTGAGCACACTGGTCACGCACGCATCGGAACAGAAGTCCTTCCAACCCAAAAACCAGAGTAAGTCATTTCTGAGGAGCAGAACACGTAAATGCATTTTCCGGAGGGATTTGGCATGTCGAAATCACCAGGGCTGCCCGAATGCCGAAACCTGGACTGCATACGTGACACATCGTAACTTCTGTGTGAAACTGATCCGCGAAGACAAGGTCACGCATCAGCAGAAGTTAATGAATTGATTCTGCACTAACCACAAACTCCTGTACAGGCACATTAACGGCCTTCGAAAGGTAAAGCGAGGGGTTCCGGCGCTAGTCATGGCTGATGGATGCACGCGGTCAGCAATGGAAGCAGCTGATCTCATACGGCTTCATTACTCCCAAACGTTCCAACAAGTGTCGAGCCCAAACATTCACCTCATTTCTAATACTCCACCATCTGGTTTAGAAAACATCACCTTCACTACGGAGGCTGTGTTGAAGAAGTTATTATCCTTGCGTATCCACAGTTCTCCCGGAGCTGATAACATCCGACCAAAGGCTCTACAGGCAGTAGCTGGTGATCTAGCAGAAACACTGGCTGTTTTCTATCAGCGATGTCTAGAGGGAAACCTTATTCCACCAGTTTGGTAGCAAGGGGTCATCACTCCTATCCATAAAGGAGGTAGCCGCACTGATCCTGCAAACTACCGTCCAATAACACTACTACCCTTACTATCCAAATTGATGGAATCAATCGTCGCAGACGTGCTGATGCAATATTTGGAAAGTCACAATTTAATAGCCCCAGAGCAACATGGCTTTCGCCAAAAGCATTCGTGTAATACTAACCTATTGATCGCACGTAATAGCTGGACTTAAGCAGTTGATGATGGAGTTGGAGTCGATATCATCTAACTGGACATTTCAAAAGCGTTTGATCGTTTAGACCATCTAGTTCTCCTTCAGAAGCTTTGGAACTACGGCATTGGCGATCCAATCCTGAGTTGGATTAGCAATTTTCTACAAGAACGGCGGCTAGTGATGAGAGTCCGAGAATCATTTTCTCATGCAATTGACATGACTTTGGAGTACCACAAGGCTCGGTTCTTGGACCTCGTCTATTCTTGGTGTTCATTAACGATTTGGCGAGATCAATTGCTTCAGATTTCCTATTTTTCGCTGATGCTATCAAGATATGGCGAAGGATCAGAGGACCGGATGACCATAAACGGCTCCAGCACGATCTTAACACAGTGTCGAACTGGTCAGTTCAAAACGCTCTACCGTTCAATGTCGCGTAGTACAATTACGCCATAGACATAACTACACCTACATACTTGGGACAAACGGATTGCCGAATAGCTCCCAGGAACGTGATCTTGGTGTGATCGTACAGAGCGACCTCAGCTGTACAAAAGAGGCTGAGGTAGCTACCAATAGAGGCAACCAGCACGTCGGCATGCTGCGAAGGGCATTCGGGAGATTTGACCCATCAGTCTTCCCAATGATGCTCTATTCCTACGTGCGCCCGCATGTTGAGTACGCAATCCAAGCTTGGCAACCTTGGTTGAAACGCGGCCTAGAAGCGATAGAGGCACCACAACGAAGAGCAACAAAGTATGTAAAGGGCCTGCGCTATCACTCTTACCACCGAAGGCTGAAGTTGCTGGGAATTTTCAGCGGACGTTATCAAAGGCTGCGCGGTGATCTCATTTTGGCGTATCAGATATTGAGTGACCCCAACCACGTATGCCGCCATTTGCTGAAACTTAGCCACAACACGCAGCTCAGGGGTAACTGCTTAAATTTGAAGGAACAATATAGCCGTCTAGAGTGTCGACGGAATTACTTTTCCCTTCGGGTTTGCAAACCATTTAACGCACTCCCAGACTCAGTAGTATCCTCTCCTACCCTGGATGTTTTCAAAAGCGATTAGATGTTGCTCTCAGCTCCCAATATTTTGTTACCTAAGCTCCTCAGTTGTGGATTACGCCAAGCATGTTTTCAACAGGACTAATGTATCAAATGGACCTAAGTGAGCGACTATATTTTATTTTCTTACTCCTTACCTCAACTATCACTGCGCCCCAGTGACTTTCTGAATGTTTACACGCGATATTTCTTTTTCATTTTACACTGATGTGAATTATCAAAGTATTCATCTCGGCAGACGTTCGATAGATGACCCAGACATATTTTAATTGCATCATATTCAGCGCTACCATCCCACGGGAGGAAGCAAGCATTTGCTTTTATCCCGTGATAAATCATTGTTCATTGTTCATTGACAATAAATTGAAAAGTACTTAGTGAACATTACAAGGTAAACGCTCAGGCTTTTCAATCCAAAGTTAAGGTAGATCCGACGTAATTGTTTCATTATTCGTCTTATGATAAATGACAAGTAGACTTCATCCACTTATCTTAAAGTAACGTTTATGCAGTAAACCGAGGACTATCAGTGCTGAAAAACCGTGACAAGTCAGGCACGTTGCATACTCTACCATTTAACTTACGTTCCCATGCTGGCTGAAGTTTCACGCACCATAGTATTTCCGGCCGGATGACAGTCTCCATAAGTCAACATCACCAATATAATGCTGCTACATGCCCATCAAGCATCGAAATTGAAGTAACAAAATGTGCAAATGCATGCATATCCGACCTTTAAACCACAGAAATATCGTTCAGCTACAGGGGTAAACCAATTTTACTGATCACTTTTGGGTTATCAACCAAATTAAAGCGCGCGAGGAATCAAGGATAAGGAGAGAAAGCACCGTTATATTTAAAATCAAGCAAGCCACTTTTTAGGTTAGCTGCTATTTAGTACAGGGCAGGCAGCCATAAAACATCGTCTAGACAGCCAAATAAACGGTGTGGTTATCTCGTCTACTCAGTGCACTTAACTATACCGACATCAACGCGTCTGATACACCCAGTGACGCTTGCTCATGAAGCAATTTAACACGAATCCTCCTTTAATATATTCCACAGAACAGCGATGGTGTGTCAAAGTACATGGACCAGTGGAAAATGACCTTCCATGTACTCTGATAGCAACAAAATGCATCTAAGCATAATGTAAATTAGTAACAAACATCGGAATCTTAAGAGAAAACGTCGCATGGAACTACACTTAAATTTGCAGCAGTATGAATAACAAGTGAACCGAGATAGTAGAAAATTAAACGCTCTATTTTGTACAACGTCAGCGTGTTTTTTGCACCAACATTAAATTTAAAGGAACAATAAGGCAGCCTGTTAAATATAATTATAATTATCTTCGTATTGATTACAAAATCATATTTTTTTGGTTGGAAGCTATCTGTGCGTGAACACCTCTATGATACATGAATAAGTGTAAAACCAAAGTAATAATTTTACAGGTAATTTAATGTGAGTTGTCAATACAGGTTATACATGACATGCTGCAGCCTAATAATAAAAACCAATAAAAGAGCGGCGTTTATTTATTATTGCTGCAGAGTCAGATGGTTGTTTAAATATGCAATGGCACATCCGTTAAAGTCAACTGTGTTTTGGCGAAATTAGCTTGCAACTTCTTCTAAGTTATTTGGCGGCATATTCATACTAAAAACTTAAAGGGTACTATGTGGCTAATATCGTTCGCCAAACATTATTATGCATAACTTTGGAAAACTTATTTCAAAACATTTCTGCGAATCACCAAGGTCACAATATTCCATGAAGTATGTAGTAGCATATATACGTTTTTGGAAATTTCCATAATCCAAACAGAGTTATTTGCGGTAACCTATAAACCGCAAATAATGTGAAGATAAATAAAACAAAATGTTTTGCTTTGTTTGGCGCGTAGAATTAAGACAGCATCGTTGCAGATCGTTAGCATAGTATATATTCAAAAATGTGCTAGTTCATTGCAGAAATCACCTGGCTGCATATAAAAATTTTACTTTAAATTAACTAAATTAAAAAATATTATGCATGAAACAGTTGATGTTGTGGAAGCTAATAATAACGTTGGCGATTACTGGATGATATGATAAAAATTAGTGAGAAAATTTGGGCTAACAATCAAAATCTGCTAAAGCAAATTTGGTGGAAATATTTTTGCGCCAAAACCCATCATTAGTCTTATGATGAGTTTTAAAAAATAATAGTTTGGTTAGGTAAAATATTAAAAAATATAAGTGAATCCTCTGGTGCTGATTTAAAACGCATCAGTTTTTTAGGATCTTGCATAAATATTTTGTTACATGGCTTAACGTGCAACCGTTTTTAAATTTTAATCTCTAAGTATTAAATATAAACCAATAACAATTTGAAATACGTTGCAACGGATTTGCTGCGAGTTTTATTACCTGGTTTGGCAAGTTAATGTATAAATCATATACATGATCGCTGGCACTTGAACCAAAGTATGATGATTAAGATAAAAGTACATACATGTTATAAAAATGGGGAATATTCAGTTAATTTTACACCCTTGAATTTAGCGGATTTATTCTGCCAAAGGATCCGATTTCCGTAAGCTGATTGCACTCATGCGAATGTTTGTTCAATGAGCGAAAACATGATCATGGGTGCTTTGTAATTCGTCTGGACACAGATTTCGCATGCGCATCCTTATGAGAACGCAAAAATTGGAAAGAACAAAGGCTGAAATTCCCTGCGCTTAGCAAACTCTGATAGTGCACTAGAGTAAGCATTGGGAATGTATCGTTATTACCTTCACTGCATTGCTCGAATGAAGCTGAAAATCTGCTCAAATTTGTGATTTGCATAGCAGTTACGGGGGCAAATATTCAAAAACAGTTATCATCATACGCAGCAAAAATACGAAAATAAGCGAAATTGTTGCTTCGTGTAACACAATCAATGCAAATATGCGCATAAAGGTATGCACAATTTGTTGGTTCCGACATTGGAGAAGGGCAAGTATCCTTGGCCATTTAATAATTTTAATTATTTTCCCTTATTTTATACCTGACACTTTAAATATGGTCTATTGAAAATTAAAGGCATCACAATACGCTTTATATATTAATTTAACAATCAATAATTTTTATAGTACCGTTCGTTTCATGCATTCAGTAACTTCAGGTATTGAGTTTTATTTTGCTGGATGTTTCGCAAATCTACTTTATACGAGTGGAGGAAAACGCCCACCCGTCCTCCCTCGCATTTTATCGCCACATACTCCTAATGTGATACAATGTTTCATCCTTTAATTGGAGACAACTTCAACATCACGTTTTGTAGTAAGTTGTTTCGGAATCCGTATTTAATTAAACCCAAAATTTAAAAATATTTAGTCAGTAAATCTGCATTTATACTCTGCTATAGTTTTGGGTATGAAGCATATATTTGAGGCTGTGAAAAACTGTAGCTTTTCATATGTCGTTTAGAAAAAAAACACAAATTTCGCGCTATGTGTTACACATGGCAGTTATTGCCATAGTTGGTAATTTAAAAGAAAATTAGTGTAAATTTAGAGAAACAAATTTAATGCTACGCGCTCAAGGGTTTATGATGACGAAAAACGGCATTGGAATTTATGTTACTCAATAAAGATTAGTTCATTGATTTTGCCAAACGCTTTCAATTACGATCCTTTTGGCCCGCTCAGCGAATGGAGAGATTGATATGTATTTCATTTAGATGTTTTATTAATTTAAATGTTGAACTTTAGTAACGTTTAATTTTTTATTTTTTCTTTAACAACCTGGGATTTTCACCAAACATTTGAAGGATATTTCATCTTGCAAAACATTGTTTTGTTAAAAATGAAGATCTTACTGCAAGTATAATTCACCTTTTTGAATAATAGGTTACTAACTAATACTTAAAAGTTCCATGGATTATTAATAATAGTAGCAGTAGTGGTATTATTCCGCTTCGTCTGTTAACCCGTGACTTCATATTTTAGAGGGAAGAAGGCCGATGGTCGCATTAGAAAATCATACCTGGCTTCATGTATTTCTCTGGCTGGACGCTATTCTCTGTACACAATCATGATGTGCAATTTGAGGGATTTAACTAACGGTCTACCACTTGTATAAATTATACAACTTAGTCCTTCGTCACAGAAAAAGCAATGCAGTCCATCGCGAGTTTCGAGCGCCAGAAAGCGGAGACCCGTAGGAATAAGAAAATTTAACATAAAATCCGTGCGTGTTAAAATACGGTTGGCTTATGAAACTGTTGACATATTGTGTCACGCTCTTCATCATTATGAAATAAAAAGCTATCAAAACAAATTTGGCATTCTGTTTCACACTATAATGATTTGACAGATAATGTGACACTGTTCTCGAAGTGCAGCAGAAAACATTGTGATGAAATCGCAGGAGATAGGTGCAACTGGTACAGGAAGCGAAAAGCCGTGACGGATGATTCCCGAAATCCACTTAATTTCTTAGAAACCCCGCGTAAAGCAAGCACTTTGAGTCTCACCAACGCACATTTACTATAATATTGAATTGACTGATATAACTACGCGGACGAAACCCTGCTGTGAAGAAAGCATGTCGTCAAAGTCTTACCGCGTGACCAGCAGAAGCTTTATTGCACCGCTAACAGATTTCAAAACGATGTTTCCATTAAACCCATGTCCTAAATAATTTTACTTAAATAATTATCACACCCAAAGCTAAATGTATAAAATGTATCGAAGAAGGATATCGCCGACCTCTGCTTGAACCAGAATTCAGTTCCGTAAATGAAGATCCCCATGACGTTAAAGTAAAACACCCATGACTATAGACAAATTTCCCCTTAGGTGGTCCTTAATAATGTTGTTAATTTACTCGGTCATGTCACGCTAAGTGTTCCAAACCTTGGAGGACTTGCAAGGTCATCGCATGACGTCGCTTCGTTTTTACCACACCCCAGCTAAAATTCCTACTTACTTTGTCATTCTAATATATAAGGCTCATACCTACGCTGTGCTTTAAAGCATGGAACTGCTGATACATTATACCTTAACAAATGTACAAACACAATTCGATCGAGCGGGATATCCTGACGGTAATTTGTGATAGATCATGGTCAAGGAATTTCCATCTTCAATTTTTCTCGAAAACGGTTGTACTTTCTCAATACTTTATGAGAAAATAGACAAAATGCTAAAATACAATATCCGTGAAAGTGTTAATCAAATAATTCCTTAATTAGCTTAATTCATTCATTTTAACTCGCACGATCCTACGCTTGATATTTGGGCTCATGGAATATATTGATTTGCAGAATGTGTCGCGCAGCAACGTACCAAGTATAGCATTGCACGCAGAAAAGAGATGCTGCGCGGAGTTTTCTTCCACGATTATTTTTCTTGTTGGGTACCTCGAATGGTGTAACTTTTTTAACTTCCACATAAGTCTGCGACTTTCGTATTGATCTTCTATCATAGAACAATCAAAATTCCTTCTGACTTATATATGTCAATATTAATCCCACTACTCAGTCCGTGTTTCAATACTTTGGAACCGTTAGTTAGTAATGCTAATATTTTAAATGTAAAGGACACCTAGATTCGTATACATTCATTAGACAAGCACAGATTAATTTAGCATATTTAATATAACCGATGTCCTTAGCATTTATTTGCTGCTCTGTCGAAAATTGGCAGATAAATTGCTTACATAAGTGAATATGTATAAAATACCACGGCTTAGAACATGGTTATATTGAGCGCAGCGGAAACGTGGTACTTACGGTACCTTGGGTAAAGATTCCTTAGGCGCTGCGAAACAAATGGTTCGCCATGCGCAGTATGATGATTTAATGGATCATGTCACATATGCAATAAAATATCTTAAGAAACAAGAAACTTATCTGCAGGTATGCTTATGGACAAGGGTTGCACTCACTACTTCGTAGTATTATTTATATATAATATAAACTTCCATGTACCTAGATTGTATATTGTAATTTTCAGCCCGAGCGGCGCACTGCATTTCAGTTTCAAACATAGTTACATCAATCAAAATAATCCAAGTGATCTTCAACCTGCAATCGCTTTAATGCATGGAGTTACGAAATCCGGACATATTAGAACACATAAAAACGCACGCCGCTATTGTTATATGCAGGTTGTGTTTTAGTTATTTCACCCCGTAATTTTTATTCCAATATGAAGGAAACCCACCTAACTCATTGAGTGATCTGATCTGGGACTGTGTTAGTCCGGATTTGCATATTCGTGTGTGACCGCGTCTGTGTGCAATTTCGACATACCTTTCGAAACAATTTCTAGTTCTTAAGTAATTACAAAATTGGTAGAGGCATTGTAAGTATACGCACAACACTCGTTATCAGGCGGGTGCAGTTCTAATCAGTTTTGAAAGAAAGGATTATTTCCATTGCGATTTATGGGCCTTAGATTTTACTAGCTAAATATGCATACGATCAATTTACATACACGCGATTCCCATCATGGACTTGACAAAGCCACTATCTTCTGGATAATCTGATAACCTCATTCATATACGGATGCGATATACATTTTCAATATAATGACAAAAATAGATAAATACAAGCAAATTAATTTCGTATTTCACTAAGACTTTGGGAACTCCACAAAAATTACTATTCCTATATAGTACAACTTATTTCTCTCTGTACGTTCCATTACAATTTGAAAACAAACCATTTAAATTTCGCTACCGTTGTCATCGTGAACTTGCTATGCTCCGTTTATGCTGATTAGCTCCTCCATATAGATGTGTCTACTATCTTTTGCACTAATTCCGAATATAGGTGCAAGCAATCAAACGTCTTGTGACGTTGTTACATCAATTTGACTAAAATGTGGTCATGGATACCTAACGGCTTTTTGACTAAGTATAACTTATTGTTTCTTGCACATGATCACAGGTTCTATAATGGTAACGTTTTCAATGGCATTATCATTATCTGCAAGGAAGCAATAACATGACATTCCACAGTGAGTTAATTCAAAAGTAGGCATGGTATTTTTTAAATAAAATCTCTCAGGGATACCGAAATTAAATTTCAGTTTGTCCCGAAGCAAAGCTAGCGTTATTAGACAGCACATCAATTTACTCATGAACGCAACCATAGCCGTCACGGTCAGAATACCTCAAGAAGTAAAAATTGACCAGGCCTTCGATAGTGTATGTCGTGTAATATTGAGGATACACAGTTATTCATTTGTAAGAAAAAGGAAGAATTATTATATTTTAGGTGTAGATTCGTCCCAGTTTGAAGCAGTTAGACAGCTACCACCAACCTGGAAAAAAGCAACACGGCAGTTTCGTCGTATTATGGCTCGTTCGTAGCGAGCACCCACAGAACACTGCCAGGTTTGCACACATTTCATTAGACTTGCGATTCAGCGAATTATGTCGCTGAGCAACGGGCGACAGTAACGGAGCGCTATGACTGAAATGTAACAGCGACAAAGCGCGGCTCATACTCCACTGTTTTGCACAAAAGACGGCTGGCCTCCAGAGTGACGACTTCCTTTACAAGCCGCAACCAATCGAGGTGGCATGTGAGTCGCTAAGGCGGCTAATAATCAGTTTTACGTATTAGGGAATTTATTAGTTGTCCTGCGTAGGAACTTCCAGGTTAGACACAGGCACAAAGCCACTACCCATCCAACAAAGCGTTAGATTGTCTCTTCGTCTTATTAAGACACGTTAGTGGTGAGCAACCGCCAAAACCTGCCGGATTCGAACCCAGTTCATTACAAATGCGACTCATGGATTGATTTCACTGAGATAATGGCGACGGCAGCGATCCGCCAGGACTGATACCTAATTGGGAAGTAGCGCGGCTCGTACTCCACTCTCTTGCTTGTTGCGAATGTGCAGAGAATGCGGATGTCCCGCAGAGCAACCCGCACCTATGCAAACCGCCACCAATCGAGGTGCCATGTAAGCTACTATGGCGAGTACATATAAGCTGCAAGTAGTATGGGATTTATTAACTTGGTGTGTAGATTCTTCTCAGATAGACACAGGCAGACAGCCACTACGTATCCAGGAATACGCAAGATAGCCTTTTCGCCCTATTGGGACTCGTCAGTAGCGAACATCCGCCAAAAACTGCCGGATGCGAACCGATGGTATTACGCTGGTGAGTCAGCGAGTTATATCATAGAGACATGGGAGAAGGCAGCAAAAATCCATGACTGATAACTAACTGCGCTATAGCGCGGCTCATATTCCACTCTCTTGCCTGATATGAATGTGAAGATTGCATGGTTGCCCCTATGAGAATCGACTTCTTTTGTACGCCGCCACCAGTCGAGTTGGTATGTAACCTACTAAGGCGAATGCAAATCTTTTTTAAAACGTAGGAGTATTATTAGACAATATATGTTGATTCTTTGCAGTTATGCACAAGCAGACAGCCATCAAAAATCCAGGAAAGCAGTAGGCAAACTTTTCCTCCTATGGGGACTCGTCATTAGCACACACCCGCCGAAACCTTCCGGTTTCGAACCATCGATATAACTATTGCGAGACAGCGAAATATATCCCTGAGCCATGGGCGACAACAACGGACTGTAATTATGGATATCTAACTGCAATATAGCGCGGCGCACACTCCAATGTCTTGCATGTTAGGAATGTGCAGAGAACAGGGCTGGTCCCAGAGAAACGACGTCTTTACAAGCCTCCACCAGTCGCCGTGGCCTGCAAGCTGTTAAGGCGACAAATAATTATTTCTAATAATTATAGGATTTAATTGGTTTTACATGTAGTCTTGCCGCAGTTAGACACAAGCAGACAGCAACCACACCACTAGGTAAGCGCTAGAATTTCCGCTCGTCCTAATGGGACTCGTCAGTAGCACGCACCCGCCGAACACTGCCGGATTCGAACCTACGACATTACCTTGCGATTCAGCGACTGATATCTCCAAGCCATGGGCGAAGGTAGCGGACCGCTATGACTGATATCTAAGTGAGATATAGCGCGGCTCATAGTCCAAGTTCTTGCAAGTTATGAATGTAAGTCGGAAGACGATGGCCAAATGAACCACGACATGCTTGAAAACCGCCACCAATAAAAAGGGCATCAGATCCGCTAAAGCTACTACTATTTTTTGTGAATACTAGGGGAATTATTATATTTTATGGGTCGAGTGCTAGTAGTTAGACAAAGGGAGACAGCCCACACACATCCAGGATAGTGCTATGCCGCCCTTATATAATATCAGGACTCTCCCGAAGGGCACACCTGAGTAACCCTGCCTACTTCCAATCCACGGCATTATTCTTGCGAGTCAGCGGACTTACAAGACTCATACCTAACTTCTACATAGCGCGGCTCATCCTCCACTGCCTTGCATCCTATGAATGTGCAAATGACAGGGCTGGCCCCCAGAGCAACGACCTCCTATTCTAGCTGCCACTAATCGAGGTGGCATGTAAGCTGCTGTGACCAATACTAATTTGCTGTAGGAATTCGAGGGATTAATTGAGATTTAAATGTAGAACCATGGCAGTTAGACACAGGCAGACAGCCATAACACTTCCTGGAAAGCGCTTGAATGACCATTTGTGCCATTGCGTCTAGTCAGAATAGCGCACTATCAGGAAAGTGCCAGCTTCCAGACCAACGACATTACTCTTGCTTGTCGGCGACATATATCATTAAGCCACGGTCGACGGCGGCGGACCGCCAGGATTGATATCTAACTACGATATGGCGCAGCTGATACGCCACTGTCTTGCATGGTATGAAATTGCACAGTAGACGGCTGATCCCCAGAGCAACGAGTTACTTTGCAAGCAGCCACCAATAAAGGTGACATGTAAGCTTCTAAGGCGTATATTAATAAGTTTTAAGTGGTAGGGGATGTATTTTTATTTCGGTGTAAATTCTTCGGGATTAGACATAGCCATACAGGCACCACACATCCAGGAACGCGCTAGACGGGCGGTTCGTCCTTTTCAGACCCGTTCGTCGCGCGAAACCGCCAAACCCAGCCGGATACGGAACCACGTCATAACTATTGCGAGTCGGGGATTGGTTTCACTGCGCCCTGATCAACGGCAGCGGACCGCCATGAATGATATCTAACCGCTATATAGCGCGGCTTATCCTCAACTCTCCTGCATGTTGTGAAAGTGTAGGCCGCAAATCTGGCTCCCAGAGCAACATATTTCTTCGCAACCTGCTACCAATCGAAGTGGCATGTGAAATTTAATGATCAATATTAATTATCTGTATGCAGTAGAGAGATAAATTAGTAGTATAGGTAGAATGGGCAAAGTCAGACACCGGCAGACAGCCGCACACATCCATCAAAGCGCTTGATTGCCCTTTCGTTCCAAAGGGTGTGGTGAGAAGCGTGCACGCTCCGGCAACTGCCAAATTCTAACTTACGATATTACTCTTGCGTGACACCGACATAGAGCACAAAGCCACGGGCGAAGGTAGAGAACAGCCATGACTGATATCTAACTGCGATATAGCGCGGCTCATACTCAACTCTGTTGCAGGTTAGAAATTTCAAATGACAGTGCTGGAAATCAGAGCAACGACTTACTTTGAAAGCCGCCACCAATGGAGTTGGCATGTAATATTTTAAGGCGACTGCTATTTAATTATGTGTGTGTAGTAGGAGAGTTAGTCAGTTTTATGTATATATTTGTCACAGTTAGACACAAGCAGACAGCCACAACACATTTAGGAGGCGCCAGGCGGAAGTTTTCTCCAATTTCGACTTGAAATTAACGCGAAGAAACTAAAAGCTCCGGATTGGTACACACGATATAACGCATGCGAGTCAGTGACTGATATCACTGAGCCATGGGCGACAGCGACGGACTGCTATAACTTATATCTAATTGCGCTGCACCGCGGCTCCTCCTCCACTGTTATGCACTTTAGATGTGTCCAGAGGACAGGGCTGATCCACCGAATAGTGAATAAATTATGAGCCAGTAACAATGGAGATTTCAGGTAAGCTGCCAAAACGGCTACTGATTGCTTGTAAACAGTAGGGGGACTTATAAGCTTTCATGTACAGCTTCTGTCCTGTTGGACACAGGCAGACAGCCACCACACATCTAGGAAATCGCTTGAAGGACGCTTTGCCATATAAAGAAAACTCAGTAGTGCGCAATCAATGAATCCTGTATAATACGTGCCACGATATTACTCTTGCGAGTCAGCAAAATTTGCCACTGTGCCATGGGCGACGGCAGCGTTCTGTCATTACTGATATCTACCTGCGATATAGCGCGGCTCATACTCAACTCTCTTGCAGGTTATGAATGTTCAGATGACAGTGCTGGAAATCCGAGCAACGACATCCTTTGAAAGCCGCCACCAATGGAGTTGGCATGTAGGTTTCTAAGGCGACTACTAATTATTTGTAAGTGGTAGGGGCTTTAGGGAATATTATGCATATATTCGACTCAGTAAGACACAAGCAGGCAGCCGCTACACATCCGGGAAGCGCTAGAAGAACGTTTCTTCATATGATGACTCCTCAGTAACGCGCAAACACTTAATCCTGCATTTTTCGAACCCAGGACATTACTCTTGTTGGTCAGAGATATGTGCCACTGTATCATGCGCGCCGGCAGCAGACTGCAATGAATAATAACTTACTAAGACATAGAGCGTCTCATACTCCACTGTCTTGCATGTTATGAATGTGCAGAGCACGGGGCTGGCCCTAGAACAACGACTGCCTTTGCAAGCTTTCACCGATCAAGGTGGCACGTGAGCTGCTTAGGCGAATATTAGTTACTTTAAGTATTATTGAGAAACTGTTGGTTTCCTGTGTAGAACCAACGCAGTTGGACACTGGCAGACAGCCTCCACACCATCATACAGGCGCTAGAATGCCGTTTCGTTTTAATTTTACTCTTCAGTAGCGCACCCGCTGAACCCTGCCGAAATCGTGCGCACGATATTACTCATGCGCTTCAACGCATGACGTCACTGAAGCATATGTTAAGGCAGCGGGCCGCCATGATTGATATCTACCTGCGAAATAGCGCGGCACACCTTTAACTCTCTTGCAGGTTATAAATGTGCAGAGGACAGGCTGCTCCACATAGCATCTAGTGATTTACAAAGCTGTACACCGCGAGTTATAATGTAAGTTTTTAATTAGTCTACTAATTATCTGCAACTAGCAGGGGATTTATTTTGTTTTATTTGTCGCTTCTTCGTAGTTCGGCACAGGAAGACAACCATCACACACCCAGGATGTCTTTGGACGGTCGCTTCCTCCGATTGCGGCTCGTCAGTAGCGCGCATTCGCCGACCCCTCCTGATTCATACCCAAGATCTTACTCTTGCGAGTAGGCGACCAATGCCACTGGGCAAAGGGCGAATGCAGCGATAACCGGTATGAATTACACCTAATTGCGCTATAGCACTGTTCAAACTGAGCTTGCTAGCAAGTTATGAATATGCGGAGGACCGGGGCCGGCCCCCACAACAAGGACTTTATTCTCAAGCTGCCACCAATCGTGGTGGCATGTAAGCTACTAAGTCAAGTATTAACTATTTCTACATTCTTGTAGGTTTATTAGGTGGTATATGTAGATTCGTTGCCGTTAGAAGCAGGCAGACAGCCGCCGCGCATCCAGGAATGCGCTAGTCGGCCCTTTCGTACTATTTGGGACTAGTCCGTAGGGTGCGCACTCAAAACAATGCAGGATTCGAAGACAAGACATCAATCTTGCGAGTCAGCGACTTATGTGCCTGAGTCCTTGGCGATGGCGGCTTACCGCCATGAGTGATACCAATCTGCGAAATAGCGTGGCTCATCCTGCCCTATTTCGCAAGTTTTGAATGAGCGGAGGACAGGGCTGGTCCCCGCGCAAAAATTCCCTTGGAAGTCGCCACCACTCGCGGTGGCATGTAAGCTACCAATGCGACTCCCAATTATTTATAATTAGTAGGGGGTTATTAAGTTTTATGTGTAGATCCTTTGCAGTTTGACGTAGGAAGACTGGTGGTTTCGCGCGACCGACTAGTGCCTATGCACGGAAAGGCCGCTTTGCGTTTTCCTGGAGAGTGGTTTCTGTGTGCCTCCGTCTAATTATGACGAAGATACAAAATTTGACACGCTTATTCATTTGTATACTTATATTTTTATAATACGTGTGAAATATCTGTAAATATCAACAATTGAAACTTTCGATTTGCCATTTGTGTTTTTGCTACGGACGAGCAATAACTGTTTCATGTTGGCGAGGATAATAAGGAAAATTGCATTTTAATGTTAAACAACAACCTACTTCACACATGTATGAAAATGACCACTTATATTTTGACCAAACAATTTAGCCCAGGCCATATACGTCACGCCATATTATACACTTGAAGCGCTAAATAGCCGTGTGTTAGTGAATGCTTAGAAAGGTTCCGTATCTTCGCCATGCAGTTGGAACACCGACTCCTAGGTGAACAAAGTGAAATGCACGTCCAGACTGTTTAACTCTAACGGGCGAATTCCAAGTGCTTTTCTGAATCGCATGAGTTCAACATGTTCATCAGCAGGGCATCGTACTTCCGAAATGTTTTCTTACGATATCCGTTGCACAGCATACGGTGTGGTTATGCAATGTTGCGCGAGTTGCTGAATGCAGAGATGGCCGTTACTGAATACGTATTGCGCAACCGCGCAAGTTGCCACTTCATTGGAGATAGTGCGACGCCGTCCGATTTGTTTGAAGTTGCAAGTATCTAATCGGTTGATATTTACAGACCTTGTTTGCAGTCCATTTTTCATATAAATATAAGTAAATACGCTTATAAATGTGTATTCTCCAATGTACACGATAAGCACCATCGAAGGCCTGATCAGTTTGGACTACTGGCAATTGTCTCACTGTGTGGGCTATAGGTACATTCATGAGTAAAATCATATGCTGTCTAATGACGCCACCACTGTATCCGAACAGAATGAAATCTAAGAGAAATATCACGTTAATTCAAGTCAAGAATATTTTAATCTGCGGCGATGAGGCTGCATTTTCATTCGTAGCACACGAGATCCAAAATTTAAAGCGAACAACACTGACAACTTGCACTGTGCTCCTCTCATCATGCTTCACATTAACAGCGAAAGCACCCTAAAAACAGATTACGAGTTCGTTAGAAGCCAGTTCTGAAGCGGTGACTGTTTTGTTGGCAATAACAATGTGGCGCCAATCGACCGGTCCTCACACATGGCCGGAGTGTTTAGTTCAATTGTCAGCACAGCAACTCACTAACCACTAAATAGGGAACTAGTTTACTGACTTTTTCACTTGTGTGCAGGCCAAATACCGATCGATCGAAGCATGACACTTCCAGTGAGGCTGTGCTTTCTGGCTCCCCTCCAGTTCTCACAGCCGAACGGCGTCCGTTCCCTTTGGTTTTGCGCTGCGATCCACGCAGGACAGGTCGATTAAGGCTGTGTTTACTAACATGCACTGCACACAGGCGGACGACGTACCTACCCTTGGTCGTTCCCTGCGGTCGAGGCAGGTGGCATACATTACAGCTTCGGTATCTGGCAGATGTACAGTTTTCATTGTCAAACGGCGGACGTTGTCTTTATCTTACCTTTCGATCAACGCATGACATGTCGATTGCAGATGTGGTGCTTGCTAACGTTCACCTCTCAGCGCCGAACGACTTGGTGTGCTCTGAGATCGTAGGCAGACATATCGCCTCTGTGCGTCCCATCTCACGCCTGCCGGCAAAGAAATTTGTGACATTAGAAAGTTGACAATGCAGCGTACCGGTTTATGTTAGCACCTGAATGTAACCATTCCCAGCTCTTTACCAGAATAATAAAAATCGCTGTACATCAGTCCTTGCTACTGGCTTGTCTCTCCGGATTTTGTTTCATAATCCACATAAATTTGCTATGATTGAATCAATATTGTTCGCAACTCTACCACTGGCTAATTATTCTACCGTTCACTTTAGCAATTTAAATTATGAAGACCAATTTGTTAGAATTTACCTATACCTCTGCCATCAATATCTGGATCATAAACAAATTGACCGTGTATGGGTAAATATGCTTTGCCGCAGTGGGGCGTCAAATTTGCACCTGTAAGAATAAACGTCGAAGTTTGGCATATATCTATCATTTTCAACGGTTTTGTTAATGTACACGCAGTACTTGTATTTTATGGAACGAAAAATATAGGGAATTTAGACTAACTCGTTCTACGAATTTTTAGACGTTAGCATTTTAAAAAATTCAACTTACTTTTTCTAACGAATAATTTGCAACAAGCAAACTATGAGCAAATTGATAACACTAGGTCGTATACACTATTATCCAATAGTAAGACGTTTGCTGCCTAAATTGTGTGGTTCACTGCTACAGGCTGTCCGATTTATGGCTTTAAAAAACAAATTAAATTTAAAATAGCTGTATACCTGTACCAGCCTGATTAACTATCGAATGCATGTGTCTGCTAACCTTGACGTTTGATTATATGGGGTTTTTGTAATCTATATATTTGTTATTTTCAAAATAATATGTTTTATACAATTCGGTTTTTTTCCAAATATAACATGCTCCATTATCTGCATAGGCACTAACAAAAATAAACTTTATAATTGTGACTGACGTGCCATTGAATTTTACATGCCACAAACATGGTGACTAATTACAACAAATTTGCTCAAGTGTTTTCAAATGCCATACTTTTAAATGTACAAAATATTTACTTCAACCTTATAGATTTTATCAATGAGCATAAACGAAGAAATATTGACCACGGTTTAATGCAATGTCGCTCATGCATTACGAACCTGCTTGTGAGGAGGCGTGAGTGGTTGAAGGCAATAACCAAGAGGTAGACTTTCGACGAGATATTCATCGATTTAAGTAAAGCGTTCGACAAGGTCAGCCATGAGGTTCTCCCTCACAAACGCAGAAGTTTGAATTCGGCGGCTCTTTGCACCGATGGATCCGCGACTTTCTTGTTGGACGAATGCTGAGAGTACAGGTCGACGGCCATCTAACTGACTGCTAACGCTATACCAGTGGCTGGCATAAAGGCACTTCGCTCGGGCCCACTCTGTTCCTGATCCACGTCAACTATCTACCTCAGCTTCTCCGGCCGCTGTGTGCATGTTTGCGGACGACATGAAATTTGGATAGCAATTGACACTCTCGATGACCGTTGCCTACTTCATCAAGATCCCAACCGCCTATCCACATTGTCTTCGGAAGTTCTTCTCCCGACCAACCCAGCCAAGTCTGTATTTTTGAGCCTGCGGACGGTGCTGACGGCCAAAAATACACCCTTGACGGCCAAGAGCTATATCCCACACACTCCATGAAGGATCTAGGTGTACTCTCACGCTACGATTTGAAGTCCGTGGACAACACTAACAGACAACACCGTAACGGACTGCGCATGCTTTGGGCGCTCAAACGTAGCTTTGGCACATGGTCTGAAGAGGTCGCTACTCGCCTCTTCTCTTCCATCATAAGACCAATGCTAGAGCACGATTCGCCCGCCTACTTTCCGATTACCTGAGGCGAGGCACAAAAGATCGAACGGGTCAAACACGTTGCTACCAGGCTTATCCTGAGTCTACGTTGTTTGGGGTATGAAGACCGGTGCAAGAAACTAGGAATCTACACCTTGTCCTACCGTCGGATGCGAGTCGACCTCATTATCCCCTATCGTATTCTACATCTCAGTGACTTCGCAATGCTAAGGCCAAAGCTGCAGTTACTAGGGTTAGAGGCGCACACGGACACAGATACAAACTTGTCGTCCTGGATGTGAAATGTGTTCCCCACCCAATGTGCTTCGAATGGAGAGTGGTAAAATTTTGTAACAGTTTACCTGAACATGTGATTGAGGCAACGTCTGTGCAACAGTTCAGAACGTTGTTAGATTTGTATTTTTCCACTATTCGATTCGGAGAACGACTGCACACTTACGATGACATATCACATTTGTGAGTCCTGAAATATCGTGAGTCATATAGTTCAAACGTTACATGAGAACGACAAAGATATTCACAGTTGACAACTTTTATAACGTTTTTCACCATATTTTTGAAAACGTTGTACATAATTATTTCTACTTGCTCTACGATATAGTATTCAGTAGTTCCAGGCACAGAAGCGCATAGTTTGCCAAAATTAAAATGTGCTTGGACAACAAGATTTGTACTGCAATTCTGTTATCTCAAACTAAACATGCCAGCAAATGCATAGTGAGAATTCACGTCCATCAGTTTGAATATAATTATTACTCTCTTCCATGAATAAAGAATGTAAATCAACTGCTGTTAAATGACGGCGACATTTTCAACAAATATTTGCTTGCATACAGCGATTCGGCGGACATTCAACGCAGCCAAATTCTGTCCCAATTGTGAGACCAGGAAGTTACCTATGCCTCCAGTGAAGCGTACTCAGACGATCTCCGCCACAACCCATTGCATTTACCAAATATTTTGTAACCGCAGTAGTAGTTACATTGGCAGAACAGATCGATCCTTGGATAAACGCATTGGAGAGCATATCCCCAAATTATCGTAACGACAAGCAGGCGAACGAGAAATGGTATCCAAGCTGCTGGCCTCATCGATCGCCAGACATCTACTCGAATCAGGCCATCAGGTTGACCCCAGGTCAGCATTTACAGTTATCTATCGTAATGACAACCCCAAAGTGTTGAGGTTTGCCGAAGCGGTGGCACTTAACCGGCAACGTCCTATCCCATGCGTACAAAAACAATTAACATTCTCCCTGAAGCTTCCTTGGGGCTCATGACCCTAAGATCAGGATGCTAATCGGTCATTGTTGTGCCTACGTAATTTTTCCCTTGTGACCAGTTTCAAATCTTCGCCTTTTTCTGTCATGTGATTCATCTATCTGTTGCTAGTTTGCGAGTGAACGGATAACACGAAATGGTACCATCTCGCAATACCAGTCTTCTTATTTTCTTATATAAAATATTTTGTTCGCTATAATCATAAGGAAATATATTTTTCTATAGGGCAAACTTAATTAATCCTATTGTATTTGTATTATTCTTGTCCTTAAAGGACGATTAAGAAAATGATTTGGAGTCTATAGTACGCAACGCATTTTGATGTAGCTTTCTTGGTTCTTGCTAGATTTATCAACATCGGAACTAATTTAAATCTTACTTTCCAGTTTAACTTATGAAGGTTGTCCCTTCCAAATTTGCTATATTTGTTTACAGTCAGGAAATCCTATTGTTAAATTTATATGCTTTTGTTCACAGAAGGTTAGTGTATAAAACACATGATAAACTCTATTTTTTATATAATGCGATTTAGTTGGCTAGAAGTGTCGTAAAGCTTTTCCTGTCTTTTCGTAAACAGATACATTTCAATAATGCCGTCGTCATCAAGCAGATATTTAAGGTTTTTGCGTGAATATATTTTTATGTTGTTGCCTACTCTGTATAAACATGGGTTCATTGCAGTCATCGTAAGAAAATATGGCACTAAAGGCACTTAACGACTTCCATACGTTATAATTTATGCGGATGAGAATAGGTATGCCAGTTCCTATTCAGGGAAGTTTTAAAATTATATTTTCAGGCGTCCAGTTTTAGTTTCCTCCGCAGAATTAGAAGATCTGATATGCGACTTAGTAAACGGTGTAGTTTGGCATATTCGCTTGCCAACTACACGCACTGGTATGGAAATGCACACATTTATTTTCGACAAAGACAAGAAGTTACCCGTCTGCAGTTATTAGTAATGGTAACGAAGCGGCATGTGTGGTCGATTGCATGCTCCCTAATGAAACGTGAGAAACGGAAGTCACAATTTTTGTCCATAAATGAGGTCACACGCGTGCCTTAAACAAGGAAGAAACAAATGTTGAAGCCAACGAAATGTGATTAGGTGTAGAAATTTCGTATCATATGCAACAGGTTGCTGCTTAGACGCGTGAGCTACCAGCATATTATTAGCTATGAATTAATGCCACATAATTAGTAGCTTTTGTTAACTATGTGGCAAATTTGATGCAAAACTTAGTATGTTTGATTTTATGTAGAAACTTAACTAACGTGTTTAATTAGAATGGAAGCACCTGCAAAAAAACAGAGCTAGACCTAACCTATTTAAACATGGGGATATCGGGTTAATGATGCAGACATAGGGATGATGGGATTTTACGTGCAGTTAAATCGTAAGAAAATATTAACCGGTATTCCTATTTCCATACTGCATCATTTTGTATCCCAATAAAGCACATCACTTTTTAAAAGGTGAAGCATATTGTTTTATGCAAATACAGTAAAATGCCACTATTTCACTTTGGGAGCAACATGAATAACAGAAAAGTTTTCTTGACGCCAACTATCTAATATTGACTTTAAAAAAGAAATTGGATGTGTTTATGAAATCAGAAAAACGATATTTGTTTTTGACTATACACGGTATTTTAAAACATTGGTGGATAATTTGTATAAATATTGTTAATGTGGGATAAGTCGCAAATCCTTGGGTTCCACTAATTAATTTATGGAAAATAGTTAATTGGAGACATTTTTGTCTGGAATTAATGCACATTGCCTTAGTCGTTCAAATAGCGCATGCAGCACGTGTTATTGACAAAATGGTTGCAACTTAGTTGGGAGTTATACTTTAAGTCGCGAGTTTGATTTAGGTAGACAAAGTGAAAATCATCTAACAATTGGAAAAACTGTCAAAGTTTGGGATATTTTTAACTATATTACTAACGTCTGAGCAGCTAAATATGATTTGACAATTGTAACCTGGGGTTTGCTTAAATTTGAAAGCGGTATCTGGGCGCATAATCTGCTTGTATTCTTAAATCGAAAACTGCCGCGTAAATACGCGTAAATTTCAGCTGCCCTAGATCCACGAATAAGTTGGCTTTTCCAAAACCGGAAACGTTGCAACTATAGCCTCCATAATGTTATCGAAGAGATTGATTTTTTCATGCATCTTCCTGTTGTATTGGCAAATGGTTGGTTTAACAAATTGGAGTAGTACTCGAAGCGATATTATCGCGCATTTGACTAAACTATTGCTGTGGGACCCACAATTCAATATCTCACTGACATCAACGGCTTTGAAGTTGTCCTTGATTTAAACTGGAACCTCCCTCAAAGCCGTGGAAACTTCAAGATAGTGAGTGTTCTTTGTGTTAACTCGCGGTGTGATACTGTCACTTGTCGCTTCCGCTGTGATCCTCTCAACCACTTCGCGCTAACATTGTTATTATTAATGCTTCTTTTGAAAAATTTTCTACGAAAGATTACAGATTGGGACGACCCTCTATCCATAGAAAATCACTGAAGTTGAAACCAATGGTTATTTAGCTTACATGGAATAAACGCTGTTCCATTGAACGTTGCGCCACTCCTTTTGGCTGCAACACCTCTTCCCTATGGTTACAAAATTTCCGATGCATGTGTGACCGGGTAAATTGCTGCTTTTATTTGCGATGCGAAAATGTCAGAGGCATTGTAATTCCACGTTGATTGTTACAAAGTCCAGTTAGTCCTATTCGAAACGTGTTTATACTTAGAATAGAGCTCGTCGTTGCTGTACTTACCGTGCGAACGCATTGAAAGTTCTTGAGGAAATGAGTATCAAACGCAGCATAAAATTTTGGACGCATTCTTTGGTACTTCTAAAGCTGTTTCTAATGGTATTGGGTGCATTTTGAATTATGTTGCTAACGGAGTTTGTGTTATACAACAGCATTCTAATCCCAGTCATTGGCGTTATCTAATCTCGCAGGAGAACCCATCTGATATAGCTTTATGAGGAATTGTTATATCACAAATGGAAGTTAGGTCATGTTTGTTTGTACCGAAATTTATCGTTCCTGCAGAATTTCCTAGACCATTTTATCTGGAGAATTTGGATGAATTACCACCGTAATGTTTGCGGCCCGATACTAGTCGTGTCCTCTTACGCAACTTAAAAAATAGTGCATAAGTACATTTAACGGCTTTCCTACTGGGACTTGGCTGAGTAAACATTTAGTTACCCTACTACGTTTTAATTCTCTTTCCCTAGATAAATTTCTGAGAAGCGTTGCGTCAAGTCAAACAAGTGCTGTAGATGACTCTGAAATCCGACAAATTATGCTTCGTTTTGTTCGACTAGTAAAGGTGAAAGTATTTCACGGTAGTTATGTCAACTTTTACTCGAGGAGCCCAAAGGAGCAGTACGAAAGTTGAAACTCAAGTCTTGCAGGTTGACATGCCTTAGGCTTTTGATCAGTAACTTTATACTTCAAGTGGGCGAAAAATGTTTCCATTCTCGAATTTTCTAAAAGCGAGACATCCAAGTTTATTTCCAATTAGCCATGTTCTCACTTGTTTTATAATAATTTATCATAACGCCAATTGACACTCCGGAGTTCAGCATGCACTGTACGATCTTCAACAATGTTATCGGCTTTTGGAAGATGCTTCCACCGTTACATATCCGATGTTCAGCTATGCTAGCTGTCGGATACACCATGCCAACCAATTGAGTCAGCTGATGATGCCGATTAGAACCGAACAGTTTCGGACTTTCCGTCAAGCGTGCAATGCAGTTTGGTTGGTTACTTTTGAGTTTTAATGTCATGACGCGGCCGTGTGCAAGAAAAACGATATAAATGTACTCAAATTGATTTTTCTCATCCCATAGAAACCGATAGCTTTTTGTGCACTTCGAGATTTTCGGCTATATGTGCTTAGACGACTGTACTCTACAGAGCATTTAGGATGCATTTATACGGAGTTGAAGCTGATTTACACACCCTCTTAAAGAATTTGGAGCCTGAGAAGTTAACGAAATCTCTGCTGTCGCAGAAGATTGATTATAAGTATAAACTTCATGCTAGTCATCGTTTAGACATTGGAAACGAATGATTCCAACTGGTTGCGAATTGTTGTGTTACATTCTCGATGGCGAGATCGTAACAAAAGAAGTACTATTGACGACACCAATTAATGTCGAAAGCATACGAAATGTAACTGACGCACCTGAACCCGTCACAGCATATCACTGAGAAAACTGTTGATAACAGCAAATGGCCAGCCGTTCGAAAGCACGACGAGTAAATTACCGTTGAAGCTGAGTAGATACTAGAGGCACGTAATACATTTTTCCGATATGTTTTGGCGTAGATTGATTAGAGTGTGCTGACGAAAACTACAGCAGAGATAGTAGTGAAAGAATAACGTTAGAGAGTTCAGCCATTGTGATCCAGTGTTAGTTTGAGCTTTACGCACCTCAATAATTCTGTGGACAAGGCAGATGTGATGTAAGTAACGCAAAGCAAACACCAGCTTCTTAGACAGGCTTTGCTGAGGACAAGCAAATGTATCTTGTGAATTGATATCAGGTATCTCAGTTTGTTAAAAGCATGCGAAGGGTGAGATGACGAGAATGTTAAAGCCACTGAGATGGATCGAAGACCGCCGGGAGAATATAAAGTCCACAAATAAGTTTGTATATTCAGCTTAACTTGTCTGCCTGTATCACCGCCCATACTGCCGCAAAACATTTTTGTTAAGTAACCCAACCACTTATTGACAGATGCCTTTGATTAACAAAAGCAACAGCATTCCTTGCCCACAGTAGCTGCGACTGCATACTGCAAGTCTCCGCGACATAGACAACACTCAATCCACTATGTAACGAACCGTTAACACGTAGCATGCGATCCCTGACAGCAGTGCAGCTGCTATTTTGATTGCCGTCAGCTCGGTTAGCCAGGCCAATTATGCATTCCAGACTGTCATTTTGCACACGCAGACAAAACGTGCGAGGGGGATATGATAATATTCGCGCCTTGTGCTTTTGAAGTCAACCGCGGCTGCGTCCACTTGGTTCATGGTCTTGTAGTTGGGTACAACTTATTTGCTGCATCCAGCACAGTCCTTTTTACGTCCCTCTATTATGATTAACACTATGAAGTTATGAGATAATTCGCATCCCGGACAGCCTGGTATTTTTTAACATCTGCCATGATGCTTAAACTACTGTTCTTGAGTTTATCGCGAGTACAGCGCATGGTAAACGTAATTGTCGACAAACTTAATTTGATATGACAAATTCTAATGAAATATGGCATTTCGAAACCTGATATCATATATTTCTTGCAGAATATAGGGAAGAAATGACTTTTACATGGTGAACGCACAATAATTTTGGTAGCGGCTTGTTCAATTGCCTGTCAAATGGAGAAGCTAAGGCAGTAGCTGTCTACATTTACTATTTTGTCCCTATCCACAAAGGTACAATTGGTGAAAAGGATGGTAGAGCTAACAAGGGCGTTCGCGTATTTGAAAAGGCTTGTATGCCATCGATGTGGTGGTCAACATGAAAGCGCAACTGAATGTCGACGCTAAAAACAGTTATCCGAAAATGTGGGAATATAGGAAGGATATTTGGCATGAGCATATGGATCGGTTAAGCCGCATCCTGTACAGCTAAATGAGGATCAATTAAAACAAAGCACTATATTTTTGCGAAGGCAAGGAAACAGGTTTCGATTAGATACGGCTGAGTACTGTGCCCAGTCTACGTTTGGCGTCATCCACTGTGGAGCTCTGTGTACAATGGCAAAAGGTATTGGTAATGATAGATGCGGCAGCCACATAGACAATAATTTGGCTAAGGCTTTGCGGAAATCTCCCCTTGTCATTGCGAACTTCCAACCCTCGGATATACGTAGATGGGTGGATTCGTGCTCTCGATAAATGTGTTGCGCATGCACAATATGAGATAGAGATATACCAATTTACTGTGTATATGCCTTCGGAAAAGCTATCGAATGGAATCGAAGGAAGGGAATGGATAGACTCACCGCCTAATAAGTTGGATCTTGGAAAGTCCAGTTCTTGGACTGGAAGAACTTTTAAAACAACACGTAGACGTGTGTGCGGAGGATTTCGGGAAGCTAAAATACGTTCAAGCTACAATAAGAGAACTTAAATTAATCGAAGCACGAACACTACAGAATGCCATAAGGCACCAAGTGAAATATTGATCAAACTTCAACTCCGGATGCTAAATGAACTGTATCTGCCGGCTACAAGTCAGGCAACCCCTGATAAAATTGTTGCAAACCCGTCAACGCTCTCCTGCCTCTGGGTTCGGTCGGACATACATGATGTCAATATAAATTCGACTGCACACAGCGGGGGTATGACCACAGCCTTTTGGTCATATTATGACATGAGGTTTGCTCCTTGTGCCAGACATTTAACGTATAAGACGCTATCGTTTTTGTACCAATATCCAGGGCATTTTCAGCAAAATGACGTTTGTGACTACCTCATGATTCACTGAAGTGATTTTAAGCGCCGAAAACATGGAAAATGAGATACTTGTTCTGCGCAACGGCTGAGAAATTAGAAGAGATGGTGAACTGAACTGCTACCACTTCAAAGTGCATTTTGATTTCATCGATGACCTGGAGTTCCTGCTAATCGACATTCAGCGTTGCTGTTTTCACATAAGACTTTGGAGAATGTTTAATAAGTGTAGATTATTACGCTTCTTATTCTTCTTCACAGAAAGATAATCCACCAGTCAGGATTCTGAGCATTGCTTTCACATAGACAAAAAATCATGTTTTATTTGTTGATGAATTTCGTAATTACATCCTAGAATATTTGTCATGTGTCGATGATCATTTCAAAGTGGAACCATAGCAGCTAACTATCGGATTACCATTATATTGTAAAGTTCCTTTTCCACATTATTTGGAAAGATGAAATACCAGGTATAATGCTTCACGTGTTTAAGAAATCTCCAATGGTAAAATGGTGTCGGCAGATAATTAATTGAGCAGCAAAAGTCGTACAGCAATGCAGAAAAAAAAACACAATATTTGCGGATTATACTGCTGGAAACTTCCTCGTTTCTTGGTACATTGCATATTACATCGTTGGGGCTAACGTACTTAATGTTACCAACTAGTTATTTTTAAGTGCACTATCCTGGATGACACCTGGTGGGATTACGTCAAGAGCTACAGCAATTTATAAAGGATTACTCCAAATTACATGTCGCGGCAATTGATGATATTAGTATATTAATAATAATACAGGTTCATAATACATGTTCATATAATAATACACTGTAGGGAGCAGGACGTGGAATTTTATTGTCATTCAATATTTAATCAGATGAATATATAATGATCTACGGGCGCTGGAACATGGGACGGCTGCACTACCCAAGGTGCTCGAAATGTAAATCTGGGTCGTTATGTTAAATCAAGATTTCAGCAAAATAAGTTTCTTTATATACACCTTGGACATCACAGCATTGTCCGTCAATATAATCTCACTTTATATACGTTGCGAAAATAAGCAGAAACTTTAGCAGCAGCAGCCAAATCTCTAAGCTGGCAATGCTTTTTTTACCAGAGCATAACTTCGTCGCATATATGAAGTTAACTCAACCTACGCTACTGCAATAACGCAGCCGTACCTCGCTTACTACGACATATTTTCTAAATTGACTAATTTCTTTATTTAAACAAACACCCCTCTTATGCCGAAAATATCTGTCTAAAGGAGCTGAATTTAGTTGCCAGTAATATAAAATCTTTACTGTCAGTTCCACTAATGTTATATCGACGAGTTGCAGAATGCACGGAAACTTAACTGTCATTTACAAGAGAGGATTTTCGCATACCTGACAAACAATTTCGTCTGGTGATACTTATTTCAATGCATTTCAAATTATGGACTCCAATATAGACCGATCAATCATAGGTGATTTGGAAAAACCCAAAATTCTATTAAAAAGAACAACAATGGTATGTCCATCACTAGACTAGCAAACATAAAACTGTTACTCGCTAGATTAATTTGACTGAAAGTTTTGACAGAGGCCTGGGAATCGACGACGTAAATCTATGTTTGTCAATTAGGCTCAACGGGCTGGAATACAGCCCTGTCCATCCCAAATTACAGAACTGGAAATTTGGTGATCTGGTCCTCAGCACGATGGACAACTATCTACTTCAACAACTGCATGTGAGTGTTCACGGCTCTATCCTAATGTTAGTGAATTTCAGTAAGGAATGCTTCAGGGTTGGTAGTTGATCCACGAATGTTCTTGATTCTCTTAAGCGAAGTCGCAAGGGCAATTATTTTTAATGACTTACCTTGTGTTAATCATCTTCATATGCAGCTGGTCATCGAACAAATGATGATCACGTAGCATTACGGGGTGACTTTACAGGGTACGCGATTGCTTGTCCCAGATACTGGTTCACTTCAAAGTCACTAATTGTAAGGCATTGATCAAGCTTCACCAAGACACTTGCGAACATAGCCTGCTGAGTCCAATATTGCAACCTGCTTTTACTGAATTTAACTTATGGGTAGTGGAAAAAGTTGGCCTTCACTGTTCACATCAGGTCGAGTAAACACACGAGACAACCTACACTTCTCTCATTCGCAACACTTATAAATATATTGTGCTATAGAGCCGGTTATAAGCACGTGTTATCGTAACATCTCGAGTCAATATATTCAATATTACCTCATGTAATTTGTTACTTTAGAGAGATTTGTGTTATAGTCCGATTAGATTTATGTAAGAGCTTACCTTAGGAAGTGACATACTTGTGAGCGATTTATTTCAAATTTTCACACATAATAGATTGCTTGAAATTGCATTATATAAGACTTAACTTTTGGGCAAATTATTTCCGCGCCATACTATATTTATGCCCCAGTACAAGTAAATGTTTTTCCCATGGTTTTTCAAAATGTGTTTTCCATCATAACTATCCTAAGGGATTGTCAAGCACGGTTTTTTAAGATTTATATGATGGTAAACTGAGCTGCATCTAAACGGGGACAAACGGTTAAATGTTTGCGCTCACTAAATGTTAAATTACTGCTGAGGAACCAATTAATAACAATATACTACTTGGAAAATGCGATCATTTTTATAACTGCATATGTAAAACTACAATACATTCAGTCACATCAATTATGGTGTTAGTTCTTTCAATCCATATTGATAAATTCTAGTAAAACAGCAGCTCTATATTCACATGGGAAAATCTATTAATGAGCTATACAAGAGGGTCCCATAAGCATATAAACATCAGGGTTTTCGTAACAAGGTTTCGGCTTCCACCATCAGGAAGAATGTTACCATATAAAACGCAAACCTCAATACTCCACTTATTTATGTCACGCATGCAAGAGCATGGATTCTTCTTTACAAATTAATCTATGCCACTATAGACAAAGTGTCCCTCATCAAGAGAATGAGTCACTCCAAATCGCTTGCACAAAATTTGATAAACCCTACCACTATAGATAATGCATTTCTTTATCCCGTCGACCCAAGATAGTTGCACACACATATAAGCGTTGTCATTTTTATACTTTTTATTTGTTCTCGCTTATTAGGGGATCAATAACCAGTCTATGTATGACTTTGTGTGCGTACATTATAATTTCAAAACCTTAATACGACAGCGTGGTTAAATCTGTACTCGCCCGAGCTGACGATTCCATTATGCCTTGATCTATCTTTTCTCAGTCTAAACACCGTACGGGACAAGTCAAGCACTTGCTTATTTTCCTGTTATAAATGATGGTTCATTGTTCATGTCTATATTATTATTATTATTATTGTTTTTCTTAAAAGTTTAACGCGGGCTGGCATAACCATGGTTATGTTGGTGAAATAATGTGCAAGACAAAGAAAATTAGCTGATGGAAATTTCGGGTCAAGTTTAAACATGGAAAATTCGCAGCTGAGCATTCAGGTTCTGATATATAGCACTTGTAGCATACAACCTTTGTTTTGTGGCGTCCGCTTATGTATGGAGTGTTCTAAAGCATGCTGTATATAACGGCTTCATAAGATTGTTGCCTGCATCAAGTGTTTAACAAAACTATGGAAAATTCGCCCACGCAGCATATCTTAACAGAACTACGTGGTCAAATTATACCATTTTACCTGATTTTGCAAGAAACGAAATTACCAGACAAGACTTGAATAATGACAAAGTATCTAAGGACACGAGACGGTAAGTGGTCACGTGACAGCGGAGTTTATGCACGTCCTGCTAGCCTTAAACGGATGCATTAGTATGCAATACCATTATTCTAGTGCATCTAATCAAGCTTGTGACTTCCTTCAAGCCAAGTGATTAACTATGACATTATTAATTGCAAGCCATATGTCGGCATGTCAGACGCAAGCAATGTTTCTCTGTGTGCAACGTTAACATTAAATATATGGTTTTGAAAGGTTTTACAATTACGTTTATGACAGAAACTGATTACTTTTTAAGAAATTAGGGGACGTTGCCTAGATTGCGATTGTTTAAATTAAATGGACCTATCTGGAATTTTGAGTTGCGAGATTGCAGTCTAGAAACGATTGCTAATGACAAATGCAAGTTACAAGATTTGTAATTATGTGATTTAAATAAACCACATTAGCGATCATATCAGCTGGAAGAATTAGATGTAGAAATGCAAAATTATATATAAAGAATTTCTGAGATATATCGTACCTACATCATAGTGAACCAATCACAATCCAATATATGTAATAAAATAAAATTGTTATATGAATACAAACAAATAGCTTGCATGAGACACAAATTAAGCTTTCAACATGTCATCAGTGTTTATTAATTGGTTCATAGTTCTTATAAAATGGCATCACTTCTAAACAACTTTAAAACTTCCCGCCTAGTTTACAGGCTATTTTGTACTGTCATACAGCGAAGAGAGGCATCAGGTGGTCTGTGTTTTCACAGCTGGTCGCAATGTTCAGCACAAAACCCTGGATATATCATGTACCTATATATTATGCAATATAAATCAAAGAATTTCATGTTGTAAACTGTCTCTGATGTAGACATTTTGCAAATTTTATACGCATACTCCGCTAGGTTCGAGCAACAGCTGTCACTAACTTATCACCAAATCGTCAAGTGGCAAAGGAGATGAAGTTCTGGTGGTGAAAGCTTCGTTTAAATCATAGCTGATTTATACATCAACAGCCCAATTTTCATTTGGTACAAGCGCAAGTGAGGGACTTATTATAGCCTAACTAATTGAGGGTTTTTGAAAATATCCTCAGCGGAATTAAATTCAAAATCTTTAAATCGCTAGGTGTTTGAGACAAAAAGGCCATGTAGTTATTTCTATATAGAATAACGCTCTGGTAAATGAGGTTTAATTAAGATAATGCAGCAGATGTAAATTGAGAATAATGCTTTACACAATGAGGCGGATTACCATAACGATTGATCTGAAGGAAAGTTAAAATATACAATGTAAGTACAAGAAGTGTATAGCACAGGACCACTCAACTACCTGTTTTTCAACCGCTGTTTCCAGGAAGTTTGTTTCCGCAATATTGCAAAACAATGAAAGATCGAATTGGTACTTTAGAAAATGACCTGCCTGCATAACAAATCGTTTTCCAAACGTATGTTTTGTAGCGGATAAAAAGAGCAAACGTATTTCGTCGTAAGGTTGAAAGAAGTGGAGCATACGGCAAAACAGGAGGAAACTTGAAACTTAAAGATTAGCGTTAATAATTTAGTTTACCGAGTACACAGCTGATGGTTAGAGTAACCCCGTTGCGCACAGCCGTTAAATCCAGAATTAAGAATTACTTAGTAATTTCATCTAAACCACTGCAAATTTTAGAACGGATGAAGTATAATATCTGGACTGAAACTTTAATTTATTGAGGAAGTGGTTGTCTAATTTATCAGTTAAAAGCTCTAAGCATAGTGTCATGAGCTAATAAAATTAACCCACAAATGCGATAATACGCTAAAGCAGCTTTCTTTGTGGGCGTGTTATCAAAAGCAGTTGATTTGCTTTAAACATGAGTTAGGTTTTTGTTGCGTCAAAAGAATATTTAATTAATTTTAAATGATATCAGTGTTACATTTGCTTAAAATATATATACCGTTTAATATTGCGTTTAACTATTACCAAGGAATTGTGAGCTGCATAGCTTTTGGGTTAGAGGGGCTAACGAGAAATTACGTTGACTTTACACTCGGTACATACATAATTGCAATAAGAAATGTTTCTATACCATTTCCGAGTCAAAATAGTTAATGGAGGAAGCAACTTGTTTCGTAAGCATTTTCAACTTGGTTCGTAAGGATTTTCAACTTGGTTCATAAGCAGTTTCATGTTGGTGCGTTTCAAAGTTTGGCTAAGGTGCACACACGCATCGACGATTAGCTTCCTCATTGGTCAGACACCGTCGGCCAAAAGAATGCCGTGTGTCACTATAGAGCAGGTGTTCTCAAAATTATCGCCACGTGCACCCCTTTGTAGTGTAACCTAGCACAACGGACCACTGAGCTTTCCTTATCCACAGAAGAGGTGGAGTTCATCGCTGTACACTGAATTTGCATAGTTGTTCATTTATGTTGACAAAAGTGAAGGCTTTTGAACTTAAATGCAAATGCAGCTATATTAAGGCCTGGTAATTTGGATAAAATTCTTTCCAACATGCAGCGCTGAGTTCTTTGATACTAGGTGTTATTGGGGAAAGCTATAACCTCGGATCTCGTTACGCTTCAGCTCTGTTTCGGTACTTTGTTTTGTATAGATATAATGCGAGAATGCAATCTCACACAGATGAGTTGTGGCAAATGGGAGAAGCACGGCTATAGCTGTCCATCATGACAAGGTACACATCGTTCGCTTTGCATCAGAAATCACACAGAAACATTATATGTACAGATTTTTGAAAGTAAGAGTCTTAGATCATCTCCATGCACTTTGTCTAAATGCCGGATAAGTTTCTCGGTTCTGCTGTCAGCGCATTACGATAACTAACGATGCAATATGCTTCCGTAGCTATTTTTTACAGTCTGTGACGCGTGTGGCGTTTACGTTTGGGTTTTCAATATTTCATCTAGTGTGCAAGTACCTTTTTCTGTCTTTAAAGTCCGTATGAATTTTTCAAAATGCCACTTCATTTTAATATGCGCCATGTTCAGAAGACCTTTGCTACACAAGTCACCTTGTGGACAATTATTGGAGGCTATTAATCCAAAAGGAAGATAAATGTTGTTATATTTTCGTCTCTTACCCACTGGTACAGAGGATCAGGTTGGCACAGACTTATATTTCACCACATCAGGTAGTACAGAAACATCAAACTTCACAGTTGCTGCATGCTCAGAAGGCATATTGGATGGCCCAACTACTACTAAATCTGAATTCGACGAAGAATATCCCTGTGAAATATTTAGCAGCGTCCCATTCTTCATTTCGTGGTCCCAGTTGATGTTACATGTCTAACTGCCACAATGGAGTTAACAAATTAAACACAAGAGGCCAAAACACACCAGGGATTTGGTTACTATGATAAGTTTTACTTTGAAATATATCGCAGTGAAAGAAAGTGCCACCCTTTTGTAACGTCGCTGATTTAGTTTCCCTCTAGTTCGCAGAATCGGCTGAGCACATTCGTTAAACAGAAATATCCACGTTTTCCTCCTGAGCTTCCATGGACGCGATCCCGCAAACAGGCATCCCTTCCGGTTGGCTTATTTTTCGGAGAATACTAACACTTGAAATGACCGCAAACTTGAGCCCTATCATATGGCATATATCTCGCTGCCCCTCGAGGGACATAGACTGGGTTATGTGAGCTTGAGCGCACATAGAACGACCCATCCAGGCACTGCCCATGAAATCACAGTGAAATTAATACACGATGTTTATGAACTTGGAAAACCTGGTTCGATCACATTTTAGCTCCCAACCAAAACAAGCTTCCTCCTTGGAAGAGGTATGTTGCCATGGGCAATGCACAAAGCTATGTTGTAAACTGTTAGATTTGATTTAAAAATTTTCACAGCATGTTTGTCATACATTTGTGACATAGACTGATCGCGTCCATAAAATTTCCTGATAGAATAATCACACTTTGGGAGATCACGCGGATTTCCTGAAAGTAGCCCACGTATCCTCTGGGCATCCGCGGACCACCCTTTGAGAAACCGTACTATAGAGATTCTTATACTCATAAATTATGCCCATTCTGACCTGAAGAGAACAATCGCGAAGCAATTGCTTTTCCATAAATATCGTCAGGTGCTACAAGCATGAAGCAGATAAATAAACTTGCAAAAAGCTATCGCTAGCTATGTACAAGGACAAGGACGTCGGATGCTAGAGGAAACAGTTAAACTGGGAATTTATTATGTACAGCAATCAATGACAGATTCAAACAGGTCGCGATTGACCGGTGACCTTGAGGCCTGCTAACTGTGTGAGGACCAGTTCAAAATTAACGCTTGCACGAGAGCTTGCTACTTGCATAATTCCGGCTGAAGGCGTCCGATAGTGAGAGCTTCAGCTATAGTCAGGAAGCGCCTTTTGACTCCGTTTGAGCATCGCTATGGGGCAACTAGGAGAACCGTAAATGAGTATTTAACACGACATTGATGCGCAGTGTTGATCAGGTGCTCACAGATGCGATGACCGCAGCGCATTAACTCTTCTGACTGAATAACAATGTGATTGCCTAACTGTGAAAATGCACACTGATAACTGGACACGGTCAATAATATGACAGTATTAGTGCATGTGTCATGATTGAAGTGGTTGCATTTCGATTTAGTGGGACACTTACAGGGAATAATGTAATAGCACGGGCGATCGAAAGGGTGATTGGCAAGTCTCTTATTTGTTTAGGGTGCAAGCCACAAGCTCTATTGCACAAATACAACGGTGATCCGTTTATGTAGTATGAGAGGGAATTATTATTCAATACACATCTGGGAAGTGGGATCCACGGAAATGGTACAGGTTACCATCTTGCGATATTTAACCTATCATCGTGACATATGAGCTCAACTTGTCAACCTGTTAAGTATAGGGCGTGAGAAGGAAATTTAACGAGGCACTAATGCAGCTCGCGGCCCTCCGTGAAGAATCGTACGGTTCGGGAAGTTCATGCTTTGCTTGTTGCTGTCTATCTTCTAACACGTACACGTGTTATACAATGGAACCAGCTTTATTACCCACCCCGCTTTGTTGATCTGGTTTTGAGAATTCTAATTCATTTCTTATAAACATGCTACATTTTCACCGTCTGATTGCCCGTTGTCTGGGTTGTCGCATCGCTTAATTGCCCAGCGGCATGGGCTGTGTTCTTGAAGCTTTGTCGATTTTACGCCCTCGCTCCGACTATCTTTTAATAAGATGACCCCACAGCTAGCTGGGCCGAAAGATTCAAGAACAACAAAGTTATCTGCGGCATTGTTGACAGATCAGAGACGGCTCCCTACGTCATTCAATACACGAGCAAGCTAAATGAAAAACGGCTGTGGGCAATACCCCAGCCTTAATAAAACTCGAGAACTGAGGAAATTGAAGTAATTTGCCCGCTCCACACGTGTCCCTACTCTATTGGTTGCACACAAGTATGGTCAGTAACAGAAAGGATTAGTAATTGACAAATCTGTTGGATCGCGCTGTCATGATTCATGCAGACAATGTATTTACATTCGGATGCCCTGTGATATAAGCAAGCAATAGTATTCCTCCAAAGCCTCTGCGCCGACCGTTGTGCATGAAATCGGAGTGCAAGAAGACATTGCTTAATTTGGCGATTGTAACAGAATGTCCTACTGCCCAACAAAATTATCGTACTCGTGACCATTTTCTTTCGGTGCACTGCGCATGTTGCATTACTTGCATTCTGAAATTAGTTTTACATGGCAGTTAGTGTAACGTGCATCACCGTGGTCACAAGCCGTTTGAAATCATTTGCTGTTTACTTACTGGACTGCTTGTTAGATAGCGCAGACGTTGACGTGTATACAGTTAGACACAGCCTATGTTTCGTACGGCATTCCTAGGCACGGGTAATGCGTTCGGCTCTAGCACGTAACCATTTGAGGTATCCGTTACATTGCTCCTGGTTCCCCAGGCTGTTTTCACTTCTGACTTGTTGATATTTTGACGGATTTAAAGCTACGCGCCCTTGGATCACGTTTCGATTCTAAACGTGACTAAACCGCTGTAAAGCTAGCATCTGCCACGTTATGTCATTCGGACAGCGGAAGTCAACTTATGCTGCGTCATCAGGGACGTGAGGACGCCACTTGACCAAAATCGGGTGGTTTGCAGCCCAACAAACGAGCCCCACTTACGGGCCATAAACTGCGGTACTGATGCTAAGTATGTTGATGGAACCATTCCTCTCCTCGGCAGCCATACATATCTAGGGAGGCTAAGAATACTACCTAACAAGTAAGCGCAATTATCCGCATATCATCCGCTTGACAACGCTACCTTCGGCTTTCCTAGTTGTCACTTATAACCTGCTTATTAACGCAGGTTCTAAGTGACAACTAGGAAATTCGGAACTTTTATCAATACTATACCGCGAAAACTTTCCCCGAATATCCTTTTCGTATCCTGCGCGCCACCTCAATCATAAGGGATTTAGTGAGGCAATGTCCATTCACTTGCACTCCTTTCCACATGAAAACGATTATCCTATACCGCCGTCATCAAGCTTGCTACATCACTGCCCTGCAAAACAGCACACACCCGATTCGTGATACGTCTGTGATGCGTACTTAATCTGCTACGAAATCTACGACGAGAAATGAGCTAGCAATTCCGATGAACCACATCGCAGCTTATGTGTTATCAGCAACGCTTATGGCGAAAGCTATTTCACGGCACATATATGGAAACGCTACGCTGAACGACGTTGCGCACTCCTTTCTAAAAGGATGCCAGTGTGTTCCACTATCGCGAACCTGCATGTTGCAAGTGGGGCATGTAGTATTCCACGCAACCACTCAGCGATGAAAAAGGAAAACAACATTTCTACTTATAAAATTGTATGTTAATCAGATGAAAATTAATTACGAATCGGACAAGTGAACAGAACGTCCGTACTTCCATGTCACGTGCTGAATCATGTTCTCGCAGTGACACGGTGTCACACGTGATCGTGCTTCTGACACAACCTGCTGCATGAATCTGATGCGCCACTAGCTTTGGCTGAGAACACAATCAGGGACCCCTCGGAGCATTTCCCCATACCTACTCCTCATAGCTTGCTTGACGTAGCTTTTGATTACACTCTTGATCTCCTCGGTGGGGTTCAGCGCCGGAGAATTTGGGGATGATCGTAACATCCTCCCTGATCGGCACTGTTCGTCCTAGAACAAGTTTTCCAAATCTGTGTGGCACGGTTCTTTGTCACAAATCAGCAGGCACAGTTCGATAACATCCGCATCTTGCGCATCTAACAACTGCCACAGCCACTGCGCAAATCTTTGTTTATTGTAGCTTCTACGTAAAAACGGAGAACGCTATCAGTGCGTCCTTTGTCATGGCTCCGACAAGGTGCACATTTTGCCCGCGACTGTTTGCCACAGTACACTGTGCTCGGCACGCACGTGGTGAACGGCCACGAGGTCGTGCGTAAAAGAGATTAAAGTTCGTCTCGTCCATCCACATCGGTTCCCTTCCTTCCGCATGAAAATGTAATAGCTGCAGGACGAACAATTCCCGTCTCTGTTTGTTCATATGCGTGTGCAGGAATTCAGAAATTTTATGTAACTTATTCATCGGTATCAATCGCCCGTCAAGGTATCTGGCACCAGTACTGGTACAGACCTCAACGTCGAACTCAGACTTCAAGCGCAAGCGAAGTTTTGCAAGGGTTATGGTGGATTCCGCCGACACCCACTCAACCAGAGAGTCAACGGGGCTCGCTGCTATCGCTCTTCAATGAGCACCCCGTGTTGACCTCCTGATTCGCCCGACTCCAGCACTTTTATCCAATTGCAGCAAGTGTTCAATTTTACGTGAAGCAAATCGGCGAGGTGCTTCCAGTCTTTTCCTTCTTCATACATTGTCAGTATCCTCTTCCTCACTTCGAACGAGTGGCGCACATACGGACCACTTCGTGTCATTTGTTGTTGGCACAACGAACTTTCCAGAACGATCTGGGAAAATATGTCATCAAGGCTATTTAAACCAAACATCAAGTCCTCCATGCATTTGACCGCATGTGGTGTGGTAAATTCGCTTGTTTTCTTGCGACATAATTTGTCCCATGATTGTGGCCGTACCCGTGTCTGGTCATTTCGCCCACATGTCCGGCACTTAAGAATTCGGTTGAGGATATTTGTACCGATAGCGCGTGATGCCCCAGTGGATGTCACCCGAGCAAGCGTAGTTGGAACAGTGTAGCGTGTGTATTGTAGTGTAACAGCTCAGCCGCGTACTAAGCCTGTACTACGGCTATGCATTACTTACCTGAAATGCCAGTCTGCGAATTCACGCCGAGTATTGTAGTGGAGTCAAGTCGAAATATGAGGCTTAGTAGTGTCCTAACTTCCAATCAACCGAGACGTATCCTCACTTTAAGGCGACCCGAATCAACTTAAGTTAAGTTGGAATCCAAAATTACAAAATAATTAATAGAGCGGGTTAAATCCAAAGAGAAATAGGAATATGCAGCCAACCTGGTTTACCCAATGATAACGTAAGATAAATTTCCCAATCCTCCCACTTGTATCCTTATAACAATTTATACACCTTTTCTTCGAACACTGGCATTATGAAGCACTTCAAGTTTTCACTTCACACTGTTGCACATGCTTGAATCCCAAAGGTCAAAATTCCATCCTTGATAGTCTGCCGTTTAGCAATCTGCTACGCTGTACCGCTTTGCCACATTGTCACCCGTCTGGCAGTTTATGGCATTTCATATTGCAAATGTAAAAACATTCCTAAGTTTATTGCCGTATTTAATGTGTATTATAGAACCGCGGTAATAGGAATGTGTTTGAATTTATCTTCCCACACTTTGTATATAGTATAGTTTTATTAGCCTTCAGTTACTTACCAATCTCGTGCGAATGCATATCTAGGATTAGTATGGTATTTACATGGTTGAATATTGCAATGACGTATGTTTCTGATCTTGATGCTTGGAACTTCCGTGATGCTGTTGGTATTACTTTTGCTTAGAATTGCTCGAATGCTGGGATTCGAATTAGAACGCTGGGGTCGGCTCTGAATAATTTGCTTCTGCAGGGTCAGCATTAAAATTTTGATCAATGTGTGGAGCTAGATGTCATGTCGGATCTGCCGTTTGGTAAAAGGACAGATTCTGCGTCTTACGATGTTTATGGTCTTCTGTTGTTTCTCTTCCACCGTCTTTTCGAAAGCCGATAACTTGATCGGCGCATGTCGTCGGTGGCTCCTTTGCATCATCCGTATGTAGTCTCAGTTTCGGAGGTTCGGCATCGTGGAGCAGACCTCCATCTGGATTCACATGTTGCAACTAACCATTTTCTTGAACCCAAATACAACTGCTCCGTTCCGAACATGACATCCTGTCTCACTGAGCAAGAACTGAGCACATTTGATAGTGATCCATCTAGATATTGCTTTTCATGCTATTCTTTGAAACCAACGTGACCCGAACTACTTCCGACCCGATGATCCTCCTATCATGCCTGGCTCAGCACTGTTGCGATGAAGCCAAAGAAGCCATCGTAAGCTGTTTAATTCTAAAACCTGTGGAAGACTTCGATGAAGCAATGAGCATTTTACGCAAGCGCTTCAGACGACTTCATATGGTAGCGAGGAGCCATACTAATGCTTTATCTGATGGTCGTATCAACAAGCCTACTTATTTGGCAGTCAACCTCCGTTTAGCTGTGGAAGTGTGTTCCTGTAACTTAACTCAGCAGCAGTTGAAATACAAGCTCATCCGAACTCTTCGGGAAAAATTAGCACCATAGATAAACGACTGTCAAACCATTTGAAATTCAAGTGGGCCGAGCATGTCGCTAGTGTCATGCGGACGGAAAGATTGCCAAATTTTACTGATTTGACGGAGTTCGCAAATGAAAAGCTGACGTTGTCGATACTTAGCATATTTATCTCGCTTACATTTGGATACGGTACCATCACGGATGGAATTTGAGAATTAAATCCCCGAAGTCCTGCAGTTTTCTCAACCGCTGTATTCTTCGTAGAATGGCCTGATTACAAATACAACTCCTCTGAACGACATCATTAGTTAGAGCAATTTGATGTATTCCGAATACTTAAATTCTACCAGTGTCTAGAATACTGTTGTTATCACGGACTGTGACGACTGCATCTCAAACTCTATAATGAAATACAAAGATGCTGGTGAAGAAAATATGGTGGATTAATTAACTGTAGGCCGGTGCAACATACTGATAAGGGTAAGAAAACCCCCTAGACAGAATATCGTAGGATCCAGTTTCGGTCTAGGTTATGCAGAAAAGCTGGTTTTTGCCCGTTCTAGTCTCTGGTTCAGCTGCTATCGTTTGGAGGCTAGCGTTGGTGGACAACGGGTCGGACACTTGATTGATCGATTTCCACTTGCTTCAAAGATCCGATTGTAATGGATTTGATGACACTGAACCTATGTACGGTCGCTAGTCGGTGCCAGGTAAACTCACAGTCGGTTAGTGTTAGTCGTTTAATAGATAGATGGTGATGAGGCAGTCTGATTTGAATCTCTCCCCGGTCAATGTGAAGTCTTTTTAAATCTATTGCAACTGGCATATGAAGAAATGACTTCCACAGATGGCCTCAATTATGCGAAGTACGTTTATCTATACTAGAAGCGGAATATAGATATCCTGATGTGAATTGGTAAACCAAATCTTCACTAGGCATCTGAGCAGAGGCGCGAGAGTGTTAGTTCTCCGTATAGCATTAGAACCACATTGGTCCGGATAGTGTTGGGTCCGAGCAACCTGCCCACATTTAAGAAAGAACAAACTGCGCCAGTTTTAGTGATCTGCTTACATAATATATATTTGGTACGCTTCAAACCACCTACTTTCATCATAGTTTCGAACAAATGTATGAAACGGACTTCTACGTCTTTGGCGGTTTAAGATCTGCCACCTCCATGAACGACAGGCGTGTATCCAAACACTTGGAGACATCTGTAAAAGAATTCAGTGAACATTATGTGGTCTTGAAACTTTGGCAAGCTGCCATGCCCCGATTATAGGGTAATGGATAAATCGCACTGATGAGACTAGCACTGATGAGGTGCGAATGTTAAGGAATGCTAAGCTATTCAAATCATGCAGAGTGACACTGGAAGGATATGTAGCAGAAGGGGACGCTGAACCGCCTCCGCTGCAAAGAGAAAAAGATCAAAGCTGCAACGTGGTACTATGAAATCCGCGTAAACCGATAAAGTTAGATAAGTTTACGATTTTTTGATGTTTACCGCGGTGCTTCTCTCAAACTACAGCTTTTGCAGCCTCCCGATTTGGCAAAAACTTTAGTTGGATCTTTCTAGCAGTTTGGATTCCGCTTAAGCGCGATTGCATCCGGTATTGATGACATGTTTTTCCAAATCAGTTTTCTTAGTCGTGACATAGATTGCTTGATATTTCTGTGCTGGAAGAACGGAAATCTCTGCTTACATCCTAATGTATATCACATGACTGCATATCTTTTTGAAGTCATTTCGTCACCTTGTTATGCAAGTTGTGCATTACATCAAACTGTTGCTTGTAATGCAGGCGAATACAAAGCAGAGGTTATTAGGATCAAAAGACTATTACTTGACAGGCCTCTGGTAGACGTACCTGAAACACACGAGCCCTGTGACACCATAGCGCTGGGACAACTGTTGACACAGACGAACGATCAGCCTCTGGCTACCCTGAGGTTTAACTTACTGAGGTAGCTGAGTATAGATAGGATCAGGTAATACATCCTTCCGATTCGTTTTAGCGTATATGGACTAGGATGAAACTACGGAAACCACAGAAAGACAGAAATGGTTAACTAGTTATAGAAATTATGCAGCCTGATCTGGATTTAGTTTGTCTTTTATGCACTTCAAGATTTCTGTAGCAGGACGATGTGGAGGAAATAACACAAAAATGACTATTTTGTTGATTTAGACCTGCACCCTACTCTTTATTCTGTATTTCCTTACCTGTCATCTTACTAAGATAATATGAAAAATTGCTTGTGAAAGTCAGGCGCATATCGGTAGTAAGAATAGTGAGATTCCAAAACTTACACGCGAATGGCTAATTCCTACGCACATATTTATATTACAGAATCACTGCCTGGTGTGGAAAAATTGAACACATTATTGATAAAGAAAAATTATCCTTGACCTTACTTTAAGCATGTACCTTATAAGAGTTCTTTTGAAACACTGCTTACAGATGATCATTTAATCAAAGCAGCCCATCATTGTTTCATGAAAATTTGCTTTGTCTTTGATATCTGGTGATCGTAAAGCTGTGAGGATTTTATATTTACCGATTTAGCCACTTGCGTTCTAGCAAATCTCTTTGTGTTCACATTCACGTAACTCTAAGCTACCAGTGCCATATGGTAGCATCTGATAATGAGACTTTTATTTCATAATGCTGCTTAACTCCTTTCTGTTTCATTATTATTTATCGAAAAATTACAGGGACATCAACCTAGTACTTAGAGTAAACCGCTATTTTATATGCATTTGAGTGGGAGCTAGCGCTCTAAATAAACATAGGACCCAATAGTTTGGCATTCGGATTGTAAGCTGCGTCAAATCCCGTAAGCCAAAATATTGCTAACGCAACCACGATCATTCTTTTGCTCAACTTACGTCGATCATGCTTGTTAAATATGCGCATCTGCCAGTAATCTTGTGCATATAGGTTGAATCATGTGCTTGTGTCAGCAAATTCCATCCGGCCAGTGGTTCCTACTCTGTTGATGCTCTGTGTGCCAAATGTCGTTTGTAAGCTCGCGGTGAGGGGAATTCAAAAATCTTTGTCATTCGCATGGTGCTCAAAACACCCTAAGAAAAATACTGTTTTTTGTGCCGATTCCAGTGTTTGCCCCAGGACTACTCAAGTTGGAATAACGTGTTTCATTAAGGCAGGCATTTTTTCTCAACTGGTTGAATTTAGCTGCTAGAGTTTTACTCAAGTGTACAAAACGGCAGATTCCATTTTCTTTCGTCCTATGTGAATAAAAACCGCTTTATAAAGTTTATTATCTTGGACGTAACTAGATGTTTGGAATGAGCGACAGTAATTTCAATGCCTTTATCTCCATCCGCAACCACATAACCTTAGTTTCCGTGACTTAATTTAAGTTCCGCTTCAAAATCAATTGATGAAACCAAATACATATTGATTAGCTTAAACCTGGGTACATAAGCAATCTCTATCCACAAAGCGAACAAGCAGCTGGGCACAGCGGAACTCCCTGACTCGTACATTGTTATTAATTATTTGTGGGAGTTTGTCTGTAGCACACGCAGCAATACTGAACCGTGTTTTATAATGTACGCTGTAACACCCGCATCATTCCTTTTCGCTGCCGCCTTGCTTGGACATAAAGTGAAGGTTTTCATCTCGTTTGCAAGCCGTTCATGAGCGTTTTGAATGACAGGAATAATATCGCGGCATAAACAAAATCGCAGTAGCAATGGAATTGAAAAATGCACTCTCATACCTAAAATGCCAAATAATGAAAAGGATAATAAATGCAACCATCGCGTTCTTGCATGTAAGGGTGCTAATGGCCTAGTATCGCGATGATAATTTATTGTCAACCTGAAAAATTAGTTTTCTTTAGGCTAATATATGGGAGACAGTTCAACAGAGTAGACTGCCTCGTATGCTCTGCCACTTAAACTATGTTAACCCTGAACATCCTAAGTCTCCGTAATTAACCCAATCAACTCTCGAATTAAACGCGGTTCCCTTGTCAGCACCCGATCCCCATAATTAGTCATACAGTGTTCAGAATTGCGCTGACACATTTTGCAGAAGCGTCAGCATAAGAAGAATGGACCGCCAGACAACTACAAAAACCAACGCAAAAGCTATGTTTTTAAGGAATGTCTAAGAATTATATCATCCAAATTTTACTATTCCTAACTTAAAACTTGAAGAAAAGGTCCAATTTAGTAAAACACTCTCCTTCAATCCAGGCTTGGTAAGTCAAATTCTTGGATAGATTTACTATGCACGACTAGCACAAAACTCCGAACTCTGGAGATATATTGCAAAGATTGGTAAATTGAGTAAAAATATGTTTGGAAGTTACAAAGGTTACAAAGAAAATCGTCTTTTGAAATAAGTGCAATTAAGTCAAATAGCGGCCAGTTCGTGTTATTTAGTCTCGGTTCCAACAATATGCACTTCAGAAACGGAACACTGTTTAATTCCTCCATCAGTTCAAAAAGCAACCGTTACTCTGCCACACAAACCTAGTGAAGCGTTAAGTGTCATATATCCTCTGCGCTGGTCCGAGCTTGCTGCGCACTCTAGGTATTGATTCACCCAGCAGAAGCAGTGTCAGTCGAAACCAAAACGATCAGCATATGTTTGCGAGAGCGCATCTGTTGTTACATGTGCTTTTGGCAACAGTAGCCCTCACAGGATTTTCGCAAACCAATTCGGCCTTTGTAACAAAATGGCCGATTTTCTAATTCGATAAATTTGGGTAATCACAATTTCCATCATCTATGTATAGAGTTGAGACAGAATATGCAGTATTCCAGTGGATTACTCGGTAATATGAATGGGTACTCCTATATTGCAAAATACATCCCGTACTATTCAAAATTTGCCATTAACATCCTTCCAATCACTTATCATTTCACTTAATGCGACCACCTCATTGTCTACAGAGAACTCATAATACTGAAGCAAACCAGGCAATTTTGCTTGATTCTCCGTCCCTAAATGTTGGGATACTGTAAGGGATGCAATGAATTCACCTAAGAAAGATTTTTTAATCGACGGCCAAATACATACAAAACTACTGGGAGCTAGAAAGCAAGCAGAATAACATCAGTGTCTAAGATGAAAACGAAGTGCATCTTCATGCTATTGGTGTTCTTTGAAAATATAATCCTCACCGAATTTTAAAAGGAATCAAACATATGATATAAATCAGTTTGCATACATGCTGGGGGCATCTATGCTGGATGATGGTTCGATTGTTTGTCTGGTTATACACCTTACGGTATCTGCGTCGCGATATTGCTTATTACTTTGGGAGCCCCGGTATGTCGTCGTAACCAACCTTAGAGTGGAACCATTCGGAACAGTTAGCATGTTCAATGACATCATCTGCAATTATTTGTCTTAACGCTGAAAAAACCGTCTCTCTTCTGGCTAAGAGAATTGAAATACGTTGAGCGATATCTGCTGGATTAGCATCTTGCTTCAGACACATGCGGTTACTCCAGTATCTGGCGTATTGTAGACATGGGGCCAATTAAACCCCTAGCTGGGCAAAACTCAGTATGTATGTTTGTCGTCTTACGGTCGGAGACGTCGGTAGCCTTCTGTTCTTGTAAGTTTGGTTGTTATCTGCCGGTGTGGATTCAAATTAATCGGTATAAGCATGTTTCTAGAAGTCATTGATAACGTTGTCCGTTATATTGTGTGGCTGGATAGTAATATGCTTAGCGTGAAATGTAAAAACTAAAAACGGACCCACATACGAAGGTTGTAAAGATTGTTTTATATGGTCATAATGAATAAAAACAGCATTGCACGGAGGGATCACGGTGAACGTATGATGCTTGCACTGAATTTTTGGGTGAGAGTAATGAACTTGGGTCATGTGATTCCATAGTTTTGTAACCTATGTGCTGGGATTAATGATACTTTTGGGTACTGCGGTAAAAAAGTGACCAGTGATGCTTAATGTGGTTCTGAAAACCACTTCTAGGGTGAACATTGCAGGGTTAATCGAAAAATTTTACGCAAATGTAGCAAAATCATCGGCAGGATTTCTGTCCAGTGAGTGGGATGAGAGTGTGCTTTGATCGCGGTTTTTAGGTGCCGATGAAAACGTTCGACTAGACGGTTTGCTTGGGAATGATAGCCTGTGGTACGGATCCTTTAGCAGCCCCATTGTTCCATGAACCTTTGGAAAAGCTGGGGTTCGAATTGGGAACCGCATTCAGTATTGATCTAGGATGGAACTCCAAAATTGGCTATCCGTATGATGACGCGTGCACGGGCAACATTTTCTGCAAGTGTGCCTGCAGTGGAATGGCTTCAGCCCATCAAGTGAAACGATAGATGCATGTCAGGATGTATGAGTTACCACTGGAATAGGAAAGTGACCGACGATGTCGTTGTGGATACGATCGAATGTGCGGACTGGTTTCTCAAAAGTTCCCTTGTCCAAATAGGTATGCAAAGTGACTTTCCAACGCTGACATGTTAAGCAAGTCTTTGCTAATGCGCGAATGTCTTTGTTTGTGTGCGGTCATACAAAGCTTTCGAAGATCAATCTGACAGTAGCATGTATGCTAGGATGCGAGGCGTTATGAGGAGTCTAGAAAATGGTTCTGCGCATGTAGAGAGAAACCAATGGATTTGGGATTGCTGTGAAAACATCACAATCAACCGTACTTGGTGTGTCCAGGGAAAGCTGTTCGCAATTCACCTGCGGCTGAGGTGGTTCTTCTTTTTGCACTTGAGTCATGCGTTACAGATCCATGGTAGTCGCGTACAAGAAATCTACTTACGGACGTAACCGTGTATCTGTGACAATGTTGTCTCGTCCAGGAATATGGCGGTTATCAGTAGTGTACTGTGAAATAAAATCTAGAAGACGTAATTCACTAGGTTGGTAATTATCTGGCTTGGCCTGTAGAGAGGATATCAAAGGCTTGTGATCGGTTTGTACAACGAACTGTCTTACTTCCAGAGGATGTCGATAGCGGCAGATGCTTGAGTATTTGGCGACTAGCTTTCGACCAATCGAATTGTTTTGCGTTTTGGCTAGTGTGAGCTTGTGGGAGAAAAATCCAAGTGGTTGTTGGACTTAATCGACGGTCTGTCGCAGGACAGTTCCGATAGATGTATTGGCTGCGTCAAGGTTTAACGAGAGCGGAGCAACGGGTCACAGGTAGAAAAGCATCGCGGAAGTAACTAGAGAAGAGATTTTACTTCTTCGAGAATCCTACAATGGCGGCAATGGCGTAAGTGTAGATAAAATAGAACACCGACTTCCTGTTCATCAGCTTTGAGCCGGTCAACGTGTGCGTTTTACTCCTCGACAAGAACCACAATACACGTTCGGCCATTCCTATGGGTTACGTCGGAATGTTGACGGTAGAACACCCTTGTAACTGAGTCCGGGTTGTAATCTGAGGGGGAGTACATCATTACGACAAACTAATGAACAGCGTTTGGTTGCCTCGTAGATGGACAATCATGTTGACGTTCCTAACTGAATTGCGCAAAGTTGGCTAGTCAATGGACTCAAAACATCTAGCGTTGCTTTTGCCCACGCACTAAAGCGACCAGTTCCGCGGCAGCTTCACTTAAGTTGCCAGGTATGTTTAGCGTGAATGTGTCTTGCAAGCGATCCGAGATTTGCCTACATTTATGCCCATGTTTGTTTTGGGCTTTTAGGTTTCCTAAGTAGAAAACCGGGATTGATCTAGTTAATCCGGGCCGGCGCCATAGCTCTTACAGACCATAACCGAAAGGTAACGAGAAGATTGCCTTTTATTGCGAACTGTCGGAAGCCGGTTACACGGGGTTAGATTAGCAACAGCTACTTTGTGTGTGTGAACAACCCGGGTACAGCAATAGATTGGGACATCCTGGAACATCCAGCTCGTTGCTGTGTACAACGACAGTCGACAGGATGGTGATCGTTTTCTTAGTAGTGTTGGATGACAGTACAGAAACGCTTGAATATCGAGGTTCTTCATCCGCCGTCCGTTAGGTACTCCATTCCGGTTACACTGCGTGCGGTCAGCGGCCAGATAGTCGGTCACATTGGCTTTATCACTGAGACGTAAGACCTATTGTGATGTTTACCGGATAACATGGCCCGACTCGAAAGTTGCACATGATGAGACGGTGCACTGACTGTCTGCGATGGCTTGTAATCTTCATCTGCCAATCAAACGAGACTCATTCACACTTGCTTTCATTGGAAAGGCATTCGCCGATCCGCAGCCTGTGGAAAAGCACAGGCAGATATAATAATCTCACATGCCGTTCTCTATGCAAATATCCTATTCTCAGCTTCATCTTGCATCACTAGTTCTCCACTCCTATCACATCATAATATGTTTAGTGCATTCATTTACGCCTAAGTGCTTCGTCACTTTTATTTTGGCTTTTGGGGCTCCCAACCTACCAGCCCAGGGGAATTCTGAAACAAAAGAGTAGTAGGGAAGTTGAATTTTATAGGTAGAAATTGCTCACAATTAGACTCACTCAGACAGCCGTCACACTCCCAGAAAAGCATTGTAAGCACGTTGCAACCTTTAGGGAATCATCAGTAGTGCGCATTCCACCGGACTCTGGTTGGGCTCGAACACGCAACTCGACTGTTGTCAGTCCCTGGTTAAGAGCACTGAGCTTGGGGGGACGGCAACGACCATGGTAAATAAGTTACTAGATGTGATATAGCGCCCCTCAATTTCCACTGACTTACACGTTACGGTCGTGCAGAGGACAGAATAGCCCCGTCATCAAGCGACCAGCTTACCAAACTTAACTGTCAATTAACTTACTGCATTATAAGAAGTTTTGTCTATGTGCTGATTATAGAAGACAAGTAGGGCGCGTTGAATGGTATAGGTAGAAAGTCGTCTCATCTAGACTGATTCAGACAGCCGACACACGACCGAAAAAGCGCTGTACGCACGTTTCAGTGCTTTTCCGGGAGTGCGACGGCTGCCTGAGTGAGTCTAGATATGACGACCTTCTACCTATACAGTTCTGAAGCAGTAAATTCATTGCCACTGCGATTTCGTCATGCAGTGTACATCTCGCAGACTTCTTTAAATCGCGTTGCTTACTAACTGTGGAATAAGCTAGTGTTCCAACAATCTGTAAAGCGAAAAGGTAAGTAAAATTATTAATGAAGAATAGCTTAAGTCCCTCAGTACATTAGTGATGAATCTTACTTTCATTGCAAAAATATTTTAATCGCATATTTATTTGTGGTTTTTCTACCTTCAAATGGGCTCAGTATGCAGTTTAATAGTCAGACACTATCTAGTGTTTGTAGACAAATAATTACTGCGTCACACTGCGTGGAACTATTAAATGCAGACATTCCTGATAAAGGTACGGTTGTCAGTGTGAAAGATGTTTGTACAAATAGCTGCTACTCAACAGATATTTAGGCCGCACCCTTACAGGTATCAGTTAGAATTTACAGCAATTGTACACTTATATATACAATAGTGAAATTCCTTCATTAAAACCATAATATGGAGGTCCCAATAATATTTGTGGAATAATCCAATTGCCCAGATACTAATAGACAGTTAAATGTGTCTTCCCAGGAGTTATTTAATGCTGCACTCTTTATGTGCAGATGAACTAAGGACTGTTGAGCACTACTGTGGAACAAGTACTAATATCCCCATTTCATTAGCTATATTATATCCTTAATGAATTCCAATATGTTCGTGTATGACATTCAATGGATGCTAGGAAGATTCGCACATTACGGTCATTGAGCCAGTGAAGTTTTTGATGTCTACCAGTGCACTTTGCGGATTTGCGGTTTCATCAAACAAATCCTTACCCCCGCGCCTCACTGTGCCGCTCTTATTATGCTTGTAGTAGTTTACAAGTAATGTGTACACAGCACCTGACACGCATCTGGAAGATTAGCTTACGATACTGGACTGGGTACCATGTTAAAGTCTAGTCGACGGTGACGCTATTCGACCATGCTGTGTTATAACCGTGCTATATATCACGCCCGAATTACTTATCACACAATTACCCAGTTTCATCTTATCCAGTCGTTGGTGCCTCAGACGAAAAGAATTCGTTTCACCAACCGTCTGTCTTGTAATCTGTCACCGCTCATGTGACAATTCGCAGACGAGCATGTCTTGGCTGAAGTAAATCACTCACACCCATGTGCGTACACGTTGTTATGTCTATGCATCCATATGCTTGGCCTTGCAGCGTTTGGCCGACGGAATTGCCGCATGTCACCGTTGCCTGATGCAACATGTTTCATCGGACTGCCCGATCTATTATCGCAACTGGGTAATTTAATTCCGGGAGAGCAAATCTCGTTACTTGTATGACCTAACTTAAATGATGATGTGATTGTCACATACGACACTTTACTACTGCGGTTACCCTAAATTCGTGGAAAAAGAATTTGCTTCATCCCGCATGAAGTCCATTCATCCGTGCACCCTACCAGATTTCTCATTGCCTCACACGGATATTCAGCTATTTTCATCTAACCTGCTCCCTTAAAACAAGTGTCATAAGTATCGCGGATTCTTAATTGAAAATATCATTTAATGCACACAAATAAGTAGTTGTTTGAGTCCTCTCATACCAACAATTTCACTCTTAACAAAATTAAAATTAAATCATCGTCCCGCAAATGGGATCGCGATTTTCTGTACTTATATCTGAATCAGTGATACAAGCAGATATAAGAAAAAACGCACTGACGACTGTGGAGCCAAGGGTTTGGATACGCTACGTGGAAGATGATATTGTTATCCCCAAACTGTCTAAACTTTAAGAAACACACCAGCTAATCAACTATATTTTCTGTCATATCCGATTGGTCAATTCACCAATTGCCAATTTTGGTTACGCTCATGAGAGAACTTTATTCTGGGCCTCTCGAAACAACGGTTTATCGGAAATCAACTCACACCGAGCAGATTTTGTGGTACAGCAGCAGCCATCTGGCCATTTATAAGCGCCGTTGTGTATGAATTATATTCATACATATCCAAACGCACATTGGCACGTCGCAACTGAGGAAGGCAGAGAAGAACCACCAGTTTAGCTTGTTTCAACGGCATTACTCTCCTAGAAATTTTATTCTGTGCTGCCTGATATCTAGAAAATAATCACAACTTGCACCTATAAATGCGACTTTAATGAAGACTATTGTCTTACCTTATATAAACGAAATTTTTGGGATGGCAGCCTGGCTTCTACTGCTGCACAGGTTATATGTTCAGTCGCGGAGCATAGGTTCGCTCTAGCAGAAGCGGTATGAGTCATGGGGCGAGAAATTTAGTACCGTCGACGTTCCTCCACCAAGAATATTGAGCCAAATATCCGGATAAAATGTGGGTTGAATTATTTAATGTTAATTTGGACAACTAGACATTTACACCATGTATCACAGCTGTGCAAATGCAGTCTTCTAAACTATCTCTTTACTTTCCGAATTGTGCTCACTTTCACCACATTTACCTCAGTGTCCGAAACTATCACTCATTTCATTGAAAACTAATGTGCGCTTCATCTTGTGCCGATTGTGTGGCCTATCCCGCGCCTATCCTGCCTTCAGTCGGGGCGAAAATTTTCTCACCGCCCGGGGGAGCAAATACGGTTGCTAAGCCAATGCAAATTTCGAATAGAAAGCAAAGCTGACTGCTTGGAACATACTTTCACCATTAAGGACCAACCTATTATGGAAGAAACATGGGTGTGAGTTACAAACATGCCTGCAACTATTGTAACAGGCAGTGAGCTAGACTAGAAGAAAACGCAGATCAAGATATCCTGAACATAATCTGGCCGTTCGCTGCGATGATGGAATATCTCTAATGTAAGTACATATGGAGGCTGAAAAGCACCAATTCGAACTGAAATACGTTGTAACCGGAAAAGCGACGAGCCTGTGTGCATCTGAGTGCATCTAGGACAAGCACTCGGGTCGGAAGTATATCAACCAGCACCTGAAGCTAGGTAGATTGTGCGAAGTTCTGCAGATTAAGTCGGTGGTATGGCTCAGACCGACTGGAACAATAGGAGAAAACTTGGCCGACCCACATGAGTTAATAGACAGGATGTTCATGGAGGGATAAGAGCAATCGCCATTCGGATCTGGGATTGCCACAAGGGACTGTGCGATTTAGATTCTAAAAGCCGCACCGATGATGCGGTCTGCAACCGCATACATCGGCCAGAAGAAGAATTCAACCCTCTCAAATACTCATGGATCTGCGAAATGGACCTCTGCCATTTTGCGAGAAATGCAAATGCTCCTCATTTCATCATGTAGGGGCGCCGGTATTCTCCGCTAAATGTGGTATTAAACGGTTGCCTGAAAGCGCCCAGACCAACGTTACAATAAAAGTTGCCCTGCCAATCGCCCCTACCAGATCTAGTAGGCTTTGTCACGGAATGGCACCAGCGAGTAACTAAACATAGAGCGCTTATCCAGCTTAGCACCGGCAAAACGTTATCAACGAAAAAGAGAGTTGCTTCAGAGTCAAGTAAAGTAACCCACCCTAGACGACATGCGCTTCAGCCGCTTTAGATCCTCACTCCGCCGCACGAAACCTAACAATCCAGGTTACCGTTTTTATCACTTACCCTTCGGTAACAAAGCCCGTAAATGCGAACAGCCAAGTTGCTTCATCGCTGCAAGTAGTATTCAACCTGGCCAGTAGTGGTGACTAAGGATGTCTGAAAAACCGAAGGCCATTTCATCAACATGACGGCATATGAGTTTAAGACTGGGATCTTAGTTGATACGGGTGCGGAGATCTGTTTTCTTCTCCTGTTCCAGGCGAGCCGACCGCTTCTTGCCGATAATCATAAGAGCAGCCAATGGCACACCAGTGGCCACATACATTCAGTGGTCGCGTAGCTTGACCATCGTTCTTCAACTAACAACATGCAAGGTATTCATCTCCTAAAACCACTTACCATCATCAGCATAGACAACATTTGGCATTTCGACCTATTAACCAATACAAAACCTGCGATGGATATAGATCCATGAAAGAAACATTATTAGCATGACATCAAGGCCAAACATTCGGTAATCACCACAGTGAACGATTTCCCATAGAGCCGTAGGACTACGTCGGTTTCACTACACCCTACCGTTCGGCCGCACTTTAACGGGTCTCCCGCTTTGCCCACTGTGGCCACTAATTCTTCCAACACAATATGGTGCGTGCGCTCGTTCGAACACGTTCGACGAGCTCTACTCAGTGTTTCCCAAATCCTGGATCTAACCTATGTGGATTGTATCCTCGCTCTAGTTCCCAGCTTTCGGCTTAATCTTTGTCGAATTGCAATTGTGTAACTACATCAAACTAGTCTTTCAGAGAAGATTTTGGTCTCATTCGGAAGAAGAAGTTGAAGGCTCCCGAACTATGCGGCAAACATCCCTGCAAGTTGCAGCATAAAAAACCTGCAGCCTTTTTGCTACGGTCGTCAACAGAACAGCTCTAGGGACGCTTATCAGCGTTCCACCTGCATCGTCGCTTAAGGCAGGCCGATTAACACACGCTGCTGATTGTGTGGTTGTGCGTGTACAACTGCGAGTCGATGGATCGCTGAATCCGACAATTTGCGCGTTACGACCTTCATCTGCCTCTCCGCACTGACCTTGGTGCGGTTGAACAATCCTCAATTCGTGTGCGTGTTCTGAACTATTTGTGCGTCACCACTAGCGCAAATTACACTGATCAAGGTGAGCGCTTAGACAGGCCTCGCTGTAAAAATGAGGAAGACTATGGTTCAAAGTCGCCTATGTTCCGCAGACAACTGCAATAAACTGCTTAAGATCAGTATTACCTGTTCTAGCTGCATTAGATCGTACTGGCCGCAATGTACAGGCAAATCCGTCCAAGAAGTGAGACAGACAAACCCAGTTGCTGACACAATTTGGTTTTGCCCAACATGTCAAGTCATTCCATTTGTCAAATGTTTATCTATACTCATGAAAAAATGCGATGTGATGACTGAAATAATCGCGCGATTTGTAAGTATTAAGATAGCTCACACGGAGGTAAACGTGGACACGATAAAACCTCATCCGGCGAAAGTAACCGCTACGTCAAAACCAAAGAAGAGAGCTAGACGCTCCAACCGCACTGCAGCGTCTGTGACACTAAACCACTGGATAACATCACTCCCATAATTGGGCAAACCTCAAACATGCCTGCTTCCACTTCTCAAACATAGCCGCTTCACATCGTGATCCAGCCATAACACCGACAGGTAAGAGCCGAAGGAAATCCGGTGCAGCTAACAAGCAGGTAACGTACGCATCGATCGCCTCGACAAACACACCGGGAGGGACACACATAGGTCCATTTTCAGTACCGAGCACGCGTGGCGCAAAGCAGCTTTCACCGTCAAATCCAGTGGTGCCCTCTAAACAACCCGATTTTCCGGCAAAAAGTATAAAGCCAAAACTCGATAGACAAAACCACGCTGCGTTAACTCTCGTGTGCACCAATATTCCCGAATCCAAATCGGGAACAATAAAAGGCAAGTTGCAAGACGATCGCAATCAGTGGAGTTCCATCTGCGAGGCGATTGGCATTCGGGTTGAGCCTTAAATGATGCTACGCGTAGCGCGTCACCCGACCTCAGTGCACTCTGGTGAACCTCGAATTCTCCGAGTAACACTAAACTCAGCAGATGAGACAGAGGCTGTCCTGCTCTCAGCAGTTCGTCTTCGCAACTTACCGAGTGAAGTGCACATATTACTTGATCTACCTTGGAAAGATCGCCCTAAAGAAACACTTGAGCAACGCGGAATTGCTAATAGGGAAAGCAAGAAAACAATATTTGTCCATGGTGTTCCTGAGCTTCTGCATCCTTCTGATCACGATGCAAAACTCGTGACCGAGAGCAGTGGTGCTGCACATCCGCGAAGCACTCACTGCTGACAAAGTTATTACCCAATCCCTGACAAGAGTGCCGTCATCACCTAACTACGAGGGCTGCGGTCCAAGGTTAATGAAATTAATACTACACTCCGAGGGAATGACGCAAGTTCTGTTGGATAGCTGGTTAAAGTTTCGAGCTAGGTTGCCAACAGATATCCGGCTAATGGCAGCAGGCGAACGATCAGAAGTCGGAGGCAATTCAACGGAACTTGCAAACGCAGCAAATTCCTTATCAGCACAGTCCTGCGGAGAGACAAACAAAACCTCGCCCAAGGCACACAAGAGGACCGAGTCCAGCACTAGTGGAAAGTCTGTTCAGGAATGCTCAATAATGCCATCCAACACGACTGACATACATAAACCAAAAAAAACGATTAACGGCCGGCAATCTAACTGCCCGCTTACAAGCTAACACAAAATTAACATCTATCAATGAACTCCTAACAACAAACGTCCTATCTTGCATGTGGACGGCTGCCCAAATCCTTCTAAGGAAGTTGGCAGAATTTAGACTACTCCATGCCTCACAACCGCGGGACCTCGTGATGATAACAGAGACATGGTTAAACCATGAGGTAGCCGATTCTGAGATCAATTTACCCAGTATGTCGCTGCATCGGACAGATAGAACCGGAAGGGGTGGCGGTGTGATACTATATTATAATACAAAGCTCCGATGTGAAGTTATCGATCACCCGGAAATCTGAGCTCCCGATTCGATTTCGTGCTGCCTATGGTTGCGAGACAAGGACACATGCCTACTAGACGTGATTTATCGCCCACCACAATTAACTTCGGAAATGGACTCCAAACTGAACCACGTTTTCCAGTTTGCTTTGAACAAATCCTACACCCATATTCTTATCGAGGGAAACTTAAACGTGCACGACATAGAAACGCCGACAACCGACGGTACGCAGTTTAAAGCCTGCTTGCATGAGGTTATTGCTAGCCACCCTCTTTACAACCACGTAACCTATCCCACCAGATTTCGAACTGCTAACAAGCCGTCGATACTGGATCTTGTGCTCACTAACAAAGAACTCATGGTTAGCGGGATAGTTACAAGCACACCACTGGGTCGTAGTTAACATGCTACTCTACTCTTTGACTATATTTGCTATGCGGAGTACCATGAAAAGGAGGAGGATAAAGTGCATACTGTCACACACTACAATATGTTGTCTAAGCTTGTTAACGATACCACTTAACCGAATGCCCCCAGAAGTTACCTGGGAAACATTTACAAGGATGTTTGACACATTGGTGGCGCACGCATCAGGACAGAAGTCCTTCCAACCCAAAACAAGCATAAGTCATTTCTGAGGAGCCGAACACGTAAATATGTGTTTGGAGGGATTTGGCATGGCGAGATAACCAGGACTGCACGAATGCCGAAACCATGACTGGGTATTTGACGCATTGCAAATTATGTGTGAAACTGATCCGCGAAGACAAGGTCACGCATCAGCAGGCGTTAATGAAGCGATTTTGCATAAAACGCAAACTCCTGTACAGGCACGTTAACGGCCTTCGAAAGGTGAAGCTAGGGGTTCCATCACTTGTCACGTATGATGGGTGCACGCGATCAGCAATGGAAGCAGCTGATGTCCTAGATTTCATTACTCCCAAACTTTCCAGTAGGTAAGGAGCGCAAACACTCTCCTCATTTCTAATACTCTACCATCTGGTTTAGAAAACATCACCTTCACTGCGGAAGCTGTGTTGAATTAGTTGCTATACTTGAGTGTCGACAGTTCTCCCGGAGCTCACGACATCCGACCAAAGGCTCTACAGGCGGCATTTATTGATCAAGCAGAACCACTGGCTATTTTCTATCAGCGATGTCTAGAGGAGAACCGTATTCCACCAGTATGGAAGCGAGGTTTCATCACTCCTATTCGTAAAGGAGGTAGCCGCACTGATCCGGCCAAATACCGTCCAAGAACACAATTTCCGTACTATCTAAAGTGAGGGAATCAATCATCGCAGATGCGCTGATGCAATACCTAGAAAGCCACAGTTTAATAGCCTCAGAGCAACATGACTTTCGTCAAAAGCATTCGTGTAATGCTAACATATTAATTGCGATTAATAGCTGGACTAAATCTGTTTATGATGGAGTAGGGGTCGATGTCATCTTCGTGGACCTTCCGAAAGCGTTTGCTCGCTTAGACCATTGCATTTTTATTCACAAGCTTCGGAAGTACGGCACTAGAGACACAATCCTGAGTTAGATTGACAATTTTCTACAAGAACGGCGGCTAATGTTGAGAGCTCGAGAATCAATTTCTCATAAAATAGATGTGGCGTGCGGAGTACAAAAAGGCTCGGTTCTTGGACCTTGTCTATTCTTGGTGTTCATTAACGATTTGGCGCAATCAATTACTTCAGATTTCCTAATTTACGCTGATGGTATCAAGATATGGCGAAGGATCAGGGTACCGGAAGATCATGAACGGCTCCAGTGCCACCTTATCACTGTGTCTAACTGGTCACTTCAAAACGCCATTCCGTTCAATGTAGACAAATGTCGCGTCGTACAATTACGCCATATTCATAACCACACCTATTCACTTGGGACCAACGGATTACAGAATAGCTCTCAGGAACGTGACCTAGGTGTGATGGTACAGAGCGACCGCAACTGCTCAAAACAGGCTGAGGTAGCTGTGAAAAGAGGCATCCAGCATTTCGGCATGCTGCGAAGGGCATTCGGGAGATTTGACCCATCAATCTTCCCAAAGATGCATAATTCCTATGTGCGCCCGCATGTTGAATACGCTATCCAAGCTTGGCAACCTTGGTTGAAGCGCGACCTAGAAGCGATAGAGGCACCACAACGAATGGAACAATGGACCAATGGTATATGACGGGTAAAAATGCTTACACTTAACGAGTCCCGCAGGTTGGAAATAGAAATACTAACAAATTGGTAAACCACATAAATGGTTGAAGTAAGGAGCGTCAGTGAGATAAAAGGTAGATGTATAACAGTTTAGGGGGATAAATTGGTACGACGCAAATCCGGCTAAGAAATTGTTATCGTTGTTGATGGTAGCAAATAAAAATTGAGTACTCACCGGTTCGCACAGATTTACGACCGTGAATTCGGGGTATAAATCCAAAGAGGCTGGTCAGCCTAAATATATACAAGCGTTTTCGTCCATAAAACAAAGCGCAAGGCGCTCAGTGCGACGTCCCATCGTTTTTTAAAAGTATCTAATGTGGGGCACAAACAACTGAGTTTGGAAGGGCGTTCCAGGGCCCGAAGACCCGGAGTGAGAAATAGGTTCTCCGACAGTCTAGACGACTGTACTGTTGGCTCAGCTTTAAACTGTTACCGCGAAGGTTAGTGTTCGGGCTGAGCTTCAAGAGGTGGCGGCATACGTGACTGGGATCGCTTAATATCTGGTACACTAGTATGAGGTCTCCACGAAGTCGCCGGTACCGTCCGCTGAACACTCCGAGTATCTCCAGTCGTTCCTGGTAAGGAGTGTGGCGTAAGCCCTTGACTATTTTCGTTGCTCGACGCTGTGGGGTCTCAAGCGCTGCAAGTTCACGTTTTAGCCAGGGTTGCCAGGCCTGGATTGCATATTCGACGTGAGGACGCACGTAGGCATTCAGCATCAAAGAGAATATGGATGGATCCAAAATTCCGAATGCTCTTCGCAGGAGTCCAACGTGCTGGTTGCCCCTTTTAGAAGCGTAATCTGACTGTTTGGAACACCAGAGGTCTTCCTGCACCAGCACACCCAAGTCGCGTTCCTGAGTGGTGGTCTTTAGATCGTGTGCCCCAAGCTTGTAGACGTGGACTTGTCGATGGCGGATATGAACAACGCGACATTTGTTCACATTAAACGGCAGGGCTTTTCTCACCGACCAATTCTAGGCCTCATTCAAGTCACGCTGTAGGACTTCATGGTCGTCCGATTGTTTTATCGCCCGCCAAACGAAGGGCAACAAAGAATGTAAAGGGCATGCGCCATCACTCTTACCACCGAAGGCTGAAGTTGCTCGGAATTTTCAGCGGACGCTATCGAAGGCTGCGCGGCGATCTCATTTTGGCGTATCAGATACTGAGCGACCCCAACCACGTATGCCACCATTTGCTAAAACTTAGCCACCATACGCAGCTCAGTGGTAACTGCTTAAAGTTGAAGGGACAATATAGCCGTCTAAAGTGTCGACGGAATTACTTTTCCTTTCTGGTTTGCCAACCCTGGAACGCCCTCCCAGATTCAGTTGTATCCTCTCCTACCTTGGATATTTTGCAAAAACGACTAGATGTTGCTCTCAGCTCCCAGCATTTTGTTAACTAAACTCATGTATTGTGGATTACTCCAAGCATGCTTTTCAACAGGGTTTATGTATCAAATAGACCTAAGTGAGCGAACATATTTTACATTTCTCACACCTTACATCCACCATCACTGCACCCCAGTGTCTCTCTAAACGTTTATGCTCGAAAATTTTTAATTTTACACTAATTTTACTTGTCAAATTATTCATCTCGGCAGACGTTCGATAATGACCCAGACATATTTTGATTTCATCGTATTCACCCCAACCATCCTACGGGACGTGTCAAGCACTTGCTTTTATTCCGTGATAAATTATTGTTCATTGTTCCAGTTATTCATGCAGGTTACGTCAATATACGCGCCTGTGTCAGTGGCATTGCACATAAAGCATCACATTCAAACAAATGGCTAGTAAAACTTCGTTTAGACCGACATTCATGGGAAAAATTAGAGTAGCTATGAAGGACTTTCAGCCCAATCTCGGAATCGAGGTATTCCGCTCATCACTAATCTAGCTTTTGTAATCTTCTGTACTTGGTACCTATCACGTCTCGCCACCGCTAGCTAGTGTCCCACGTGCAACTAAATTAAATAGTAAGCTGGTTGAAAGGCTGTGTGTGGGGAAATATTTATTTATGTCACTATAAGCATTTATATCAATTTTACCAAAGCAAGCACTAGCTTTCCCTAATTTCAAATTGAATCAAGATGCAATAGAATAATTTTAGCAAAAATCCTACAGACGTTTTGCTTCCCTAGAATCGTAATTGCAGTTTTTCCCAACGTACTTTACCCCAATGGACTGAAAATTATTTTTCCTTTCACATGAACTGAGACGCAATATGCCATTATCTATTGTATTGCAAACAACTGTTTTTAGGTTTCGCAGCCTTAATGATTTTCACTGGAATTTAGTTGCGTTCACCAGAAATACCACCTAGCCATTTGGCAGCCTATAGTTTACTTACCAGAGTAGTTGTTTCACTTCACATTTCTAGCTAGTAATTAAAACGGAAAGACATACTCTTCCCATGTTTCACTTCTTATACTAAAACAATCACAAGAAAGGTATTTATAGAAAGCAAGTGATGCGCTAAATCATGATAAATTACGTCTTTATTTAAATATATAGTTGGATGTGAAGCTCTTGCCTGGTGGTTTACCGAATTATCTTCGTTTTATTGGATGACATATTCATGAGTTACTCGCAGACTAAATTTTATAGGATAGTTAACAATATCTCCTTTTCCATCAGTATTTTATCTCATGACATAGTGGGCCTAATTTGGACAAAGTAAATAAAAAAACACCTTAGTTTGTGTTTCTACTTACTATTTATAAACAAAAACATGAAATCGACTGCGCACTGTCCGATAAGCAGTAGAACCACTCAGATTTAATAGCATATCATCAAATAAGGCACATTTTCTTGTAACTAGAAAGAGCAATATTTATCAGTTTTGATTTCATAAACAAAGCCAAATTAAAAAAGCAGTATCATCAGTTGTATCTTTTCGCTTGCATTGACCGACTACCTATCAACTGGGCAGTTGAATTCAGTCTGCTCATTCAACACCTGACCACACCATCCGAGGTTAAGCGGCATATAAGCGAATCCACACATTTTGTTAGTTGATATTCGTATACGGTTTTCAGGGAATTGTATTAAACCTAAAACACTTAGGCATTCAGTATTTTGCGATAGCGGAAGCTTGTTCCTTTTATTTTATGATCGCCCATTTGTTTTGCTCAGTTTACTTCCCGTTCAACTGGTTTTCTCCGGTGAGTCGGGTTGCTACGCAACTGTCTGCTATTGCTCACCTGCTCTCTATTTGTTTTAGCTTCAGTCGCTTTTACTGTTCGTTGTATTCCGTCTCTTGGCTCGCCTTGCGGGCTAGCATTTGAGACTTGTATCTGAGTAGCAACCCATAGGAGCATGTTGCTTATTGTTATTGATCCAGTCACTATATTTAGTTGTAATTTAATTAATATTCCATGTCTCCTAGAAAAGCTAACAGCTTGAGTGTGAAAACATAAGTCTCATGTGTCTTTGGTGAAATAATAGCTGTCTACCAAAACAGAAATTTATTAGACTTAAACATCAGTTGCCATTTTCGATAGCGCATGATTTTCACGACAACACAAGATCCATCTCTTTAAATTTCAAAATAGATAAGGCTTTCAGAAATTTAAAGCCAGTTTCACGTTTCGCGGCTAATAAAACTGACAATAAGTAATTGAACAATCAGTAAGCTTCCTATAATGAAGACGGCACGGCATTTTTCGTCCCGTGTACAAACCACGGAACTTCTCTCAAATCCAGTTGTCTCCTCCCCATATCAGATGTATTAAACAAGAAATTGCTTGTTACGTTTACCTCCCAGCACTTCAGTGCATAAATTGTTTTATTTTGGAATGTATTTGCATGTGTTCCTACTGAAAGTAACTAATACGTGAAGCCGTTAGAGATATGGATGAGTGCTTTTGATTTTTTACATTAATAATAAACTGTTACCGACTATCTTACAATGGAAGAATGGTATAATACGGATTAAAGAGGCAAGGCTTGAAAAATTTTATGGTTTATGGAAAAAACGTTACTTCATTGAAGGTACACAAAAGTGAAAAAGACATCTGTGGACTCACCATATTATCCAAGTTAACACATAGTTATATTCGTTTACCCGACTTCGTGAGGTTGGTGAGAACACTCTTTGCTTGCACCTTGTCGTCACTCAATGAATCCAAATCAGATCAAGTTATATAAATGATCCATAAAGTCGTCGAGTCGTTTTTTATAAATGGATAGCTTGGGCGCTGAAATGACAAACTCGAAAGAGCGTTCCGTGGTTGACCAACCCGATTGGAAAAATAGTTCTGGCAGCACTGTAGCTGACTGTATTGGGTGTTGTTTCCGTTTTAGGTCCATCACCAATTTTTATACTATATTTATGCAGCAGCGAATTTTAATCCATGAACGCAGAAAATAAAGACTGGATTCGTTTTGCTTTTTTGGATTTCAACTCAACTAACGGATGTGATTTGCCCTATAGCTGGGTAGACGCAGTTCGCTTTTCGTGTTTAAGTATGTATTGCTAATACAACGCTCAGCTCAAATCATTTAAGGCTGACATGTGAGCTAGGATGTTATATATGTGAAATGTAGATTTGTGGGGAATATCGAACGAAGCGAAATTGCACGGTTATCCTATCAAGCCTTGTTAACTCATCCATTTCACTATTAATGTCAAGAAAAAAACGTTTCAATGTAACAATTGGTCGATAATATTTTTTACATAAGGAACATATTCTTCTGCAAAATTATTATAAGTTCCTTACATGGTGGAAAGTTATTGAAATACGTACTTATGTTTATTTTGATGTATTTGATTACAAATCTAACAAATATAGATGAAAGTGTATGCAATAAACAAATATGAGATATATGTCTGAAAATATGTATACTGCTTCTCACTGTAAAATAGAATACGTGGCCACCGGTTGGGTTAAGCCACACATAAAGTTAATTTTTAGGCTGCCTAGGGAAGCAGAAATGCTTAGTTTATAATTTACCACTGAAATCCCAAATGTCATGCTCTACTTCAGGAGAGGTATATATTACAGGGACGAACACTCCTCTTACATCTACTTTAGGCTAGCAACGCTTGAGTTCATTTTTTATTATGCATATTTTGCGCTGATCAATCCTAAGTTATGCAGCATACTCTAGACACAGATTTGTCACGCTTTTCCAGATAACAATTAAAGTGAGCTTAAAGGTAGTGTCTCAAATTCCTTATGCTTCAATATAGAAATTATCAGATCAAATAGATAGAGATTTTTTATATACATACTTGTAGTAAATGCAATTGCCGTTGTTGTTCATAAAGCATAACTAAGGGCAATTGAATGGAACGAATAGTCTACATTTTGCCAAGAAACTGTGTTAGTACTGAATTTTAAAGTATAAGGAAACTCATTATATTTGGCGTAGAAGCATCTGAGAAGAGAAGTAAAATGCACAGTTATATATTCATTACCCGAATACATGTTCCCAATATTTACCAATTGTTTCAAAACCTATAGGAAACACAGATACATCAAAAGCTGTTTTCCTCCGAATCACGTGTGCCTATGTGTAATCTTTTGGTCTCCACTTAAAGTGTCATGTAGGATTTAATTATTAGGTGCGGTCATAGAAAACCTGAACCATTTTTTGTCTACTCATGAGGCAAACACGAGCGGCAGATGTATTATTTCCTGCATTTAGTTTCAACATCTGGAACACTTAGGTGTTTGCATTTTCCCTGTCTTTCGTAGCGTATTTAAAAAGCAGTGGGTTTATCTTACGCATAATGTGTCACCCATTTTCTAACTGTTAAATCATTTACGTTTCTGCCTTTCTTTATTCGTCTATTTGCCGCTCGGCGTTGTCTGAATGCCGGTAATTATCGCAAAGAAAAGGAACACGCATGGCCATTTCATGAACCAAATATTTTATTCTTGTTAAATGTATACGCCATTCCATTTTGCTGTGAACCTTTGTCCCCCGATGATGGGCGGATATTTTCCTAAGCATAAGGTCATCAGTTGGAAAAATTTCTCTATGATATATTTTCACATAATGCATACGTACGACAATAAAAGAAAAGTTATGTTTTACGAGACTTTAAACACAATACCGTTCTGACAAGAAAGCTTACCCGGAAATTATTACTAAAGCTTATAGGGCTATCTCTGGACAATGTTCTCTTAGTTCGTTGGAGTACATAACTTGCAAGTGTAACTAATGTTATAATTTGCCTCTTGTGTTCAATTTTGTGACTAAACAGAATACCAGCCAAATGTGTTTAATTGTAGTTAAATAATCACCCTATGCTACCTTCACTACTCCCTGAACCTCCTATTTATATAGTAGAATTCATTTAAGGATATCTGGCTGCAATTTGGTGGATTGCTTTTAGTCATCCATGCATAAATTCGTACCAATCCTATATGAATTCCACAAATCGTGATCGGTAAATTGCCTTCAGCTTCAACACCATCTAGTGAACTGTCTAGGGATGAATTCCATCATATTGACAGAAATCGCATGTCTTTCAAAGAATTATTTTGCACTAATGTTATCAACGCCATTAGGTTCATATATTTAACTTAACACTACTTACCGCCGATTTTAACTCAAAACTGCAGTTATTGAGAACCTGTGATGTTTCCTAGTAAACTCAGCTCAAACGCAGCACACATGCAGAGCGTTATCTACTGACCATAAGGTTTGTCAGCTGACAATGTAAAGTAGCGATTCAGAGGACACTAATGGTTAACAGTGGAGAAAGACGCTGCGGATCAATATTAAAACCGTAATGAAGATGATTGATGCGCTATTGTATAACAAAAAAATTTGATCCATGTTTTGAAAAGTTGACAAGTTCATGAACACTAAATTACAAGCACATGATGTTGAAAAGGCCGATCGCTTTGGCACAATTACGGTTCACAATAAAACAACACATGATCATCAGAACGAACGGAAAGTTAAACCGGGAAACAACCCAGTTTAAAGCGGAATGTTGACGAATAACACTAGGAAATTTTCCATTTACAACAACCGAAGGGGCCAATCAAACAAACAGACCATTACCTTCATTTCTGCCGTGTGAGGGAATTTCACTCTTTTATTTTGCAACTTGATCATAACTTGGAGGTGGGGCAGAGGGTTCAACACAAGGCTCTGTTACTCTATTCGGGCATGTAAGCTCGCGTGGACATTCTTCATCACGCTCTGGGACTTCGTATGTGCTGTCAATCATGGAACGACAAAATTCGCAATTGGTTAGTGTTGGTTGTCGGTGTTTCCATATTAGATCGCACAGATGCTGCCAAGTGACCGAGTTACACATCTCATTTTTCCGTAAATCACCGTGGACTCGATCTAGTGCCTCTCTTATGGACAGGTAGTGCCATACACAGGTTGCATATTTGGTGCAACTCCAACAGGGAAAATGCACCGCTGATGAGCGGTCTGTGTTTATGTTTGTCTGACAATTTACTCCTTCGTTGTCACTGTTCTCCAGAACTATATTCATAACTTTTATGCAATCCGTTTTATGTTGGTCAGTTTCCTCCGCATGGCAGAAAGGGTGAAAAAAGCAACTTTGGGAAGAATAAGAGTTGGGACGCGTTTGTCCACTAGGTTGGGAACCTACTCCAGCATCCAATTCATCAGAACAAATTCCTGGGCGGGAAAAATAAGGATAGCCAGGTAAAGTGCCATCTTGCGGGACGCCGGTAACGTTGTCATATTGCTTAGGATTTTTCCCTCTATCTTTGCACATGATTTGAAATACTGCCTCACGTTTGCGTCTCTCAATGCCAGCAAAAAACAGTAAATGCATTGTAACGATCACCCCAACAGCAGTTAATATACCCAGTAGGTAGGCCGTGAACCAGGATTTATACCACTGAGAGCTCACAATTAGCTTCAGTTTTTTCCAGCGTGCGTTCATTTCTTTACCGGAATTGGACCAGCTGACACCACTGGTCCAAGATTCCACCCATTGTGGTAACTGAAATCCTTTTGACAGAGGATTACTTTCTTCGTTTGTTTGTGTCGAGTGTCTCAACAAGCCATCCAGCCGGTTCGTGTGATTAAGCCTGTAGGAAGTCCACCAAAATGGTGCGAGCCACGTCCACCACTGCAGCTCCACGTTATCTTCTGTTGAATGTGCAATCTCCCATTGAGTGCGGTATAAATTCAATTCTTTCAGAGCATTCTCGAATTCTGTGCTAAATGCCAAAGTAGAGGGATCTAATTTGCTACTTTCGCTATTCGAAAGCCAATTTAACCAGTGGATGTACGACCACAAATGTGCCAACGTTTGTCCACTTTGAAAGATGGTGTGCGCAAATAAAGCGTTTTTCTCAGCGGCATGGATGGAGCAGCGGGTCCACAAATGATCTGCATCAAAATTTGCTGTGGTCGAACACCAATATCCGATCCATGGAGGAAAAATAAATTCCGGGTGGAACTCAGATTTCTCTATACCAGGCAAACAGTGAGTAAGGTTCCGTTTACTGGGTTTCCCAACCCAGTTACCATTAGCGGATAATATAGGAACCGTTGCCTGGAATGGAAAATAGCACGGATAGCCTGGGTCATTGCCGCCTTCCGTTTGTTGTTCGACATTTTCCGATCTGATATCCCGTTGCTTTGGACACTCTCTCAGTTGATTTAGCTCAGTGCGACACAACCAGTTACCTCCAATCGGTTGACATTCACGATCTAAACCGCGAACGATTCCGCCCACAGGGATACTGCTGGATAAACGCGTGGGAAAGTGGCATGGTAACATGTAAGCATGCTGAGGTCGACACCGTGTCCACAGACCGTCACGGTCAAAATCCGGAGTTGTGGAACACCACCAATATCCAGTTTTTCCGTCGTCAATCGGAATCGCATCATCTGGGTGATGGAACTTTAGTGCTTCACCAGTGCGCATGCAAGTATTGCGTAGTTTCTTCTTATATACAAAGGGAAAGTGACATGTGTGCCCTGGTTGATTGCCTGCGTACGTGGTAGATGTTTCAGGACAAACCATCCATTCAGGATAATGGTCAAAATTATCTGTAAGTGAGCACCACCAAATAGCTTCTCTATTCGAATCTGTATGGAAGTCCTCAGTAGGAGGAGAAAGCGCGGAATTTTGGCACTCGTACATGGCTTTTCTTTGATGAACTGTCGGAAATATGCATGATTGCTTTTTGGGATTTTCGTAAATAGATATTCCTAGTACAGCAAGTTGCAAAAAGCACAAGTTTAATTCCAAGGTAAGTATGTTAAGTGTTACAATGTATAATGAGTTAGATCCTGGTAACATACTTCTTCCCCCAAGGTAAAGTCAGTATGTGTGTTTTGACCATTAAGAAAAGGTGACTATTTCGGAGTGCTAATTGTCGTCTGAGTGGCAATCTGTTTTATTTTAAGTTTGACCAATCGCGTAGCACTGATTTCGTAGACCAACCAAGGATGGGGAAATTCGTATTAGCCAGTAATACAATGGAACGTATATTATTGACCAAATATACGGGAAATCAGTTTCTGGTTACAGGCGGGTGAAATTTTGGTCATTCCAATGAGCTCATCACAGCTGCGGAATAGCACTAGCTGTCAAAATGGGTACCAATTCACTCGGATTCCCCGCGATATGGCAGCACGGGGCAAACAGTAATATTTACTAAAATTTTCGCTGCAGGCAATTAATTGTGAACATGTATAGAGTTTAGTCTGCCTGAGAGCTGTGTTGTAATATAGGCAAAACGTCTAACGATTGATAGGCATGTGAGGTAAGTTTGTAATTCCTATAAGTATAACATAATGAAACGCCATCCAAGTTAAATATACGTGAATCCGTTTGTTCCAATTTTGCAGGATTTGGGAGCAATATTGTTGTGTTTTGACTTCAGTCCAAGAGAGGATTTTCAATCTTATAATGCATCGTCAAAGCCTCTATTTAGATTCGTTAACAAGAGCTCATACATTCCAGTTCCTGAAAAATAATAAAGTTTTAGATTGTATAATCAGTACGCCGGTATCGCCTACAGGGGTTACGCCGCTGCGTCAACAACAGCAATCACAGAAATGCTAAGGATACTACCAGGGTCACCCAACTCATATGCATTTTCTAACGCGCAACTTGGGATTACAAGACAAACTTGCGCTATATAAAGCTAGAGATGGGCGAAGAAATATCACTTCCAGCAGCATTTCAACCCTGTGGCCAGCTTTAGCTAGGACGGCGTATGATTCTGTTTTGTGCTTAATCTTAAGGAGTGCCTAAAAAATAATTGGAATCTGATGGTAAGGAATTAGTCATCTGGTAACAGTGATAACTTCTACTATGCAACCCGTGAGCTTTCAGTTGCAGTTGGTATGGTAATTGGACATGCGCTTCATATCATTGGTTGTCCGTTACTGTGGGGTCTCCAATGCAGCCAGTTCGTGCTTAAACAAGTGTTGCCAGGTGTGATTTAAGTAAGGTACACCAGGACTCATATGTGGTTTGGGCGTGTACGTGTAGGGTCCAAGTGCAAGAAGGCTGTCCGTAAGGAATCGACATCTGCTTGGGATCTTGAAGAGTTTCAAATAAAGCTCCGAATACCTGGGACTATTGCACTCCTGTAAGGCAATTTTTAAAATACAAGTTTATTGTTTTCTTTGGGTTCGTGGCTTACATGCACAGTTTTGTGTTTGTTCGTGTTGATCCGAAACGGTTTGCGTCTCATTATACAAAAGTACAGGTAAATTCTCTTTGGAGCCGATCAAGTTATTCAGGACTGTTGCTCGCCAACCTATCTTGATGTCATCGAAAAAAGACCGGTCAGCGACTCAACGACATGAAAATGTCCTTGAGGAAGATAAAAAGATAAGCGGCTTTAACAATGACCTTTATAGAACACCGCAAACCAGATCAGTAGAGTCGGAAAATGCGCCCCTAACCCAAACCTGAATCGGCCGCCAAAGGTGGAAATTTCCGTGCATCCAAGGGGAGGATCCCCAATACCACATGTGCAAATTTTGGAGGTGGATGCGGTAAACTTAACATTAGGTTTTAATACTGTGTTGTAGCTACAATGGCTTTGGTCACAGTATTCACGGTTATTGTCCGAATCCAGAGAGGAATCAGTAGTTGGCAGAACATGACCATTTTTGAATGAATCCGTGTTTGGCAGGCGCTATAATGTTAGGTCTTTCTAGCTAGCACTTTATTGCCTCAGATATGATCAAATCCATCATATATGTGCGTGGGGAGGAGTCACTGAGCTAGGCCAAAATACGAAAGACCTGCTATCAAAGCACGGACTAGTTTCCCTTACCTAACTAGTGGAGTTAAAAATGAAATGGTTTGCGAGCTCCGTGAATTGAGCGGGCAAGTTTTGAATGGTTTTGAATCTATCACACTGTAAACCGTGCTAGTCAATGAACAATAAACACGTTACCAAACACTTTGTTTAATGCGCTATCTCCGATAACATGCATCCGACTAACGCACGATTTCCAGGTAATTATCTATTATGTGAATATTATCATGTGGAAAAATTTGTCTTTTGGATGCATAAGCCAGCTAGAATATGTAAAAAACCTACATTTCAAAACTCTTAGTATACGGGAATTAGTTCTTAGGAAAGCAACATACGAGGTGTATGTCAGTTGCCATGCTGATGGATGCTTAAATTTCATGAATCGAACCAAAATTAAAAATGTATACCCATTTTTCTGCCACAATTGTTATGCGAGATGGCAAGTGAAACTGTTTACAAATAGCATCGTCGGTTATTAGCTGAATGCGCTTTGCATCTGCAATGTAAAAACGTGACTGCTTAAAGCTTCAGACAAAACCACGTGCATATATCAACGTATTAGAAATTTCAAGGGCCCTAATACTTCTTGGTTAGACAAAAATGCAGTCTAAATAACAAATGTTATAAGTAGCAGTTTCGACCTTTGCGAGTGGACTGCAAAGTTCGTTGATTTATGTGGTTGCAGGAGCTTGTCTTCACGGTCCAACGTGAAGCAGTGTTTCAGTTGATTTATGTAGTCAGCCATACTGCCTACTCGGAGTGGCATTTTAACCTTTCTTGCCCATTATCTTATAATCATGGGTTTTCGAGTCCGGCTCCACAGGAAGGAAGTCGCTTGTTTCGGTCGAATGAATTTGGCTTCCGAAGCATTTGTCAATGTCTCGGTGAATTGGTTGACAAAATCCTTCACAGCAACATCGGGCGATTCCTCAGTCAGTGATCCAGTTGAATCCTTCGACGGAGTTGGAAAGGTAGTCGAAGTAGGTGGCTGTGTTTGTTTCAACGTTGTTTGTACAGGCGCGAATCTCGTAGGAGGTGTAACGGAAAAGTAGCACCTACGACCGGTGCGGTGAAGTTGTGCACATTTGCTTAACGTGTCGACCATTATTTTCTCGTAGTTGTGCACAATGAACAATGAACAATGATTTATCACGAGATAAAAGCAAGTACTTGACACATCCCGTAGGATGGTTGAGGTGAATATGATGAAATCAAAACGTCTGCCGAGATGAATACTTTGAGAAGTAACATCAGTGTAAAATTAAAATAAATTATCTAGCGTAAACGTTCAGAAAGACACTGGGGTGCAGTGATCATTGAGGTAAGGAGTGAGAAAAGTAAAACATGGTCGCTCACTTAGGTCCATTTGATACATAAATCTTGTTGAAATGCATCCTTGGCATAATCCACAGTAGGGGAGTAGAGGTAACAAAATGTTGGGAGCTAAGGGCAACATCTAGTCGTTTTTTGAAAACACCCGGGGTATGAGAGGATACAACTGGGTCTGGGAGTGCGTTCCAAGGTTTGCAAACCCGAAGGGAAAAGTAATTCCGTCGACACTCTAAACGGCTATATTTTCCCTTCAAATTTAAGCAGTTACCCCTGAGCTGCGTATTGTGGCTAAGTTTCAGCAAATGGCGGCATACGTGGTTGGGGTCACTCAGTATCTGATACGCCAAAATGAGATCGCCGCGCAGCCTTCGATAGCGTCCGCTGAAAATTCCGAGCAACTTCAGCCTTCGGTGGTAAGAGTGATGGCGCATGCCCTTTACATTCTTTGTTGCCCTTCGTTGTGGTGCCTCTATCGCTTCTAGGTCGCGCTTCAACCAAGGTTGCCAAGCTTGGATAGCGTATTCAACATGCGGGCGCACATAGGAATTATGCATCTTTGGGAAGATTGATGGGTCAAATCTCCCGAATGCCTTTCGCAGCATGCCGACATGCTGGTTGCCTCTTTTTGCAGCTACCTCAGCCTGTTTTGAAAAGTTGAGGTCACACTGTACCATCACACCAAGGTCACGTTCCTGGGAGCTATTCTGTAATCCGTTGGTCCCAAGTGAATAGGTGTAGTTATGAATATGGCGTAATTGTACGACGCGACATTTGTCTACATTGAACGGAATGGCGTTTTGAAGTGACCAGTTAGACACTGTGTTAAGATGGCACTGGATCCGTCCATGGTCGTCCGGTCCTCTGATCCTTCGCCATAGCTTGATATCATCAGCGCAAATTAGGAAATCGGAAGTAATTGATCGCGCCAAATTGTTAATAAACACCAAGAAAATACAAGGTCCAAGAACCGAGCCACATCGATTTCATGAGAATGTGTTTTTCGAGCTCTCAAAACTAGCCGCCGTTCTTGTAGAAAATTTCAATCCAAATCAGGATTGGGTCACAAATACTATAATTTCGAAGCTTCTGGATAAAAATGTGATGGTTTAAGCGATCAAACGCTTCTGAAAATTCCAGGTAGATGACATCGACCCCTACTCCATCATAAACAGATTCAGTCCAGCTATTACGTGTAAGTAATAGGTTACTATTACACGAACGCTTTTGACGAAAGCCATGTTGCTCTGGGGCTATTAAACTGTGGCTTTCTAGGTATTGCATCAGCACATCTGCGATGATTGATTCCATCAATTTGGATAGTCGGGGAAGTAGTGTTATTGGACGTTAGTTGGCGGGATCAGTGCGGCTACCTCCTTTATGAATAGGAGTGAAGACTTCTCGCTTCCATACTGGTGGAGTACGGTTCTCCTTTAGACACCGCTGATAGAAAATATCCAGTGGTTCTGCTTGATCACTAACTGCCGCCTGTAGAGCCTTGGGTCGGATGTCCTGGGCTCCGGGAGAACTGTTGATACGCAAGCATAACAACTTATTCAATAAAGTTTCCGCAGTGAAGGTGATGTTTTCTAAACTAGATGGTGGGGTATTAGAAATGAGGGGAGTGTTTGCGCTCGTTACCTCCTGGAAAGTTCGGGAGTAATGAAATCTAGGACATCAGCTGCTTCCATTGCTGATCGCGTGCACCCATCATACGTGACAAGTGATGGAACCCCTAGCTTCGCTTTTCGAAGGCCGTTAACGTGCCTGTACAGGAGTTTGCGTTTAGTGCAAAATCGCTTCATTAACGCCTGCTAATGCGTGACCTGGGCTTCGCGGATTAGTTTCACACAGAATTTGCAATGCGTCAAGTATGCAGTCAGGGTTTCGGCATTCGTGCAGTCCGGGTTATGTCGCCATGCCAAATCCCTCCAAACACCTATTTACGTGTTCGGCTCCTCAGAAATGACTTATGCTTGTTTTGGGTTGGAAGGAATTCTGTCCTGATGCGTGCGCCACCATTGTGTCAAACATCCTTGTAAAGGTTTCCCAGGCAACATCTGGGCGCATTCGGTTAAGATGTATCATTAACAAGCTTAGACAACACATTGTAGTGTGTGACAGTATGCACTTTATCCTCCTCCTTTTTATAGTAATTCGCATAGCAAATATAGTCAAAGAGTAGAGTAGCATGTTAACTACGACCCAGTGGTGTGCTTGTAACTATCCCACTAACCATGAGTTCTATGTTAGTGAGCACAAGATCCAGTATCGACGGCTTGTTAGCAGTTCGAAATCTGGTGGGATAGGTGACGTAGTTGTAATGAGGGTGGCTAGCAATAACCTCGGTTGTCGGCGTTTCTATGTCGTGCACGTTTAAGTTTCCCTCGATAAGAATATGGGTGTAGGATTTGTTCAAAGCAAACTGGAAAACGTGGTTCAGTTTGGAGTCCATTTCCGAAGTTAAGTTTGGTGGGCGATAAATCACGGCTAGTAGGCATGTGTCCTTGTCTCGCAACCATAGGCAGCACGAAATCGAATCGGGAGCTCAGATTTCCGGGTGATCGATAACTTCACATCGGAGCTTTGTATTATAATATAGTATCACACCGCCACCCCTTCCGGTTCTATCTGTCCGATGCAGCGACATACCGGGTAAATTGATCTCAGAATCGGCTATCTCAGGGTTTAACCATGTCTCTGTAATCATGACGAGGTCCCGCGGTTGTGAGGCATGGAGTTCTCTAAATTCTGCCAACTTCCTTAGAAGGATTTGGGCAGCCGTCCACATGCAAGATAGGACGTTTGTTGTTAGGAGTTCATTGATAGATGTTAAATTTGTGTTCGCTTTTAAGCCGGCGGTTAGGTGGCCGGCAATTAATCGATTTTGGTATATGTATTTCAGTCGTGTTGGATGGCATTATTGAGCATTCCTGAACAGACTTTTCACTAGTGCTGGACTCGGTCCTCTTGTGTGCCTTGGGCGAGGTTTCTTTTGTCTCTCCGCAGGACTGTGCTGATAAGGAGTTTGCTGCGTTTGCAAGTTCCGTTGAATTGCCTCAGAATTCTGATCGTTCGCCTGCTGCCATTAGCCGGATATCTGTTGGCAACCTAGCTCGAAACTTTAACCAGCTGTCCAACAGAACTTGCGTCATTCCCACGGAGTGTAGTATTACTTTCATTAGCCTTGGACCGCAGCCCTCGTAGTTAGGTGATGACGGCACTCTTGTCAGGGATTGGATAATAACTTTGTCAGCATTGAGTGTTTCGCGGATGTAGCACCACTGTTCTCGGTAATGTGTTTGTGCATCGTGATCAGAAGGATGCAGAAGCTCAGGAACACCGTGGACAAATATTGTTTTCTTGCTATCCCTATTAGCAACGCCGCGTTGCTCAAGTGCTTATTTTGGGCGATCTTTCCAAGGTAGATCAGAGAGATTGCGAAGACGAACTGCTGAGAGCAGAACAGCCTCTCTCTCCTCTGCTGAGTTTAGTGTTACTCGGAGAATTCGAGGTTCACCAGAGTGCACTGAGGTCGGGTGACGCGCTGCACGTTGCAGCATTGCAGGCTCAACCCGAATGCCAATCGCCTCGCAGATGGAACTCCACTGGTTGCGATCGTCTTGCAACTTGCCTTTTATTGTTCCTGATTTGGATTCGGGAACATTGGTGCACACGAGAGTTAACGCAGCGTGGTTTTGTCTATCGAGTTTTGGCTTTATACTTTTTGCCGGAAAATCGGGTTGTTTAGAGGGCACCACTGGATTTGACGGTGAAAGCTGCTTTGCGCCACGCGTGCTCGGTACTGAAAATGGACCTATGTTTGTCCCTCCCGGTGTGTTTGTCGAGGCGATCAATGCGTACGTTACCTGCTTGTTAGCTGCACCGGATTTCCTACGGCTCTGAGCTGTCGGTGTTATGGCTGAATCACGAAGTGAAGCGGCTATGTTTGAGAAGTGGAAGCAGGCATGTTTGAGGTTTGCCCAATTATGGGAGTGATGTTATCCAGTGGATTTATAGTCACAGACGCTGCAATGCGGTTTGAGTGTCTATCACTTTTCTTCGGTTCAGACTCAGAGGTTACTTTTGCAGGATGAGATATTTGCGTAGCCGTATTTACCTCCGGGGGAGGGACCTTATTATTTACAAATTGCGCGATTATTTCAGTCATCCTATCGATTTTTTTCATGAGTATAGATAAACATTTGACAAATGGAATGACTTGACATGTTGGGCAAAACCAAATTGTGTCAGCAACTGGGTTTGTCTGTCTCACTTCTTGGACGGATTTGCCTGTACATTGCGGCCAGTACGATCTAATGCAGCTAGAACAGGTAATACTGATCTTGAGCACTTAACTGCAGTTGGCTGCGGAACATAGGCAACGTTGAACCATTGGAATGCTAGTCGTCCTCTTTTTGTTTACAGCAAAGCCTATCTATGCGCTCACATTTGTGCTAGGGGTGACGCAGGAACAGGTCAGCACACGAACACGAATAGATATTTGTTCAACCGCACCAAGGTCGGTGCGGAGAGGCAGATGGAGGTCGTAACGCGCTGACTGTCGGATCCAGCGATCAATTGACTCGCAGTTGTACACACACCCACACAAAGCGGCAGCATGTGTTAATGGGCCTGCCTTAAGCGACGATGCAGGTGGAACGCTGATAAGCGTCCCTATAGCTGCTCATTTAACGAGCGTAGCAAAACGGCTAAGTTTGTTATGCTGCAACTTACCGGGATGTTTGCAGCTTAGTTGGGGAGTCCACAAGTTCTTAAGAATGAGACCAAAATCTTTTCCGAAAGTCCGGTTTGATGTAGTTACACAAGTGGAATTCCGCAAAGAATATGCCAAAGCTGGGAACTGGAGCAAGAGTGATGTCCACACAGGTTAGATCCAGGAGTTGGTCCTAGACAGATAGTTCATCTCCTCTACTTAATCACATGGACAGGTGACACTGTGTTATTGCGGTACCTTGACGAATACTTCTTGCAAGTCAGCTTTGACTTAAACGCTTGAATAAGCAGATTATTCGGTTTGGGCCAAATTTTATTCCCTTACCAGGAGGAGTTAAATTATGACCGTGTCAGGAGTAGCTTTAAGGAAGAAACCAAACGTTGATCCAATTACCTGGTTAAGGGTAGAGAGTGGAACATTGCAAGTAATTACAAAGCACACCAGCTTGAATGAACCCGCGTTCTAATCGCTCATCTGTGAACACGATATTTTGCCGCCAATCTCAGTTGAGTTTTATCACATAAACGTGTGTTCACAAGCATTCGACCCAGATTCATCAGCGCTATCTAGTACACTACATCTTTCGGATCTTCTAAATCCCGAACCACACAGAAATATTTATGGTCTCAAACTAAATCCAACTACATGTTTTATCTGACAAAGTAGCTGTATCGCTCAGTCTCTCTGTTTACCGCGTGAACGATCTAGCCGCTTAATCCTGTCTCGCCCGGTCCAGATGCACGGAAAGTGACGACCTTTAACACAGAGAATTAAGCTCACACTCGACCGGCAGGATACCGTAAGCACTCGGGCATCTATGGGTATACCCTCGATCGACGCAATGGTTTGTGGCGACCAATCAAAAACCCATGTTACCGCATCCAGATTGACAGTAGTTTGTGGGCTTCCTTCATGTAATTAAAATGAACGGATTGCAATCCAGTGTAGCAGTTGCAGAGACGTTATATCACAAATATTCCAAGCTCATAGTGAGCCGATTCACTGTCTTTCTCTGCAGTATGTATGGTCATCTCACCGGTGAAGATTGGACATGTAGTGCAGCAGAACTACAAAAGACTGGTAGCAATTTTTAAACAAGTGGGGAGCGCCAACAGTGATTCATTTGTAGAAAGCGTGACAGAGAGTAAATCTCAGTCATTCCCTTCGAGCACCACATTTAAAATCTGGAAGAAGGCTAGGCAGTGCGCTAAAAGCACATCACCTTTGGTATTAAATACCAGTACCGCGACTTGCTCAACTATGCCTGAAACAACCACTACCAGTGCGATTGCAGTAAGCATGGTCCGCGATCCTTCCACCAACAAAACGTTTCCGAAAGTTCAGGATGGCTTTGACACCACTGATGGTTGGAACATGGTTGCTGACAAATGTGACCGAAAATCCAGATCTCCGGCGACTCCCACTGCACCCTGAGTAAACGAAGAAGACGAAGCTGTATACAAATAGCCTCTATAGATTGTAAACAGACCAGAGTTATACGTAGTGTACCAGCTGTAAGATACACCAATGTTCCAGAATCGACGTCAAATCCATTAAAAGAAAAATTACTTGAGGACGGGAACCAACGGAACTCCATATTTGACAATAAGGGTATTGTAACGAAGCTCGTCAATCTGACACGCCTTACCCGTCAACAATACTCACAGCACTAGGGAGAACCAAGGCTTCTCCCTGTTGTGTTGACTTATGCCAATGAAGCAGAAGCTGTCCTATTATCAACAGCTCGCCTCCTGAATGGTTCATGTTCTACCCGCCTGTTCCTGGAGATTCTGTATAGCGAGCGCAGACAGGCGAATCACTACTTGGACGAAAACCAGACGGCATCCCTAGCCAGGATTACCCTTGTATACGGTGTTCGCGAGGCTAGAAGTTATGATGACCGCGAAGCAGGTACTCAAGTCAAGGAGCAATGACTGTACATTCGCGACCCCCTCTCCATGGAAACCGTCATAGCGCAATCAATCTGAAGGCTGCGCCGATCAAAAACTTAGAGGGATGTGGCCAGTGGATTGTGAAAGTGGCCTTTTAATCTAGACAAATGTCAGCAATAGTAGTAAAACGATGGTATGCGAGACGCAGCAGCCTTCTTTCCGATCTATGTATCAAAGCGTGATCTGCCAAGCAAGCACACGAGAGCCATAACTTAGTCAGACCACCTGAAAACAAGAGTTCGGATAACTTCAATCAACTAGCCAATGAAACTGGTAAACAAGTCCAATACATTACAAACAAACGGAGCAGCAAACGGGTAATGAAGAAATAAATCATTTATTCTCGACTTGGCGAGGCACGCCTTGACAAAGTTTATCATTTTGACATAAAAATGCGTGATAACGAGTGTGCAAAAATGCGATATGTTTGCCATAAGTGTATGTTTGTCTAGGGTTTATGTAAGTATGTAATGGTGTATGTGTGTGTGTATGTAGCTGTGTAGTTTGTGATTGTAATTGTGCTGCTCCCTTCTTGAATGTTTGACGTCGTCGGCAAATATACGAGTAGCAGATTGATGTCTGTGGGTTAACAAGGATTATCCGAATATCCACGGGGCAGTGACTTCATTTTGTAGCGAGTCACGACCGCCACGTCGCAATGTTATTAAGAGAACATTTGTGACTTTTATAAGGAGAAGGCTTGACAGGCGAAAACCCACAACATCCTGGGACATTGCCGCTGAACTATTTGCTGGAACGGGTTAAACCCGGGCCACCAAGCTGGCACCACGAGGAGGTTGTTCGGTAAGATCTCTGATAGGATCCATTTACCCGACACATGAGTTCGTCATCCTCCACCCTGCAATCGATTCGTTGCCGAATTTCACTGATTGGCACCACATTTTATCCAAAACACCCATTCCACCATCATTGTTAAAAAGAGCGAAACTTTTCTGCAATTACACCAGTACGCAAGGTCTCGTGCTTAAACCTACCGAACTGCGGCTACGCAAAAATTCACATGCCTGGGACCTGGTTACGGAAACCTGGTTGCACCCAAAATTTACGGTGGCCGATATCGCTCTAAATGTTTTGTCCTTTCTCTGAAACGATCGACCAAGCAAAACAGGATGGGGGTTAATTTAAACTACTGCAACGAACTGCACTGCCAACTAGTGGCCGATTCGGAAACGTTGACCCTAGTCTCAATCTGGTGCAATCTGCTACTGAGACCCAAGGACACTTGCCTATTTGCCGTTGTTTATCGTCTCCTAATATTCACCCGGAAAGATGGATTCCCGCCTCGCATTATTCTTGGGAAGGGTCTTTTGAGGATGACAGAGTTATGTTCTCATCTCAGCCGACTTTAATATTCCTGATTTAATAGTTCCAGCAAATCGTAGCGAGCAGTTTAAGGCCGACCTGGAAGAGCGTATTGCAAGCATTCCGCTATTTATCCATGTCAGTTCACCCACCCAATTCAGAGCCGGCACTAAACCATCAATGTTTGATTTAGTGCTCAAGAACGAAGAGCTCATCGTTGATAAATCAACGCTGGAGAGCCCAAAGGTATGGAGCGACCAGGTAACAATACTTTACGACTTCGTGTTTTGTGCAGCTTATCCACAAGAACATACTAACTTCTTTCGAACGAGTACCAAATACGACATACTGATATGTGGGAGATGCCAGCTGGGAGTTTCCGGAAGACCGTTTCATTGCGATAGCGATGTTGGATTTTACTGACGAGTTTATTGATCGGATCAAATCTGCACTGGTCAACATTCCCCTTAGCTTTGCGAGAGCACAATATTTCATTAAGAGTAGATCTCCAAAACACATGACTATAGGAGAGGCCGCGTGACATGTGAATAGAGCGCACACTAACCCTGACAACTAGAGTAATCATGTTGCGCATTGTAATCCCTGTACCACAGTTGTGGGCGAGAATAAATAAGGATAACAGCAGAATCTACGGGAACAGTTTTGTGTTAACGAAAAGCGTCTGTACAAATATCTGAACAGCCTCCTTAATATGAAACATGATGTTCCCCAACCAATATCGGCAGATTGTTGTGCTCAATTCGTCGTGGATATAGCCAACATGCAACGGCTACAATATGCCTCAATTTTTCGACATGCTGCAAGCATTTGTTACATACCCCACCTATTCTCACCGATGTCAGTATTTACACAAATCACATTAAGTTCAGCCACCATTTTGAGGAAACTGCTGTCGTTGCACACCCATAGTTCCCTTGAAGTTGACAACATTTCCCCGAAGAGCTAAATGTTGGCAGCTATAAGTAAAACTAAACCATTTAGAAGCATTTTCCAAAGATGCCTGGACGAACAGCATGTCCCTAACATCTAGAGTTAAGACAATATTATCCCGATTTTCAAAAGTGATAGCCGTTCAGAGATAGCCACCTATCACCCAGTGATTCTACTTCCGGTGCTCTCAAAGATGATGGCATCGCTCATAGCTGAGACTCTAATGGGCTAGGTCAAATGTCTAAAATCGTAGCGACGTAGCAACAGGCTTCCGTCTGCTTTGGCCATTTACTACCAACTAACAGCTTGCCCATAGCACTTGGAGCGAGATCGTATTCTACCGCATAGATCACCACATCGTTCTCCAAATACTGCAAGCAGTAGGAGTTAGAAACCCTGTCCATGGATATATAGGAAACTACCTCTTCCATTCGCGCCTTCAGGTTCGTGTTCGTGCTTTATTTTCTGATCCATTTGGTGTGAAATGCGGTGCTCCACAAGGGTCGGTGTTGGAGCCGCGGTCATTCTTATTCTTCATTAAACATTTGCGAGTGTTATCAAGTCAAACTTCCTGCTTTTCGCAGACGACTTCTGAAAATGGCGAGCAATTAACTGACAGGATGATCAGGGTAGGTTACAACGAGACGCAGCCTGTGCTTATGGATGGTCAAAGGTAAATCTACTTCCGTTTACCACGCACAGGTACAGAACCGCGCATGTCCAACACAACCTCAAATATAAACATAAGCTTGGAGACGAAATTCAGAAAAACGACCTTTAAGAGAGTGGATTATGATAGTGATCCAAAACGACCGCGGCTGTTCTGCGCAGTCCCTGAAGTCGTTCAAAACCGCAACCAACGTGTTCGTCTGTTACAGAGGGATTTCGCGTTTTTCGATCCCTACATCTTCCTTAAATTATCAGTGCGTATGTGATGCCCTATGTAAAGTACGCGATCTAGTCCTGACAAATCTGGTTAAAACGCGACTTGGTTTCACTAGGAGATGACAAACAGACAGGCAACGAAAAATGCGAAGGGATTGTCCCATCTGCGATACCATAGGCGACTGGAGCCCTTGGAGGGTGCATAGGGTGATACCTCCCTCTATGGGCTGACCTCATCCTGTCGTTTCAGATAAAAAAGAAACTGGTCATGCTTGCCACCAACTCCTGAAGCTTAGCTGCGACGCAGAATTGTGAGGTCGTATTTGGAAACTTGTCACCTACTACAGTCAGATTTAATGCCGCTGGAAAATTTTTACATTAGTCTTTTTCTACCGCTCTTTCATCTTCAGACATTTTGCATCCACAGTACCCATTTTAAAAAAAAGACTACTGTGTTTTACACCGTTACCTGTTCTGGTTACTATTCATTGATTGATGATTAGATGCAGTCAAAAATTGTGCTCACCATTGACGTAAAATCGGGTAAGACGGATATGCCTATGTTAACGTGGATAATTTGTTGAGTCCATAGATGTGTTTTCAACTTTTGGTTCACTTCGTTGAAATAACATTTTCCCCATATACCACTCCCCGAGACTTGTCAAACCTTGGCTTTGTATCCCTATTATACCATTGTTCTGTTGTTCCATAGGGTAGGTAACACCAAAGAGTATCGAAAATTACGTTGCTGGATCGACGATAATATCAACATTGAGGCGGTTTTGATAATAGAGTAATGCCATGATTCCACTTCTTGGTCGATCACTTCATAAGGGATTCAAGCGTCAGTGATCTAAGTGTACAGCCACATTTTGATTGCCTTGGCTATGTTCGAGGTAGTGGAAATCGGGTGAATATAAAGGTCAGTTAAGTTACTGAGAATACGTTTTCAATGGTTCAATGGTTCAATGGTGTATGATGGGATAAAAAGCATAACTTTACAAGACCCACAGGATGGATATGCAAAAGAAAATTAAAATCAAAATGTTCCAACGTGGAACGTAAAGTATCAGTGGTTAAATCATTGCACTTTAACAAAGTGTTGTGTATCGTTTATCACTAAGATGAAAATCTAAGAGTCTTTCGAATGTCGTCATGTCTGGTGCGTTCACCACATAGTTTGGTAATGCATTCCAGTGAGAACAGATTCTAAGTGAGAAAAAATACTTTCTACAATTCAAACGAGAGTGTTGCGTCATTAGTTTCAGGTGGTTGCCTCGGTTTTGTTTGTATGGGGCTAGAGTCAACAGTGATGTACATGGATGCTCGCTTTCGGTTAATATCCGGTATGTGAGAGTAAGATCACCGCGAAGCCGTCGGTATTCTAATGAGAACACCCCGAGTACACGAAGACGCATTTCGTAACTTATACCGGATAGTCCACGCGTTGCATTTGTGGCTCTTCTTTGGGGCTGTTCCAAGAGGCGGATGTCTCGTTTTAACCATGGACACCAGGCCTGAATTGCATATTCAACATGAGGACGAATGTAGGAGTTAATCAATAATGGTACTAGCTGTCGCTCAAAAGTGCCGAGAGCTCGCCTCAAAAGTCTCAAGTTCAAGTTCGCTACACTTGCTGCTTTCGAACACTGGAGCGAATTTCCAAGACTCTCTTGCACGATTATACCTAGGTCGCGTTCACTAGTCACGTGTTGCATGACATGTTGCCCCAAAAGGTATGTGTTAACGAAGCTGTTGTGCACCGTCAGCAGGTGGCAATTTGCAGCGTTCAGTGGGAGCTGGTTCTTTTCTGCCCATTCGTTAATGCGGGTCAGATCTTCCTGGAGGTAGACACGGTCGGATGCTGAGCGAATAGCTCTCCATATTTTAGCATCGTCTGCAAATATTTGCATTGGAGATAGAATGTCTGCTGGAAGGTCATTGATGTAGACTAAAAATAGTAGCGGGCCGAGGACGGATCCTTGTGGAACACCACTGGAGACGTAAAAGCTTTCGGAATAGGTGCCAGCTACTCTTACCTTGATTGCTCTGTCGTGTAAGTAGTCTTCCAACCAAGTGAGCAGGGAACCGTTGATACCGTAGGCAGCAAGCTTTTGAAGGAGAAAGAAGTGATTGACCCTGTCGAATGCTTTAGAAAAATCCAGGTATATCACATCTATGGGGACTCCTTCATCAGCCGCCCTGGTCCACAAGTCCCGAGTAATCAGCAAATTGGTGAGACAAGATCGTCTGCGTCGGAACCCATGTTGGGCATTAGAAATTATCAGTTGACTTTCAAAGTATCGCGTCAGTTCATCTGCGATTACCGATTCCATAACTTTTGACAAAACAGGAAGGAGAGTAATAGGTCGGTAGTTAGCAGGATCCGAACGCTTACCTCCTTTATATATCGGAGTGATAATTCCATTTTTCCACTCAGATGGGAGTGTATGGGAGTTAAGCAGACACTGAAAAAAGGTTGCAAGTGGTGTTGCTATGGTGGGGGCAAGGATTTTTAGTACTTTTGGGCAGATCATGTCGATTCCAGGGGCACTGTACTCCCGGAGAGACTGTAGTTTGCTTGCAACAGCTGCTGGAGTAAAGGTGACGCTGGATAAGCCAACGACATTTGTTGGAAGTTGATAGGGCGAAGGTCCCATGACATTTGTAGCTACCGAGCCAAACTGCAAGAGTAGAGCATTCGCGGCATCCACAGCAGTAGTTGTTAGGCCACTGGCTGTCCTGAGTGGTGGTATTCCGGGCTTAACCTTTCTTTTGCCATTCACAAATCTGTATAGCAGTTTGGTGTTACTCGTAAATTTCAGCACCATATTCTCCTGCCATTCGTACTTATCGACTCTAATGAGTGACGTGCAGTAGTTTCTGATGACTTTGTAATCCTGCCATGTGATATCACATGGGCTTAGCAAATGTTGCCTCCAGATTTCATCTCTTCTGTTGATCCATTTACGTGTTCTGCTCCGGATCCACGTATTGGTCCGGCGCGATGCTCGTAATGGTACAACCTTCGATGTTGACTGTATGACCCAGTTAATTTTGTCTTTCAATTCATTCCACGCGTCATTCGCTGAGCTGTGCGTCTGTAGGTCCCAGTCAACGGTTGCTGCTAAGCTGCGCAGCTTATAATAGTCCGTAATAGTTCATTGAGTCTCACTTTCTGTAGCAACAATACTGGCATAACATACATAACCAAATGTTAGGACTGAATGGTCGCTACGGCCCAGTGGAGGATCGTATGCTACTGACTCAACCATCAACTCTTCATTAGTCAGGATTAAGTCCAGGAGTGATGGCTTGTTTGAACCTCGATGTCTGGTTGGTCGATGCACATGGTTATACAAAACTGCCATATCCATAAATTCGAGGAGTTTCGATTTAAATGATGGCCCATTAGGGGACACTGATGCTATTGAAGGAACATTAAAGTCACCCATTATAAGATAGTGAGAGTACTTTTGTGAAACAGCATAGCGGAGGGCATTTAACAGAATGTTATCGCTGTCTGCTGATGAGTTCGGAGGTCTATAAATAACTGCTAAGAGGCAAGCATCATTCTTCTTCTGTGAAACAACATCTCGACCTGCTAGGTGCAGTCGGCAAAATAGTGCGTCGGGAATAACAAGGGAATTTTCGGTAAGTGCCTCACATTTCAGATAATCTCGATAGTAGAGAGCAACACCGCCCCCGCGAGATGGACGATCATTTCGTATGACTGACATCTCACTGAGTTCAATCTCCGGATCAAGTATGTCGTTTGAGAGCCAAGTTTCAGTGACTGCTATGAGGTCCCAAGTTGTTGTTTCATGTCGGTGGCGCAGCTCCGAGAGCTTAGAGTACAACCCCTGAGTGTTGGTGTAGCAGCATTTTATTTGTTGACGCATCAGGAGCTCGGTTCGCTGTGAGTGACCGGCACGAATAGTGCCGGTCTGCTGAAGTTTTTTGAAACGGTTGTTTGCACAGTTGGCTGGTTTGAGATGGGTACAATTGAGGCTGGCTCACCTGTATCTGAGGTCTGTGCTAATTGAAGAAATGGTCTTAACCGTACTTCTGGTGGCCCAAGTTTCCTTTTGTCATGCCATGCTTGGATTCCCACTGATACCATTTCAGGCGCAGCCAAGGTAACTTTCAAAATTCGTGGCCCGCCACCTTGGTAGCTTGTGGAAGCAGTTAGACGGGTGACTTCAAAAGCCACGACATTCTGCATGTCGTATAGTTCTGCGATGTACCGCCATTCTTCGATGTCGTGCTTCTGTCGTTCACTGCTATCGTCATGCTTCAATTCTGGCACACCATGAACCAATACCACTTTCTTCATCTCATTTTGACGTGACGAACTAGGGTTGGATTTATGCTTCTGTCTTTCTGCCCATGGCCTGTCAGGAAAAATGCGGGCACTGACAGAAGAGTTCACTAGCATGTGGCTTGCTAAGAGAACATCTTCCAGGTCACGTGTGTTGCCAAACGTTACTCGCAGTAACCGAGGTTCCCCTAAGTGTGGAGATGATGGATTTCGTGAAAGGCGTGTAAGACCAGTTGGGAGAACTTTCAGTCCGGGTGCGCTGGTTATTTCAGCCCACCGGTTTTGCTCCTCGGCTTGTCTACCTTTTAGCGATTCGCTAGTGGGTTCTGGGACGTTTGAACATATTACTGTCATCGCCTTTTGGTTGCGTAGTAATTGTTTGTTCTGTAGTTCCTTTTGAGCGTAGGTTTGTCGAGTGGGGGTGTCTGGCTTGTCTTCCGTGGACAATACGCCAAGGCTACAGTAAGAATTTTTACGTGCAACGCCGTTGGTTGCGCTATCTGTATGGGTCAATTGTTGTTGACCAGCTACTGACGGAGGTGAGCATGCAATTTGTGCGTAACTCTGCATGCTTTGGCGCATTACGTGAGACTTGGGGTACCGTTCAAGCGGCCTGTTTTCACTGCTGTTTTTCACTAACGGTGTTTGCCTTTCGCTGGACTGGGTAGCACTTTTGCTAGAGAGCTTTTGCCTTTTAACAGGTCGGGGATTCGGGCTACGTAATGCCCTAATCTGCAACTCGAGTTCTGAAATTTTCCCTCCCAATGCTGCGATCAGTTCCTTTTGGTCTGCAGACGTAACAATCAATGCTTCACACCTTATCGTTAGTTTTTGAACAATCTTAATTATCGGACTATTTGAACATTTGTCACAAAACCACAAGCTATCCGTCGATACGCTGTTAGCATCGTTAAGTGTAATGTTCACATTTGTCGCGTCATATGAATTGGCACAGAACGAACACGTGATTTTCGAGCGGATTTCAGTTCCCTGCTTGTCTGAGCCCCGGTTGACCTTAGCTTTGTTGCTCACTGAATTCCCGGTTGACAAACTTCTCCGGCCCATGGATCAATGGCCGGTATGCACTTTTAGATTGCGCTGATCACGTCGTTTGGGCTGCCTGTTGTCTGCTCCGGTCAGCGGGTTTGGTGGTGGTGCGTGACTAGGCGCACGCGTATACAAAATCACACAGGCTTTGTGCAGTGAAATGCACGTAGAAATATGGTGGTAAGGTGAGATGACAAAAATGCTTGTATCTATGGTATAAACTGGTGCACAGGCGAGGTGCGTTATTTGAGCGCCTAGAGGTTGGATGGAAGAAGAGGGGACGTGGCCAAACGATGAATTGGTAGAGAAGAATGAAAGTTTTCACTTAGAAGTTGGCCTCGGGTGGAGCGTCTTCGTTCGTTAGTTGGGGTCTGAGAGACGATGACGTCGTCTGGCTGGATGCATTTGCTGATATGGCTTAGAGCCGACCACAATAACGTTAGTGCTATGAGTGTCTCTGTCCCACCCCATCCCTCTTAGACTCCCACTCCATCCACGATCTCACTACACATCTGATATAATTTTGCATAGTAGATTTCTTTGGCTGATTAGTAGGCGGCTGGTAGGTTCCCGGAACCATGCCTATCCGTTACTGGTAGCTCAGCTGATATGCATCTGTTGTATTTCCCCAATTTCCTGTATTGCGGCACCGCAGATTAGGTGTTTCCAACCTACAGGGAAGGTGTATCTTAATGAGGATGATAATCCCTTTCAAGTAAATGGCTCAGAATTTTTGCAGATCAAATTCTTTCTGCACAACGACTAGATTGTTCCCTATGCAACAAAACTGCACTACTCACTATTGCCGCCATTTTATACACCATTTCAGGTTGCATGAATTAGTTTTTCTGGCTTTGTATTGAACTATTTTCAGACCATCTATGAATCCAGCCCGGATAACTTGTCCTCCGAATACGTCGCACATTTTCGCACTGTTACTAAAGGTTTAGTGCCATGAAAAGCATTTGCAATCCATACGTTGACACAGCTGCACAAACCCAGGTGCTGGAAAAAGCAGGTGAGTGAACACGTTCCACGGAGTGAACATGATTTCATCGGCAAACTACGGAACTTGCGGTTTGCCATATTCCTCCAGGAATTTAAATAAAAGAAAGTGAAATGCATCTGGGAAGTACAGTTTGTATCTTGACTTCGATGGACGCTATGAGCCATTCTGTTCAGGTTAAAATTTAGGCATTAACAGCTGCCAACCTTTTTTCAGTTGCTCTAGTGCATCATAGGCCAGCTGGATTATACACAGATGTGTCCTCAACGGTTATATAGACATTGCAGCCAAAATGTGGCAAAGTTTCGAGAAACCAATTGACATACCTCTGAATTTTCATCCGGGTATGTCAGTTCACTTATGCACTTTACGCTTCTCCTTTCTGGTTTAGCCCATATACGATGAGGAAAAAAGAGTTGATTAGATGTTTCTTTGTATCTCATTATTGTACAATGCTAAGCGATTTTTAGCATATGTTCTAACGACGAGTTAAATTGCACCTGCTGAAATTTATTCTTTCACGCATCACTCACGGTTTTGAACAGGAAAACGTAGCTGACGTAAGCCCTGACTCTATGACTATTTAACAGGTTTAATATCCTGCCCTGATCAGTTTAAGAGGATCATGCTGTTGAAGAGAATTGCAGACTGCGTCACCATGTTAACACCACTAAAACAACCAGTTCTCAAACATAGTTACCTCACTTCTGCGATAGCGCTGAGTCCAGCGAAACAAGCAGTTTTTTAAGTAAAACAAAGCAAACTGCTTTAACATAAATCGTACTGGGATAAATCACTGCATCGACCACAACGATTTACAAACTCCACTACAAGTATAACTTAAGAGGGTCTAGTCGGCTTATGAGGAGCAGTACATGCGCGAATTCCTTGCTTCTGTTTATTAGTTTAATTTTGCATCCACAAATATTGCAATGGTTTACGAGTTTCTTTCCATCGTCATGCGTTCGTTTGTGCAAAGTCACAAATTCGAATTCCTAATTCCGATATAGTATTTCATGCTGAAAGGAAGCGTGTGTGATAAGGCGAGAATCTGCAGTCCTTCCAACAAACCACAGGGATAACAAATTGCACAGAATAAGATTAGTCGCAACGTAATGCAGTAGCAGCTTCCTAGATGCAATCCTATTTTTGTACATAACTACCATATGTAATTCGAATGTTTTGATGGGTTTCATAGATATCACATAGTGTCGAATTTTATTTGTGCGATTTTTTCTTCTTATGGACTATTCCAAAAGCTTCAATGGTAAGCACAATATTCCACTGCATTTCTGCAAGTAGGAAACGAATATTCCGTCTTGTGTCAGTCATATCATTTTACAAAATTTTGTGAAACATTTTTAGAAGTCAAGGAAACCATAGCAGATAAATACAACATGCTTGGCGGTATCCGGTTTCGCAGTTATCTGTCATTGTGGCAAGCCACAGGACGCCTGCGCCTACAGAGGGACCATGGGTGGCGTGCGCTGCACCACACACAATTCCATCAACACACACCAGATCCAGTGTAAACCCAAAGGAATAAGACCGGGAGGCATGTGGATATGAGCCAAGTTTCATCAAATGAGCCAGCCTACACCCCTTCAGAGGCAAACCCGTTCACGCTGTATTTGGGGAATCATGAGCACACAAGGCGGTCGCTGGACCGTAGTCCGCTCCACGCCGAGTACATGAAACCACTCTTCGTGCCAAACACGGCTACAACAACCGTGCACCCCGTCCCCTCCATCAAAGACCAACTGTCTTCTGAAACCAGTATGGACGAGGTGGTGGATAGTAGAGAGATAGGCACCGTGTTAACATTCACATCAAGCTCAACCACACCGGGGGTATCAAGCAACAGCCAATCACGTGTAACGACAAGATGAAATAAAATAAATCCAATAATGCATAAAAATACGGTGGCATAAATCTTCGCTAAATTAGCATATGAAGTAGTTGGATGGTAAAGAATCCGCGCTAAGTAAAAAATGTCCACATGTTACTTAAAATGATACAAACTCAACAAACTTACCGAATATAATCTCAATTATCGTAACCAACCTGGCCAGTTAATAGCAGTTTATTCAGGTAGGCAGGACAAACCAGAAATTGGAATAAAATTTATCCAGCTTAAAAACACCTAGTTTAAGTGTACGTTGGTTTAGCCCACCTGCGGTGAAGAAGCATCATGAATGCAACATCAGCCTCAGCATGAGGCAACATAGCTTCCTTGATAAATACATTCTGACATGGCGAAAAAATTACATGTTACTCGAGCAAACCGTCTCCCTACTGGCGCACTTCTTCCATTTGTAAAAAAAAATAAATTTGACAGAAATGGTTGCAATTCTGCATGGCGCAAGAATATAATACTTTAAATTTCGACTATACAAAAGTAATCCAATTTTACTGCAGTGAAAAGCATAAAAAAATTGAAAGGCATCAATTAGTTTGGATGGAATTTGATGGATATATTGAAAAGGTTGCTAATAACGACCAACCGGGACTTGATTTAATACTCCAGAACATAAAAAAATAAAAATATAGAGGAAGGATTTGGTGTTATGAGAAAATCCGGGAAAATAAAATTGGAACGCCAATAACATTGTTTAGGAATAACTGCAATAATAAATCCCAGTGTCCTAAATAGAAGGAGAACACATTGAGAGCCTGTTAGAACAAAGTTAGCGTCCTATGAAGTGTTAACAGGTTTTATTTATATGTGTGGAGTTAAAAATACTGAAAATAAGGGAAGCGCAATGGTACTTTAGGTAGACGAACAAAACGTGTGTTGGTCACTCGCAAAAGTTAGCTAGTTTTGAAAAATAATTCAGGCTGTCGGAAGTGATACAAGATGAAGTTGCATTATAACAATCGGAATGGATAAAAGATGGGGTAGCGAGATGTACAATATAAGGTTCATTTGATCCTTATTAGCATTAGGAAGATTCATCCAATAATTATGCTGCAAATTTAGAACATCGTCATCAGCGCATTCACATGTATCTTAAGTGCATGATACTGGAAGATATTCGCAAAACATGGGCTACTTGCAATTGATCAAAGTTGTGGAAGACCTTCCATCATATGTTTGCGTGAATTTAGCACAAGTGGCCGAAGGTTCCCGAGGCTGAGATTTAGCTGTCATCCATCAGTGAAGTAAGGGGCATGTCCCATAATCAAAGTGGAAGCGCACATGAAATCGAGGGTAACTAAGCGCAATAACTTGCTTTTCCACCCATTATAATTAATAAGATTGATATACTTTCTTACGAAAATGTAACCCACTAGTCCTGGCAATTTAGGCGATTGAGAAATAATGCAACCATTGTTGCTAGGGGGCAGAATATCATTGATTCGAGGAAAAGTTACACTTCCGGCTAAAATTAGGAAGCAAACTATGTGTCACGTCCCTGGTGTAGCATATCCAGATAAACGCAAAGGATGAAAATCATGTTAACTGCTAAGATGTGACTCGCTCATTAATGGCATCAGTACATTTGAGAGGGATGAAGCTGGTGCACAAAGCTTTTGTAAACTTTTAGGAAATTATTTGCCAAATTTGGGTTTGTGCTCCTGAAACACATTTTACGGACTGTATTCCAGGATTGCGTTCTTGTGTCAAATTAACGACGGCCCACAACTTTATGTTCGCATAGTTAGAGAAAGGTGTGGTGTCTACAGTGGTCTTAGCAGCAAAGTGAATTGCATCAGATTCTCTGTTCAGTATATAGATCCATGTGGAATATGTTGTGCAAGAAAAACAGACAGATTTGTTGCCCCATATGGCTGTACTACAAACCCCGAATCGTAAACTAAATAAGAATAGTATGTACTTCTTCAATGTCTGATACAAACTAGACTGAAAACTTTGGGTATGTACCACCTTTATTGAAGCCTTAGAATGGCCGACCATAAACTGACTGATCAGAATGTGAAAATCTTCAGTTGTGTTTCACACTTATGCATGTGTCGCACTTCATATCGGCTCCCTCTTCGCTCGCATTGGTCACTCCACTTCTCCACACACATTTTTGCGCTTGTGTTTGATCTAACCATTTCGACTAGCGCTACTCAATGTTTTCCATCTCTTGGATCCAAATTGTGTGGATCATACCGTTACTCCCGTTCTCATTTTCGGCACATTCACCGCCCAGTTCTGCCTGTGCAGTCACATCACTCCCAATGTTTTGTAGAATAATTTTGGTCTTATTTCGTAGAAGAAGCTGAGGAGTTCTAAACGACCCAAAACTATTCATACCGGCGGCATAACAATTACCAGACGTGTTGCCTCATTCGCCTATAGAATATTGCTTCCGAGGCAATTAGTGTAGTTTGACAACATGCGTACGTCGCCCTGTAAGGCGACATCATGTGCTTGTGTGCGCACCGCTGAATCCCACATTTTGCGCGGCCACAAGAGTGAGACACCGAGACAGCTACTGTCTCGGCGGGCTGAGCTCGACGCCGGATCAACCAATCCAGGGCCCGGGGTAGGACTAGCCATCACGTGTTCAGGTGCCGTGCTGAATGCAATTAACCGGGCCTATGTGCTTAAAGGCGCCTGTGGAAAGTGCAGTAAGATAGTTAAATAAAAATTGTATACGGAAATGGACAAGCCTTTTTCCATGCGAAACGCGGGAAAATCACACCAAGCGTGTGTAGGTTGATCAGCAGTAGGCCTGAGTCATTTTCTTAACGTGCGAAGTGTATTACTGTCCCACTAATTAAACTCGTAATTGCACTGTTAAAGAATATGAAAGGCTTAATTAGGTAGTTGTAAAGATGCTGGGCACCAAAATAGCTACAATGGGAACTAGCATAATAGAATGTCTGATACAGGCCTCTTCATAGAACTTCACTGCAAGCCTAAACAACAACGCTGAATACTATACTAATTAAGTTGCTCCTGCAAGCGCTGTCAATAATCCAAATCGCCCAAGGGTTTCCGAACACTTCACTCACAGCTAATTTACAGCAATTCCCCACAAATCAAATTCCTCCCACAATGCTTCGCCGAAACGGAAGCAAAATGCAAATACCCGTGGCAGCTGCGCCTTTCTTACATAAAGATGCACTCAAAAATCAAACACTGCTGTTTATATTACCACACCCAAAAATAATGTGAAGGGCGGCGTTGCACGGATGCACAGCAAATCGCTGCGTCGCCGAATTACCATCCACACTCCCAAGAAAGACAATCAGAAACAACTGGATGCCCTAGCTGTAATACGTATCAACTTTTCAAAGTCAATATCGAATTCTTTGAAGCGAAAACAGGTAAATGACTTGAATCGATGAAATGCCATAAGTAGCTCTTCGGTATTCCGACTAAACCATCCAAATTGACGAGAATCACCTTCCACCAAAATTCCAATCATTATGGAGAAACCAGACCACTTCAGGTTGTGCTAAACTCTATCGCTAAGTAGGAAGCAGTGTTGCTTTTAACTACCCGTTTCCAGAACGGAAGCGGTCTGGAGCGCGTCTTTTCGGACGTTTCCTGGAGCGAGAGCAAGCGAGCGATGCAGAGCTTAGAAGAGTTTCGGCTAAAAGCTGCCTCCAAAACCGTTTTTTGTCCACGAATTCACTTATTCTGAGTTGCACCATGAATGCGGAGCAAAGGCACCCGACCAGGAGCAGTGGCGCTATATTCGTGAGACCCACCACTTGAATGACGCTGTTGCTGCTTCTCTCACGTGAGTTCCAAGATCATAAAGCTATAAACTTTGGGGCCAAAAGATAATGAGGGTTGTGTTACAAACCAGGCACATGGAACTTACACTACTGGAACCCTGGCAATCACTTCGGAACAGACTGCCAACTAAGCTCCGATTCAAAGCGACGAGCGAACCTGTCGTCCAACTTAAAGTACCACCACAGCAGGCAGAAGAATTAGTGATCTTATCCAGAATTCACACCGGAAACATCTGTGGGAAGTGAAGAACTTCCTGTTCACTCCCACAGCCACTCCCCATGCACTGTGCATACTGAATTGTCCGAGGGGCTATTAAAAATGCCACCGAGCTCAACTCCAATCCAATCGTCAATAATACCATAAAAACGGCTAGCGGCCGACCATACAACGGTCGGCACAACCAGTCATCCTAGCCACAAGGGCCTCGGATCTTTGCTGAGAATCGAGGCACTTTCCTGCATGTACGCGAATGCCCAAGGCCTCATCAGCAAAATCGCCTAGCTTCGGTTGCGCCAGGCGAAAACAGTTGGGATCTCCTCTCAATAACCGAGACTTGGTTATGATCAGGGATTAAGGATGCCGAGATCGCGATTCATGATATGCCCTTATTCCGACACGACCGTTTTAGCAGTGGAGGTGGTAATATCATATATTGTCGTAATAGCTTGCAATACGAACCACTGTATGATCTGGAGACGCGGGTCACTGATACGCCAAACTGCGGTTTGTGTCTCAGACACAAAGACCACTGTTTCTTTGCAGTCGTATATCGTTACCTATCGTCCACTCCAGAAGCGTATTCCTACCTAATGTCATGACTGACGAAATGCCAACCCCAACTTACAGCCGCGTTCATATTTCCCGCGAATTCAGCGTGCACGAATTGGAATACTCGGCATCCCCCAGCGAAATGTACAAGGTCGAACTGCAAGATATTATCGCAAGTATCCAGCTCTACAATCACGTCAGCTCACTTACCAGGTACAATGTTGATAATAAACCATCGATAATTGGCCTAGTCTATAAAAATTTAGGAAATAATTATCGGCAGGAAATTTATGGACACCCTACTAGGGTTAAAGCTCATGTCACCATAGTTTATAACTATGTGTGTTACGATGAACATTCTGAGAAACACACAGCGCTAATACCTAAAATCACACATGGTAACATCTTGAACAAGCTAGTTCAGACAATGGTTTGGGAATTCTTGAAATGGGACCCACCTGAAGTCGACCGAATTCAGTTCGTTTGACTGTTCAGCAATCAAATCGCAATGGCTTCAAAAAAAGTGGATTCTCCTCACCAATACCGCGTAAATATTCGGAAGTAGAACTTGCAGGCGCTATCAAATAAGAAATGCAGATTGGCCCAATACAGAACTCGTCTTGTCCCATAAACTGGGGCGATTACGTCACCAACCGCAACCAACTTGACATACTAGTCCATGGGGAGAAATTGACTCACCTACAACAATTGGTCCGCAAATTTGCTAACAACACAAACGCAAATACATGCATGTTTACCAAACTCCGGAAAGTGAACCTAGCCATTACCTCACTTAACATGCCAGTCGGAGTAGCACAGTGTGCAGCAGAGGCAAAAAAACACTCTAAGAATGCTGTATGTCCCAAACTTCCAAAGAGAACTCCTCCAGTTTTATATACACACATCACTATGCCCAACTTCAACATTCACTAACATCGATTTTATTGCCAACACCGGTGTTAAAGCAACTGCTCTAACTACGCACCTACAACTCTCCCGGAATCGATTTCATTCACCCATAAGCGAAGAAGGTAGCATCAACAACAACAACACTGGCCGGGCCATTATCGTACTTCATCCAAACGTGCCTGGATAAACAAATTTTATCTTCCATGGGGAAATATGGCCTAATCACTCTAATTTTCAAAAGCGGTAATCGCTCGGAACCCGCCAACTATAGCCCCGTTGTCATGCAGCTTGTACTGTAAAAGGAAATGGAGGCAATCATTGCTGAGGCTTTAAACACCATTATCATCAATATCATCAACAGCAGTATATCAGCCATTTGTACTGATGCTTCGCAACCATACAACCATGACGACCTATGGAATTATGAATAACAAGGCAAAGAAGGGGGAATTACCTGTAAACATTAAGCCCTAAGCATTCGGTGTCAATGCACTTACATCTTGTGTAGACAAAATACACTCACAAACACACTGGCTATCGTGCAAGGATAACGCGGCATCGCCGAGACAGCTTAATTGCGGCTTTCACTGCCCTGCGTCATATTCAGCCATTTCACCGCAGATAACTCAGCAACAAACACACGTAAACAGGCAATCCGATTAGAAGTCGGCAGCCGACGCACCACTGGTGTCGACCGCGAGCCATGTGCTGTAAATTCTCGAGATAAGCACAAGGCGAGTCATGTGGACTCCATTCCGTAAGGCGGAACGGAACAACGGCACCCAATTTGGTTGCCAGTTAATTCATCTCCCGCTGTCCAGACAACTTTTGTTCACCGCGAGCAACCATGCACCTGGTAGACTAAACAATGCCCTCCTAAGTAAGCAGTGACCAGACATACGTAGCATGTGCCAAAGCCAACGCAACTTCTTCTATGTTATCTGTCGTTCTAGGGAGCTAGCTTGCTTAACACCAACTGGTACTAGCCTACGCACGTCATCGTAGAGGACACAATGATGCCATCCGACACCAGCAATGCTTCGCTGACAACGATGATCCAAGACTTGAATTTGCCTCAGATCTTCAGAGCGAAGGGGTCAAGTCTCACTACCATACAGCAGGATGGCTTTCAATGCGGCTTTGTATACACGGATTATAAGAGGAAGGGAAACTCCTCTCTGTCGCCTAAAGATGCCGCAGGATCAAGAAGACAGCCCTGGCCTTGGAAATGCATGAAATGACATCAGGTTCAATGAGAAAATCGTTACCGATGCAGCTACCAAGATAAGTGAATTGATCAACCACATCGATTTTCTCGTTAGCGTGGGTCAAAAGAAATATGGTGACCCTTGTTCCCATTGCAACACTTTGCAGTTTGAATGTACGAAGTGCATATGAACTAATGAGACTACCCTAGACAAGTTTTTCATGGAACACTCGATTATAGTATCTACGAAGAATTTGAACAAAAATGGTGAAATCGGACAAACCTGACGAAGGCAAATTTTGGTCGGGTAGCCATCGAATAGGCCACCGTAGACCCTGACACTTCCTGTAGTGTTGGAGAATAGAGCACGAAGGATTTTCACATATTTAGTGGGAACACAATTCCGAGCAAGCATTTCGGAAAAAGACGATGGAACCACGGCTTCGAACGCACACTTGAACTCGAGGAACACAGCTATTTTTCGCCTGCTGCATGAGTGGAGCTGCTCAAGCACTGCCGCAAACTGAATACATGGATTATACAGCCACATCCTAGGAGATAACCTGTCTGATATTCCCTTATCCGAGATTCCCGTTCCACAGTGAGGCGAGGAAAAAATATCGAGGCTAGCACTTTCGTCACAACCGGCGTTTATCGAATACCACTGTGGTTAGAACTATCTGCACGACAGCGCTTCCTGCATACAGCCACTATAATCCATGCCGTTCAATTACACTTGACATTCTCTTCCTTACAAATACTTTCGAATAGGGAGGTCAACGATTTGCGAGGGACTTCAGCTCCATCGTTAAATAATGCAGTTGTGTGGGAATCCGTGCCAGCAGTAGAAAAAGGTTGATGTCTCTGATCGCGTTTCGGACCTCGGCCACCGAAGTAGGTTAAAACTAACTGTCCATGGATCGTCCTGCATCATCTGAGTGGGAAGAATTCCGGGAGCTAGGGGCTAGCTGAAAAGATTTTAAAAGTATCCCGCCAAACGAACATACGTCGCTCCTTCTTGTATAATATTGCAACCGCGCCCTCTAAGTTTGTCTCATTTAGCCTGGTTTCCTGGGACCAGAGGTTGGGATCAGCTGGAAAAGCTTGCGGTACTTGTCTACTGCTACTGCCTCTTTCATTACTTGAGTCCTACTGGTCAACAAAGCATTTTGTCAACCCGTAGGCTCCGCTTTACTTCACGCCTACTAGCCCGTCTGGTGACACTGTGCTCTGAGCCAGTCGGGAGAATTCTACTAGATTCCAACAGTTCACTGACCTCTGGGATATCCAGTGGCTGGTGCGGTGACGATGGATAGTGCCACATGCAGATGCTCCTACGTCATGCATGGTCACAGGGATCCTATTCCACTTAAGCTCAGTGTCACTAGAACAAGACAGCGAATGTTCGGTACTTGGCGCCTTTTGATATGTTTACCTGACCGTGGGCTGTGACGATTTATCAGTTGTCAATCAGTGGTGATGCTTGGTGAGATTCCCAGTAAAGTTCATGGAGAAACGACAGAGTACCAAGGTATAATCAGATTTGACGCAGGTAGAACAGTAAGAACAGCAATCCAGCACGGAACCACGCCACATGTAAGTTATGACAATGTGTTAAATTTGGGTTCATCGCAGGCTAGCCACCGAAGAACGCCAAGTGGCACTTCGGTGCCGACTTTGTCTAAATGAAGAGCTACTAAGTAGCAATTGGTGTTCCATACACGGTTGCAGCAGACGCACAACGTTGTCAGTCCGTTCTGAGTTCAGCCCATAATTACAACCCAGCTGAGCTTCTGAAGAACTCTGTGCTATTTAAAAATTCTGATTGCACAGTTTCTCGATGGATTTGAGTATATCTCTTTGTGGTCATTTGTTTATTGAATACTGCTCTTCTTAAAGAGGAATTTTGAATTTGCTCACATTATCGAACCGGGAGCTTAGTTCTTGGAATCTACATCTCATGGATACCATGTAAAAAGTATAACTGGTCCAGTTAAATAACATCATCTTCCACGTTTCTACAAGTTTCGGAGAGTCATTTTCAGACAGAACAGACGTTATCGCGAATTAGGTAATGACAGGTGATCGTATAAGAAGAGCTAAAAATGGAAATGCAAAAAATTGATCATATTAGAGTTTACTTTCAAAATATTACAGGAAACAAGTCAACGAAGTAAGTAAATACCTTTCTATTATCTACGACGATATCGCCAATATTGTTACCTAACATCCGAGTTCACACTTAAATTGTAGCACTTAATATGACTGCCTTAATTTTACTATAAATAAGTTCGTCGTAGCTCTTTAAACCGAGTTAGAAGAAATTAAATGTAACGCCGAATATTGGTTAGTTGTTGAAATAAAAGCATAAGTCGATAATCCATGGGTATATGCTAGTAAAATAAAACTGACTTATCCAAATTCGCTATCTTATGGTGTTAGGTAAACATCAGGTGGATATAGGGTAGTGTATGCTGCGACCTTTGTTAAAATATGATGGCTATCGTTGCATTTATCACTTGAAACAAAAGTTCAAAATCGACCTTCCATTTTGTGTGATGCCGTTTGCACGATGTTGGTGGAAGCTGCTTAAGCAAATTTCCATTTTCCACTGCTCAACCGTGATGTCTCATCAACACATCGTTAAAAGTTAACATTTCACTTCGGAATAGTTTAACTTATTTGAAGTAACGGACTTGATTGCAGTAGCCAAATAGATAATGCCTGTCGCTCTGTTAAGTTTAAATGCTTCTGGACATTGCTTCTGGAGACTGGCACGTGGTTTTCACCACCCTGCGCTTTTAACACGAATGATGTTTCTTCGTGCACACGGAGATTAAGGCAAGCAATTATATTTGTGCGAGAATAAAATCACTCCTCTTTCTCGCAATATTATTGTTGTTCCACGGTTCCACTATAACAGCTGCTTTGCCTTTATATAACAATTCAACCTTTTAAATCTTACTATCCTTGTTGACTGCGAAGTATCTGCGAAGTATTCAGAACGTGACATATCACGAAATAATCGCATCCATCACACCCACGCGATCGCTGGTATCTACGTTTTTTCAGCGGGCCAAAAGCAAATTTCATCGTTTTATCTGTGACTGAACCGGAGAAGTATCAGTCCATTTTAAATCACAGTTCACATAAGTAAATTACTGGTCGTAAATCATTACCACAGGAAGTGCTTAACGAACTGCGCTTTAATTAGCATACCAATGCTTTTTTCACAGTAAAAGTTAAAACCTTGCTATTCTGTAACTAGCAAGCTATTAGGTTTCCACACTTTAGAATTCTCGGAATCTCCATCAACCCTAGCTTCACTATTCTTTTTTAGAAGTAGACAAAGAACTGTTCAGTCATTATAACAATTACCCTATCTCAGTACAGTAGGTCTCGTCCAAATTAGATCAGTCAGGACTTCATTTTTTCAAGTCAAGTCAAGAATTCGCTTTTATGCGCCCATGAAAGTTTAATTTTCAGCTGCGTCTGAAAGAACGATGCATGCAACTTCTAGCCAAAGGTTAATAAAATGAAGCGAATTTGTGATTTGATATTTTACATCACAAAATTGCAACAAAAATGAGCATGGATATTTTAATGTACTCCAATGTGTTGAATCAAGGAAAGTTAGGTTACCATCAAGAATATGTCTTCTACGTTATCTTTACCCTTGTTCTGCGCGATTTATCCTGTGGCAATTCAGAAGGCTTTTTGCGTGTTACAGCACTCCATACATCGGACGTTTATTCGTTTCATAAAAATGAGCAATTTTTATCGAGATCGAGTGTGGCATTTTTGTGTAATTCGTCTATGAGTTTTATCAACCCGGTTATTGATTAATCGTAACACATACTAAATGAATAATAAATAAATAAATGAACGTTTTGTTCATCGACAATGCAAGGCACAAACCAATTGAGTGATCTGATCTATTAGTAAAACGTGATCGAATCAAGTAGTTTATTTTACGTGTTTAGAACAAAGGTTTCCATATGGGTTCAAAAGTATTAGAGAGCTTAATAAACTGGGAAGAATGATAAGTGTAGAGTTTACCCAAAGTTCGGGTAAACTACAACGGTGATCCATGGAACTGTCCACAAGGGAACTGCTTCCATGCTGGGTATTCACCCGATGGGTTTCTCCCACCCTTGCATGCTTCAACTGGCTCTGTACCAGTGTGACAAAATAGTAAACAGACCAGCAGCTGGTTAACATATGCATTTTTCCTAAATGCTGTTTTATGCATACATTATGGGACATGAAGCTTTTGACCGTTCCGGCATGCGGATCAATCAATTATGACACCTTTTGTCAGTAGCCGAGTAATTAGCAGTATGATTTGCATGGGTATAATATTTTTATTTTGGGAGCCTTAATCCGTCACCTCAAGGGACCAATCCCGTCATTGTCAACAATGAAATAAAGTATGAAGAAGTAAAAGAAAATAATAATGAATGCAGTCGCTTGGCGATAGGCCAATCACATTTTGATGAAAAAATATTGGCGAGTGAGGAGTATGGTACTGAGACGTCAGTTTGAAAGGCCTTGTGCATCTTCGAACCGGTGCATCAACATAGAAAGCACAATTGGTTAGACGGCGTGATAGGAGTAAGATCGTTTATAGCTACATACTCAAACATTTAAATGTATGTAGATGAATTTATATTATTGATACAAATAAGGGATATGGCGAATTACATGTTTATCCAGGACCTTCCTCATACAAACCATCTAAAGACATATTTCACCTAATTGTTGACCAGAAATTTGAAACAGGCAGGTGAATAATAATTATGCCTTCGAATTGCGGATAGGTAGTGCAGTTTCTAATACCCGATGGAGGTTTGTTCCACATTAACGCATATATTACAGAAAAATTCAGCGGAACTTAGTGCGAGACGTTTGTTTTTGAAATGGGCGCTCGGTGTTGCTTGGTTCATAGCTCTTACGAGTCTAAAACTTGAGTTGTGGCTGAGCAGTTAAGCTTAATCCGAATAGTAAGCGTTATAGAAGGCAGAGTTTAAGTTTGAGTCTGCGCAGCCATAGCAGCTCCAAATTTAGAGCCTCGCGTCGCTCACGGTATGTCATAATGTTAGATATATTTCTGAATGACTGTTAAGTGTTCACTAGTGTCATGATGTTCACTTATCTCAGATTACTGTTCACCATCTTACAGTACTCAAGCTTCGGCCTAACATATTTTAATGGTTTGGTGCCTGGATTACCTCAAGATAAGAGTTCAACTTATATAAGCGGTCACTTTTCTGGCAGAAGCCTGCAAGAATATAACATGCTCTAAAAAATTAAATGCGGCAGAATATCTTAGCCCAAGTTTCCGGACTGCACCACACACAGGAATAGGGGTGTTGTTTAATATTAGGATGTTCGTAGATGGCCACAGCCGAGGTACAATACGTTACGTTTGAGTGTGGCAAATTGCAACTTCCAGAAGTTACTCCGGTGAACCAATGCAGGCAATTCAGACCGAATACAGGCTAAGTTGGGAATACATTGCCCAAGGGCGGAACAATACGCACTTTTAACATCATCAGCGAGGAGGAATTGCTTCCCGTACAAGATTTCATCAAGGAGGCCGTCGAAGTAGATTAAGAACAAAAGCGGACCTAGTACGCTTTCGTGAATTTAACCACTATATATACTGAAGTGGCTTTAGTTGTACAGACAAAAATTTTGGTCACTTGCTTTCTAACTTGTGATGCCATAGAACCTATGTTTCCGCTGCAATACTTTGTGTGGGACACGGTCAAAAGCCTTTCAGGTATCAAGAAATATTACTACGATAGCAATCCCGTTGACTGTTGCTTTGGTCATACAAATAAAATAATCCAACTGACAGATAGTGCCGTCCCTACCTTTTAAAAACCGTGCTAATGTTTTCTGAGAGTTCTCATAGAACCAAATATTCTATTGTGTTATTTAACTGACACCATCCATGACTCTGAATATAACGGATTTGTGTTTCAATTGGGCTGTACTGTTTTACAACTTGCAAATATCCGCTTTTGTATCCTGGCATATATTTGTTTGTTTCTATTGCAAAGGATACTCCCACTGAGCTTAGAAAGTTTAAATACATAAACAAAACAGATGTAAATCTGGACCTACGTGCTTGAATGGAATTGGTGGGAGGTTGTCAGGTTCTGGTGATCATGATGGCCGAAGAAATCTGAGTTGGCGACATATATAACTAAGAGTGAATGCAACAGTTTGAAATGTATTACTGCCTTTGTTTATCAGCTTGATTTGAAGTTCCTCCATCGCATTAGTGTTATAAGAAGACATGAAGTAGTCATTGAAGATCGAACATATGGTTGCGCGATCGGTTATGACAGTTACATCAGAGTTTACAGTAGAGTTACACAACTTGATTTTTATTCTGCCTACCGTCCGAAAGTCTTAGATGCAGCCTACCGCTTTGGCGCACTTCAGTACCAATACCTTCTCAGTGCATAATATTTTGTGATGATCTTGTTATATTGCTGTTAGCATTTTGGCATGGAGTATTGACAGAGTAACATCGTTTGTTTTCTTAAAAGTTTTCTTAGTTTTATGAAGTTATTGGGTACCTTTTCCGAGATGACTGCACGTGCAGCAGTCCTTTACAATTTCTTGGATGGGTCTAGAGGCAAAAATTCAACACAAATCTGTATGCGGTGGCAGAACTCATCACAAGCAATTACTGCATTAGTTTCTAAGAAAAATGGATCCCAATTTGAAGACCTTATAAGATCCGAAAAAATTGACAAATTCACAGAAAAATAGGCGGTATTTGATCGATGATTCTGTCGGTTAAGAACGAATCTGGAAAGAGCAACAAACGATGTTATGAGCACTAACCGACAATCCGTCGCTGAAGTATGTGGACACTTGTGAACATCCCATGGCAAATGTTAGATCAAGTGTGTTACCAAACCGAGTAGGCTATTTGACCTACTGTATCCATCCCAGTCGACCAAGGTTAGACATACAAGTATTATGTTTTGATGGTTCATTGTTAGGGACTATAGGATATCGGGCATATTAAAATCCCCAACGCTTATTTTGTTAGTGTATGAGAGGTCGGCAATAAAAGTGTCATTGGTTACGATGAGTGCAGACGATGGGGTCTATGAATGTAACCTACTAAAACATTTGTTGGATTAATAGCAATGGTAACCCATACCAAAACATGAGTTTTCCGTAGAAATGGTTATTCCAGAGTAAAAATCATGTATAAATCTTTGACATAGATTATGCATCTACCAACAAACCACTAACATAAAGGCGGTCATTACGAAAGATGTTTTAACCCAGTATCCCGAACAATGTGTGCGGAATATCCGCTGAAAACCATGTTCCTGTCATTAGTACTATGTCGGGAGAAGAAAGCTGAAGCATATTAGGAAGGAAGTGCATTTTGTTAACAATGAAAGAGAATTGATTAACAGCCAATTCATTGTCGTGTTGTCCGTTGTGTTGTCTACAGGAATTCAGGTATGGGCCCCAACAAGTTGGTATTTGGAGGGAGTGTAGTAGGGTTGGTTGATATAGAGGACATATAATTTGTGGAATGTGTGTCGTTTTGGGGTTTGACGGCTAAAACTCCACTAGACCCCAAAAAACTTCGGATGGGCGAAATACTGGAAAATGTCGACCCGTTGTGAGATTACATTTTGCTGTCTGCTGCATAGAACTTTCCTAACTCTTAAGCTTTTTTAATTGTTGAGGAACTTTGCGAAAATTTTGGTTGTGGCAATTTCTCTCAGCTACCTGAAGTTCACCAGCAAGTGGCTCACAGGTAATGGGGCGCGCATGTTACATATTCAAGTATTGTATAGTTGGTGATATGCCGATAATCTGCAGATATCCAGTGGTGACCGCGTTTGTTGAAACGTTTAAAATATTAATGTTTTTATTGTGCTTAGGAGCGTCAGTATAGATGCCACGTGAGTTTCTGCTACAAACGTTCCTTACATCGAGGCTGTTCCGCAGTGGTTTGTATGTTAGAGGTGCACACCTTTTTGGAGTGGAGGGTTTCGGTTTCATACCAGAGCGTCCATGCACCTGGTTGGTGAACGACAAAGAGTGAGTAGAAATAGTCCTTTGCCCAATAGAACTTTCCTGTATTTTCGTGAACGGGTTGCGCAGTAATGGTGCGCTAATATGACAGTGAGTGGAGTTAAAGTGATATTTGTACGACAATACCTATTTGATTTCATGGTTATAGTTGAATAATTTATGGTCGAAGGTCATTTAGGTCGACTAGGATTAGAAGTTCCCTAGTTTCCATAGGTAGCGGTATAAATTGGTCATATACTGCTTGTCGGAAATAGGCATTTTGCACTCCATTTGTAGTGTGTTAAATCTGGTTTCAGTACCACCGATATGTAATCAGTACTAAGTGATACTAGGCTTCTAATAATAATGCATGTTTCAGGAAGTGATTTGTTTGAAATTTTAAAAGTCATTGGACAGGCCTGCTTCGAAGACCTCTTTCGCATCCTAACGCAGGAAAAAGACAGTCTTTCAGTATGACAACCTTTGGCCACCGCAAATATAGCCTCAAGAGATAACTTTTCTGGTAAAATAAATGCAATTACATTTTTGGAGCGTTTATTGTGCTCACGAACCTCAAATGCAACATGTTGCATAAAGTTCCTAAGGGATCGATTTATTCACTTTTGGTGGATCTAGTGTTAAAAATATACTTAAGCGAGTTAAATTTCCCTGGAATTTGGTTAAGAGATTCAAACCTTTCCTTCAGGTCCTTCAGCCGTAGTTGAAGCGCAGTAATCTTTTGAATCGATTTAAATTGCAATTCTGCATTAACTGTGCTGTACTCTAACATTGAAACTCTATGAGCACTGTCATTAGATTGCCTTTTTACGCTTATGAGCGATTTCGGCTTTATCTTCATCTTAGACGATGAGGCTTTTGTCTTTTGCTTGCTAACGGACGGGTTATAAGCAGGATGTTTTGTTAGCGTTTCAGTGGTTTACTGTCGCTTCTTTTAGTTTCTTGTTTTGACTGAGGTGATGAGCATTATTACTGATTAGTCAATCATTTTAGGGCTTGGAAAACCTAATTTATATGAACATGGATTACGCAATATAGAACAAAGTTCACCATTCCAGTTATATTGATCGAGACAAATCAAACAGTTTTGGTAAGCCGCCGAGAATACAGACTAGGAGTTTAGGGCTTATACTACCTATGTACTGTGCACGAGAATCACGGAGTTACAAAATGGCCACGGTTTCAGATGCGACGATCTATACAAACCAACTGGATGTAAGAGCACTCAGTTGTCCATATTCCACCAAGGGGAGATTTTTCTTCAGTAATCGACCAAGTTGAGGTCAACTCCGTGGCGTGCCGCGTCACGTTACGCTACAGGTGCCAATAAGCACACATGCACAAATCCGGCCAGACAGTGATTTGCGTCGTTCGATTATACGTGATTCGCAATGCGGCGTGAGAGCTCTTGGTCAACGAAGTCAGTCTAGGAAGATGTAATTGTTTCTAGCCACCTTATGCAGCCACCGATAGGGCTGGTTTAGGTCTATTAATTGGACCTCGCAATAAGCTTCCGATAACTCCATGAACGTTGACGGAGGTAGAAAAGTGACGCGCTCATAGGCGAACGACTGCTCTGAATCACTGCCAAAATAGAAATCCGGCCTAAGACGTTAATCCGTTAAAAGTACTCTTGAGCAAGTTTGCGCAATGGGAAGGCCTGATCGGGCCCGCTTGAATATGCGTACCCAGGCCGATATGCGCGAAATATTTGAATGCGAAATCTTGAGAAGTCAGGAGCAACGAAAAGACTCCGACTAGCACCGCACAGCATGGCTTGCATATTAGTTATAATTTTAAGCATTAATAGGACAAGTAACATTCCTATTCATTTTGCTTACGGCGGCTAGACACTCAGCAAATTCAACGACATATTCAAACGCTGTATCATCGAAACAGACTACAGACTATATTTTTCATAATCTGCTACCTAAGCAAAAGGTTACCGCGTACTGCTTCGATATTACCATTATATTTTAGAAAAGTGATCAAGTGCCGGAGATCAGAGTGGTGCAATAAAAATAGGAGTATGTCGGGTGAAAATTGAAAAGCAAAGCAAACTGAACTTTTAAGTTCAAACTAATTTAAGCGCTTATTCATTGACCTGTGTAAATTGGAGAACGAGAGCGTCTTCGGTTTTAGGCTTAATAGAATATTAGAACGAGGGTTTCTAAGGTGTAGAAATCCCAAGCCTAATTAGTCCCTTAGGTTGGTAACAGAATAAAGTGAAACTTAATAATAACAAAGGTGAAGCAATTAAAATACACCTCGGCGGAACTATAGCGTAGTTGCGTATAGAAGGATGATTGTAGTGATGTAGTACTAAGGACAAAGAAAATAACAGTTAGTTATACTTAAAAAGCATTATAAACCGAAACTAGATGGCTCACCCTTACCAGGGATTTATGTGTGTCAATGGGGTCATGATTCCAACGAAGCTAGTTATCCCGAAGATATCCAGAATATCCTTCTAAAGTCTAAGGCACTTAATTCCGTGAAAACAGTTAATATATGTTTACAGATAATTCAGTAGGGACAGACGTAAAAAGGGTCACAGACCCAGGGGAAAACGAATTTCGTCGACGACCTTGAAGCCCATGTAATTCATTAAGATTCGGGCTATTTCCTTTTAGGATTGCATTCGGGCAGTTGTTCAGTAGGTTCAAACATACGTCTTTGGTAAAATAAAATGAAGTCTCCACGTAGCCGCCGGTAGCGTTCACTGAAGAAACCCAGTGTATTCAATCGTTAGTGGTACTAATAATGAGAAGACAACCAATCTATGAATATCGTGTAAACTTCGTAATGAAAAATAGGGTTATCACAGTTTATTTAGCATGGCGATCAAGTGGCAATTAGACAGTGAAAAAATAGAATATTACGGGCAAAAAAGCGGATGCTAATCAAGTCCATAGGCAGACCAGCAAGACAACCGCGAACTAGTGAACAGAAAACCAAGGAATAAGTTGAAAATAGGTTTGGTGGACTCGCCACAGCGTTACATCAGACGCACGCAGAAACAGCCTACAAATGTTGTTTAGGCTACCTCTCGTTGTCAAACATTCGTCGCATTATATCTTTTGGCGGGGCACACAGTCTATATCTCGTAGTGCTGGTGGGTTACGCCAAATCAAGACGATTTATAAGCAAAGGTAACATGGAGGCGCAAAGAACGTAATTTGGAAGGCGTTCAAAGGCTGACATACAAGAAAAGTTAAAGTTTCGTCAACTTTCTAGCCGACCGTATTATTTGGCTAACTTGAACTGGTGGCTGCCCAAATTCCTTCGTTGCTTACTTGTGGTAGGTGAGGGCAGATGGGTTTGGAGTTGTTTAAAATCTGTTACCAGCCACTATATACTTTTAGGGTGCGAAGTCTGAGTTATTAAGAAAATTTGAACAACATTTTGACATGCTTCGTGGCTCGTCTCAGTGCATCCTCGAGCGTTTCAAGGTCGGCTTGTGCCAGGGCTGCAACATCTGCATCATGTATTCCGCATGAAGCCACACGTAAGTGTTCAGAAAATAAAAACAGACAGAGGGAACAAAACGCCAAATGCACTTCGCAGCATGCTTACCAGCGGGTTCCCCGTTTTTGACGGTTTCTCAGATTGTTCTGAGTAGACCAGATCACCATGAATTGGTTCCCAACTTCGCGCTCCTGGGGTGAATACTCGCAGGACAAGATCTCTAAAATGGTGTGTGATTATCGGCTGATGGCGAAAGTGAAACATTTTACACTTTCCTGACTTGAACTGCAGTAGCTAGTGGAGTGACAACCCATAAGCTCTGTCAACGTCTCAGTGAAAGATATCGTGGTCTCCTGGGTTGGCGATCATCCGCCACATCTAAAATTATTTAGCGAACAGCAGGTAATCTGAAGCAATAAAACTCGAAAGCTCTTTATCTACACGAGAGGCAGATACAGCTCCAGAACTGATCCTATTTGAAGTTTGCATACCACATAAATCGGCTCGGATAGCGCACTTCCTACTCCGACTTACAGTTGACGATGCTGCAGGAAATCCCTTATTCTCTCGAGAGCAGGATCACCAACTCCACAGTTTTCGAGTCTGTAAAGCAGAATGCGGTGGTCCAGTCGGTCGAAAGGTTTGGAGAATTCGACGTGAATGAAGTCTGCCCATCTGCCTGTATCGGCTTGTTTCTGTCCAACTGCTGCGTGCAATTAATATGTTGGTAGTACATGAACCGTACAGGCGGCAATCGTGTTGCGCAGGTGCTATTATGTTATGGCGTTCAAGATGGTCTACTTAAGCCTCAGCTGGCGCAACCAGACTGGACTTTATCTCGGTGCGACGGTTTGCCTACCTCCTTGACCCAATGTGCTATACTACTTGTGCCTCCCGACATCTTGAGTGCTAATCCTATCAGGTTGCTCAGTGTTGGGATGTCAGACAAACTCAGTCTGCTGGAGCCTCCCTTCATTTTTCCACCTGTTCCTCTTACTCCCATCCCGGCAATCACTACTAAACTTCACTCAAATATTCCCCGCTTAATTGACAGCAACCGAAGTGCCACTGGAGTAGAACCATCTGCAGCCAGCATCCCACAACACCTATCGGACGATTATCGCAAAAGTCACTTATAAGGCCACGCTGTTCCATTGCCATGGCGACTTTCATTGTTCGCACCATAAGACAAAGAAATGAATAATGCGCACTCGTAGGCACTTTGGACACACTGAGTATTGTTGTGTTTTGTGTTTCTGAAACTAGGATCAATAACCCTATTGGGTTGATGAATTAAATGCTCCCATCCAATCCTCACGTTATTATTTGCACGCAACCGGAGATGCCGATGCAGCGATCACCGGTCAAGCTGGTGTAGGTATCATTCCAAACTCCAAGTCTTAGCCATTGGAATCCGGTGAACAACCGCTTATGTGCAGCCCTTTTGACGACATCAGCTAAAGGTTATACAAAAATTAGAAAAAAACGCTTTTTATATGTGATTTCCGCTTATACTCCCACGGACTGCAATTCTAACGCTGTCAAGGACACCTCCTATCACAAACTGAACGCACAAATACGCAGTGATAAAAATTCAGCTAATATAGTATTTCAAGGAATATGAAAGCATAAGTAGGGCTTCTGAGTTCTTCAGTAGCTCAGCTGGGTTGTAATTATGGGCTGGACTCAGAACGGACTGACAACGGTCTGCGTCTGCTGCAACCATGTGCGGAAAACGAATTGCTTCTTAGTAGGTCTTCATTTAGACAAAGTGCGCACCGAAGTGCTACTTGGCGTCTTCCTGTGGCTGGTCGGCGATGAACCCAAATTTAACATATTGTCATAATTTACAATTGGCGTGGTTCCATGCTGGATTGCTGCTTTTACTGTAGTACCTGCGTCGACTCTGATAATGCCTTGGTACTCTGTCGTTTCGCCATGAACTTTACCAGGAAGCGCACCAGGCGTCTCCGCCGAATGGCAACTGAGAAATTGTCTCAGCCCATGTTCAGGTAAGTAGATCAAAGGGCACCAAGTACCGAACATTCACTGTCTTGTTCTAATGCCATTGAGCTTCAGTGGAATGGGATCTCTGTGACCATGAACAGCGCAGGAGCATTTACTTGTGGCACTAGCATCGTCACCACACCAGTCACTGGATATCCGAGAGGTCTATGAGTCTGTTGGAATCTAGTAGAATTATCCCGACTGACTCAGAGCACAGTGTCACCAGACGGGCTAGTAGGCGTGAAGTAAAGCGGAGCCTACTTGCTGACAAAGATGCTTAGTTGACCAGTAGGACCCAAGTAATGAAAGAGGTAGAAGCAGTAGGCAAGTACTGCAAGTTTTTCCAGGTGATCCACACAATTGGTCCCAGGAAACCAGGCTAAATGAGACAATCTCAGACGGCGCGGTTGCAATATTTACAATAAGGAGCGCCGTATGACTCGTGTAGCGATATAATTTTAAGATGTTTTCAGCTGGCCCATTGCTCCCGGACATCTTCCCACTCAGTTGATGCAGGACGAGCTATTCACGATTAGTTTTTAACCTCCGTCCGAGGCCGAGGTCCGAAACGCGATCGGAGATATCAACGGTTTTCATACGGCTGGCACGGATTCCCTCAAACCTGCATTATTTACGGATGGAGCTGAAGACCCCTGCATAGCGATGACCTCCCTATTCTAAAGTATCTGGAAGGAAGCGAATGTCCAGACTAATTAAAGCAAATCGATTATAGTGGCATTATACAGGAAGCTCAGTCGTGCAAATAGTTCTAACCACAGGGTAGTAGAAAACGCCAGTTGTGACGAAAATGCTCGCCTCGATATTTTGCGTCGCCTCACTATGGAACGAGAATCTTGGATAAGGGAATATTAGACCGGTTTCCGCCCAGGACGTGGCTGTATAAACCATATGTTTTTGTTGCGGCAGGTGCTGGAGCAGCGCCACGCATACAGCAGACGAAAAATATCTTTGTTCCTCGACTTCGGAGGTGTATTCTATTCACTCGATCGATCGATTTTTGTCTAAATACTTACGCGGAATTGTATTCCCCGAAATATTTGAACATCAGTCGTGCTCTATACTCGAAAACTGCAGATCGTTTACTGGTCTCCGGTGCACCATCGGATGGCTTTCTGGCAACAAATGGCGTTAGTCTGATTGTCCGATTTTACCATTTTTGTTCATTTTTGTGGTGGATTATATCATTCGGTGTTCCCTTGCGGAATCTCACCATGTAAACATTGAAGTTTTGCCTGTTAAAAGATTAGTTAATATTGATTATGCTATGAAATTTTCTTGCTTCTCAACCATGTTGCGGAGGCGCACATTCCACTGAAAGGGCTGTCTATAATGTTCCCATTAGTTGTATGCACTTCGTACATCCAATATGCAAAGTGTTGTTGCAGGACCCGGCCCACTTTAAAATATTTTGACCCTCGCTAACGAGAAACTCTATGTGGTGGATCAATTCACTTATCTTGGCAGCTGCATCAGCAACGATGGACTCATAGAAACTGAGGTCATTCACGAATTTCCAAGCCCAGGGCTACGTTCTTGAACCTGCGGCATCTTCGGCGACATGAAGGATATTCCCTTCCTCTTAAAGGCCGTGTTAACCAGGTCACATTGAAGGCCGTCCTGCTCTATGATAGTGAGAGTTGGCTCCTTCACTCTGAAGATGTGAGGCAGCTTCAATGCTTGAATCATCGTTGTCTGCGAAGCATTGCTGGTGTCGGATGGCATCATCGTGTCCTCAACGATGACGTGCGTAGACTAGAGCTAGGTAGTGATAATCATGCAGGTTCCCTAGAACAGCAGATGACATTGAAGAAGTTGCTTTGGCTTTGGCACGTGCTACGTAGGCCTGGTCAAAGCTTACCTAGGAGGGCCGTATTTAATCTACCTGGTGCAGGATTGCTCACGGTGGACAACAGTTGTCTTGGCAGCGAGATATTAAGTCACTGACGACCAAACTGTGGTCCGTTGGTCCGTTTTGCCTTACGGAATGGAGTCCACATGACTCGCCTTGTGCTTATATCGAGAATATACAGGACATGGCTGGCGGTTGATACCAGTGGTACGTCTGCTGCCAATTTCTAATCGGATTGCCTGTTAAAAGTTGGTGCTGAGTTATCTGCGGTGAAATGGCTGAATATGACGCAGGGCAGTGATAGCCGCAATGAAGCTGCCTCGCCGATGCCACTTTATGCTTGCACGATAGTCAGCTGTTTGTGAGTGTATTTTGTCTGCACAAAAATTAAGCGCATTGACCCCGAATGCTTAGGGGTAATTCCCCTTCCTTCCCTTGTTAATCATAATTCCACAGGTCGTCGTTGTTGTGTGGTTGCGAAGCATCAGCACAAATGGCTGATATACTGCTGTTGATGATGGTGATGGTGTTTAAAGCCTCAACAATGATTGCTTCCATTTTATTTTAGAGTACAAGCTAGATGACTACCGAGCGATAGTTGGCGGGTTCCGAGCGATTACCGCTTTTGAAAATTAGTGTGCGTAGTCAATGTTTCCCCATGGAAGATAAACTTTGTTTATCCAAGCACGTTTGGAAGAAGTACGATAATGGCCTGGCCAGTGTTGTTGTTGTTGTTGTTACCTTCTTCGCCTATGAGTGAATGTAATCGATTCCGAGAGAGTTGTAAGTGTGTAGTGAAAGCAGTTGGTTTAGCACCGGTTTAATGTTCGAACTTTGATGCAGATCGGACGACAAGCATGTCTGGCCCGTACTCTTGAAACGCTATCGGTAGACATCTGTTGTCTTTCAGAGACCAGATTACAAGACTCTAGCGCCATCATCAGAATGGCCTCTCCGGTAAACTCTGACGCCAAATACTACTTGCGGCTTTCCGGAGACCCAGAATCTGCCGCCACTGGTCAAGCTGGTGTTGGGGTTGTATTAAGTGCCAGGGCTGAATCAGCTCTGCTTGACTGGATCCCAGTCAACAGCCGACTATGTGCAGTAGACTAAGAGGTTCGTGTAACGTAAGCAGGCGTCGAGATGTTAAGCGTGCCTTATTTGTCGTCTCCGCCTACGCCCCTACAGACTGCAGCCCGGATGCAGTTAAAGATAGCTTCTACCAACAACTACATGAACTTCTGCGTTCCTCCAAACGGACGGATATAGTCATTCTTGCCGGGGACTTTAACGCACGGGTTGGCCGCCTTCTACCAAGCGAGCACCACATTGGGGGTAGTTTTGGTCTCGGTGGCAGTCGATCAGACAATGGAGACAGACTACTTGCTCTTTGCTCTGATCACCGCTTGTTTCTTTCGAGCACTAGTTTTCCACACTCGAGGAGACAGACTGCTACCTGGCGCCCGCCCTCACAAACGCAAGAGTGCTCCCAGCTTGATCACATAGCAATGAGCTACAGATGGCGCGGAAGCGTAATGGACTGCCGATCGTACTGGTCAAATTAGCTAGACTCTGATCACGCATTGGTTCGTGCTAAGATTTGCATGCGTTTCGGAGGATCACCTAAGCACGCCTACTACCGACCGGACGTCGCAAATCTACAAAACGCTGCGGTCTTAACCAGGTACCAAGCCTCACTGTCAACTTTGCTTGGCTCAACTATTGACGGTGATCTCGATTCGCAGTGGGCGCATATCAAAGATGCGTTAGTTTCCGCCAGTATCGACACCTGTGGAGTTACCCGTCACCCACCGAAACCTTGGATTTCCCCGACTCCTTGTCGCTGATGGACAAACGCCGCTTGATCCCATCGGATTCGAGACACGTAGAAGAACACCAATACCTTGGTCGAGAGTTGCGCAGGAGTCTGCAAATGGACCGCGAAGCTTGGTGGTGTGAACGTGCTAGGGAGATGGAGCTGGCTAGTCTCTGTGGTAAACCAGGAAACTCTTCCATCTCCTTCGAGTCACCGAAGGTGTTTGATCTGGTATAAGTGAAACAATATGCGAAGAGGATGGCACCTTAATCACCAATCTTCAACGACGGTTGGAGAGATGGGCCGAACATTTTGGCTCTCAGTTTTGTTGGCCCCCAGCTCCATCTGCTACCTCTGGCGCTCGCGCTAAGCCAATGTTCTATCCCCACGGACCCTCCCTTTTACTAGGAAATCGAGCAGGAGCTCCGCCACATGAAGCGTTATAAAGCTCCCGGCCCTGATGGTCTTCACCCAGCTCTATTTAAAGATGGTGGCGCATCACTGGTCCGAGAACTCACCGTTTTGTTCTTGAAGATTTGGTCGAAAGAAAAGGTTCCATCATCTTGGGTGAATCGATAGTCGTACCCATCTTCAAAAAGGGCCTGCGCACAATCTGCTCCAACTACAGAAGAATAAGTTTAGTCCCCGTCGTTTGTAATCTGCTGGTGTCCATCATACTTCGCAGGCTATCCCCAACACGCGAATCGTTGCAGCGAGGAGAACAAGCTGGGTTTCGCCCTGGTCGCGGCTGCATCGATCAAATCTTCACGCTTCGCCAGATCCTCGAGCTCCGCCATGTGTATCAGAGGCCAACGATTGCTGTGTTCCTGGATATCCGTGCAGCCTTCAATTCTGTCGATCGTACAGTACTGTGGCAGTGCCTTCTGAGGAAAGGTGTCCCCAAGAAGTTCGTCTCCATACTGCGCGCTCTATACAGTCTGACCTAGGGCAGGGTTAGGGCTTATGGCATGCTTTCGCCTACCTTTGTGGTCTCCAGTGGAGTTCGACAAGGATGCCCTATCTCTCCGTTCCTATACAACTTTGCCATTGAGGATGTCCTGAAGAACGCTCTGAGCGATTCGTTAAACGCTGGCGTTGAGCTCCTCCCAGGTAGTAGAGTTGTTGATTTGGATTATGCTGATGATATCGTCTTGTTGGGTGACGATCCACAGGTCGTCCAACTTGCATTAAACCGCTTGACGATTGAAGCATCAAAGTACGGTATGTGCTTTTCGCCATCCAAATGCAAGGCTCTCCTTCAAGACTGGCAGGTGCCTCTGCCTGCACTCACCCTTGCTGGTGAGACACTGGAGGTTGTGGAGAGCTTTGTCTACTTGGGAAGTTGCATCACTGCTGGCGGGGCTGTTGGAGACGAGATTTCAATGCGCATCTCGAAAGCACGCCTCGCTTTTTCTAGGCTGAGGCATTTGTGGCGTCGCCACGATATTCGTCTCTCCATCAAAGGGCGGGTCTATTGTGCAACTGTTCGTGCTGTTCTGTTGTACGGATGCGTGACCTGGCCCATTCGTAAAGATGACTTGCGCAAGCTATCTGTCTTCGAGCACCGCTGTCTGCGGTCCACTGCCCGTGTGTGGTGGCAGCACCACGTAAGCAATGTGGAAGTTAGACAGCGTGTCTTGGGACGTGGAAGCCACTCGCTCGAGGAGCTCATCTCACTGCATCAACTGCGGTGGTTGGGACACGTATTGCGCAAGTCTGTCCAGCGTTACCCCGTCGTGCGTTGTTTGCACTTGCTGGACAGGGCTGGAAGGGACGGTCTGGTGGACAGCCTACAACATGGAGAAGCCGCATGAAAAAGTTGACGAAACAATTGGCCTCGGCCGGTTGTAGTCGACTACCTGGTTGGGGTCCGAGAGATGAGGATACTTGCTGGTTGAAAACCTTGGAAGTTATGGCTCAAGATCGATGTCAATGGCGGACGTGTGCATCAGTGTGTTGCGGTGTCCCATCCTCCTCCCCCTAAAAAAGAACAAACTGAAAAAAAATTTCAAAAACTGTGAGTGGTAAACTTGACAAAAAAAGCATTTCTTGTTGCTCTTTTCTTATTATTCATATCGTTTTCCTATTCAGCCATGATTCCGATGGCACAATATCTGTACCACAGATTGTGTATAATAACCGGATTTGGCAATAAAATCCATGTTATTGAGTGTTGAAGTTGGAGTTAGTGATGTGTGTATATAACACTGGAGGACTTCTCTTTGGAAGTTTGGGGCATACTGCATTCTTAAATAGTTTGTTGCCTCTGCTGCAATCTGTGCCACTCCGAATGGCGTGTTAACTGTTTTTATGCCGAGCTTTACTTTCCGGATTTTGGTAAATATGCATGTATTTGCGTTTTTGTTGTTAGCAAATTTACGGACCAAATGTTGTTGGTGAGTAATTTCTCCTCGCGGACAAGTTTATTACATTGGATGGTTTAGAAAAAAATAGTTAAACAAACTAATTTGACTATGCTTTTTCAGGAGCCATAATGATATGTAACAATTGTTTATAAAGCCATTGTCAAAAGAGCACGTGTCGCGTCTCCTTTGATTTTGTCTAAAATGCATTTTTTCTTGCACTGATAGCTACACTTCCTAGTTGGGATTGCGGAAATTATTGTCACTAGAATATGCGAATAAATTCAAGGTTGAAGAAGTAAACGCTTACGTTTGACAATTTCGTTAGAATGTTTTTAGCTTAGTTGATTCTGCAGTTTTGATATAAGAGAGATCTGTTTTGGATTGTTGTACTTACATTATTTTAAGTATAATCAATCCGCTGGTATTTAAATGAACTGAATTTGACATTCGATCTCCTCTTGTTTTATTATTGCGTGTTTTATTTAAACTCAATGAGCAAAATAGCTTCCAGTTTGGAGAAATACCCTTCGAATTCTTGTGATTGTCAGTCTTGTCCAATTGATTTCCGAGATGGTGAACGTTGTTCCTGTTTTAGAAACTTTGGGGGATATGCTAAACGATTTCACAACTAATTGGACCACGAACAGTTAATTCACTTTTTTTTAGGCTGGACGCTCTGACAAGTGCACTTTGCAAACTGCATGAAAATATGTCTGTGCTTTGAAGGAAGAAGCTATTACAACAACAAATGCCATCTTATATACTTATAATGGCCTGCTCCTTCTATTATATTGTCTATGGGATGTTACATTATCTCCGTTAATAAATTTATTACGATGATATTCTCACCCCTAATCTTTTGGTATGCAAAATGGCTTGGAAAAAATGACCAATTGCACATAATCACATTTATTATCCTTTAGGCTTATGTTTTGCTGAGGGGGGGTTAATTCAAAGATGAATATCAGTCCAGTTTCCGACTACAGTTGGTAGGCATTTAGGACGAAATTCTGATGTTAACGATTTGGGGGCGAACCATACACATGCATCATGGTGTGCGAAGAGGGAACTAGTATTGTATCATCAAGAAGTTTAATCTGAGTGCTTCAAGTTGGTTAAACTAGGATACATGAAATCAGGCAGCATATATCGGCTAATTTTGAAACAATCTGGAAATTTACACTACCCGTCTGCGATTGAAAACAACAATACAAACCCCCTGAATACAGTGCTTAGAGAATTAACAATATTTGCATGCACTCACCTGATAAGAGCCAAGCCAAACGAACAAAGAAACCCAGTGCTTTTCGCATAATTTCTGATTTATGTTAAGTCCAATCAATTCCATATATTTCATATGCAACCAAATGCGCGTAGGTTTGGAATATTAAATAGGTAACATGAATGGACTAAACTTGTTCAACTGGCGTAATACATGCCTAAGTTCTGTATCAAAATATCAATAAAATCAGTATACGTGAAATCGTAAACAGCTATTCCAAGACGAATTCACACAAAGTAAACGCTGCAGATAGAGCTAAACTAATATGCTGGTGAAAAAGAAACGGCTTTTTTACACATCTTACTCCACTGCCGATTTTTACCCTCTTAGCGTGCTGTCAAAATTCACTTGCATGGAACTGGCGAAATGAGCATTCAGTCCCCCAGTCCTAAGAATAAATTAATAACTCGGCGGATATTAATCATTTCAAATACAGAAGTGTTGTGTTGTTCGATAGGGAAATTTGTGAAATCAACGTTAATCGGAAAATAACCGTTCCGACAGAACCATCCTAGTTTGCAATACACGTCTAAGTTGAGTTTGTGCCTACATAAATATTTGTCCACAATATATATTTATCCACAATTATCAAATTACTATCAAAGTATGATAAAAGGAAGCAAAACTGTAATAGCTAATTGGCCGACACTTTGTTTTAAAAACGTTGGAGTGCACCAAATTTCATAGAGCAGCTATGGCTGTGGAGATATTTCAATGAAACATTGTAAATGTTTGACGGGATATTTTAAAACTGATGTGATGCACACAGAGTACAGGTTATTGGGCATGCTTTACTAACTTGGAAGCAATAATTACAATAAGTTTGCTATTGTCCTGTTCTATAAACTTACTTGAAATACTTTATACGTTAGAGTAAGCTTGAAGTCGAGCGCACTGCAGAGGGTATTAAAACTCTGCTCTTGACACCATAATTCATAGCGTAGTTAAGATACATAATCAATGATTCTAGTTTCATTTATATTATTTTGTATTTATAACAAACATGCATTGATTCTACCGCTTCTAGACAGGCGATACTTAACACCGGTTTGCGTGCGCGCTTCTTTCGATTAGATTTTAAACCGTGCATTACCTTTAGTAAGGAGAAATGGAGCCGCGCATTGATAGTTTCAACTTGAGCACTATTGGAACTTGACCATCATTGACACCACTGAAGACGTTAGGGCTTTCTGGCCGCTATTCTTTTTATACGTCTCGGAATAGAAACATAGATTTTTAGAAAGCTAGTTGAAATCATACAATGAAATACTATTTTGAATAGCGCAACCATGCGCAAAGATTATCCGCTTAATTTCTCAAGTAGTACTTGCTCATGAACTGCTCCGTCACATTTATACGTATGCAACCATCAAAGCAGCTTCTAGTTTAAGGAAGCTGCTTGAATGGCTCTCCCTTAGTTTTACTGCGGCCGACAACATTTAACTCAATTCACTGAGAGCTGCGGCCAATATTCTAGCAAAGCTCTTGTCGCAGTCCTTTCCTTATGGGATGCTGCTAACAAGTCACAATATGTACAAGAATGGCATTATGCCCCTACTTTGGAAGCTGACAATTGTTCAAACTTTGCAAGCTTGCGCTCAGGGACTCTCCTCCGGGTGAACTCCAGACTGATGGAGGCAATCATTCCGTTTACTTTAGTTTAGTTAAATTGATAGACGCACACGTGCACCCTCCTAGTTTCGTATATTAAAGTCTAAACCAAATGCTGAACAAAACCCGATGCCAGCTATCCCCCTATTGCCTAAGACTGTGCCACCGCTCAGTCAATCATCAGTGATCGATACATATAATTCAGTCATTATGAGACTCATGTTTGATGCATGATTCTTGATCACGTTAGACCAACCCTGTATGTTCCTATCTATGATCAAATATTTAACCGTCTACTTGGAGTGGTTCAGGTCATATCAACAGTCGACGGATTTGGCCCCTTATATTGCAACCTCAGTAGACAATCACAATGCGATTCCACAAAAACAGCAGAGGCATTTCGCAGCTGCACAACTCCATCTACTCGATAAACAGACTCGTAATTCCTCTATGATTTCCAAGGAAAGTTACTGCATGATGAACACACCAAGCATGAGAAAACTGATTATACAATAAATGTTTTATAACACCACGTATTATCTTTTGTTATATTTAAGTCATGATTCAGAAGCTATGAGTGCATATTTCGGGATAAGTTCGGTGGACCACGTGATTTTTCATTCGATGACACAGTTCAGCGCCTCATTCAGATATTTGACGAACGTGCATCACTCTTCAGCATTCGCTATGGCTGTTTAAAACTGGCGAAACACTCCACGGAGAAGTTCACTAATTGTGCAGATATAGACACTCATGAGTGCGGACGGTTTAAACTTTCATTCAGGACTGACATGCAGTTCAAATGCCTGCTATTCAGTTGTGGTCTGCAATCTTTGTCAGAAACGGACATTCGCCCAAGAATGCTCATCAAGCTGGAGGAAGACTCGGATGACGTTGCAGAAAATGGCCGAGGAATGTCAATGTCTGCTTCAGTTGAAGTATGACTTAATTACGGTGGAACAAATTCAGATCAACATGTTGGATGTCAGGCCGATCAGATTGCACCAGCATTAGTTCACAAAGCGGTCTACAGCATGGAATTGTGGCGCATGGCACTACACATCACATTGCATTTTCGCCAACAACGGTGTAACCAATGTCAACGATTGGGTCACAAAGATGTTTTCTGCAAGCCACACAACGCGACTAAAACTGATAATTCAAATAAAGGATCTTCGAAGCCTCCACAGAAGAATGCTATCCGCAGAATGGTTGCTACCTATAAAGTCAACGCGACAGTGCATAGGCGGTGTCACATTGTTAATGGGTATTCTGCAAATTTTCGAGTGGACATTGGATCGGATATCAGCATCAGTTCACAATACATTTGAGAAGCCATCAGTTTTCCTGCAGTTCTTCCCACCCAACAAACTGCCCTCAGTGCCTCAGGTACTATTCTCGAATTGGTTAGTGAGGTAATTTTTTTGTAACTTACAAAGATCAAATGTTTGAGTCAAGATATTACCACACTATTCAGCCTGGATGGAACCTCCTTAGTTTGACTGGCTAGAAAAATGCAACTATTAGAATTTTTCTTTTGATAAAGTGTACAAACTGACACTGGGTAACAGCATTCCACTTGTAAGTATCAATGAAGAGCTCCAGCTGACGATTTCACAGCGGTTGCTTTAGCAATACACCGTAGTTATTTAAGACGGCTTTGGATTTTCCAAATGTGAAAGCCCAATTACAGTTGAGAACCAATGCTCAACCCAATTTTTCTCCAAAAATCCAACACCGTATTTTGCCTAAACTAGCGTTGACGAAGTGTTTCATCGTCTAAAATAGCAAAAGTGATAACACCGGTTGATTTCTCTGAATGAACTGCTCCCGTTGTGGTAATACGAAGGCTAATGACTGCTCCGTGTACGTGCATATTCAGTAACTAGACTTGCTGAGGCATTTCAGCCGCACAACTCTCATTACTAGTTCCAGGAGACATTTTGCGAAACCTTCAGGCGGTACCTTGCTTGCCAAACTTGATATAGCAGACGCATGTTTGCAGCTTGCTGTTGGAGATGGCTCAAAGTTATGGTTGTCAAATAAAACACATCGCACACTGTTACAGATTAACCTATTATCGTTCCTTATTAAAACAGCGTCAGCCATTTTTTAGAAGCTACTGGATCCCGTGCTTAAGTGCAGCGACGGTGTTGAAGACTACATGGGTGATATCATAGTTTTGTAAGCGAATCCAAAAGAGATATCTTTAAGGTCGACCAGGTCTTAGATGGAATGAATGAATACCGAATACGTCTGCGACCGGAGAAGTGAAGTTTACTCTTACTATAACCTTAATACCTGAGTTTGTCTCGATATAGGGCACAAAACAGCTATTGTTAACATCTCACAAACTACAGACTTTAATATCCAACGCTTTTTCCTTGAAATGGATAGTCAGTACTCCACTTCCCTTCCAGAAAGGCATCAACTGCGATCATTTCTAAGCCCGATCCTCATAAAAGTGATCCGATGGAGCTGATCGACCGGTTTCCAAACAGCGGCTGCTCGGATAAATGTTATATTGTCTTCCGATCTCATCACACATGTTGACTTATCTTCTGATTGGTGACGACGTCGATGCAAGCAACCTCATCATCGAAGCTGTGTTATCCTACCTTTTCAGATACTTCTCTGAGTGCGCAATTATCCACGTAGTTCGATCATTTTCAACAGCAGAGGAGAAATTATCTAAGGGGACAAAATAAGGTTTGGCTATCATATTTGCTGTTATTAAGTTTTACAAAATGTTATACGGTAGACGTTTTACGTTACTTGCGTATCCCAGACCATGACAGAACATAATATGCTCAAATAAAGATATCTTGGCAACCACCGCCAACCCATTCTAAAGATGGGCTCTCTTATTACTGATATAAGATTTTTGCGTCCACTGCCAATCAACAACCAATTTTTGGCTAGTTGATATGTTGTCTCGATAATCGCTGATCAACCGGGGGAAACGAGACGGGGATTGCTAGTATTAAGGTGGACTAGGAGTTCAATTGGGGAATTCTCGGCAAAGCGAAATGTCTACAAGTCTCACTAAAATCCGTACAGCAAACAGCACATGATGTCATATAACGTAGTGGTAAAGCAAGTAAAGAAATTTAACCATCACAAGTGTCCGATTTAGAACCCATCCTTTATTACTGGTGCTAGAACAATTTCTCCCTTTTTGGTTTATATTTTCTTTTCGCTGTTCCTATATTTTTACAACGATCCCTCCTCAATAAATTTCACAAGGGTCACCTGCAAAAAAGCACTGGGCAGAGGTTATGTATACTAACTAAAATGGACGACCATCTCTCGCACTTGTATAAGCTGTGCAAACATTGGGCTATGATGCAACGAGCGTCATATCGTCTCGCGCCCTTATTTTAGCCGGAGACAAAAACTCCCTGCTCTCGCGTTAATGTAAAATTCGCAGACCCATTTGACGTTAGAATATCTTACATTGTAATTGACGATCAGAACATTATACTTTCGGTAAGTTGCATTCAAGACTCCAAAGTGGAGCTTTACAGTTAACTGCCGAGAAGGGGCGAATGTTCCAGCATAATAATAATCACTGATTTTAATAGACTTCAAACGTTTTGAGCGGAACCGATTCCGTTGGCACGATGTTTTAATGTTATCTGACAGGAATTATATCAAATATCAAGTGGCGGGAATCATTTTATAAAAACTGGGAGGATGCTTCCCTCAAAAACGTAGCATATATTTTCAGCGATGGGCGGATGGCGGATAAACTGACATCTGATAAATCGAGTTTTATGAAGTCATGAGTGGTTAAGTATACCTCCTAATCCGATTAGATAAATCCCCACTTTCTTTAAGATAGGTTGATGATGTCAAATCTTGCGTTATTCACGGGATTTTGCTCTTACTTGATTCGAGGTCACCGATACGATATGTCCGGGGCCAAATTTGTCAACTTGATTTGGTGCGTACTAGCCATCCGGTCGAGGTCAAAAAGTCCGACATTTATGACGTGCACCGATGATCCCTTTACTGCGAGTATATCCGACTTGATGGTTGTGGTCGCTTTAGATATTCCGAGTACCAGGAAAATATTAGCTGTTCGCTAGCAAGGTTTATAAACAACTTCTCCAGTTATGACTTTGTGGCGTTTACATCGTGCTTCACGTTGGACGATATGTGATGGTAGGATATGAGACTGATTCTCCCTCTGTCCACAGATGCCGCGAAATAGATCAGATTGACTCTCAGGCCGTCGTTCTGTTGCAAATCGTAATTTAGTAGAGAGTAACGCACTTCGATGATGGATACCTTGAAATAACCGTCCAAGGAATATCCTAGACCGATTTCGGAGCCCTTTGTTTACCGCCGGTTATGCGGCCACACACCGTCTGCTGAGGAAATTAGGTCATCTCCGTGTTTCCGCGGATATTATTTGGCCATCACCATTTACCTGCCTATAAGAGTTTTGAGGACGCTAATAGATGAAAGGAACCATCGACGGATTTTACTGGGACCCAAATAATAATTAGGTGTACATCTTTAATAGGTTGCTCTAATCGGTCCATCCGTATCAGTGGAATATTTTCAGATAAATATGGTATACCGATACCAAAGTCCAAGATGCAAGCGTAGAAAGGAGCCAGATTTTGTTAATGGGCAACCAGAGCCATTCCCTCACATAAACAAGCCTGTCATGAGTTTTAGCGTCTGTTTGTGGACAACGGCCAATCTGAGTTTATGAAGACGCCTTGGAAGCAGGGTGGTTTTCCGAAGCTCCTAACGCTAGTATGGTTTTAGATACCCTTTAGTAACTTATTCCAGTTTGGCCCGTAACTAGACTGCGGAAGTTTACCGCAGCTTACCCTTCCAACTATAAATCAATCTAACATTGTGGATTTCTATTCTGGTTGAAAAGAAATTATAATGAAATCCCCACAGTCCAAAAGGCAGTGTGCATTGTCCTTAGTTCCCTTGTCTGTTCCGCTACAATATCCAAGGCGGTTGACTTCATCTTATTGATAGACAATCCTATGAGGGAGTGATAATCAATGAACTGTTGCAAGCGATAATGCAACGAGAACTGGTCCTGTGCAAATATAAGGATGTCAACGGCATAAGCTTGGTAATCGATTGGCCAAATTGGGGATGTTCATGGTTAGCGATTAATTATTTCACAGCTTCGTCTAGCGTCATGATAAAAAGCAGCAGAGAAAGAGGGTTTCCCCGTATGAATTCTCGTTCCGGATGGAGGTGAAAATTTTTGTCATTTGAAGTAGCTGATGAGCAGCGCGATGCAGGTTAATCTGGTAGTGGTGGGAATGCGAAAAAAGCTGACGCGGCGCGTATAAAGGAATGGTGAGAGGATCAAGGAATTTTGAAATAACAATTAAAGCAAAATAAAGTGGGTGCATGAAGAATGTGCGTGTCGTAATTTTGCGTGGTGTATCGCAGGAGCTTCGAAACCTCAATTCTAACGTAGAAAGTTGAATTGTAGGCAAAGGAAGGGGAAAGTGCGGTGCCAGTTGTCAAGTAGATTTCGAGGAAGCAGACGACAGAACACGGAAAGGAGGAAAGTGGGGCGAATTAATTCAGGAAACGAGGTCACATCTACATTGGGAGCAAAGTTGATCCGTGTTGTATTCATGTGTGAAGAGAAGGAGGAAGAAGCGATAAGAGTTGCGAAAGCAGCTACAAAATAAGGGTCTATCTTAAATACATCCCGTGCTGTGATATGGTCAACTTCCCGTGAGAACACTTGCATCTGACGGAGCACTGCGCGCATTTCCTTTTGGCTTATATGCCTTACTGAATCCGAGTTAGTGTGGATGGTATCGCGAGGTGGACGATCTTCAATGTACTGAAAACAGAAATAACTTTTTGTCCAAAAGTCGGTAAAACCATTGATTAAGTGGTCTATTTATAGGAAAGCCTTTCGCTTTGCCGATTTTTTTAATGATTGGCGGTACCTTTCTGCATTTGGTCAGCGAGGATCTGCAAGTGAATAGGCCGGTACAAACGTCACTGAGCTCCATGCTGCAATCTTCCTGCGACATGTCGTCCGGTAGGAAAAACGACACATTTAGAAGCAGTTGAGCCTCCGCAAATAGTAGGCGGAATGTGGTCGTGTCACCAACTAGCTGTGTGGTAGAATGCGAAATTGAGACCGCGGAAGGACAGGAAGGATTGATCAAGTTAGCGGGAGCACTAAGTTGCAAATTTGGGGACATGAGCATTGGTTTACTCCCTAGTCCGCTTTTGAGGGCGAATCTTCGCACCCCAAAACAAGATTCTCCAGACTGTTTTGTGTTGCATCCAGTTCCACTGGAAGTAGGTGAACCCATTCACGATGGTGGAGTTGGCATTCTGCATTGAAAATTAAGCGTTTTTTAGTGGAAGTATTACTGTATGTAAAAATTGATCATTCCTGTCCGTCATTGGTTGCATGTTGGTAATATGAATATCTTCGGTTGCCTTATTCTGGGGAGTTGTAGAAGTGAGTCATCTGATGTCTAGGATAAAATGGTCCAAGGTGCAAGGAGTTGGTCGCGTAAGTATCAGTGCGAGCGGAACCCGAGGTTTCTAAAACTGCGCATATCGATTGGCATAGTTCCAATCGATGTGTTGCAGACTTTTCCGTATTCACTTCTTCATCCGCTTTGGGAATGTGTCTGTGGTTTAAAAGAAGTAGAGTAACGAAGATAGTACATGATCTATCAATATTCGAGGCCGCTTCACGTATTTGCCTAAATTCTCTAGCCGACCAAGTATAGGATTGTGCAGGAACTCGTGCTCCAGAGTCTGGGTTGTGTCGGTCTGGATGTTCATGTCGTTTGTGTTGTGATAGGCCCCCTTGTGAAGTAAAGCAGCGTCTGTAGGTACGACAAATGAAGTCCTGGAAATTCGCCGCAGCGACAGAAGTCAGAAAACTGTCGTATTCCTGATGTAGGCGGCGAGATGTCTCAGGAGACCAGTGTGTGTTATTTTAAACTTCCGAAGGACTATTTAACTATTGTTAAATTTTGTTATTATAGAGAACGTTAAGATAACTGGCATAGGGTTCGCGGGAAAATGGAGAGGGTGATGTGAATTCATTCCCTGTTAATTAGGCAGTTACGTGGAGAGGGACGAGGGATAGAGATAGACTGAAATGATGTCAGGATAGTATGCGGGACGGCGCCATAGGAGAGCGGTTCCGCAGCCTGGATTGAGATGCAGCAGAGGCTAGTACGTTCGCAACCTTGGTATATTATCTATAACATCTACTGACCTGTTGCGTCGAAATAAATGAAAAGGTGGACAAGCAGCAGCTTGTGCCACGGGTCTTTTATAAGCTTCCATCAGCGCCTGGGATCTTTGTTCAAGCGGTTGTGGAAAAACAGGTATTCGAAGTCTCGGAGAGCGTGCTTGTTACGGCGTTTGAAACTAGAGAAGATACAACGGATAGCCAAGGGCAGAGATGTAACTCTGAGAGTTGCACAGATGTCGTTGGGCCAGATGTGCTTCCCAGCTTTCGCCTATGGAAGTTGTTAACCACCGTCGAAACAGTATGAATTGAATGACCAGAAATGGGCAACGAAACGGTAATACTGAAGAGTAACTGTCGTTCGGCGAGGCCTGGCTATCCCGAGTTAAAACAATAGAAGCGGAACAAACTGTTGACGAGTAGTAGGTGGTGGCATTCCAACGTCTAGGTAGAGATGGATGTGTAAATTAGCGCTTCCATTTCATACGTTTTAGCCTAATTGCCTCCGTCCTTTTCGGAATTAGGTGTCTAAGCTAGGTCATCAGTGTCATCCTAATCCGCAAATGCGCGCTAATCTCCGTCACCACAATAAGTAATTCCTCGTCCTCTTGCTGGGTCCACCATTCTATCCACACTGCTAAACCTGACCTTAAAATTTTCAGCAATTTCCTAGGAATTAGCCGCGGCAAGTGCTAAAGTAAAGCAGCACGGGATTTCTAATTCTGTGGACAATGAATGCAGCAGCTGCTAGAAGGAAGACGACGGATGTTGGGTTAACGGTTGGGGTTAGAATGCTGTGCACCAATATGTTGACAGTAAGTGATGTGCATGTAATAAAATTAAGCAACGTTTTACTCAGCCACTGAGTGAGCCTAGAGCTCAGGAAGCATAATCATAAGCTTAACATATAATGCTAAGAAACCAACGAAGAAGAACCGTGATAAAGCCATAGGAAAGTAACAGAATTATTTTAAAATATGCGTGCATCTTTCGCAGATATATAGAGTAAATGGCGGTTGGATGTGGAGTGAAGCGCTGTACAATTTCAAATGACGATAATAGGGTTGGGCAGAAAAGTAGGCATTAAGAGATTAAACAGACATACTAGACATATATGAATAATGGTCGAATATGCTTTGGGTGTGGTCCGTAGTAAGCAATAACCTGAAGCACTCAATATAAGGAACGCCCCAGGTTCGGAAATATAAATGGAGCTTAGTGTCTGTATCAAAAAAGGGAGGATACGGAAATCGGCCACACAGTGGAAAATAGTGTGAACGAAATACGTTGAGAATTTTAATCTGCTGGAAATATGTTGCTCTAGTTGGATGAATGCGTTGAGGTTAAAAGAAAAGAAAATAAGCGCGGAGAGATTTTTGGTTGACCAAATGTTAAAGGATATGCTTATTCTGAGAACCACTGCAATAAAATAAGGAAGGCAAGATGAAATAAGGACGGATGTTTTAGATTAGTAGTGCGTTATTTTAGTGCTCTATAATAATTAGAAATAAAAACTAACCGAAATTTACTGAAAAAGGTTACTGAAAAATAACGGGCAATTACTTTAAAAGAATATGTACGCTGGTTCATTCAAAAAATGACAGCAAACGGAATATCGGGCCGATTAGAAAAACAATTGTAAATAATCATAAATTAAGGAAACAAAAGATGTACAAAAATAAGATGCATTGAAAACAGCACTATCCATTTTTATATGCACTATGGGTTCCATAGCTCTTTCGCAAGCCCAACTCACTTAAGTGCAAATAAATTTTGAAAACTTAAAGATTTGTCAAGGCCTCCATCACAATGATTAGAGCTTCTAATCCCTCTAGAAAATGAATTTGAACACAACGGTACAGTCTGTATCAAAAGGCTGAAAATATTAAAACAACAATTACTGTTATGTTTTGACTTATAATTAATAAATTGTTAATATATCCACAAACGAAGCTTGCACTGCTGTCTATACAGGCTCGCTCGATGCAGAGTGCAATACTATATGCGGGAGATGAAAAACTAAGCAACGCACTGTAATTAGAAGAATACAAAATGCTTTTACCGCCCCCACGGAGAAAATAATCACACCATTAAATAGCGCTACCAAAATTGAATAAAAGCGTGAGAAAGTTGAGAATATACGCCCTGAACCCAAGGTTTTAAGCACTAGTTTAACCGAAAGTTCATTTCAGTGGTTTTGGTTTTTCCCTTCTCCTGATGAATCCGTAAACAATAATACAATTTTTCCTCAGAATCCGACGCGGCACACATAGACGATTAGTCAGAGTCATCAAAATGTTGACCTCTACCAATATATCAATCAAATTTGACAGTTGCGTCGGGTTTTCATCATTATGCCATGCCCAAAACATTCGTATCCGGCAATGGACGAGATTTCACCTCTGAGAAATTCGCCACCATATCTCACTCCAAGGGTGTGATTCAAATGTTAACAGCACACTTCCATCCTATTCGTTGCCTTGCTCAAGCGGGCACTGATCAAAGCGCAGGGGACGGTCCTACGGGCTGACCTTCCTCATGGTGTATCGAATCACTGTTTATCCCTTGTGTAATGGTACCTCACTGTCCGAAGCGCTATTAGGCAGACAAATCAGATCTGTCTGGGATATAATTATTCCGAAAAAAGAAAGTTAGTAGACCTGAAACGTACAGAACTGTAACGCAACCAGCAGTGTTGGAGTGTGTGGAATCTAAATTTCGGTGTTCCGGTATAAGCAAGAGGTTTCTATCAATCCACAATTAGACGGGATATTAGTGTAGTTACCAAACGAATTGGTATATTCACTTAACTAACAGACGTTAATGGCGAAAAGTGCACCGCCACATGAAACAGCGCATACTCCGCTCTAGCAGTAATAGCTGATTAGCTCACCGCGGTCCCAAACATGATATACAGATATTACTGGAGGAATTGTCGTTGATAATGCAAGAGTCGCAAATTCAGATCGAGTGGAATATGAAAGTTGGGAGTCCGTTTTGGATTTGGATACAATATGCAGACTTCCATTACTGAATCGACGAACACCGGCTTGATTCATATAGACTCAAGGGCTGGAGGCTCCTGGCTGACATGTCAACAGAATTTCTCCAGAGTGAATCGTATAATTAAGTCATTATGAGACGTATGCTTGAATCTTTACTCTAGATCTCATTGGCTCAATACTACCAGGTCCCATCCCCATCCAGGAAGTTATCCACCTACATGGAGTAGTTCAGGTCATATTACCTTGTTCTTTCCAGAGGTATCTCGTCGTTATTCGCCCTTAGTAAACGAGAGCGGTCTCACGAACCCATTCTCTCATGAATACAACCATTATACACAGTTATATCGGGATTCGTAATTTCCGAACATCTTTACATCGATGTGCGCGCGTATAGCTGCGTTGATCCGACTGTTGCGTCAACATTATTTCTCACTTGATGTATCATTCCAGCCGCATGCGAGGAACCTATTGCTTGGTTAACTACACTTTTGTCTGGCACAGCTACGGGGTAAGATACCTATCCCAGCAAATAACACCACCCCGTCTTTCATCGAATCTACCATGTTGCAATCTATAATATTACCGTGAAACCATCAAACCATCGTGCGATCATTCACAATGATGCTTTGACTCCCATGCCGGAATAACGCTAAGAAGTACTTTTATGATGTGAACCATGTGACATTAATTTTAGCGTTCGCAGCACTAGACCTGCTGATACTAAACCCCGACGATTTCTATTGGATTGTGACATTATCTCAGCGATCACGCCAAATATCGTGCCTCAGGTTAATGACTTGCGTGGCACATGTGCCCAAGTTCCAAACATTGTAAAATTTTCCATGCAAAATGCTGCATACTGGAACCCAGCAAGGCGAGATAGCTTACAGATTGTATGCTTCTGTATGGAAAGCAATTTTAGCTTAAAAGTTCCTTGAACTAATGAACGATATTGCGGAAACCGCTTGCACGGTATCATAAGAATGGTGTAAATTATTAAAGACTGCAAAACCAGAACTCCTAAGAGAGGGACTCCCTATCCGTAAATAAGGCTATCGGTAACGCCGTTAGTATACCGAGGCACATAGACAAAAGATTTCCCCCATCTTAAAAACGTCAAGCTACCTACGATTATTAATTCGTTACAGTTAGATGGCAGTAATTAATCGCAAGACTTGTCCAATCTCCTTAATAATTGCAAAGAAAAAGATCAAGCGGTTAAGAATAAAATTTGGTTCATGGTTCCATAAAAGAAGGCAAGTAATTTGAAAGTATAATTCAAAGCGAACTTAGGAGAAGGCCTTAAAATATAGGAAACTAAAAAATACAACTTTGTCTTATTAAAGCTAACATGTGTGACTTCCTTTTATATAATAAGGGGAACTTGACTCACAGCACTTTACATGTGAGAAGATAATGAGACACAAAATTGGTGTCTACTCTACGGTTCATGTTTGCCCTAAAATCCATTTTACGACAAGTAGGAGTTTGCAGTTAGACGACCTTAGCTATTTGAAATTGATAATTAACTTAATTGATATTGAAGTTAAGCCTGTACTTGTATTAAAGGTCACGAGGTACCGCGACAAAAGGCACTGGAGGAAGCCGGAACAGTTACGTAAATTTGAACTATTACCGAGGTAGTAGAATCATTCCTTCTGTCCGTAGATTGATTCAGAAATGATCACGGCGTTATCGAATCTTTACAAAAATACCATGGGGAGTGAATTACAAAAGTAACCACTGCATAAAAGGCTGCGGAAACTAAACATCTAAGCCAGAAACATGCTTGCACTTGAAACTGCAGCATGTGATGAGCGTGAAATAACAACAAATTCTAGAGAACGGTGATATTATTTTGGTAAAATGCTCCCATCGACTAAGGTGCTTGTGATGTTGGTGTCCCAAATACGCACCTCAAGCTACTACAAAGGATGTGGAGTAAGAGTATTTCTAGCAATTATAAAGTCAAAAGCAAATGATAACATGTTTGTTGTAAAGTTGGTGTATTTTTAAAAGCAGTGTCCCGTATTCATCCTATCTGGTCTGATATGTGTCTAATGGTATGTTACTTAGTATGTGTGGGATCACTGTAATTAGAACTGGGTTTAATGTTATGAAATTTACACCAATAAAAACACATGATAAATGCGCTGGCAATTTTCACACGTTGGGTGCGTACAACGGCTTAATATATATCACGAACGAGTTATTTGTTGAGAATAACATGCTGTCTATTTTATGAATACTTATGAAGTTAACTATTCTTGAGTAAAATTACTCGGCAATAGCGCTCTAGCATAATTAACGGTGCTAAATTTATGAACTCCATATGTTTTAGTCAAGCAAACATTCGTTTAAGGAGCAAACTATAAAAAAGGTTTACCAATAAACTTTGTGCCAAAGACTCTTCTAAATTCTCCATTGTTTAGGTTAACTTAGTACTGGTACATTCAACAGCAAATTGCTAAGCTATACTTTGATAGCGCATTGGCATCGGAGAACCAATGGAACATAGATACACAACCCGTTTCAACAAGTAATGTTCGGTAAATTAATGTAGAAACTTGTTATGTTTATCATTTCGGTAGCCTGATAATAAAGTATATTTTTTTCTGATGCGCCTTTATACTCTGGGTACAGAGAATGATAATTGAAATGTATGTTTATCTCCGCTTAGATGTGGCTTATAATTGGCATCACAATTAACATGCTATATAATTAATGTAAAATGCAATTCCCGGATTTAGATAGGAACAGCCAACTTTAGGTAAATGAAATAAGAAAAGTGAATATAATCTCCAGGATAATCGGCCGGCAAGACATTTGTACCTATTTCGCACTCCAATATGACAGCATATTGCTCAACGCTGTATTAAGACCGGATAATTTTCGGTTGTTAAAATGTGAATATACAAAACCTTATGTCCTTTTTAAAGTACTCAAACTGGAAATATTTCTTCTTAACCCATTAATCAATGTAATGTTTGCCAAGGTTTCAAGCTTCTTGCCAAACACGCCGCGAAATTGAAATCATCTCTTAATTCATTTTAATTATGCCTCATTATCTCATCACTTGCTGGTATAGTGGTTTGCGCATTTTGAATGCAGAAACGAAGTTGTCTCCCTAACTGCCACGATTATAAGTTGAATGTCTGATTCTACCCAATTACATATTGATGTTGCATGTGTAACCCTGTATCCGCTTAGAAATATGGTTATTTGAAATTCCCGCGACGTGTTTATAAACATTTCGCAAACGCTTGCTATTCCTCTTTAGTCTACTTTAGCCAAAATAATAATTAGCAAAAGCTGGTGTCATGTCATGCTATCTTTTTCTGACTAGCGATGAAGTCAACATACATAAACAACAATAACAGTATGATTGTGTAAGAAAGATGTGCAAACTTTTTCGACGAATGGCTACGTTCATTTCAGTTGGACGAATGCATCCTGCACACAAGGTGCATCAAACAGATGCTCAAGCTACTGTGCTCAGCCAGTCCCTAGCCTATGCGCTAGCAATTGTTTTTACCTGGAAACGGTTGTATACGAAGTTATCGATATACTTAGTAGAACAAGCTTTGTAATCTTCACTCTTTAAATTAACTTCCCAATGAAACAGCAGGTAAAACTTTGTTAATCGGTAATTTAGTGGCATATCATAATCGATGAGTAAATTAGAATGAGCTATTGGTTCCATTTCAACATTTGTATTGCTTTGGCAAAAGGTTTACTAAATTAAGTGCGTTTACACATGTAATGGTTTGTCAGTAACTTGCATTGTGTCCAATCATTCTTATTACACTATATGCTGAAATTGTGCTTGAAAAACATGCATTTCTCTATTATTTTTTGTCGAAAGCGGTAATGATATTAAAGTGCTTTTAAATTAATGAATAATGGAACTCCCGTATTCAAGCATGGGCAGCAAAAATATTGCAGATAAATAATATGGGTGAATAATGTATGCTGGAAAATCGACCGGACAATAATAATTTCAGTTGTCTAACTTCAAATTTCCGTAACATTCCAATAAGCGCTATAGAATACAGTAAATTAATCAATTATACCTATACTATATATGTCGCCCATTTTTATGATTTATCAGTTAGATAAACTTAGGTAAAGCTTTCTACCGCTTTTGAGGCAGGCAGTGAATTAAATACCACTTGTCAATTCATGTTAATCATCTCAATTGTTATGTCAGCTACTGGTACAGATCACGTATTTGGCAAGCATGCACAAACAAATTAACTTCTGCACACCTAGGATGATAAATGGAATGTATGGTTTTACCAACTTTCATAAATACGTTGTATGTATGCCCCTGTATGATCATGGGTATATTGACTCTCTGAAAACCCCGCAAGGAGTTACTAAACATATCCTGAAATCTAGCTGTTCCTCTTTTGTTTAGTTCTGTTAAAATAAATCAATTAAACAAAACTAGAGTCACGGCACGCCACTTTTATCTGACGATCGACTAGTTTTACCTACTACAAACCATGACACTATGATTGCCTTCGAAAGTGGCAATAAATCTCCTTCGACGATTTAGCCACACATTTCAGTGGAGAATGGAATCTGCACTTGAGGTGTACATAACCTTTACATCGCAGCTGACATCCTTGGCCTAATAATAGCACATCAAATCAGGATAATTGTGACAGGGCAACGTTCCACCATGAATCTACCTCCTTCACAGGCGGTGCAAAGAATGTTGTTTTGTGTTCAAGAGAGCTGGAAAACGAGGTGAAATATCATACAAATGTGCAAGTTGGCATTGAAATTTTCCGATGCAGGAGGTTTACACTGTTTTGCTGCCTTAACTTTTAGCTATTTTATTCCATTTAAGAGCGGTGTTGGTTTTTGGGTATATTTGTAGTGAACGCAAGTGGAATAACTATACATGGTGCACGATAAATAAAATTTGACTATTAAAAATGGCTTCACATTTTGTCTCGAATTGTCAAATCAAAACTCGACAATGAGACGAATACACCTGTTGATCGAATACCACATATTTCGCAGAAACAAAGCCTACTCTGCGCTTTATCTCGCAACAGTATAACTACTTTATTGATCGTGGGGTGACACAGGTTGTATACTGAATCAGTTAAACTACTATTGATTTGCTTCACAAAGATATGAAGATATGCACTACCAAATAAAATCCCGAAACCAAATACTATTTTCGTTAGCTATTTAAGCTATAATCTTTTCGATGTTTGTTTGCCTATATTTAATAAAAAATGAAGAACTGAAGTTAGGCGCAGTTCTTTCAAATATACATACCCGATACTGCTCATTAAGAAGTAAAGTTGCCAGGTAAAACAATACGTTTCAGCACATTCCATGATAATTTGAGATATAAAGACAAAAGGTTGGCTTCTTAACTAACAGCATCTGACAGCATCTAACATTGTGCAACGTTGCGTATAGGTTGATCTTAACAGCAATCAAGCGTCCATCTCCTCAATGGGCGTTGACGCAATCCAGAAGAGTTTATATTACAGCCTTGCCTGATAGGGCAACAAAAAACCTTGCTATTGGATTAGGCATATGCGTCTTAATCAATGAACAAATGATAATAAATCATACACTTTGAGTTACATGATCAGTGAGTTATCATTTGTGTTATATTTAACAGGTCTTAGAAAGTTTACGTTATATGTAAGCTGCTTTTCTAAATCAAACACTACAAATTCAGAAGTAAGCATTTTATAAATGTTAGCCACTAGGTCAGATCGAGCATCAAATTTTATTAGGGTACAAGGATTAGTTAAATAAGAAGCCCGTGTTTAGGCAAGTCATAAAACTTTAGATGGAACCACATGTGCAAAAAATACGTTTTATAACTGAAATTTCCGAGGTGATCACGGATAAATACAAAAATTGTAACTTTTATAACCTAAGCCTAATGAAAAACAAACCACAGACTTGCGTTAAACCATATTTTCATGGATATAATATTAAGCATGATTTGAAGTGCCGGTTGCATCTTTTTTTCCATTAGTACAGAGAAAAATATAGTATTTTGTTGTGTATACAAGATGTCATGGTACCACGGAGTTTGTTATTAGGTGCCTGATCTAAAATGTTTCTGAGGTCGAGAATTGCAAAATCCTTGAAGGGTTTTGTCCCTCCTTGTTTTGACACGATTTGGTGGTCCTGAATTTATCTTTTGCGTAAACCACACTGCGCCAAGCAAATAAAATACTTAGACATTAGATAATCCAACACACATTCCTGTATACATATTCCGCTATATTTCCGCATATGTTTGTTACATAAGTTTTCGATCATGTTTTGCATTAAGTTATTTTTAAGTAAGACGAGACGCTGCTTTTCACCTTTGCGGAATGAATATGTTTTGCAGAAAATATGGATATTAGGGCCGTTGTAAAGTAGTCTGACTTTGTCAGCGTTATCAGTGTGCAGTATAAAATACATTCTTACATGTCGGATCCTAAGAAACGAATCGTTTCTGGAGCTCCTAAATCCAGCAGCGTGTTCATCGCTAATAATGTTTGTAACACAAATATATTTGACATAGCAATGTAAGCAAAACTAGCGATCAAACCGTGGAAAATTGTGTTTCAATTGTTGTGGGGCATAATATTTTCCGTCATGTGTGCTGGTTAATTTCGGTAGTTCAGACATGGGTTTACTCCATAGTATGCTCATATTCAACAAGCCTGATGTACTCCTTGTCGAAACAATGTAGGTTTTTAATCGACTGTGTTGATATTAGGGGTACAATTCATATATGTAACGTTTTACTCCGGTTGTAGAAGAGAGGAAAGCGTCAATAGGTGATCCATTTGGTAATGACTAGTCAATCTGATTTGCGGCTCGAGTGAAGCCTTTAAATACCGTCTTCTATTAGTTGAAGTCTGGTTACAGTGGATGAGAACACGACAGTTGTAGCTTAAACAAGCTGCGAAAATTGAGTGGTTAATCGGTGCATAGAGCTCTGAGACAGGAATGTCATGCACATTTGCTCACAGTTGGTCAATAGCAGGTTCAAACACGATGAGGTAGAGTGCCAAGTTAAGTGTTTTCATTGTTCTTGGGCCCCTGTTTCAGTTATCATATCCGCGAAATTATTGATTGAAAAATAGCCGGGGACATGTCCAAACTTACACCCCCTGTAGTTGAGGTAAGTTTGTTACCCTTATCTACAAACTCAAGACGAAATATGCGCTGGCGATTAGGCGGCCAACATCTAACCGAAAGCTTAATAAAATGACTTAGACGAAACCCACGAGAGACTCGAAACACCCGAAGTTAATCAAACAAAAGTTCTGCTCACAAAGGATATCATCGATTCTGTAGGTACTTAAGAGGAACAAACACAAGAAAGACCATTCGTATACCAGTATTCCATCTTGGTCATCTGATGATCTATCAAAGCGAAATTACGAATAATCACAGAATTCTTCTGTTTGTTAGCATTTAAGTGTGCATCGACAAGGCACTGAGAGGGCGTAGCTCGTCATTATTGTTCAGCAGAATAAAATCTTTTACAAAAGCTACATGCCATATCCTCAAATAAACATTTCAAGCTTGCTAAAATATTGCAGCTCATAAGTAATCCAATTATTTCCTTAATTGCCTTGTTAATTTGTAATACAAGAACACTTTCCAGCGTACATTCCTCTGCTATGTATATCATCCCGTTATGTATATAAAGGCATTTATCACCCAATTTATTGAAATGAAGTATAAGGTTTCGAGTTTAACGTATCTATTGCTTTTGTCCTTCGAACGTCTACTGAAGCTAGTCTTGCAATTTTAGAGATAACGGCAGTAAGATCAGTAAAATATAGGTTGACTCCTTGTTGAAATTCACAAAGCAGAATTCAACAGCTATTTGACGCATGCAAAGTTAAACAAGATTTCGCGAAGCATGCACCATTTCTTTATTTCTGAATAGTAATAGCTACGGATCGATCGTATTAGCGTCGAGAGTTATTATTTCATATTATTTCTAGCTGTTTTCAGAGACTCTCATTATTGCATCAACGTAGGCATAGATATAAGGTGAAAGCAGTCTTTGGTCGAATTGTGTGCTATTGCGGGATTTTCATGTTGACTGAATAGTATGCGTTTGCGTAAAATTTAGACGTCGAGTACATGCGTATAAAAAAGGAATTTTTGAAGATGCCAAGTAATTATTTGTTACACATTTGGTTAACTTCGTGATAGCACACGGTTTCAAAGTCTAGTGATTTGCTTTGCCTTTCGTAGCTAATATAGAGCATTATTTCAGTTGGTACCAAAATCACAGTTTGTACAAGAGATGTCAGTTCCAGGTAGCGATTTCCTCTACTTAATTATTATTTGTTGCCACAAACTCGACGCACTGAAATACGTTGATTAAAATTTCGCAGTTCACCACCTGCTTCCTTTGTTGGTAGAGTTAAAAATGCATGGGTTACCACGCACTTTAAATGTTTTTAGAATTATGGTTGTCATTAATTTTATTTGATTTAAGCATGCGATATACCTGGTGGGTTTCATTAAGATATGTGTTTATCTAAGTATTAAAGATTAACGTTTAAAGCAATTGACAATTGTTCGAGATTTTAATGTCCGTTAGGCAAGTGATTTCTAAAAATATAATGCAGAAATTCAAGTCAAACAACACAGTTGATAAAGCATTTCCAGGTTTGACTTATATACTTTCACATAGTTCATATAACATCGAATAATTGCAGTTACCTGAGTTGTACCGTGCATGTTCAAGCACCTTAGAAAATCATTGACAACTAACCATCCTCCCTCTGTAGAAGGCGTTCTATGGCTGGCCATCTTGACAAGCAAATCCGGAACAGGATGCCCCAAATATATATATATATATATGCATATATATATTTATATACCAGGATGCGAGATACGCCTGCGCAGGTATGATTGTGTGGATACAAACACGGATTATGGGTGCTAGTACTAGTGTTACGAAATTAACTGCAATAACTGGATCTGTGTTATGTATATACCAATAGAGGTGGGTATGAATTTACGTAGCTGAGTTAAATGACTTTGATAAAGTGACGTTGCGTTTGGCATTGTCTACCTTGAGGTCATTGGCTGAAAAATGATTCAAAGTAAATGTTCTGCATATGGAGCTGACATCCATAGTGTAAGGAACGTCATTATATGATAGAGGAGCTACATATTTATTTAGTGTTTGGCACATTTTCAAATTTGCAAGATTGCTAGGCAGAAAAATGTGGCTTTTATACGGGGAACAGTTCCTAGGCGTAAGCCGACCTCTTCCTGGAACTGCTCTTAAAAATTTTGCCGGAACGGGATTAACCCCAACCAATCAACTACTAAAGTGTGAGCACTTATTTTACTTAATATTTTTGCTGCTTTTTAAATTTGTTTTTCTTTTACTCTCCAGGAGAGTAAACAACGGAAATACTGTGTATGATTTTGTCGGCTCTCCTTGTCGAAGTTGTGATGCTGATTGGCTCTCTAGGCAATGCTGTCTAGGCGGCACAACAGACATTATATATGGCAGGTCAAAATGATACATCATTTTACCAAGCTGACATTATATTAATGAATGGTGTACAGAAACATGTGCTGCTGATTGGCCACGTTGCACAAAATGCAACGTACTTTATGCAGCCTAGAAACCTGGTGATACGTGATTCGGAATGCAAGCGTTTTTCTTTAATTCTGCGTTACTCTGAGTACGAATTGTGCAGGGATTTATAAGTATGCTGCAATGAGATGGTCTATGTAAATTGCTACATATGCATCAAAAGTTGTGACACATTTGTAGTTAAACTAAACCTAGCTCCTGCAAATCATACACGGTTAATTTGGACATCATATTTGGCAACATATTTAACACCTTACAATAAAGTGTATAGAGTATTACATTACAATATGCCACCTTGTAAAAAACAAAACACTTACTGGTATCTCAAACGTTGCACTCTTTTCTGCAATCCAAACCGCAAATCACCAAATCACGGAGCTAGTGTAATCATAGTAGTCATCATAGTAGTAATCATAGTAGTTGTGACAGACGTGCACAACTTACACGAAGGCGTGGATTTTGCTAGTCAACTGCGGTGCGTTCCCTCTGTTCCTCACTGATTCGTCCAATTTTCTGGTTTCACTTTCTCACTATTAACAGTTAGCAACCACGCTCGGAGCCATTTTTTATTTTCGTTATCGTGAAACTTACGTTTGGTTT
>OX104066.1:28262454-28281498 GCA_944474145.2 Dicrocoelium dendriticum | reverse complement strand
CATTGCAGCGCACCGTTTATCGCAAAACAACCTGGAGTAGGCAGTACCTTCACTTGTATAGTTTCGCCACGTTTGCATAAAAGCGACCTAGTGAAAACGCTGTTCTACTGGGCCAGATGAATTTGTAGACCGGTAACGCTGGAAACTGAAGATAACTTTCTGCATGGGACATTGGTTTCGAATCGTTATCTAGATAAGTTCATGCAAGTGTACAGCAGTCTCCTCAAAAAGAAACTGCCGGTGCTGACGACAGAGAAAAATAACAGTTTATCCCTTTCGACCCTTCAAGGGAGACCATGTGGCAAGTGACATCGGACACAAGCTCAGGTCCGCCCTAACGCGTACGTACACGACTGCCCAGTTGCGCTTCTCGCACACTACTCGGAAACTTGCTCTTCGTGACCGTTAGAGCCACTCTTCTGCTAGTTTGCCCCTTATATGGTTTATCAGTTTAATTGCAGTTGCACTGACGTTTACATAGGCAGGACTAACCGGCGGTTAGCTCAGCGGATGGCTGGACACTTGCCACAGGAGTTGAAACAAATTATGACGCAACGAACTGGAACGCTATCCCCAGAATGAACCGGATTTCGTCAACATATATCACCAAGCGCCTCGTGATATCTGGGAACAATATGGACCCAAAGACCGTTCAAATTGATATTACGTAACCGGAACCTGTTAATCTTGGCAATCAGCGAAGCGTTGCAAATTAAGGTCTATCAAACTGTGCTATGTGCACAGAAATGTCTGAGGCAATCAGTTATGTTACATTGGTCTTGATTTTGACGTTTTGATTGGCGTGCCAAGTTTTTCCATATATATTTGTGTGTGTTTCCGCTTGTGTTGTGTATGCGACTGAGGAGAACTATCGGAATGTTGACATATCTTAATCTATGTCTTCTTTCTGCTTTGATCATTTGGCTCAAATCAATCAAATAGTTTACCTTATAATTTGGCCTATTTTTGATCACGAATTTCCGTCATTTAAGCGCAAGTTATTTTTAGTGACCAACTGCATTATTTTCTTCCGGGTGACTCCATCATCAGTAATAGCTTTAGAATTTAACCGACGGTTAGATACAAACCTCAGCTTCTTGGTTGCATTACATAATATAAGACGTTACAGACTATGAACGCTAATTAGAAATAACAAATGCCGTAACAGGTATTCACTGGATTGGGAAATTTTGCTTGCGAATGATAAGGGTTTAGGGCTTTAGGAGGCTCAAAAATGGCTCCTGCCAGCTCCTCCTGCTTTGCTTGGTCATCATCTCGAGATGCTGATTATGCGAGTGGTTTATTGCCGAGTCGTTCGAATACTACGTATTGTTTCCTATATCACCGGTGCGTTCGTTTAAACGGCAGATTCACAGACAGCTCTTCAAATTTGGCAGAATCCTTAGTCCGTGACCGGCATTCAGGATAAGGCATCCAATTCACATTATTATCAAAAGCGGTGTTATTATTCTTATTATTAATCTTGATCTTTATCATGCCAACTATTTATCTGCCCCTCAAGTCCTTGGAGTTATTGCAGCCAGATCAATGATCTGTGGTCAGTACGCACGATCAAATAGCGGCTGAGTAGACAGTGCCGTAATTGGTTCGTGAAACAAAGCAATGACAGCTTTACCCTGTAAAGTTCAAAAGGAAATTTGTATCCCTAATCTGGATTGCTTACATGAGGACACGGCATCTCTATTCCATAATTATTCTGCTAATTTTACATTTCTTTACTCTGTGTCCTACAATCTGTTACCATATCATATATAATTATTTATTTCCCTCACGGTCAGTGAAATCCTTGACGTTTCAAGGTCATTAATTTTATTATGTCACTGTGACAATGCCCAAATACTTGCACAATGCGGCACAGATTACAACTTCTGCGCTCTTGCACTGCGATTGCAAAACCTAATCGTTAGTCATGTACTCTATTTAATATACCTTATAGAACCACGGTTACAAGATAATTCGTTTCATTCTTTTTCCTAGACCGTGCGTTAAGTCTAGGTTTGTTTGTTCGTAGTTTCTGGTTTAGTTTTATTACGACGTACTTAGTTTAGGCTTTGTATCATTGGTACAAACTTTCGTAAAGTTTTATAGTTGAACTTGCTTGGCGACGTATCTCAACTGGCATAGGCGACATGAGTTATGCTTCATTATGCCATAAGCTAAGAGAGTGCAGTTCAAACGTCGCTGGCATTTGTGGAGGAAATGTAGAGGAGCTCGAATTAACTTTGTCAGGAAACAACAAAATCGGCGCCCCAAACAGCTTAGTTCGAAGGATTTCGAATATTCTTGTTGCACTCTCCAACAAATTCAATTAATCCAAAGTTCATATTTCACTAAAATGGTTCACGACGGTTTCGAATTGCAAACAAACCGCCGATATTAAGAGGCAAGACCGAAAAAACTGCGCAAAGCAGAATTTATCGGGACGCTTTAAGCGGACCCGCTTGATCTTCGCCGGTTCATAGCTCACTGCTTTCCCTGACATGTGAATTATATAGGCCAATTAGTTTCTTTATAATTGTCTCTTGAAAGATTTAAGTTTTAACCTCGGCTGTGATAGAGGATCAAGTAAGGCAACAAGGTAGGGATTGTATTCTTTCGTAGTTCTGCCCTACACACCTATTTAGTCCAAATAAACTAGACAGCTCCGTTGTCAAATATGCTAAACCTGCCTGAATCAAACGTTGGGAATTTTGGGCGCATTTCTTAAACCTAATGGTATGTTGCGGGAATCGTATAAGCCGGATAATATGGGCCATTCTGGCCCTGCCAATTATACGAAGCCAAATCTAAGTTGGCAAAAGTAAATGAATATTTCAGCGTTCATTTTCTCATACATTCTGGGCAACGCATTAGGGTTTTTGGAGAAAATAAATTTTCGATAATAACTTGGGGCGACGCCCAGGCAGTTCATAAACCCAAATAACTAGCTTTGTAGCATATATACAATATTGCGTTTTAATTATACAGGGACTGTAGGGGCACAAGAATAGTATGTTGTCCACCGGCAGGGCATTGCCTGCATTTATGCAGTGTAGAATTCGTACTATCCTATTTCTTCCTCTGGCAGAGAAAAGGAGTTTTGATTGTTGGTTATAATCGTTTTCTAATGACCGCCGATAAATGCCAGTATTTCTGCAGAAATCGTTCAAAAAGATAATTGCACATGAGTCTCATCTACCACAAAAGACATAATTGGACTGTTGGTAGAGAAGGATAGTAGCATCTGATTGTTGGATTTGCAAGGTTTTTCTAAACAAAATACTTTTATCCCAGAAATGGATAAAAAGATCCATACCTAACCCAACATTCAAGTAAAGATCACAGGAAGGAAAAGGGATTGGCTGCTAAAATCTATCGTAGCTGTTTTGTACAGGTTGCCCATCAAATTAGTTTACTAGCCGTCTTGATGGCGACCACCACGTTCAAAGAAATGTCAAAGGTTTTGCGTAAGTTGGTGCGATACGCTTCCGAAATCGAGAGTACGCATCTACAGCAGTTCCCAGCATGCTGACACCATTAGTTCACATAAGATAAAATGAAGGGAACAACTACACATTGGGATCCGGAAACAACTATACACTAAACGAATAACTTTGTAACCTCAAATGTGTTTCCAATATCCCTGAACTTCCGTCATAAGGTTATTTTGTTGTGAGTTTTGCTTCGAATAGACTGATGTTGGATGGTGATAACCAGATTGATTTCTTCACCGCAATTTAATGAAATAATTGTAGCCGGATCCTCTTGCGCAGGTTAAACTTTCGAATTATGAGACTCGTCAAATTTCGTGGTGAGTGAGACAAGAACTCACACTTACTAGACGTTACATGTATTCCCCTGTCAAATGCTCCGCAAAACGGTGCCATAGTTTCAATTGAATTTCTTTCTCGAACACGCTAAGCGGGTAGCTATAATCCCAAAAGGAAGCTTACAGATGCTTGTTTGATTTCAGTTAAAGAGAGCTATATTACTGGTGCAATTGTTGGAAGTCCGTGAGGAGCTCAGCCTTAGGGTAATCTCTTCAAAGAGAGCTGCTTAAACCTCTATTTTAATGGTTTGATTTATAGTTAAAATGTCGGATGCATTCACGTAATTCATCCGAGCGAAATGCTTCCTTTCATTACCTCTGCAAACGTTAGAAAATAGGCATAACTTGCTTCCTTCTCTGAGGTAGTACATAGATAGTGAACTATTTTCCCTAGCCGGTATCGCGGGAGAATTCGGAATGACCGTAGGTTAAAATCCAGTTTCCTTTATACGCTAGAGAGTAAGAATAGTTCACTGCTGCACCTGAGCCGCTTCCGTAGCTTCAGCAGCACTGCAAAACAATTTTCCAATTTTACGGCATAATCATTAATTATAGGATTTTTGCAGGATTGTCAAATATAAAATAATAGTCAGGTTCGCGATTCCAGCTCCTTTGTAACATACAAGTTAAGCACATTGCAATAGACCTAAAGTGGAAAGCAAAGAGAAGTTAGGGGCCCGAAATTCATGCACAAACCACATAGTAAGAACTTATGCTCCTCGACAACTTATCGATTTCCTGCTGAAAACCGACTCCAATGATTAGCGGAGAATGCAAAAGCAACCAGGTGTAGGCTTAGTATAGTAATGCAGAACATTGGGCAGTAAACCGGGGATATTTGAATGATTAAATCCACCTCAGTTTGGTGCTACAAAATAGGTAGCTCTAGAGTGATCTAAGTAATTTGCAAGATTATCTAGCAAAGCTGTGCAAATCTCTTATTAATATGGACACATGGCAAATGACTGTGGTGCGTAGTATTAACAGAGGGACAATGCCCTTTTGAAGACGATTTCTAGCTATAAATAAAAACACGGAATTCCTTAAGAAATGTCTTAATACAAGATGCAGCAAATAGGAGCATGAGGAAAAATTAATCTAAAATGCAAACAGCAGACTGCTTTACATCGTTACCTTAACCACTGGAACAGGATTTTCGAAATACTTTTCTTCACACCCAAACACATCAAATAACCTCAACTTATACTGGTTGCTAAGATCTAAGTAGCAAGTAATACATATTTGTCTGGTCCGTTTTATTCCTGGGGAAGCTAACCTGCTAAACATTTTGCCAAAACGCAATGGAATTAATGAAAATAATTGCCCCCAGTGTTGCTTTCGGTAAGTTTCACAAAACCGCTGTTCGCTAAAAGGCGTTTGCATCTTATCCGAAAGGTAATAGACTGAGGTTAAAAAAATTCATCACAACACTAGGTAGATTTATGTTTTCTTATTTTTGATGTTCGCTCGATAAAGAAATAAAATGTACTTTTCGGTTTCTTCACTTATCTGCCAGTTGTATGTTGCAACATAGTGTAGGTTTTCGAGCACTTTCGTACAAATAAATCTGAATTGCTTACTTCTATAAACTCTGGAGTCTCCATCTAACTCTAAATAAATTTACATTTGCTTTTATCCAATGCTAAAGTAATGCGGTTTTCATAAGTAGCAGGAATGTACGCAAGCGTTTTATTAGGAATAATGCTGGATCTTTGATCTCACTGATCCCCTAAACATTCCGAACAGTGGTTTTATTTCCTGCCACTTTTTCATGTGCCTACTCTATATTGACTTATATATTAACCCTTATCATCCCCCTAATCTTTACCAAATGTTTCACGCGCATTCTGGTGCAATTGCTTCCACAACATCTGTGAATCTTGCAGAGTTTAAATAATCATAATAATTATCAGACTGATATAAGGAATGTAACCATCTGTTTACTCAGTCAGTCTTCATTACCAGCGAACTATCGCAGCGAGCATCTAGTGTCTTCTGCAAAAAACGCACATTAGGTGGCATATACTTCTGATAGGAAATCATGGAATATTTGATAAGCGTCTTTTTACTAACTTGATTAATTTTAGGGAGCATGCGCTTTATCCATGTTTTACGAATGCTGGTCTCTCTAATCTAGAAATGCCCGCGGTTAGACATCAAACTTTAAATATTATGAAAAAACAGCGACTTTTACAGTACGGGATCACTTACCCAAAACCTGCGTGCTTCTTCATCAATCTTAGTCGCAGCCTCGTTTTGGGTTTCCCAGCTAGCGCGATTTGTTGACTTGCAAAAGTGTCATCTATTTTTTCTTTAGAGAAAGTTGTTTTTAGCTATTTGAAACGACAACGAACATGACCATTAGTTTGATATTTACAAATTATTAGTATGATATGACCTTTTGCTGCTGCGCCAAATGGCTCCATAGCAAAATTTGTGGGAGAGTGGCGCAAACATCTAGCAGCCATGTTTTGGATTCTGGCTTTAGTTACGAAGCTGAATTAATTCATTCTCAATTAATTCTAAATCATTGGTGTCAAAAGTAAAGGTAATTAAACTTATGCTCGGTGTGCTCCGCGTTTTGTAACAATGGCGAAAGTTGCTTCAACCTATCACGTAATTATAAACAGTTGCGTCCGAAATAGTGGTACATAAAAAACGATTATTAAAATTAGACATACGTGGTTAATATTTGCTAAAACTGCGAAATTACTTGAAATCCGCAAAATGTGATAACGGCGTTATCACAACTAAACAAACAGGTGCATGGTGACCATTTGCAAAAGAATTAATTTGTCATTCTCCAATAAGTGTAGAAATATTTGAGCTTTCGTTCAAAGAATTATGTTTTGTTACGCAGTGGCAACCACTAAAACATTTATTTTAATTATATTATTTGCTGAATGTTTCGTAAAATCATAGATTATCCTTTGCGTAATATTGGCATTTAATTCATGGTATAAGTAATAACAGTTAATTTACTGAAGATCATTAAACGTAAGCTTGTGGAGTAGTAACACTACATTTACATATATGCTTAAAAACAAAATGTGCCTCCCATAATTTAGCCTACTAAAATCCTGCCAATATTTCAGTATTTCGCTCCTGTGATTGCGTTAAAAACAATGAAACCAAACCGAGAAATACGGGAAATAATGGGTTCACATATAGGGTAACATAAACCCGACACTCACGAAATAGTAATGCCTACGCAACTTATCGCGCCATACGCGTGCAGTTTTCCAACATTACTATAGCCTTTATGGTAAACTATTATGGTCAATTTAATAAATAACACATCATCTCGTTGAATATCCTCAGCATTACTGACGTTTTAGTTTCATCTTTAGTTCAAAGAATAAATAAACATGGCTGCTATGGCCATCAGCGTAATAACTAGTAAATAGGACGTATGGGGTATATACATTGCTTCTTTAAGGACCAGGAGATGTCTGATTTCCGCCACAAAGAGCACTTTCTGCGCTGCCGAAGTTGTAATCAACCATCGAACTCATAACTTACCGTTGCCTCCACTGAAGGAACCTCAGCCTATTGACGCCAACTCCCACTGTGTATATCAATTTGTATGTAACTGCGGGGATAGTTACGTAGGCAGAACCAATAGAACACTGGGTTCCCGAATTTGGTAGCATGTACCAAAATGGGTTCAGTGCGGACTTATTCAGCTAGCAAGCCCAACTCAGACTACATGTGTACGCAGGCCGCCAGCATCTTCGATCGGCAGGCACTTATTGACATCGGGTCACCGAATTAAGGTCAAAAAGTCGTTTCCAATCCTGCTTCGCCATACTAATTCCCTTCTCCTCCGGTTTGCCGAGGCTATTGCCATTAATCGGATTAAGCCAGCGCTTTGTGTTCAGAAACAATTATCGGTCAGCCTCAGGCTGCCCTGGTTGTAGAACGAAGACACCCCTATTTTCTCTCTTTCGTTTGTATGTATGTCTCGCAATAGACGGCGACAGCTTGGTCTTTAACCGTCACGACCGCTGTCTATGCCTTAATTAAGCGTATCGTGATTGTTATAACGATACATCGCCCGCCATATGTTGTTGACATCAGCAAAATCTTTATATTAGACTTCACAATACGCACCAGCGCGTTAATGGAGAACAAGACAATCGCGGCCCAACACTGCAACTAGTGGAATAACAGAGTCCACATAAATGGGCTAAGAAGTCAACCCTAACGCGAAGTAAGCCTTTGTTAAACGGTGAAGTTTTCTATGCCTCCAAGAACAGTTTTCGAATTCCGTAATTTTGCAATTTTCGGAGTAGAATGGTGTAAGCTAGAAAATTCAAAGTACATCACATCAGTGCCGGTTCCGCTGTCAACAATTTCGGGGCAAATGCTACGCCTATTTTGTCGAAAGCTGGTACATGACCGATGCCGACGGAATCCTTGTTGCTCCCGTGCTTATGTTAAACCTTTCAAGCAAGATCTTTAATGTCTCATCTAAGCTTGTCTCTCTATTTTGAGAGCATGAAGGCGAATCCTTGGGCGCTGTTTAGAGCTTTCTGAACAGCGACCACCCTTGAACTGCGTGTTAATTATACCGTATTTCTACAAGTTGAGGACGTATATTCGTCCAGACTTAATTTGAAAGATAGGGTTAAATGTTTAGATATCCTTGCCGCTTCCAATTGTATTGGATGTAGTGGAAAATTGTCACCAGGTGTAGAATAATGAGAGCAAAGCGTAAGCGGATTCCACAAAACGGACACTAACGTAAGCGTAATGTGGGTAAATACAACAGTTTTTTGAATGGATCAGGTATGTGCCATATGCTGGTGGCGCTTCGGGATTTTGGAGCATACTGGAGCCGTAGTTGTAGCTGCGTCCTTACCGGTGTATGCACATCACAAAAGTCCTGATATTGATGGTCTAAACATTGCATATCGCAAATGAATTGTTCGCTTTTCAGAGGTGATTCGTCGCCTTCCCCTATCAGAGAGCAGGCATTGACACGTCTGGGAAAGCAACATACATCGCTGTTCCAAACTTCTGGACGTCGTCAGTGGTGCGACGTCCTCGGACCCCTGCCGGGTTCCGACTTAATGACTCCCAGCTGCTAACAGTTTGCGTTAATATGCAATGGATGACGGCCGCATTCCAGAATGACTGACAGTTATCTATGATATACCCTGTACATCCTACACCGCCATGCAAGTTACGAAACTTGCAAAAGACAGTAGTTAGTCAAAGGAGCTATGAATCTTTGCAAAGCTACTGTGTGCGACACGGCACTTAGAATCTATGCGGACGGCAGTGGTCTGAGGAAGGCCCATCACTAAAAGGACTCAGAATTTGGAAGCGGCGCTCTTTGTTGCATTTCCAGACGTGTCAAAGCAAGCTGGCTGAGAGGAAACTGCGATGAATAACCTCTAACATTATACCAAAACCCTGCTAAACTTTGGTGAACTGGTCTTTTTTATGACGTATCGTTTGAAGCTTCTTGGTCCGTGGTATAGGTCCTTTGCCGAATATATTCTTACAGTGTCATTGTCCGAAATTTGGGTCAAATAACTCTGACCAGTTCTACTATGCATATGATCAATTGGATCGAAAGCGCCCCATTATTTAAAACAAAATTTTCCCCACTACATATACTGTCGATTGCAAGCATGCTAAGAAAAAGAAGAAAAGCATGATACATTCAACAGGGCGGATGCACTAAAAAATCGACTGTTTGAGTGGTTGCTTAAAAAAGATGGATGAGCAGAGCTGATTGAAATATACTTGCCATGCTCGAGAGCAGGAAAGCTGGGAGAATTTCAGGCCAAAACCATCGGATTCACAAGTACCTAACTACCAATCATCAGTCATCCTTCCTTAAACTAAATGTGTGCTTAGAATTGCTCTGCAGGAAACTGTTCCTTAAGGCATTGACTTAAGCGAGGTATGTAAGCATCTTCTAGAACACCGTGCATAAATATTTGCTGCAATTGCTGGACACTGCATACATTCAGAGGCCCGCACGTATCGGCTTCATGCGATACCGCTGATGCACAGGCAGTCCGCTGCGCACGAGTTTACAGAATTTTCTGGCTCCGAACCAGGGAACTTAGTCGACTTTATCCATATTTATCTTACTAACACTTAGGCAAGGAAACCAACGTGATCCTGCTGCCAATATACTGTGGGTTTATGGTTTAGGTGACCAATTTAACATAGTGATTATGTATTACAAAAGAAAGCTTTGTTGTAACTCATGGACGAGTCATATCCGCGTGTCTCCTGTTAATTTTGGTGCATGCTGTGCTGAAAGACGACGAAAAACATTGCGTCCATATTTTACAGGAACGAAATCAACTACCTTGCTAAAACACTTTGCTTCTTTGGACGAGTTAGGAAAAAATCCAAACTTCTACCTAAGCAAATTTAATTATCCGTGTTCTGAAAGTTCTCCCAGTTGACGGTAAACAATGCACGGCTTATCTTCAAGAGCTGAACAGCAAAACAACCATATCCAATCACATAACTACTCCTACAATATTAGAAACAGCCCATAAATCGTCCATTCTAGACCTGATAATGAACAACGAGAAAGGGACGGTTGATCGGTTAGATGAGTAAAGTTTGTTTGGTCCAACCGATCATGAGACCATAGTGACGATCAGACTCGCCACGTCAGTTCTCCTGAGATTAGTCCTAACGAATGCATAAACTAGACATTAAGAATACTGTGCTCATTAATTGAGCACACTAGTTGAAAATGCATGACTGAATGCAACACGTAGCTAGCCTGGAAAACCTTAATAAAACCTTTGCGCTACTAGTTGCGAAAGCAACATTGACGAAAGTATATCATCGTCTGTTCAAGCCTAAGTATTTTTAATAAAGAAACACGAAATATATCTACCCATGTGATCGGACATGGCGCGTTTGCAGTGCTGCTTCAGTGAGAAAAAGTGTACCGCTTGCGCAGCACAAATTTTTACTGTATGCGGTTTGTCTGTGAAAGCATTATGACTTGACAGCTAGAGTTGTTAACCTGCGCTTTTCGAGGCAAAACTTCGTAATATGCAGCGAGGTTTCTCACCACATACTACGGTTGGTTGGTGTGTACACAATCTGAGCAAGGCAGTAACAGCCTCACCAGTCATTTCTCAGTTACCTTAAATAAAATAAATGAACATTACTAATTTTTCTCTTGTTATGCCTTCATGTTTACTCAAAATCTAATTCACTGCTTGAATGCATGCGCATTCAGAGCGCTTCAGGAGGTGATAAAATTCAACTTATATCACTGAAATTAACTTACATCCACATGGCGGAATATTTATCTTGATATTCCTGGATCAGGCTTGACCAGGGCACAAGTCCATCGAAGTGGACATGTGATATTTTACGCATCGAGTGTAAACAGAACTCAGCCAGCCAATCACTATAATCAAAGCATCCATTACTTGTTTGCCGAGTTCATTGGAGTGATTACTGTATACGCATTTATAACATTATTGGAAGGATGGGAAATCTTTTGACGGAAGCAAATGCGCTCTGGCTAACACAGATCGTGTATTGCGAATCTGCTAGTAACATGCATCAATTGAACCAAATTAATTAATAAAAGTACAGGAAACAATGTCACCAAGATGGATTTTTAAAGGCTTTGTTAATTATATTATCGTATACTGCTCCAATAAAGGCACATTTATGGCATCGGAGATCCAGTATTGTTACAGATCCGTAAATTCCTCCGCGTAAAGCAACTGAAGTTTAGAATTGTCAACCATATATTTCGACATAAAGCTTTGTAGAATTTAGTTTATCGCACTGTTCTGTACTTCATCCTTGCTTGAGTCGCTTCCTCGTTAACGATGAAGTGAGAGTTCACACCCCGAGTATTCTTTAAGTTTTCACCAAGATGTTAAAATACGCGGGTGGTTAAGTAGTTGGGCTATCATAATATCTCAGATTGCAACCTAGATGAGTCCGAAATTATTTTGTGAGAAACTCGCTATCATTCGATTTGAAGACATGTTGAGACGTTCATATCCATCATCCAGACGCATATATTTACTGGCTTGAGGCACAGGATCCGTGGATCAGTGCTAGGGAATGGGGTACGGAAGCCCCAATAAATAGGAAATAAAGTAAAATAAACATCCGGTTTCCTATTGAATAAGGGGTAATAAGAACATTGTTTCCTTGCAGTGGGAATTCCTGTATTCAGGTTTGTTTAACTTATATTTGATAATAAATGCCTAGGTGAGTCATAACAACGAATACCCTAACCGATTTGCAGACCACGAGACCTCAAAAATCGGGTTAAGAAACATGGCAAAGGCTTGATACAGCATTTTTTCAGGCACAGACGAAGTGGCTCGGATAATTTCGTGGATCTACCGCGATGTAATTAACGACCTCGTAATGTTTAAGAAAATCGTGTATCTGCCCAATAACGCTTCGTACATCACTCAGCTCCTCACCAAAGAAAAGATATTTCCTCATAAGAAAACCAGCATTAACATCTACCTGACCATTGTTAGGATAATTTAACAAAACTAAAAATTACTACAAACCCAGTTTTTCCTGACAACAGCTTAGTCAATGTTCACGATTTGGAGAAGTGCTCTCCCCATTTATGAGACAAATTAGGTAAAAACACATGCACTTTTGTGCAGTCATTTCGTCTAGACAACACCCAATTTCCATTTGGTCCAGAAACGGTCCCAGTGGTCAAAATGACTAAGGTTCAACTCGATGCAAAAGTTGGTCTACAACAAGTACCTGAAAATGGCCAGCTTATAAGTCAGTAAGCGTTGTATCAGTCACTTTCCGCCAGCACCGGGTATCTAAAGGAGTAGAAGTATTAACTAACATCCCCAGTTCGAGTCCTGCTATCCGAACCTGATGAACAAATTTAGTCAACAGCTCCGTGGTGTGCAGTATTTTTGGGGGAGCACAACACCCAGTACACATCTGCTTCACCTATGATCATACAGTTAGAATTGGCAAGGACTCAGTTCACCGCGGATCGCGGTAAACATTTAGATTGCATCTTGTAATCCAATCCCAAAATTCCTTCACAGAAATAGTTATTTACTCAGTAATATATTGCTTCCATTTATCGCTTACTTCTCATTAACTTGAAAAATCAAATGCATCGCCTGTACGCAGCTTATGCGTTGTCGCCTTAAATACTTAACATGCTCAGAACATTTTATGATATTGTGTAATTCAACATGTGTCTGTACAAACATTTTTTGATCTGTCAGTTTATATTTGCGTGCAATCTCGTTAATGCCATTTACCTAGACTTCTCAAAAGCGTTTAATGCTTAGGCTACGGAATTCCCTTTTATAAAATTCACCCTTATGGATTTAGTGACAAACTGCTGCGTCGGATAGGCAAATAGCTGCTGGAACCTCGGTTAGAATAGCAAGAAAATCCCTGTCAGACTCCATTGAGGTGAGGTGCAGCGTACCAAAAGGCTCCGTCATCGGGTCCCGTCTATTCTTGATTTTCATAAACGGTCTGGCGAGAAAAATTGCTTCCGATTTCCTATTATACGTGGATGGTGTCAGGAAATGGCGAGTGATCAAACTACCAAACGACAGCGAAAAGCTCTAGAGTGACCCCAACAATATTTCGAAGTGGTTAGTTCTGAATACACTACCGTTCAATGTGAAAAAATGCCACCCTGTTCAATTGCCCCATATGCATGATTATGTGTTAGGCTTGGGTCAAATGTATTGCAAATTTTCCCAAAAATGCTATATTGTTGTGCTTATTCAAAGTGAGTTTAACTATTCCGTGCGGTCAGAGGCACTTGCAAAGAGAGCCAACCAGCCACTGGGTTTGCTGCGGAAGGCATCCGGAAGATTCGACCCAAGCATATTCTCCATTCTGCACAAATCTTACGTGCACCCATACTTTAAATACCCCATCCATGTTTGGCAAAGCTCGTTGAAGCGGAACATGGAAGTGATAGAGAAACCCCAACGCAGAGCCATAAATAACGTCAATGGCCTACGAAATTCCTGCTGCCATCAAAGTCTAAATTCAGTGGGAGTTTTCAGTGAACGCTACCGTTGGCTGAGCGGCGACCTCTTATTAATCTAACAAATATCGAATGACCATACTCAAGTATGCCGTCATTTGATGAGACAGCCATAACACCGATCTCTGAGTTAACCCTATAAAATTGTATGCACAGTATTGCTGCTTGGATTACCAGTGGAATTATATTTACTCTGCTTTTACCAACCCTGGAGCTCTCTTCTACACTTCCTTGTCTCCTCACTAAACTTGGATATATTCCAAAAAATATTGCATCTTATCTTTGGCCTCCATTACTTCGTTGGCTAATCTGTGCTACTTTGGCAATATTAATTATCTCTTCAATCCGATTAACATACTGCGTAAACCTGAAGAGTCTGTGCAGAAAGACTGTTCCCGTTTTTACTTTTCTCACGGATTACAACAGCTATAAATGTCCCCATTTGCTTCATCATTTACATTCAATTTCCACCCGCATATCTGCTAGATAAACGTTCAAACAGACGTCTTGCTTGTGTATTGATGATTGTAGTTTTACCTCACCATCCTCTGGTACTTGTCAATCAACGACTATTTTACCCCTCACAAAACATTTTTCAATGTTCAATGCAACATCTAACTGAATTGACTCCCACACCTCCCATCGCCAACGACACTTTCATATGCACCTTGGTGCATCTTTCTTAGCATTACCTGTGTTGAAGTCATAGTGCTCGAAGTTGATCAATAATGAACATCAGAAAGCTGTAAAAGAACTGATATCTGAAACTGTAGTTATGCTCATTCGGTCGGATAAGGGGTCATATTGGTTACTGAAGGATAGCCGGACTAAATGGAGAAGATGCATACCATTTTGCATGATACGACGAAATTCAGACTTGATCCTACACAAAATGACAGCAGGATACAAGATAAAACTAATTACGTCAAATTACTGTGGATTTGAGTCGTATTGAAGAATGCATGCTTGTGGGTCTCATCTCGTGTGGATGGCATCCACCCCACTTACGGGTTACCAAAAGGGTATAAACCCAAAGTGCCAGAGCGTCTAATCCTTGATATGTCTGGCTCCAATGTGCACTCAGCTGCTAAAGGAATAGTAGAATTGCTTGAGCCGCTACGCAAAGTTTTATAAGTCAATATTGTGAGTGACTCCTTTGAATTTGTTAAGAAATTAGATGACTATATGTGAAAGATACATTGACGCTTTATTGAGACGTAGAATATATTTCCACAACTGATCCATTTATTGAAATTGTGAAATTTCTTTGCGAGCACATAACTGATAACAACATTGTTATTGAAGTCAGTGTAAAAGATAAAAAACTAATGCTGCGCTTCACATTTAACAAGCATTTCTTAGTCGATTGAAAACACTATTGAAAAATAGATGGAGTTGTAATGGAAAAGTCATTAGGGCCGCTAATTACCGATATTGATTTTAAAAAATTCGAGCGCAGTAATATCCGGCACGAAAGCAATTATCTTTCTCCCCGTCGGCAGTAGGTGGATACGCGTTCATCGTGTTTGAATCAAATATCCATTTCGATCAATTACTGAAAAATTTTGGCCATCTATATTTAGCAATAAAATTCAATCTTGAGCTAAATAATAAAGACCGAATGCCGTTTTTGGATGTTCTGTTGTGCGGTCTCCCCGATAGATTATCAGGGGAAGCATATTCGGTAAGTATACCTGGGTGGGCAGGTGCACGAACTCTTTTACTTTAGTATGCATTAAGTACAAGTGGAAACTTTTACATTGTGTGTACTATCGGGCCGCAAAAATTTGCAGTCCGGAAAAGCTAGAATCTGTAAGGGACATTCTTCACAAAGTATGCATAGCAACGGTTGTCCCCCTGCGTTTAACAAAAAACGTTCAACTCTTTCCGCTCACTTAAAGTGATCCCGACTGCAAAAAAGAAGAAAGTATGCCTGTCAGTTCCTTTCAAAGCATATATTGCTTTGACCCACAGAAGGGGAGGCTATCACTGGCGGTGAACAAAAACATCTAGCCGCTAAAATGCGTAACTTTGCTGAAACTGTTTCGCTCCTCAATCAAGACCTTATAGATAGAATCCCAGCTCGTTCAGAATCGTTTGTTCTTTGTCAGTTCACCTGCACCTTTGGTGAAAGCTATCTCGGGCAAACGACCAGGTTTGCATCTAGGTGGATAGCGGAGCACTGCTCTGCCTCTTTGCCACATTGTTTGTTTATGGCTGCCCTCAACACGATCGTGCAACATCTGCTTAGTACCATTCATCACATTCTGACTGCTGACGCCCTCAAAGTAGTCTATACGGCACCAAGACACAACCCAAAAGAAATCCGAATGCGCTTGTTAGCCACCGCTGAAGCTTTTGTAATCAGTAATTTTCAGCCGGATTTGTGCAAGCATGGAACATTGATACAACTTTACACATTGCCTTGGCCGTAATGTCCCCCTGCGTTTACGTCTTAGATTTACCATTATAGGTCTGCTGTTCTACAAGTATGTGGTTCATGTTTGTATGCTTCTTTGCTCGTGCTAGCGCGAAACATGACGTCTGATTGTGTAGAGTAGTCTAATGATCGACTTCGCTGGGTTAACCAATCCCATCTCAAGCATGCACCTACCTTCCACGTTTATTTATCTTGTAACGGTAGTTGCATAAAGTGATTTGATGGAAATATTTATCCATACAAATGTTATGCTCCATATATCTGAATGCGCATAATTAATAAAATAATGACAACATTGGCTTGCTGCGTTTTCCGTTTTTTCACACCGCTTGGAGTTTTTGTAGGAATTCCGATATACCTGTTACTAACGCACATGTTTTTCTTTGATCCCGTAGATCATGATGTTCAAACACCACTACATAGTCGAATCAATCTAGCATTACATTCCTTTCGCGGATATCTCATCCTTCCCTGGTATGCTATAAATGGAGTACCATGCGGATTTTATATCGTGGGCTACTTTTCAACGCTTACCAACGTGAACTGCCGGTTCTCGCACCCAGTGAATCACCACTTGTAATGTTGTTTTATAGTTTAATCAAATTCAGAATAGGTAGCAATTAATCGTACCGCGTTGAGTCGCTTCTAGTACCTAAAGTTTTCAAACTACAATACACACTTAAATTACTAGCGGCTAGTCGGCATAAGATAAGTAGTACTTACATAAATTCGTGGCATACGTTGCATATTTTAATTTGTATTGAGGAATAAAACAATGGTTAACCAGTGTCTTACAATCGACATTCGTTGTTCTGTGCAGAATAAACAAAGTTAAATTTCTAGTTGCAATTTATTATGTTATGCTGGAAGGAAGTGGGAGTGAAACGGAGAGAATTTGCAGTGGTTCCATCAAAGTACCGTGATATCAAATTGTAAACAAATATTTAGCCGCAAGTTAATGGATTATTTGCTTTTTCGATGTGCTCGACATTTATGCAGGTTTACCTTATCTACTTTGATAATCTGATGGGTGTTGAAGATCTCAGTCCTTCAGGGACTAGCGTTGATGCTGCAAATGTTGTCTGCGAAAATTGTTGCAGGTTTGGTATACCATACTCCGCGATATATTTTGCGTGCTAAATTTCATAATTAATGATCCTCCTGAGTCGATGAAGGTCCGCTTTTGCTTCAGTTAAAAAACGGTGAAGCATTCATACAAATGTTGACAAAGCCATCGCAAAGAGTCCGGACCTTAATGTGTTGTAACAGTTTGCGTACCTCATTGACCCATTGAGCTATACTGGGTGATGATTACGGGCACCTTGAGAGCCTCTCCCACTATGTTGGTCAATGGCAAGAGGTCAGAGAAACTTAGTATCCTGGTCCCCCAGGTTAAGGTTTAAAATGTCATGACGTTCATTTCGCTAAAACAAAATCAATGTCATCTTCCCGCTGCCCTGCGGATAGGCTATTGAGCAAAAAGCTTGGGATGAGGACCATAATCGTCTTCCTGTCTAGGTATGGGCAACCTTGCAGTATCTCAGCCCACATACATCCATGACATTTTCTTCAAACAGAAAATTCATCCTGCATCGGCCGTCGCGCAGATTACCAAAGGTCGCCATATATGCTGCGTACAGCAGGGCTTATAAGCGAAAACCCGCTAGTGCTAGCGTCTCCTTTATTTTCCACCTGTTTCTCTTACTTCCATCCCGATCTCCGTTACTAAACTTCCTTTAATAATTCCAAATTTATATGACAGCAACTTAAGTGCCACTGGAGTAGAACCATCTGCAGCCAACATCCCATTGCACTTATCGGACGCCTATTGGCAAAAGGCCCTTAGAAGACCACACTATCCATTTTCCATGGCGGCATTCAACGTTCGCAATCTAAAACAATTAGGTCGACCGACTGCATTCGCACCCACCTTGGACTTACTGAGTATTGATGCATGTTGTGTGTCCGAAACTAGGATCAATGCCCCTTTTGGGGTTATGGAATTAACTGCACGCGGATTATCCACTCGTTATTGGTTGCACGCATCCGGAGATGCCGATGCAGCACTCACGAGTCAAGCTGGTGTAGATATCATGCTAAGCTCCAAGGCTGAGCCATTGTTGGTTGCTTGGATTCCGGTGAACAGCCGTTTATGTGCAGCCCGTTTGACGGCATTAGCTAAGGTTGATGCAAGCATTTGTGAAAACGCGGTTTATTTTTGATTTCCCCAAATACACCCACCGACTGCTGTTCTAATGCTGTTAAGGACTCATTCTATCATGAACTGAACAGACCACAACCCAGTGATTAAATTTTATATGTTATCGTACTCACCGGGGATATGAAAGCACTGGGGCTTCTGCAATCTTCAAAAGATCAGCTGGATGGTAATTATATACTCACATCCGAAGGGATTAACAAGGGCCAGCGTCTGCTGCAACTGTTTGAGGAGCACCATATGCTACTTAGTAGCACTGCGTTTAGACGCATTTAGCACAAAAGTGCTAATTCTGTCCTCCTGTAGCTGGCCTGTGATTGACTCAAATTGAACACATTGCCATACTTTCCAGGTGGCGTGGTTCCATCCTGGATGGCCGCTCGTAATTTTACCCTGCGTCGACTGTGATCATTCCTTGGTACGCTGTCGTTTCTTCATGAAATTTAAAGGAGGCGCACCAACTGTCACCTTTGAATGACAACTGACTAATAAGCCAACCGTCAGGCTAGCCTATTAAGACATTTGCGTAGCGA
>OX104066.1:28237816-28262035 GCA_944474145.2 Dicrocoelium dendriticum | reverse complement strand
CCGTGCATAAATATTTTGCTGCAATTGCTGGACACTGCATTCATTCAGAGGCCCGCACGTATCGGCTTATTGCGATACCGCTGATGCACAGGCAGTCCGCTGCGCACGAGTCTACAGAATGTTCTGGCTCCGAACCAGGGAACTTAGTCGACTTTATCCACATTTATCTTACTAACACTTAGGCAAGGAAACCAACGTGATCCTGCTGCATATCCTGTGGGTTTATGGTTTTGGTGACCAATTTAACATAGTGATTATGTATTACAAAAGAAAGCTTTGTTGTGACTCATGGACGAGTCATATCTGCGTGTCTCCTGTTAATTTTGGTGCATGCTGTGCTGAAAGACGACGAAAAACATTGCGTCCATATTTTACAGGAACAAAATCAACTACCTTGCTAAAAGACTTCTCTTCTTTGGACGAGTTCGGAAAACATCCAAATTTCTACCTAACCAAATTTAATTATCCGTGTTCTGAAAGTTCTCCCATTTGATGGTAAACAATGCACGGCTTATCTTCATGAGCTGAAAAGCAAAACAACCATATCCAATCACATAACTACTCCTACAATATTAGAAACAGCACATAAATCGTCCATTATAGACCTGATAATGAACAAGGGGAAAAGGACGGTTGATCGGTTAGATGAGTGAAGTTTGTTTGGTCCAACCGATCATGAGACCATACTGTTCGATCAGACTCGCCACGTCAGTTCTCCTGAGATTAGTCCTAACGAATGCATAAACTAGACATTAAGAATACTGTGCTCATTAATTGAACACACTAGTTGAAAATGCATGACTGAATGCAACGCGTAGCTAGCCTGGAAAACTTTAATAAAACCTTCGCGCCACTAGTTGCGAAAGCAACATTGACGAAAGTATATCATCGTCTGTTCAAGCCTAAGTATTTTTAATAAAGAAACACACGAAATACATCTGCCCAAGTGATCGGACATGGCGCGTTTGCAGTGCTGCTTTAGTGCGGAAAAGTGTACCGCTTGCGCAGCACAAATTTTTACTGTATGCGGTTTGTCTGTGAAAACATTATAACATGACAACTAGAGTTATTAACATACGCTTTTCGAGGCAAAACTTCGTAATATGCAGCGAGGTTTCTCACCACATACAACGGTTGGTTGGTGTGTACACAATCTGAGGAAGGCAGTAACAGCCTCACCAGTCATTTCTCAGTTACCTTAAATAAAATAAATGGCCATTACTAATTTTTCTCTTGTTATGCCTTCATGTTTACTCAAAATCCAATTCACTGCTTGAATGCATGCGCATTCAGAGCGCTTCAGAAGGTGATAAAATTCAACTTATATCACTGAAAGTAACTTACATCCACATGGCGGAATATTTAGCTTGATATTCCTGGATCAGCCTAGACCAGGGCACAAGTCCATCGAAGTGGACATGTGATATTTTACGCATCGAGTGTAAACAGAACTCAGCCAGCCAATCACTATCATCCAAGCATCCATTACTTGTTTGCCGAATTCATTGGAGTGATTACTGTATACGCATTTATAACATTATTGGAAGGATAGGAAATTTTTTGACGGAAGCGAATGTTCTCTGGCTAACACAGATCGTGTATTGCGAATCTGCTATTAACATGCGTCAATTGAACCAAATTAATTAATAAAAGTACAGGAAACGATGTCACCAAGATGGATTTTTAAAGACTTTGTTAATTAAATTATCGTATACTGCTCCAATAAAGGCACATTTATGGCATCGGAGACCCAGTATTGTTAAAGATCCGTAAATTCCTCCGCGTAAAGCAACTGAAGTTTAGAATTGTCAACTATATATTTCGACATAAATCTTAGTATAATTAATGCATCGCACTGTTCTGTACTTCATCCTTGCTTGAGTCGCTTCCTCGTTAACGATGAAGTGAGAGTTTACACCACGAGCATTCTTTACGTTTTCACCAAGATGTTAAAATACGCGGGTGGTTATGTAGTTGGGCTATCATTATATCTCAGATTGCAACCTAGATGAGGTCTGAAATTATTTTGTGAGGAACTCGCTATCATTCAATTTAACCACATGTTGAGCCGTTCATATCCATCATCCAGACGCATATATTTACTGGCTTGAGGCACAGGATCTGTTGATCACTGCTCGGGAATGGGGTACGAAAGCCCCAATAAGTAGGAAATAAAGTACAATAAACATCCGGTTTCCGATTGAATAAGGGGTAATCAGAACATTGTTTCCTTGCAGTGGGAATTCATGTATTCAGGTTTGTTTAACTTATATTTGATGATAAATGCCTAGGTGAGTCATAACATCGAATACCCTAACAGATTTGCAGACCACGAGACCTCAAAAATCGGGTTAAGAAACATGGCAAAGGCTTGATACAGCATTATTTCCAGGCACAGACGAAGCGGCTCGGATTGTTTCGCGGATCTACCGCGATGTAATTAACGACCTCGTATTGTTTAAGAAAATCATGTAGCTGCCCAATAACGCTTCGTATATCCATCAGCTCCTCACCAAAGAAAACATATTTCCTCATAAGAAAACCAGCATTAACATCGACCTGACCATTGCTAGGATAATCTAACAAAACTAAAAAATATTACAAACCCAGTTTTTCCTGACTCCAGCTTAGACGATGTTCACGATTTGGAGAACTGCTCTCCCCATTTATGAGACAAATTAGGTAAAAACACATGCACTTTTGTGCAGTCATTTTGTGCAGACAACACCCAATTTCCATTTGGTCCAGAAACGGTCCCAGTGGTCAAAATGACTAAGGTTAAACTCAATGCAAATCTTGGTCTACAACAAGTACCTGAAAATGGCCAGCTTATAATGTAGTAAGCGTTGTATCCATCTTTGTCCGCCAGCACCGGGTATCTAAAGGAGTAGAAGTATTAACTAACATCCACAGTTCGAGTCCTGCTATCCGAACCTGATGAACAAATTTAGTCAACAGCTCCGTGGTGTGCAGTGTTTTTGGGGGAGAACAACACCCAGTACACATCTGCTTCACCTATGATCATAATCTTAGAATTGGCAAGGCCTCAATTCACTGCGGATCGCGGTAAACATTGAGATTGCATCTTGTAATCCAATCCCAAAATGCCTTCATAGAAATAGTTATTTACTCAGTAATATATCACTTCCATTGATCGCTTACTTCTCATTAACTCGAAAAATCAAATTCATCGTCTGTACGTAGCTTATGTGTTGTCGCCTTAAATACTTAGCATGCTCAGAACATTTTATGACATTGTGTAATTCAACATGTGTCTGTACAAACATTTTTTGATCTGCCAATTTATATTTGCGTGCAATCTCGTTAATGCCATTCACCTGGACTTCTCAAAAGCGTTTGAATGCTTAGACTACGGAATTCCCTTTTATAAAATTCACCCTTATGGATTTAGTGACAAACTGCTGCGTCGGATAGACAAATACCTGCTGGAACCTCGGTTGGAATAGTAAGAAAATCCCTGTCAGATGCAATTGAGGTGAAGTGCAGCGTACCAAAAGGCTCCGTCATCGGGCCCCGTCTATTCTTGATTTTCATAAACGGTCTGGCGAGGAAAATTACTTCCGATTTCCTATTATACGTGGATGGTATCAGGAAATGGCGAGTGATCAAACTACCAAACGACAACGAAAAGCTCTAGAGTGACCCCAACAATATTTCGAAGTGGTTAGTTCTGAATACACTACCGTTCAATGTGAAAAAATGCCACGCTGTTCAATTGCCCCATAGGCATGATTATGTGTTAGGCTTGGGTCACATGTATTGAAAATTTTCCCAAAAACGCTACATTGTTGTGCTTATTCAAAGTGAGTTTAACTATTCCATGCGGTCAGAGGCACTTGCAAAGAGAGCCAACCAGCCACTGGGCTTGCTGCGGAAGGCATCCGGAAGATTCGACCCAAGCATCTTCTCCATTCTGCACAACTCTTACGTGCACCCATACTTTAAATACCCCATCCATGTTTGGCAAAGCTTGTTGAAGCGGAACATCGAAGTGATAGAGAAACCCCGACGCAGAGCCATAAATAACGTGAATGGCCTACGAAATTCGTGCTTCCATCAAAGTCTGAATTCACTGGGAGTTTTCAGTGAACGCTACCGTTGGCTGAGCGGCGACCTCTTATTAATCTAACAAATACTGAATGACCATACTCAAGTATGCCGTCATTTGATGAGACAGCCATAACACCGATCTCTGAGTTAACCCTATGAAATTATATGCACAGTATAGCTGCTTGGATTACCGGTGGAATTATATTTACTCTTTGGATTACCAATCCTGGAACTCTCTTCTACACTTCCTTGTTTCCTCACTAAACTTGGATAAATTCCAAAAAGGATTGCATCATACCTTTGGCCTCCATTACTTCGTTGGCTAATCTGTGCTACTTTGGCAATATTAATTATCTCTTCAACCCGATTAACATACAACATAAACCTGACGAGTCTGTGCCGAAAGACTGTTCTCGTTTTGACTTTTCTCACGGATTACAACAGCTATAAATGTCCCCATCTTGCTTCATCATTCACATTCAATTTCCACCCGCGTATCCGCTAGATAAACTTTCAAACAGGCAACTTGCTTGTGTATTGATGATTGTAGTTTTACCCCACCATTCTCTGGTACTTGTCAAACAACGACTATTTTACCCCGCACAAAACATTTTTCATTGTTCAATGCAACATCCAACTGACTTGACTCCCACCCCTCCCATCGCCAACGACACTTTCATATGCACCTAGGTGCATCTTTCTTAGCATTAACTGTGTTGAAGTCATAGTGCTCGAAATTGATCAGTAGTGAACACCAGCAAGCTGTAAAAGAACTGATATCTGAAACTGAAGTTGTGCTCATTCGGCCGGATAAAGGGTCATATTGGTTGCTGAAGGATAGCCCGACTAAATGGAGAAGATGCATACCATTTTGCATGATACGACCAAATGCAGACTTGATCCTACACAGAATGAGAGCAGGATACAAGATAAAACTAATTACGTCAAATTACTGTGGATTTGAAGCGTATTGAAGACCGCATGCTTGTGGGTCTCATCTCGTGTGGATGGCATCCACCTCACCTGTACGGGTTACCAAAAGGGTATAAACCCAAAGTGCCAGAGCGTCTAATTATTGATATGTCTGGCTCCAAGGTGCACTCAGCTGCTAAAGGAATATTAGGTTTGCTTGAGCCGCTACGCAAAGTTTTATAAGTCCATATTGTGAGTGACTCATTTGAATTTGTTAGGAAATTAGATGACTATATGTGAAAGAGAAATTGACGCTTTCTTGAGACATAGAATATATTTCCACAACTGATCCATTTATTGAAATTGTGAAATTAATTTGCGAGCCCATAGCTGATAACAACATTGCTATTGAAGCCAGCGGAAAAGATAAAAAAAACTAATGCTGCGCTTTACGTTTAACAAGCATTGCTTAGTCGATTGAAAGCACTATTGAAAAATAGATGAAGTTGTAATGCAAAAGTCATTAGGGCCGCTAATTACCGATTTTGATTTCACAAAATTCGAGCGCAGTAATATCCGACACGGAAGCAATAATCTTCCTTCCCGTCGGCAGTAGATGGATACGTGCTCATAATGTTTGAATCAAACATCTATCCCGCTCAATTACTGAAACATTTTGACCACCTACATTTAGCAGTAAAATTCAATTTTGTGCTAAATAATAAAGACGGAATGCCGTTTTTGGATGTTCTGTTGTGCGGTCTCACCGATAGATTACCAGGGGAAGAATATTCCGTAAGTAAACCTGGGTGGGCAGGTGCACGAACTCTTTTACTTTTGTAAACAGTAAGTACAAGTGAAAACTTTTACAATGTGTGTACTATCGGGCCGCAAACATTTGCAGTCCAGAAAAGCTAGAATCTGTAAGGGACATTCTTCACAAAAATGCGTAGCAACGGGTGCCCAGATGCGTTTAACAAAAAAGGTTCATCTATTTCCGCTCACTTGAAGTGATACCGACTGCAAAAAAGAAGAAGGTTTGCCTCTCAGTTCCTTTCATAGCATATATTGCTTTTGACCCACATAAGAGTAGGCTATCACTGGCGGTGAACAAAAATAATCTGGCCGCTAAAATGCGTATCTTTGCTGAAACTGTTCCGCTCCTCATTCAAGACCTTATAGATAGAATCCCTGCTAGCTCAGAATCTTTTGTTCTTTGTCAGTTCACCTGAACTTTGGTAAAAGCTATCTCGGGAAAACAACCAGGTGTGCATCTAGGCGGATAGCGGAGCACTTATCTGCCTCTTTGCTACATAGTTTATTATTGTCCGCAACGTGATCGTGCAAAATCTGCTTAGTACGAAGCTTCAGATTCGGACTGCTGACGCCTTCAAAGTAATCTATGCGGCATCAAGACACAACCTAAAAGGAATCCGAATGCGCTTGCTAGCCACCGCTGAAGCTTTTGTAATCAGAATTATTCAGGAGGATTTGTGCAAGCAGGGAACACTGATACAACAATACACATTGCCGTGGCCGTAATATCCCCCTGCGGTTACGTCTTAGATTGACCATTATAAGTCTGCTGTTCTACACGTATGTGGTTCATGCAAGTGTGCTTCTTTGCTCGTGCTCGCGCGAAACCTGAAGTCTGATTGTGTCAAGTAGTCTAATGATCGACTTCGCTGGGTTAACCAATCCCAACCCAAGCGTTCACTTACCTTCCACGTTTATCTATCCTGTAACAGTAGTTGCATGAAGTGATTTGCTGGAAAGATTTATCCGTACAAATGTTATACTCTTTATATCTGATTGCGCATCATTAATGAAATAATGACAATATTGACTTACTGCTTTTTCCGTTTTTTGCACAACGCTTGGAGTTTTTTGTAGGAATTATGATATACTTGTTATTAACGCACAGGTTTTTCTTTGATCCCGTAGAACATGATGTTCAAACATCACTACCTAGTCGAATTAATCTATCCTTACATTCCTTTCGCGGATATCTCATCCTTCCCTGGTATGTTATAAATGGAGTACCATGCTGATGATTATATTGTGGGCTACTTTTCAATGCTTACCCACGCAAACTGCCGGTTCTCGCACCCAGTTAATCCCCACTGTTGTTGTGTTATTTTACAGTTTAATCGAATTCAGAGGAGTTAATAATTAATCCTACTGCGTTGAGTCGCTCCTAGTACCTAAATTTTACGAACTCCACTACGCACTTAAATTACTAGGGGCTAGTCGGCTTAAGATGTGTAGTACTTACATAAATTCATGGCATACGTTGCATATTTTAATTTGTATTGAGGAATAAGGCAATGGCTAACCAGTGTCTTACAATCGACATTCGTTGTTCTGTGCAGGATAAACAAAGTTAAATTTCTAGTTGCAATTTATTATGTTATGCTGGAAGGGAGTGTGAGTGAAATAGAGAGAATTTGCAGTGGTTCCATCAAAGCACCGTGCTATCAAATTGTATACAAATGTTTAGCCGCAAGTTAATGGATTATTCGCTTTTCAGATGTACTGGAAATTTATACATGTTTACCTTATCTATTTTGACTAATCTGATAGGTGTTGAAGATCTCAGTCCTTCAGGGACTAGCGTTGATGCTGCAAATCCTAGTCGGCGAAAATTGCTGCAGGTTTGGTATACCAAACTCCGCGATATATTTTGCATGTTAAATTTCATAACTAATGATCCTCCTGAGTCAATGAGGGTCCGCTTTTGCTTCAGTTAAAAAAAGGTGAAGCATTCATACAAATCTTGACCAAGCCATCGCAAAGAGACTGGACCTTAACTTGTTGTTACAGTTTGCGTACCTCATTGACACATTGAGCTATACTGGGTGATGCCTAGGCGCACCATGAGAACTTCTCCCACAGGTTGGTCAATTGTGAGAGGTCAGCGAAACTTATTCTCCTGGTCCCCCAGATTAAGATTAACCATGTCATGGCGTTCATTTCGCTAAAACAAAATCACTCTTACCTCCCCGCTGCCTTGCGGATAGGCTATTGAGCAAAAACTTGGGATGAAGACCATAATCGTCTTCCTGTCTAGGTTTGGGCGCCCTGGCAGTATCTCAGCCCATTTACAACCATGACATTTTCTTCAAACATAAACTTCATCCTGCATTGGCCGTCGCGCAGATTATCAAGGGTCGCCATATCTGCTGCATACAGCAGGGCGGATAAGCGAAAACCCGCTAGTGCTAGCGTCTCCTTTATTTTCCACCTGTTTCTCTTACTTTTATCCCGATCTCCATTACTAACCTTCCTTCTATAATTCCCTGTTTATATGACAACAACTTAAGTGCCACTGGAGTAGAACCATCTGCAGCCACCATCCCATTGCACTTATCGGACGCCTATTGGCAAAAGGCCCTTATAAGACCACACTATCCCTTTTCCAGGGCGACGTTTAACTTTCGCAATCTAAGACAATTAGATCAACCGGCTGCATTCGCACCCACCTTGGACATACTGAGTATTGATGCATGTTGTGTGTCCGAAGCTAGGATCAATACCCCTTTTGGTGTTGTTGAATTAACTGCACGCGGATTCTCCTCTCGTTATTGGTTGCACGTACCAGGAGACGCCGATGCAGCACTCACGAGTCAAGCTGGTGTAGATATTATTCTAAGCTCCATGGCTGAGGCATCGTTGGTTGCCTGGATTCCGGTGAACAGCCGTTTATGTGCAGCCCTTTTGACGGCATTACCTAAGGTTGATGCAAGCAATTGTGAAAACGCGGTTTATTTTTGATTTCCGCATATGCTCCCAACGACTGCTGTTCTAATGCTGTTAAGGACTCATTCTATCATGTACTGAACAGGCTACAACCCAGTGATTCTATTTTAAATGTTAGAATACATGCAGGAGATATGAAAGCACTGGGGCTTCTGCAAACCTCAAAAGATCAACTGGATGGTAATTATATACTCACATTCGAAGGGATTAACAAGGGCCAGCGTCTGCTGCAACTGCGTGAGGAGCACCATTTGTTTCTTAGTTGCACTGCGTTTAGACACAGTGGGCACAAAAGTGCTAATTCTGGTCCTCCTGTAGCTGGCCGGTGATGGACTCAAATTGAACACATTGTCATATGTTACGGGTGGCGTGGTTCCATCCTGGATTGCCGCTCGTACTTGTATTCCTGCGTCGACTATGATCATTCCTTGGTACGCTGTCGTTTCTTCATGAAATTTACGGAAGGCGCACCAACTGCCACCTCCGAATGACAACTGAGTAATAAGCCCACCGTCAGGATAGCTTATCAAGACACATTGCGTAGCGAACTTTCGCTGTCTTGTTTTAATGACACTGACCTTCAGTGAAATAGAATCTCGGCTATCATACACGACACAGGAGCATCTGCTTGTGGAACCGTCAATCGTCACCCATCCAGTCACTATATATCCGACTTATCGTTGAACCTTTTGGAATCTAGAAACCTCCGGTTGACTCTGAACATGATGTGACGAGACGGGCTATTAAGCTCTAATTAAAGCAGGGCCTAACTGCTGACAAGGACGCCTGGTGGACCAGTAGGGTTCAAGAAATGTAATAGGTAGGAGCAACAGGCAATTACCGCAAGATTTTCCAGCTGATCCATACCATTGGTCCCAGGAAACCAGATGTCAGTGAGACAAGCTTAGACGGTGCGGGTGCACTGCTACACAATAAGGAGCGTTTTATGGTTCGTTGGGCGGGATGTTTTCAAAACATTTCAGCTGTCTACCTTTTACTGGATTCTTGCTACTCAGCTGATTTAGAACGAGCCAGGGACGGTTAATTTCGTGCCTCTGTCGGAGGCCAAGGTCCGAAACGAGATCAAAACCCTCATCCGTTTTCTTGCCGCTGGCGCGGATTCGCTCACATCCACAATATTTAAGAATGGAGATGAGATCCCCTACAAAGCACGGACCTCCCTATTAGAACCCACTTGGATGGAAGAGAGTATACCGGCTGAGTTGAGTGAATCGATTATGGCGGCAGTATACAAGAGCTGCCATCGCACAGACTGTTCTAACGACAGGGATATTATTCAAAAGCCCTTTGTGACAAAAATAGTTGCCTTGATTCTCCTTTGTCGCCTCACGTTGGAACGGAAATCTTGGATTCGGGAAGAGCAGACCGATTTCCGCCCAGAACGTGGCTGTATAGAACAAATTTTCACTTCGCAGCCAGGTGTTAGAACAGCTCCAAGCATACCGCAGACTGACAATAGCTGTGTTCCTCGATTTCAAGAGCGCTTTCGTTTCAGTCGATCGATGCATTCTGTTCGAAATACATGTGAGGAAATGTGTTTACACTAAATAAGTGGACATCTTAAGTGCTCTATAGTTAAAAACTACAAGCCTCGTCAGGATCGACGGTTGCCTGTCGGATTGCTTTACGACCACAAGTGGGTTCGTCTGGGTTGTCCGATTTCCCCATTTTGTTCAATTACGTCGTGGTTTCTATCTTGGAGTGTTCCCGTGCTGAATCTCACGATGTAGGCGTTGAGGTCCTGCCTGGTGAAAGATTAGTTGATCTTGATTATGCGGATAATATATTCTTGCTTTCCGACTATGTTTCGACAGCACAATCAACCTGAAATTCCTGTCTGTAGTTGTCCCATTATTTGAAATGCACTTCGTAACTTCAAACTGCAGTGTTGCTGCATGACCACCTGCCAATTTATGACCACTTGACCCTTGCTAACGAGGAGCTCTTGGTGGTCCATCAATTCACTTATCCGGCAGCTGCAACAACAACGATGGGCGACAGAAAGGTTTTCCCTCTATCTGAAGGCCGTGTGTACAAGGCCAAATTTAGGGCTGTTCTGCTCTATCGTAGTCAGAATTGGCCCGTTCGGTCTGAAGATCTTAGGCGTCTTAAAGTATTTAATCGTCCTTGTCTGCGATGCATTGCTAGTGTCAGTGATACCATCGTGTCCGCAACGATGATCTGCGTAGACGGGTACTAGGTAGAACAACAGTTAGCACTAAATATGTGGCGCTGTTTTGGGCATGCGCTACGTATGACTGGTCGCGGCTTACCTAGGAGGGTCTTGTTTAGTCTGCCAGGTGTAGGGTGGCGCAAGACTCGAGGTGGACAGAAGTTGACTTAGTAGCGGGAAATGAAGTCACTGGCCATCAACTTGGTGCCGTTCGTCCGTCACGACTTCCGGGCTGGACCTTAGAGAACATGGCTCGCAACCTCCACCAGTAGCGCGTCTTCTGCCTTCGCAGAATTAGATTGCCTGTTTAAATTTTGTTAGGTGCTGAGTTATCTTCCGAGTAATGGCTGATTTTTACACAGGGCAGTGAAAGCCGCAAGGAAGCTGTTTCGCCGTTGCCGCCTTATCTTTGCACGACCGCCAGATATTTGTGACTGTATGTATTAATACAAGGTTTAGGCGCCTTGACCTTAAATTCCTGCCTAGGTCAATAAGCTTTTTAGTTAAAACTCCCTACTCTTTCTTTTGTATTCATTTCCATAGGTCATGATGGTTGTATGACAGCGAAGCATCAGTTCAAATGGCTGATGTCCTTCTGTTGATGAGGATGATGTTAATGATTTCGGCCAAGCCGAGTACAGTAATCGAATTCGTTATCTCAGCCTCCCATTAGTTCGCTGGCTCTCTCGGTTGATGCATCCGGTTAATCTGTTAAGACAATGCCATTTCAATGGGTTTACATGTGTGAGTAATTATCAGATATTATTTGTTCGATTTCAACTTCGCTTGGTGAACATTAGCGATCCCTAGGGTAAGCAAGATAACAATAATTACATTTTACTTAAGTAATCGGTCTAGCAACTAGCTTATCCTTGTTATTGGTAAAAGGAAAAGCTTAAACAAAATTTTGACTTTTGACAATTCAGGGAAAAATGTCTTGATTTTCGACCGCTCAATAGGAATGGACGTGTACTCGGATGCAAAATGGACAGGAGTAAATGGTCTCAATATGCTTGGATGGAAAATTGATGCTTGTATGGAAACGATTGAAATGGTGACTTCCGCGAAGACTTCGTTCTATATCAAGCAAATGGAAAAAATAAAAATATAAAGGTAGGATTTGTACTATCCAAGGAAACACGAGAGTGCATAAAGAATCAGAATTAACGTTGCAGGAGTAAAACCGAAGTAACAAATTCCAATGTGGCTAAATGGGAGGAGAACGCATCATGAGTAGGAAAAATTAAAGTTTTCGTCCAAAATTTTCAAAACATTTTAATCTAGGTATGTACTAATAAAAATGAAATAACGGGAAGCGCTGTTACTCTAGGTTATTAGAATAAAATATGTTTTGTCCACTGTGAGGATCAATGGATTTCACACAGTATTCCTTAGGAAGACAAAATTACATCGGTACTCTTGCATAGGTTGTATAGATTGGATACGGATTTATACAACAGCAACAGTTCCTCTAATCCCCAATAGCATTACAAGAATTCCCCTACTATATAGGCTACAAAAACTAGGATGTCCTCGTCAGGGTATTTACATTTGATGAAGCTGTGAAGTTCCGGAAAATATTCTACAAATTGGGACATAAAATAAAGTGCAATAGTTGCTTGCAAATGATCAACTTTGCTGGGAGTGTAGAAGAGCTTTTACCATCTACCTAGGTTTATTGAACGTAGGTGGCCGGAAGTACTCGAAACTGACCATGGGTGGTCAGCGGTCGATGCATTACGGAGAATACGTAATGATCAAACTAAAATGGCTCATAATATATTTGCTACATATAAACTCACTTGCTTCGTTTCGCACTCATTATAATTACTAGATCAATCGGTCTGCTTATGGAAATCTAACGCGTTAGTTCTGGCAAATAATTGGTTGAGTTATACTTCAGCCAATTTCGCCCGGGGTAAAATACCACTGATTCGAGCAAAATGTGCTTATCCGAGTAAAATGTTAAATGAAACAAGCTCCAACTTCCAGAGTTAGCAGGACCAAACCAACATGAAGGATTGCAAATCATGTTAACAGACGACGTTGCGCTCACCATCCAAGACAAGCAGCATATTTGTATGGGCTCAAAAACCGATGACCAAAGCTTAACTGCTAAATGCATGGTAAACTTGAAAAAATGTATGTGCCAACTAATAGTTTGGTTCTCATGACCCAAATGTTACGGACCGTCGACTAGGAGCGTGCTTACTTTTCAAGTAGACTAAGGCCCAAAACCTTAATTTGTCATAGTTGGAGACAGGAGCTGTGCATTCTGCAATGACACTTCATTGGTCCTGCATTCTATACATAGACACGTGTGGTAATGTTTATGCAAGAAGAAAATATATATCAGGGCATAATGTCGCTGTATTTTAAACTCCACTTAGTAGGTCAAAAAATAGCACGCTCATTATTTTGGCATTCATGCAGTCTAGACTATATGACCTGGAAACGCACAATAGGACGGACATTTAACTCTGTTAACTGAAAATAAAATCTAAATTTGTTTCAAACTACTGTCTGCAACTCAGCTACTCTAATAATTTGCGTAGTTAACTATTGAGTTTGACAAAGTATGATACTTATTGAATTGCCACCAACTAAAACAAACTATTTGTGCGATTAACGCACTTGAACTTCAAATTGCTATATTAAATATTCCACTGCTTGAAAAAACTTATTTACTTACAAAAGCAAATAAATACCCTCATCAGATGTGAAATTGACGCTGTCGGGTTGATTTCGTTAATGTAAGGTGATTTTAACAAAACAATGTTTAGCAGATTTTGGTTATATTATTTATCTAGACTAATTTTTGGGATTACCTATGTTACATACAGTTGACTAGCACAAAAGTAATATTTATGTAAAGATGCTAGAAATGTGTCTGTTGAAAGCAGATTAATGAAATACTTCAGTGTTATTTCGTGTTAAAACGTCACCCAATATTGCATCTCATTTAAATTATTTTCATCAAGAGTAAAAGCTGCTCAGTAGAAAATGGCTTGATTATGTGTTGTTCATTACGCACCCGTGAAAACGTTTGAAATTATAATAAGGCTATGATTTCTCCGACGAATGGTACATTACAATTCTGATAAGGGCAACTGGCTGTAGAAATTTATAGTGTTCTTGCAAGAATAAGTTACAGACTATTGTGTTTGCATTGTAAACATCAAGGAACACACAGTTCCGCTTGTGCCGTATCCAGCTTACTTTTGGTAAGCTTTTTATATTTCCATTAGCTTTATGCATTTCGGTATCAACTTCAACTTGATCATCGGTGAAATCAAATACAGTGGGCTAAGAAGTTTATCGGTTGGCTGAATTATAGAGCGCTCTCCGACAATTTAGTTTGTTTACCCGTATCTGTTAGTTACGTATGTTTCTTCATATGATTTTCCAACTGCCTTCAACACTTACAAACACAATTCTTGCATTAAATTTCCTTATCTGTTTTAAAATTTTATTTTTCAACTTGGGAACAAAAATCATCGGTCCGGTGAATTAGCGGATAAGCAATCGGCAACTCATTGAGACAAAACAAAATTATACAACGTACAGGATAAGCAAAATAAGAAAACACATATATATGAGAGACAACGACATGCCAATCAAGCAATGTTCGACAAAGCTATATATCTTGCCGGAATTACCTAAATGAACACATTCCACTTAGTCTATTTTTCTACAACACTAGGTGTTTCCTAGTGTAGAATTTTGTCAGTCACATAAGGAAGATATTCCTGAAACACACTACCTGAGATATCCTAATTTGCAATATGCATCTTTGCAAAATGCATCTATTAACGGTGAACAAAACTGATAGCAATATATGGCTTGACGAGCTAGAGTTACTTGTAAACACACCCCTTGCTGGTGGTCAACAGCGATAGTCGAAGTACTTGATGCACGCATTTAGGCACGGAGTTTTATATTAGTAGGTTATAAGATCAAGAAGCCCACACATTAATTTTAGTGCATACCTTTTATACCGCATTGTTTTACGTACAAATTAAACTGCTCAAACGTTTTCGTATTTAATAAGTGCTAACATTTTAACCATATTAAATCTAATGTAGTTCCCAAAAAATGGGCGAATTCGTTGTTAATGTATAACTGTTCAGTATTGTTCTAAAAATACAAAGAATTGCTTATAGCTCCCGGAAAATTCTTACTTGGAATGGTTCGTGGTAGAGTTGGGCTTCGAGTCAAATATTATTTTGTTCCACATGATCTGCCCCACGCATGAAGCTTAGACTCAGCGATACCTATTTCAGATGTTGTTGTTGCTCGTGTGTGTTGCTCTGTGTGTGCATGTAGCTCTTGTCTCGGTCTTGGACATGGATCGTTAAATCGTATCTAAGTACTGATTGGCCACAATCTCTTCATAAATACATGTTCAGGATAATTCTTCAGTACTTGTTATTTAAGCGCCAGCGAAAGTAACTGCTACAACTAGTGACAAGAATAATCTAAAGTTATCGATCATAACAAGAGTTTTATCGAATTATATAGCAAATGTACCGAAGGGCATCATTCAGTTTAGTCCCATGTTGAAAACTTTAATATGTTTCATATTTAAGCCGCTTTTTAGAATAAATTTGGCTCAACATTATTTCTCCAGATGGTGCTGAATAAACCCATTTGTAATTATCTAAGGCATAAATCTATCCATTAAAATCTGTATACGTTAGACGGGGGTCGAAAACACAAAGCAGTTAAAGACTCGCAAAAATAAAAAAGATTTATTAAGCAAGGAAGAACGGAAACTTAAAGAAAGGATCAAAACGCAAACATCACATTCGTTCTCGTTGTTGACGGTGATGCTAAATGAAAAGGGAGGGAAAACATTCTCACAAATTAAACCATATTAAAACCGACTCTTCGCCATAACCCTAAATTATCTAACCAAACTTGTTCATCATCTTTCAGTACCCAGTTAGGTCGTCAAATTAAAAATAGTAATACATATCTCCTAGATGCATATTGATTGAGATTGAGCGCCAGTAGGTATAATACATTATTACCGCTTTTACTATTATACCAACATAGTTCAACTATAACTTTTGATGATCATGCAATTGTGCGTCCGGTTGCCTTGCCAAATTTAGAGGTTAATCGTATTTTGCCTAAAAACACACTATGAAGCCTCTGCAAAATTTTAGTCCATTTTTCGGTTGCCTTGAATATATTTATTTTCTAATCCACTTAAAATGGTTGCAGGGAACTTGCACATTTTATAACCCTGGATAATTCATAAACGACCAAGCATCCACCGTTAAATTTGCAAAGAATCAACACTAAAATTTAAACGTATTTGTATTGGAAAATTAATTCGCCTTAAAAATACATGGTTGCACCATCCTACGTTTTATATCTAACCTAGATCGAAAGCGTTACGTAGACGTATGATAGGTGTTTCTCATAAATAAAAGTAAAATATGCTCTACGATTAATAAAATATTTTCCGTATCAAGAATAAGCGTAATATTTTTTATGCAATAAATAAAATCTTGCATAATATAGGGATGTTTCGCGAATCTGTTACCGACAGAATAAATGCACACCATCATGGAAGCATTTAAAATGGTAACAATAAGTTTGATATGCACAAAATCACTTTAGCTCTCTAAACCGAATTTTACTAAAGCCAAATTCACTTCTATCTATTGTGATTTTTAAATGGCATTAATCATACATCCTTGGCTTTATTCTTCGGTTCAGCAGCCACTGCTCAGTTCCTTTGATATCGTTTGTACTTCCTTTTTGTGAGCTAATAAACCGTCATTTGTTCACTGTACAACTGGATAGTCTAATCAGCGCATTGAGTTTGATTGATCCTACCCTACAAAATGTTTAGAGCCGTTTGAATTAACGGATTTAATTACGGTGCCTTTCTGTTTAATTTAGACGCTTCTCGACGTTTCTTCTCGAGACAATTATTTTGGTTTCAGCACACTGACGAGCATTCGTATTTAGCAAAATTTATGTTTCTGATCGCAAACTTAGAGTAGGTCAAAAAGCGCCCCTGCATGCAAAGATAAATAATCAAAGTTCGTACACCGTAATTATTGTTGCAATGCGAGCGTACATGTTGTCTGCTTTTATTTACGTGGTAACTGTTTGAATCATTTTTCGGTCTCAACTACGGGCTGGCAACCTTCAAGTTGCGGGTTCGAGCCCTACCAATGACTGATGGAATGCGCACTGCTGACGATTCCCATAAGGATGAAACGCGCGTATTGTCCTGCTCCGGGCGTTTAAAGGCTGTCTAGGTGAGCCTAGATGTAACCACTTTCAACCTATACCCAATTCTTATAAGTCGATTTTATGCTGTCATTCTGCGGAAAACGCCGTATCATGAAGTTAGTTGTTTGGAACCCACCCAAGAAATCGTTAGGTGCAGCGGGTGAGCTGTCAGCATCATCAATTTTATTACAGACAGCCCAGTGATGGATTTGACAAAGGCTTATTTCGACGCGAAACGCTGTCTACAATTATACTATTGGTAATCTATGGGCGCAAGGGTGCTTAAAAATTGCGCTTCAAGTTGAATGCCAATGATATTTCTAAGTGTATGATAAATCCTTCTTTTTATTCAACTTTCATTTAAGCGACTTCCAGGTTTCAACACTTAATATTTCAAGGATCATCAATCCCCCCGATCTGCTCTAGTGTTTACGATAAGAAGTGGATAAATGAGCATTTTGATGCCATTTGCTAAATTAACCTATATCCTCAGAGTTATTTCCATCAACTTCAAACAAGTGAGTACATTCCTTTTACGGTTAATCGCGTCTGAAGGATCTAATGTTCAAAAAAATGCCTGAGCAAATGCTTGAGCAAAATTTGAGGAAAAGAAACTTACCGGTTAGACCTAAATATTACTCTGCTTAACAAGACGGAAGTGACCAAATTTTTTCCGTATCACAAAACATCAACAAAAGTATGAGCGTGTATGACATAAACCGATTCAAGGGAGCATGATTTTACAACATGATCTTATTAGTTACTTTCTTTTTACACTTTCTCAATGTGACATGTCCTGTGGCTTTACGGATGTCACAGAGGGTGATATCACAATCCATTTCTATCGATGGCTGCCTGTTTATCTACGATGCTGTTATTTGTATAGAGCATCGAGTGTGGCATTGATCAAAATATATAAGAAATTATTCGACCCGGTATCTTGGTGAATTGCAAAAATTAATACCAGTGTGGATCTCACGATTCTCTCATGTTCAAGTACATGGCCAATATCATATATCCTTGATGCAATTTAATTGTGCTGGACGCAGTGTGAATTAAGTGCCTCAACCACACAGTATAGCATATTAACGAACAAGTTGCATAAATTTACACATATTTCGACAAACTGTCACCGATGTAAAATCTATCGCTGCAATAATTAGATAAGTAAAAGATATTACAGAAAAAACGATAAATGTGGTAGGTTAAAGGGATGCGCCGAGAAAGGTGGAATTATTTTAGTAAACTTAAGAAAATTTTTAATTCATCGTATAACTCTAAAGTTAAACGCTTATTCGCTGACCCGGTAAAACTGAAAATTATCTCTATTAAATTTACTATTAATTTTTCTAATATGCATGGGAAGCCAAAGGTATGTGTAAAAATTCAAAGAATATTGTAATAAACGCAATGGAAAACGCAACTTATTAGAAGTGACAACTCAGTAGTAATTCTATCAACTTTCCCAAGTGGATTGTAGTTAATTGAGAAAAATATTTCTGACATGGCATGGTTACGAATTTGAATATATTACATTTGTATTGCTTTCAAAATGCATGTCCGCCAAATATGTACAACAAAACATTTTTTTCTGATTGTGAAAATAACGGTAGGCATACTATATGAATGTAACTTAGATTAATTATTCTTTTCCCAATATATGATTACGAAACTAGAACCTGATCAGCTTACTCTTACTGCCGATAAGAAAACGAGGAAAAATTTGTTACTTTTTTCATTATATTTTGCAATCACACCAAGATCAAGTGCTAAAATAAGGCTGATTAATTATTTAGAAATCATGGTAATTTAATTATCTTATGTAGTCACATATTATCAATAATCAATCTTGAAATATCTTTGTTTTGCTAAACTTTTCGATAAAAGACTTTTGTTATCTGTGTGCTCAAACGCCTTTTGAAGTGCAAATTGTTGTTCCTATATCGGAGACTTACTCGAAGGAAATGCACGAAGTTTATACGTAAATTTTTCTCAGCAATTTGAGTATATAATTAGTTAAGCTGTTATTCAAAGTCAAAATTTTCTAGCACTGGACATTTAATATTCTTGGATACATAAAGTACATACTTAAATTTGGTTCGCTCAGTGAAGTTTATGGCAATTGTCGTTTTCCTAGTTACACATTGCTAAGGTAATTTCAAAGCCGATGTTTATTTATGATGCGACCCAAATAATCCGCTGTATGTATCAGAATCCGTGATGTGGTCGTGTAGGATTGGATGGTAGGTAATCCGGAAGCAACAACCTTTTCCATTTTATTGAAATGTGCGTGTTTTAAATGATTGAGTTCAGAAAATATGGGATGCTAACATCAGGGTCAGTCTCTCTGACATTCGAGAAATACACGAGATGTTTTAAACATAAGATTAAGTAGTCGTTCAAATTCGTGATCATATATTCTTAGCACCCGCATTTCGGAATTGAATGAAAAGAGAGTGAAATATTTCTGCATTTGAGACCGGTTTCCTGACACGAGCACTTTACATACTGAAAGAAACGATATCTGCTCTGGAAAAACAGCAATTTTTTCTAAAGTATCGAGTGTTCGTTGTACCTAATTATTGTGTCCTAATGCTTAATATTTTATTGCACATGGGAATTTCATTTGTCTTAGTTAATGAACATATTTGCGAGTGAATTAAAATTTGCCTTGTGCGTGCAGCGTTGTTTGAACACCGACGACATATTCGATATAATCACAATTAACGATCTTCAGGCGCATGAGTTGTTATGGAAACAATCGTTGCACAGATGAATATAAGTACAATGTCTAGCTAAAGCTGGTAAGCAGTTATGACAGGATGGAAATGATAACTATTTTATAACAGGCCAAACCGATACAATTTGTGCAGAAGAGGACTAGTTTTGTTTCGTAGCGAAGACTAATCTAAATCCCACGAATTGGCTTTCCTAAGAGAGATAAACATAGGTACTATACTCTGGCTATCTTTGAATACGTAGTAATTGAAATGTCATATACATATATATGAGAACAACAAAGCAAACCCTTTGCTTACAATGCATACATAATTAACTATTCTTAAATTACATGCCTGACAACAGCTAAGCCAAACGAGCAAAGAAAACCTAGACGATTTTACATAGTTTATAAAACAAATCACGTGAAATTCAGTGAAAACACGATTTATGCTCTCAAGTGAGTTTGTAGTATTTGCAATGGCGAATGTGGATGGACTTAACTATCAGAAAGCGTATAATTCATGCGGTATCGCCTAAGTTGTTTTTTATAATGTCAATATAAATAACCTTGTGGGACGCCGCAAAAGCCTTTCCTGAGATGGTATCAAATATAATTAGTGCGAACTGATGGAGCCGCAATAGAAAAGCTCAAGGATATTTCAAACAAAATGGAAACGAATGAGCTACAGGTTCGATCCAAATTTGGATTTCTTGCCCTCTTATGCTGTCTGCCGTTTTCAAGATTTTTTCTTGTCATCAGTAATAACTGCGTTGGGCAGGTGAGAGAAGCATTAGATCGTTTATTCCTGAATATTAATTTATGGTGCGACGGATTTAAATCTAATCAAATACGGAAGGATTTTAATTTTATTATGAATATTTGTAAAAGCAAATTTAACAGGAATTTACCTGTTCCGACAGAACCTTCCAAGTTTGTAATCTTTGCACAAGTCAAGCATTTTCCTACAAGAATAATGCATTTTTGTTTTACATATCAAAATTCCATCAAAACATAAGAGTGCCAGCAAACAAAATATTCACCACGAGGCCAGTAAGGTGCATCAAAAAAGAGGAATACGCCGACAGATCTATAGCGATTTTGATTGTGAAGTTATCTCAATAAAATTTGTTTTAGAGGTTGGCAGGATAGTTTAATCAAGGGTGCTTTCTTTTCAAGTCTCATGAGGCACACAAACAATAGAATTGGTTGCTAAAGTTGCGACAATCGGATGCAAAGAAAATGCGACATTTTGTGGCTGTTATATAAAATACACCTATTAACTAGATATCTCTAGTTGAAAGCTGGGCGGAAGTTTAGAAAATGGAGAAAGCATATATATTTAGATCTTGACACTCGAAAACGTCATTTAACTAGGGTAATGTAGTAGGCATACGGAGAGCACGTAAGAATCCAAGCTTTACCGTTTTGTTTATATGAGTTGGTTATTAGAAAATGTATAGATTGCTGTCTTCATATTGTTTATAATTCGAGTTGGATTATTTGGGTGGTCTTTTACATCATGCTTAAAATCGTGCTTCATGCTGATCGAGGATTTAAAGAACATCGTTTATATTTTGCAGCTTGCCAACTAATGACACCTTCCAAAATATGAGGGTGCCAGTTAGAACAATAAAAATCCCCTGGTTGATATTCCTTCTATAGGTCTGTTAATAGAAAAAGAAATATTTTGCATTGTTTTCTCCATCATATAGTGAAATACTGCAAAGACTTTTGCAACCACGCAAAAGTTATTTCTACCTTATTCCGTATATACTACACGAGTGTAACCTGCTCAAACAGAATTTTCCTAATGTAGTCAAAAAGTAGCGAATTTTAAAGGACACTGCTTCTAATTCGCTCAAATACCACTAAAGTGCATGATTTGTACCCGAAGTCATTTAAGATTAGACAACTAAGTTATATAGAACTTTTTGCAGCTCATTCATAGAGGCAACGTCAAACAAAAACTCCTTATAGGCGTAAGATGGGCATTCTTACCTTAATTTTAGAAAGCAGCAGTAGTTTAATCCATGAAATTATCGCTCGGTGATTTTCATCCCGGAGTTCGCGAAAGTGATGAAGGCAAACTTTACCGTTGCTTTTGTGTAGCTAATGTGCCAGCCGCAAACCAGTGCACTTCTATTAATTATCGGAACTGCTCTGTTGTTATACGTCTTAGAGTAACGAGATCTGTATCTCACACTACCCATCTCAGAAACATTATCAGTTTATCCCACAGTTATCTAGGGTCATAAATTCCAGACCCTTTTAATCGATATTCACGCGTACCACCACCCACGATTTGTTTCCACCGGATGGAGCATTCCAACGTTATTCGAAATAGACCTCCATCCTGCAACTGCAGTGTTGTCTGGAGCATACACAGAGTAAGTTACCTGCCGCAGCAACGATGCGTAGTTCAGGTCCCAAAGCTATCAAACCATCCTGTGTTTAGTTTTACTGGCAAACATATACAATCGTTTTACAAGCCAGATAACCGCATCTAAGTGCATTTCTCGACGTGAGCCGTATGACTATACGTTAAAGTTTGCAACAAGTTGGCTGCTGAGCTGAAAAGGAAACTTTTTCTTATGTGTTGTAACATTCGCTCAGCGACCGCTTAGCCTAGCGTGCCTTAGGCTAAGAATTGTTATGGTTAAGGTGCCAATGTTGTCAAATTTGGCATATCTTGTTCCGAATTTTAAACAGTTTCATGCAAAATACAGCGTGCTGAAACCTAGAAATGCGATAATTTAAAATACCAAACAAGATTATCTCTGGTTTTATGTGTAAGGCACCTCTTGCCCAATGATAAAAAGCGTGCTGTTATTATCTAACAATTGTGCTCAGTTACTAGCTAAGCCTGATAAAATAACGAAAGCACAATTTTCATAGTTAAGTCAAGCATACTAATTGTACACTAATTGTACCTAGTAAAGGACGCTGTAATTATGAGGAAGACTGCTGGTAACACCTTTAGTAAAACGACAGTAACATCTTGGTAATTTAACACTTACTGCAAAATTTCAAGCGGCATACCTTCCACTATTCCGATACACATTTCGTTTGGAGCTCAAAGCTTGATCCACTATCTGGAATGAGTGCATAGCAAGAGGGCAAGCGGCTACAAGTGAAAGTAGGGTTACGGTTGCTGCCAAGAATGGACAACTTGTGATATTACCAACATATCAAAGGATCCGAAAGTACGTAAAAAGGCAATTCATATCTCGTGCAAACTTTATTGTTTTCCAATGTTACATCGCCGGTGTACTAATCAATACCCGTGACATGGCGAGAGACAATGAAATCAAAATATCGGTGCCAACTGCACTGTGCTCCATTGTCCGATTATCAAAATTGACGTCACTTCGGAGCAGGCAGTTAGACGACCACAACAAATTGGACCTTTTAAATAACTTTATCGCTACTGTGGTTAAACATTTACATTTAACAAGTTCAATAGATACTCCAACTCTAAATATTACGGGGAGCCAAGACTGCTGCGCTTTATGTTTAACTTCACAACTGATGTATATTTAATCTCTCTATCCACAATTAAGCTCAGTATCAAACAAAGCATTAACCGAAACCTTCCATATATACAACGTGGCAAGCCTAACGATGTAACCGCGAAAAAGATGACCACCGAATGGAAAGCTTAGGCAAAACCATCCTTTTCCACGACGTTTCTGATAATAAGCAAGGTGTTAGCATAAATTATAACACATGGTAAAGATCGTTTTGTTAATTTAACGAACAAATATGCTCAATTGACTTGCTAGGGATACTGTTGTCACAGCTACACACATCATCAAACTAGTATTTATCTTTCCGCTAAAAGGTAGGATAGCGCGGCCACTGTAAAGCAGGTGTACGTTTGCTAGGAAAACGCCAACTAAGCATTTTCAGAATGTAGCGTGCATTATGCCACCAGAGATGACATCCTCACAGAACTAAGTGCGATGGGGGTTATACTTGAACTGTGAACCTATACTGTCTGACGACCCAATGCAAACTGTTAATGAATTGAGCGACCGGACGATTTACACCTAAATAGCTTAGGTTTGAAAATGCATATGAAACCAAACTATCTGGTTTCGAAACAGTGATCAAATATAGGTCAACATAAAAGATTAATTGTCTGCCACTCACTTCTGTATTGCTCAATCTACCTTGCATTGCTGAAGTCCCAAAAGCATTTATGTATTTAAACGAAAGCGCAGGTGCTTCTCAATAAACTTCCGGAACTTTGATTGGGTTCGTTTGCGAAAGCTTGGGATCTAATACGCACTAACTAAAACTAGTT
>OX104066.1:28151649-28237340 GCA_944474145.2 Dicrocoelium dendriticum | reverse complement strand
TAGCACAATCAACCCTGAAATTCCTGTCTGGAGTGGTTCCATTATTTGATATGCGCTACGTAAGTTCAAACTGCAGTGTTGCTGCATGACCACCTGCCAATTAATGACCACTTGTCCCTTGCTAACGAAGAGCTCTTGGTGGTCCATCATTTCACTTATCCGGTCAGCTGCAACAACAACGATTGGCGACAGAAATTGTTTCCCTCTATCTGAAAGGCCGTGTTTACAAGGCCACATTTAGAGCTGTTCTGCTCCATCGTAGTCCGAATTGGCCCCTTCGGTCTGAATATCTTAGGCGTCTTAAAGTATTTAATCGTCCTTGACTGCGATGCTTTGATAGTGTCAGATGGTACCATCGTGTCCGCAACGATGATCTGCGTAGACGGGTACTAGGTACAACAAGAGATAGCAATAACTATGTTGCGCGGTTTTGGGCATGCTCTACGTACGCCTGGTCACCACTTATATATTAGGATCTTGTTTAGTCTGCCAGGTGTAGGGTGGCGCAAGACTCGAGGTGGACAGAAGTTGACTTAGTAGCGGGAAATGAAGTCACTGGCCATCAAACTTGGTGCCGTTCGTCCGTCACGACTTCCGGGCTGGACCTTAGGGAACAGGGCTCCCAACCTCCACCAGTAGCGCGTCTTCTGCCTTCACAGAATAAGATTGCCTGTTTAAATTTTGTTAGGTGCTGAGTTATCTTCCGAGTAATAGCTGATTTTTACACAGGCAGTGAAAGCCGCAAGGAAGCTGTTTCCCCGTTGCCGCCTTATCTTTGCACGACCGCCAGATATTTGTGACTAAATGTTATTAATACAAGGTTTATTCGCCTTGACCTTGAATGCCCGCCTAGGACCATAATCTTTATAGTTAAATCTCCGTACTCTTTCCTTTGTATTCATTTCCATAGGTCATGATGGTTGTATGACAGCGTAGCATCAGTTTAAATGGCTGATGTCCTTCTGTTGATGAGGATGATGTTAATGATTTCGGCCAAGCCGAGTACAGTAATCGAATTCGTTATCTCAGCCTCCCATTAGCTCGCTGGCTCTCTCGGTTGGTGCACCCGGTTAATCTGTTCTGACAATGCCATTTCAATGGGTTTACATGTGTGAGTAAATACCAGATATTATTTGTTCAGTTTCAACTTCGCTTGGTGAACTATAGCGATCCATAGTGTGAGGAGGAGAAAAATAATTACATTTTACTTAAGTAATCGATCTCGCAACTAACATATTCTTGTTATTGATATAAGGAAAACTTAAGCAAAATTTTGCCTTTCGACAATGCAAGGAATAATGTCTTGATTTGCGGTCGCTCAATAGAAATGGACGTGTACTCATATGCAAAATGGACAGGAGTAAAAGGTCTCAATACGCTTGGATTGAAAATTGATGCGTGTATGGAAACGATTGAAATGGTGACTTTCGCGAAGACTTCGTCCTATATCAAGCAAATGGAAAAAATAAAAATATAAAGGTTGGATTTGTACTATCCAAGGAAATACAAGAGTGTATAAAGAATCAGAAATAAGGTTGCAGGAGTAAAGCCGAAGTAACCATTCTCAATGTAGCTAAATGGGAGGAGAACGCATCATGAGTAGGAACAATTAAAGTTTTCGTCCTAAATTTTCAAAACATTTTAATCTAGGTATGTGCTAATAAAAATAAAATAATGGGATGCACTGTTACTTTAGGTTATTAGAATAAATTTATGTTTTGTCCAGTGAGAGGATCAATGGATTTCACACAGCATTCCGTAGGAAGACAAAATTACATTCTTACATTTGCAAAGGTTGTAGGGATTGGATACGGATTTATACAACAGCAAGAGTTCCTCTAATCCCCAATAGCATTACAAGAATTCCTCTACTATATTGGCTACAAATACTAGGATGTCTCCGTCAGGGTAATTACATTTAATGAAACTGTTTGGTTCCGGAAGATATTCTACAAATTGGGACAAAAAATAAAATGCAATATTTTCTTGCAAATGATCAACTTTGGTGGGAGTGTAGAAGAGCTTTTACCATATACCTATGTTTATTGAACGCAGGTGGCCGGAAGTACTCGAGAATGACCATGGGTGGTCAGCGGTCGATGCATTACGCAGAATACGTATGATCAAACTAAAATGGCTCATAATATATTTGCTACATATAAACCTACTTGCTTCGTTTCGCACACACTATAATTACTAGAACAATCGGTGTGATTATGGAAATCTAACGCATTAGTTCTGGCAAATAATTGGTTGCATTATACTACAACCAATTTTGCCCGGGGTAAAATACCACTGATTCGAACAAAATCTGCTTATCCGAGTAAAATGTTAAATGAAACAAGCTCCAAGGTCCTGAATTAGCAGGACCAAAGCAACATGAAGGATTGAAAATCATGTTAACAGACGACGTTGCACTCCCCATCCAAGGCAAGCAGCATTTCTGAATGGGCTCAAGAATGGTGACCAAATCTTAACTGCTAAATGCATGGTAAACTTGAAAAAATGTATGGGCCAACTAATAGTTTGGTTCTTATGACCCAAATGTTACGGACCGTCGACTATGAGCGCGCTTTGTTTTCATTTAGACAAAGGCCCAAATTCTTGGTTTATCATGGTTGGAGCCAGGAGCTGTGCTTTCTGCAATGACACTTCATTGGTCCTGAATTCTATACATAGACACGTGTGGGAGGGTTTATGCAAGAAGAAAATATTTATCAGGGCATATTGTCGCTGTATGTTAAACCATTTAGTAGGTCAAAAAATAGCACGCTCATTATTTTCACATTCATTCAGGCTAGACTGAATGACCTGGAAACCCACAATGGGACGAATATTTAACTCTCTTAACTGAAAATAAAATCGAAATTTGTTTCAAACTACTGTCTGAAACTCAGCTACTCTAATAATTTGCGTAGTTAACTATTGAGTTTGATAAAGTATGATACTTATTGAAGTGCTACCAACCCAAACAAACTGTTTGTGCGATTAACGCACTAGAACTTCACCTTGCCATATTAAAACTTCCACTGATTGAAAAAACTTATTTACTTACAAAGGCAAATAATACACCCGTCAGATGTGATATTTGATCTCTAATGAAATGGAAGCAGTCGGGGTGATTTCGTTAATGTAATGTGAATTTAACAAAACCATGTTTGGCAGATTTTGGTTATATTATTTATCTAGACTAATTTTTGGGTTTACATATGTTACATACAGTTGACTAGCACAAAAGTAATATTTATGTAAAGATGCTAGCAATGTGTCTGTTGAAAGCAGATTAATGAAATCCTTTAGTGCTATTTCGTGTTAAAACGTCACCCAATATTGCATCTCATTTAAATTATTTTCATCAACCGTAAAAGCTACTCAGTAGAAAATGGCTTGATTATGTGTTGTTCATTACGCACCCGTGACAACGTTTGAAATTATAAAAACGCTATGATTTCTCCGACGCATGGTACATTGCAGTTCTGAAAAGGGCAATTGACTGTAGAAATGTATAGTGTTCTTGCAAGAATAGGTAACAGACTATTGTGTTTGCATTGTAAACATCAAGTAACACACAGTTCCGCTTGCGCCGTATCCAGCTTACTTTTGGTAAGCTTTTTTATATTACGATTAGCTTTATGCATTTCGGTATCAACTTCAACTTGACCATCGGTGATATCAAACAAAGAGGGCTAGTAAGTTTATCGACTGGCTGAATTATACAGCGCTCCTCGAAAATTTAGTTTGTTTACACGTATTTGTCTGTTACGTATGTTTCTTCATATGATTTTCCAACTGCCTTCAAAAGTTACAAACACAATTCTTGCATAAAATTTCCTTACCTGTTTTGAAATTTTATTTTTCAACTTGGGAACCAAAATACATCGGTCCGGTGAATTAGCGGATAAGCAATCGGCAACTCATTGAGACAAATAAATTATACAACGTACAGGATAAGCAAAATAAGAAAACACATATATATGAGAGACAACGACATGTCAATCAAGCAATGTTCGACAAAGCTATATATCTTGCCGGAATTACCTAAATGAACACATTCCACTTAGTCTTCTTTTTCTACAACACTAGGTGTTTCCTAGTTTAAAATTTTGTCAGTCACAGTAGGAAGCTATTCCTGAAACCCACTACCTGAGATATCCTAAGTTGCATTTTGCATCTTTGCAAACTGCATCTATTAACGGTGAACAAAACTGATAGCAATATATGGCTTGACGAGCTAGAGTTACTTGTAAACACACCCCTGGCTGGTGGTCAACAGCGATAGTCGAAGTACTTGATGCACGCATTTAGGCACTCAGTTTTATATTAGTAGGTTAAAAGATCAAGAAGCCCACACATTAATTTTAGTGCAAACCTTTTATACCCCTTTGTTTGACATACAAATTAAACTGCTAAAACGTTTTCGTATTGAATAGGTGCTAACATTTTAACCATATTAAATCTAATGTAATTCCCAAAAATGGGGGAATTCGTTGTTAATGTATAACCGTTTAGTTTTGTTCTCAAAACACAAAGAATTGCTTACAGCTACAGGAAAATTCTTACTTGGAATGGTTCGTGGTAGAGTTGGGCTTTGATTCAAATATTATTTTGTTCCACATGATCTGCTCCACGCATGAAGCTTAGACTCAGCGATAACTATTTCAGATGTCGTTGTTACTCGTGTGTGTTGCTATATGTGTGCATGTAGCTTTTGTCTCGGTCTTGGACATGGAACGTTAAATTGTATCTAAGTACTGATTGGCCACCCTTCTCTTCATAAATAAATGTTCAGGATAATTTTTCAGTTCCGCAATTTCCGAATACCTGTTAGTTAAGCGCCTGCGAAAGTAACTGCCACAACTAGTGACAAGAATAATCTGAACTTATCGATCGTAACAAGAGTTTTTTCGAATTATACAGCAAATGTACCGAAGGGCATCATTCAGTTTAGTCCAATTTTGAAATCTTTAATATGTTTATATATAAGCTGCTTCTTAGAATAAATCTGGCTCAACATTTTTTCTCCAGATGGTGCTGAATAAACCCATTTGTAATTATCTAAGGCATAAATCTATCCATTAAAATCTGTATACGTTAGACGGGGGTCGAAAACACAAAGCAGTTAAAGAATCGCAAAAATAAAAAATGATTTATTAAGTAAGGAAGAACGGAAACTTTAATAAAGGATCAAAACGCAAACATCACATTCGTTTTCGTTGTTGGCGGTGATGCTAAATGAAAAGCGAGGGAAAACATTCTCACAAATTAAACCCTATTGAAACCGACTCTTCGCCAAAACCCTAAAGTATCTAACCAAACTTTGTCATCATCTTTCAGTACCCAGTCAGGTCGTCCCAATTACAATAGTAATACATATCTCCTAGATGCCTATTGATTGAGATTGAGCGCCATTAGATATAATAAATTATTACCGCTTTTCCTATTATACCAACATAGTTCATCTAGAACTTTTGATGATCATGAAATTGTGCGTCAGGTTGCCTTGCCAAATTTAGAGGTTAAACGTATTTTCCTAAAAACACACTATGAAGCCTCTGCAAAATTTTAGTCCATTTTTCCAATGTCTTGAATATATTTATTTGCTAATCCACAAAAAATGGTTGCAAGGAACTTGCACATTTTAAAACCCTGGATAATTCATAAACGACCAAGCATCCACCGTTAAATTTGCAAAGAATCAACACTAAAATTTAAACGTACTTGGATTGGAAAATTAGTCCGCCTTAAAAATACCTGGTTGCACCATCCTACGTTTTATATCTAACATAGATCGAAAGCGTTACGTAGACGTATAATAGGTGTTTCTCATAAATAAAAGTAAAATATGCTCTACGATTAATAAAATATTTTCCGTTTCAAGAATAAGCGTAATATTTTTTATGCAATAAATAAAATCTTGCATAATATATGGATGTTTCGCGAATCTGTTACCGACAGGATAAATGTACACCATCATTGAAGCATTTAAAATGGTAACAATACGTTGGATATGCATAAAATCACTTTAGCTCTCTAATCCGAATTTTACTTAAGCTAAATTCACTTTTATCTATTGTGATTTTTAAATGGCTTTAATCATACAACCGTGGCTTTATTCGTCGGTTCAGCAGCCACTGCTCAGTTTCTTTGAAATCGTTTGTACTTTCTTTTTGTGAGCTAATATACCGTCACATGTTCACTGTACAACTGGATAGTCTAATCAACGCATTGAGTTTGATTGATCCTACCCTACAAACTGTTTCGAGCCGTTTGAATTAACGGATTTAATTACGGTGCCTTTCTGTTTAATTTAGATGCTTCTCGACGTTTCTTCTCGAGACAATTATTTTGGTTTCAGCACACTGACAAGCATTCGTATTTAGCGAAATTTATGTTTCCGACCGCAAACTTAGATAGGTCAAAAAGCGTCCCTGCCTGCAAGGATAAATAATCAAAGTTCGTACACCGTAATTATTGTTGCAATGAGCGCGTACACGTTTTCTGCTTTTGTTTACGAGATAACTGTTTTAATCATTTTTCGGTCTCAAATACTGGCTGGCAACCTTCAAGTTGCGGGTTCGAGCCCTACCAATGACTGATGGAATGCGCACTGCTGACGATTCCCATAAGGATGAAACGGGCGTACTGTCCTGCTCCGGGCGTTTGAAGGCTGTCTGATTGAGCCTAGATGTAACAACTTTCAACCTATACCCAATTCTTATAAGTCGATTTTATGCTGTCATTCTGCTGAAAACGCCGTATCATGAAGTTTGTCGTTTGGAACCCACCCAATAAATCGTTAGGTGCAGCGGGTGAGTTGTCAGCATCATCAATTTTATCACAGACAGCGCAGTGATGGATTTGACGAAGGCTTATTTCGACGCGAAGCGCTGTCTACAATTATACTACTGGTAATCTATGGGCGCAACGGTGCTTAGAAATTGCGCTTCAAGTTGAATGCCAATGATATTTCTAAGTGTATGATAAATCCTTATTTTTATTCAACTTTCATTTAAGCGACTTCCAGGTTTCAACACTTATTATTTCAAGGATCATCATTCCCCCCGATCTGCTCTAGCGTTTACGATAAGAAGTGGATAAATGAGCATTTTGATGCCATTTGCTAAATTAACCTATATCTACAGAGTTAGTTCCATCAATTTCAAACAAGTGAGTACATTCCTTTCACGGTTATTCGCGTCTTAAGGATCTAATGTTTAAAAATGCTTGAGGAAATGCTTGAGCAAAATTTGAGGAAAAGAATCTTACCGTTTAGACCTAAATATTACTCTGCTTACCAAGACGGAAGTGACCAAATTTTTCCGTTTCACAAAACATCAACAAAAGTGTGAGCGTGTATGACATAAACCGATTCAAGGGAGCATGATTTTAGAACATGATCTTATTAGTTACTTTCTTTTTACACTTTCTCCATGTGACATGTCCTGTGGCTTTACGGATGTCACAGAGGGTGATATCACAATCCATTTCTATCGATGGCTGCCTGTTTATCTACGACGCGGTTATTTGTATAGAGCATCGAGGGTGGCATTGATCAAAATATTTAAGAAATTATTCGACCAGTTATCTTGGCGAATTGCAAAAAGTAACACCAGTGTGGATCTCACGATTCTCTCATGTTAAATTTCATGACCAATATCATATATCCTTGATGCAATTTAATTGTGCTGGATGCAGTGTGAATTAAGTGCCTCAACCACACAGTATGGCATATTAACGAACAAGTTGCATAAATTTACACATATTTTGACAAACTGTCGCCGATGTAAAAGCTATCGCTGCATTACTTAGATAAGTAAAATATATAACAGAAACAACATTAAATGTGGTAGGTTAAAGGGATGCGCCGAGAAAGGTGGAATTATTTTAGTAAACTCAGGAAAATTTTTAATTCATCGTATAACTCTAAAGTTGAACGCCTATTCGCTGAGCTGGGAAATCTGAAAAGTATCTCTATTGAATTTATTATTAACTTTTTTAATATGCATGGGAAGCCAAAGGTATGTGTAAACATTCAAAGAATATTGTAATAAACGCAATGGAAAACGCAACTTATTGGAAGTGACAACTCAGTGGTAATTCTATCAACTTTCCCAAGTGGATTGTAGTTAATTGAGAAAAATATTTCTGACATGTCATGGCTACGAATTTGAATATATTACATTTCGTTTTGCTTTCAAAATGCATGTCCGCCAAATATGTACAACAAAACATTTTCTTCTTCGATTGTGAAAATAACAATAGGCAAAATATATGTATGTAACTTAGATTAATTAGTCTTTTCCCAATATATCATTTCGAAACTAGAACCTGATCAGCTTACTCTTACTGCTGATAAGAAAACGAGGAAAACTTTGTTTCTTTTTTAGTATATTTTGCAATGACACCAAGATCACGTACTAAAATATGGCTGATTAAATATTTAGAAATCACGGTGATTTAATTATCTTATGTAGTCACATATTATTAATAATCAATCTTTAAATATCTTTGTTTTGCTAAACTTTTCGATGAAAGACTTTTGTTATCTGTGTTGCTCAAACGCCTTTTGAAGTGCAAATTGTTGTTCCTATATCGGAGACTTACTCGAAGGAAATGCACAAAGTTTATACGTAAATTTCACTCAGCAATTTGAGTATATAATTAGTTAAGCTGTTATTCAAAGTCAAAATTTTCTAGCGCTGGACATTTAATATTCTTGGATACATAAAGTAAATACTTAAATTTGGTTCCTCAGTGCAGTTTATGGCAATTGTCGTTTTCCTAGTTACACATTGCTAAAGTAATTTCAAAGCCGATGTTAATTTATGATGCGACCCAAATAATCCGCTGTATGTATACGAATCCGTGATGTGGTCGTGTATGATTGGATGGTAGATAATCCGGAAGCAACAATATTTTCCATTTTATTGACATGTGCGTGTTTTAAATGATTGAGTTCAGAAAATATGGGATGCTAATATCAGGTCAGTCTCTCTGACATTCGAGAAATACACCAGTTATTTTAAACCTAAGATTAAGTAGTCGTTCAAATTCGTGATCATATATTCTTAGCACCCGCATTTCGGAATTGAATGAAAAGAGAGTGAAATATTTCTGCATTTGAGACCGGTTTCTTGACACGAGCACTTTACATAATGAAAGAAACGATATCTGCTCTGGAAAAACAGCGTTTTTTCTAAAGTAACAAGTGTTCGTTGTACCTAATTTTTGTGTCCTAATGCTTAATATTTTCTTGCACCTGGGAATTTCATTTGTCTTAGTTAATGAACATATTTGCGAGTGAATTAAAAGTTGCCTTTTGCGTGCAGCGTTGTTTGAACACCGACGACATATTCGATATAATCACAATTAACAATCTTCAGGCGCATGAGTTGTTATGGAAACAATCGTTGTACAGATGAATATAAATACAATGTCTAGCTAAAGCTGGTAAGCAGTTATGACAGGATGGAAATGATAACTATTTTATAGCAGGCCAAACCGATACAATTTGTGCAGACGTGGACTAGTTTTGTTTCGTAGCGAAGACTAATCTAAATCCCACGAATTGGCTTTTTTAGGAGAGATCAAAGTAGGTAGTATACTCTGGATATCTTTGAATACGTAGTAATTGAAATGTTATATACATATATATGAGAACAGCAAAGCAAACCCTTTGCTTACAATGCATACATAATTAACTATTCTTAAATTACATACCTGACAACAGCTAAGCCAAAAGAGCAAAGAAAACCTAGACGATTTTACATAGTTTAATAACAAATCATGTGAAATCTAGTGGAATTACGAATTATGCTCTCAAGTGAGTTTGTAGCTTTTGCAATGGCGAATGTGGATGTACTTAACTATCAGAAAGCGTATAATTCATACTTTAACGCCTAAGTTGTTTATTTTATAATGTCAATATAAATAATTTTGTGGGACGCCGCAAAAACCTTTCCTGAGATGGTATCCAATAGCATTACTGTGAACTGATGGAGCCGCAATAGAAAAGCTCAAGGATATTTCAAGCAAAATGGAAACGGATGAGCTACAGGTTCGACCCAAATTTGGTTTTCTTGCCCTCTTATGCTGTTTGATGTTTTTTAAGCTTTTGTCTTGTCATCAGTAATAACTGCGTTGGGCAGGTGAGAGAACCATTAGATTGTTTATTCCTGAATATTAATTTATGGTGCGACGGATTTAAATATAATCAAATACGGAAGGATTTTAATTTTTATTATGAATATTTGTAAAAGCACATTTAACAGGAATTTACCGGTTTCGACAGAACCCTCCAAGTTTGTAATCTTTGCACAATTTAAGCATTTTCCTACAAGAATAATGCATTTTTTTTACTTATCAAAATTCCATCAAACCGAAAGAGTGCCACGAAACAAAATATTCACCACGAGGCCAGTAAGGTGCACAAAAAAGAGGAATACGCCGACAGATTTATAGCGATTTTGATTGTGAATTTATCTCAATAAAATATGTTTTTGGAGGTTGGCAGGATAGTTTTATCAAGGGTGCTTTCTTTTCAAGACTGATGAGACACACAAACAATAGAACTTGTTGCTAAATTTGCGACAACCGGATGCAAAGAAAACGCGACATTTTATGGCTGATACATAAAATACACCTATTAAAATGATATCTAGTTGAAAGATGGACGGAAGTTTAGAAAATGGAGAACGCATATTTATATTTAGATCTTGACACTCGAAAACGTCATTTAACTAGGGTAATGTAGTAGGCATACGGAGAGCACGTAAGAATCCAAGCTTTAACGTTTTGTTTATATGAGTTGGTTATTAGAAAATGTATAGATTGCTGTCTTCATATTGTTTATTATTCGAGTTGGATTATTTGGTTGGTCTTTTACATCATGCTTAAAATCGTGCTTCATGCTGCTCGAGGATTTAAAGAACAGCGTTTATATTTTGCAGCTTGCCAACTAATGACACCCTCCAAAATATGAGGGTGCCGGTTAAAACAATAAAAATCACCTGGTTGTTATTCCTTCTGTAGGTCTGTTAATAGAAAAAGAAATAGTTTGCAATGTCTTCTCCATCATATAGTGAAATACTGCAAAGACGTTTGCAACCACGCAGAAGTTATTTCTCCCTTTTTTCGTATATACTACACGAGTGTAACCTGCTCAAATCTAATTTTCCTAATGTAGTCAAAAATTAGCGAATTTTAAAGGACAATACTTCTAATTCGCTCAAATGCCACTAAAGTGCATGATTTGTACCCGAAGTCATTTAAGATAAGACAACTAACTTATATAGAACTTTTTGCAGCTCATTCATGGAGGCAACATCAAACAAAAACTCCTTATATGCGTAAGATGGGCATTCTTACCTTAATTTTAGAAAGCAGCAGCATTTTAATCCATGAAATTATCGCTCGGTGAGTTTCATCCCGGTATTCGCGAAAGTGATGAAGGCAAACTTTACCGTTGCTTTTTGTAGCTAATGTGCCAGCCGCAAACCAGTGCACTTCTATTAATTATCGGAACTGCTCTGTTGTTATACATCTTAGAGGAACGAGATCTGTATCTCACACTACCCATCTCAGAAACATTATCAGTGTATCCCACAGTTATCTAGGGTCATAAATTCCAGACGCTTTTAATCGATATTCACGAGTACCACCACCCACGATTTGTTTCCACCGGATGGAGCATTCCAACGTTATTCGAACTAGACCTCCATCCTGCAACTGCAGTATTGTCTGGGGCATACACAGAGTAAGTTACTTGCCGCAGCAACGATGAGTAGTTCAGGTCACAAAGCTATCAAACTATCCTGTGGTTAGTTTTACTGGCAAAAATATACAATCGTTTTGCATGCCAGATAACCGCATCGAAGTGCATTTCTCGACGTGAGCCGTATGACTGTACGTTAAAGCTCGCAACAAGCTAGTTGTTTAGCTTTAAAGAAAAGTTTTTCTAATATGTTGTAATATTCACTTAGCGGCCGCTTAGCCTAGCGTGCCTTAGGCTAAGAATTGTTATGGTTATGGTGCCAATGTTGTCAAATTTGGCATACCTTGTCCCGAATTTTAAACAGTTTCACGCAAAATACAGCGTGCTGAAACCTAGAAATGCGATAATTTAAAATACCAAACAAGATTATCTCTGGTTTTATGTGTAAGGCACGTCTTGCCCAATGATAAAAAGCGCGATGTTATTATCTAACAATTGTGCTCAAGTACTAGCTAAGCTTGATAAAATAACGAAAGCACAATTTTCATAGTTAAGTCAAGCATACTAGTTGTACACCAATTGTACCTAGTAAAGGACGCTGTAATTATGAGGAAGACTGCTGGTAACAACTTTAGTAAAACGACAGTAACATCTTGCTAATTTAACACTTACTGCAAAATTTCAAGCGGCATACCTTCCACTATTCCGATACACATTTCGCTTGGAGCTCAAAGCTTGATCCACTATCTGAAATGAGTGCATAGCAAGAGGACAAGCGGCTACAAGTGAAAGTAGGGTTACGGTTGCTGCCAAGTATGGACAACTTGTGATATTACCAACATATCAAAGGATCCGAAAGTACGTAAAAGGCAATTCATATCTCGTGCAAACTTTATTGTTTTCCATTGTTACATCACCGGTGTGCTAATCAATACCCGTGACATGGCGAGAGATAATGAAACCAAAATATCGGTGCCAACTTCACTGTGCTCCATTGTCCGGTTATCAAAATTGACGTCACTTCGGAGCAGGCAGTTAGACGACCACAACAAATTGGACCTTTTAAATAACTTAATTGCTACTGTGGTTAAACATTTACATTTAACAAGTTGAATAGACACTCCAACTCTAAATAGTAGACTGCCTCGCGTTAAGTTTAACTTCACAACTGATGTATATTTAATCTCTCTATCCACAATTAAGCTCAGTATCAAACAAAGCATTAACCAAAACGTTCCATATATACAACTTGGCAAGCCTAACGATGTAACCGCGAAAAAGATGACCACCGAATGGAAAGCTTAGGCAAAACCGTCCTTTTCCACGACGTTTCTGATAATAAGCAAGGTGTTAGCATAAATTATAACCCATGCTAAAGATCGTTGTTGTTAATTTAACGAACAAATATGCTCAATTGACTTGCTGGGGATACTGTTGTCACAGCTACACACATCATCAAACTAGTATTTATCTTTCCGCTAAAAGGTAGGATAGCGCGGCCACTGTAAAGCAGGTGTACGTTTGCTAGGAAAACGCCAACTAAGCATTTTCAGAATGTAGCGTGCATTATGCCACCAGAGATGACATCCTCACAGAACTAAGTGCGATGGGGGTTATACTTGAACTGTGAACCTATACTGTCTGACGACCCAATGCAAACTGTTAATGAATGGAGCGACCGGACGATTTACACCTAAATAGCTTAGGTTTGAGAATGCATATGAAACCGAACTATCTGGTTTCGAAACAGTGGTCAAATATAGGTCAACATAAAAGATTAATTGTCTGCCACTCACTTCTGTATTGCTCAATCTAACATGCATTGCTGAAATCACAAAAGCATTTATGTGTTTAAACGAAAGCGCAGGTGCTTCTCAATAAACTTCCGGAACTTTGATTGGGTTCGTTTGCGAAAGCTTGGGATCTAATACGCACTAACTAAAAATAGTTGCACCAAACCTTGTTGATGCTATTGTCGAGAGTGCGGGAATATTACTGAACTGGTGCGATCACCCCAGCAGGGCAGATGGTGTTATATATTACTGAAGTATCCTGAAGTGAGTTATCGCTGACGATGTGAAATTTTATGTCACCGACTCACTTTTGTCTTACTAGATAAATAAAAATAATGCATTTCTCCCAACTACTTTGTATTGCCCAACAACATACACTGCCTAGATGAATCCTCTTTTTATACGCATTATGAATAAGTTTACGCACTTCTTGCACCAGATACAGAAGAGCAAGAAAATCGCCAGTTTTAAACATTTAGCTCTAACGCTAACATCTCGTGGTCAACAGGTTATTGCTAGAGAGTCTGTCAGATTTCTGTGACCATGTATTCATATTGTTTCCCTGTGTTTACTACACAGAGTATCCATCTGAACATACAAAAGAAAATCATGTTATTGTACATTACCACAGCTTAATATAACTTATCGAGAGGTCCACATGGGATATCTCGACAACAACACCTTTGAAAAGTTTAGGCAGCAATGGTTGAAAGTACTAGTTCCATGATTAACAGAAAACAAGCCACTTTGTGCCACTAAAATGTTGTCAGTTCTCAGTAGCAGGACTCACAAGTGCATGACAAGAATGAATGCAGCATGGCATGCATATAAGTCTAACCCCGACTCAGCAAATTTGGCAACTTCCTGACTCACCGCAACCATTGTGCGACAATGTTCATTGATAGCACATGTTCATATAAACAGTGCTTAGCTAAAATATTTATGGAAGACAGCAAAAGCGCGTGTAATAATGTCAATAGTGTTCGAGAAATAACGCATGTCATCCCATCACCATTCACAAAGGACTGAAGGGCACAGAGCACAGATGAAGCTGCCGATGCTTTACAGATAAAATACCGCCGTATGTTCAAATTCAATACCAGGTCCTGAAACGTACCTTCATGCATTATATATACTCCAGGGTTGAGCTTATTATGTTCAATCGAGCAACTGTGCTAACTAAGATTTCAATGTTGGTACTAAACTACTGGGAGTACAATACATTTACTCAAAAGTACTGAAGGCTCACGCGACCAAACATGGTGAGCCCTAGTCGATATTCTTTCTACGTTTGCTGCAATTACGGGAAAGCCCTACGGTGGGGAATGTGGTCAACATCATTTCTATTTCCGGCCCACCGGGCTCTGCGAATTATCGCTCATTGAGCCGCCCCCTCCATTTGTCATCAAATATGATGGGATCAGTCACGGCCGAGGTATTAGTTGACTTGATGGAAAAAATGTAGCGTCTTGGTTTCAGTTAACAATGATCATGCGCAACCAAAGTGCTGAGGACAAGGTGTGGTTGGATTGAAGCGAACGATGGTAGTACTGGAAACGAATTCAGGTATTTGGCCCGCCCAAAGCTTTCGACAACCAAGAACACGGCGTCATACTTCACAATTTATGAACTAGGGAAGAAGATATCATGTTCTTGAGGGAATCAAAAGCTTTCTCCTCCAAGGTAGCTTTCAAATGAAGTTTATGGAAAAACTCTCAAATCCTAATGAAACTCTATATATTATTACACGAGACCCGGTGATGGGACTGAGCTTCTTTCTGATTTTTTTCTAGTTACCGCCTCTAGGTTTCGGCTTTTCTCCATGAAGTTAAGATATGGCGACTGAGTATTAGTAGCGTATTCCAGGTTTTTCTCCAAAGTGGCGGACTGATTTCCTTATTGCTCATCGATGCATCCATTCTAGATTAACATAACTAGGTGCACGCGCACGCTGTGGAAAACCGGAACAATTGCTTAACGCTTTTTCGACCATAAACATCGATATCAAAAATTGACATACTAAAGAAATTAGTAGTAGCTGGCTTACCGTAAGTTTATTTGAACATAGGTTTTGCTTACATTTTCTTCTGTCCCAGTAATTTGAGTCGACTTGGCTTAAGTAGATAGCATAAAGAATATTCAACTCGGGTTTTACCTAAGATAAGGTAGGCGGGGTAGTGGAAAATTGCAAAAGTAAGTCCTATTCTTGTGATAACCGGATAAGGAAAACGTTCCGGGGCTTTCTAACTGGCTACACTTTGTCTCCTTATAGAATTCGTAACCTCTCGGTGAGGATTTGTGACTGAGTTTCAGTTAGAGTTGATATGGGTAAATATACCTTTTGAGAATACACAAATATTACGTCACCTCGAAGCGCACATTATTATTCAATGAAATTGGTTAGTTCACCAGTCTAAGGTATTCTATTATCTATAGTAATGTCCGCTTATGCGATGCTGCCATCATTGAATGGCACAGTGTACATTTGACCTCAATCAGGCTTTGAACATTTGGGAAAAGTAGGTAAAATCCAAACCACCAAACGCCATCCACTGAAGACCTAATTGTTTTAGCCATTTTAACTGTCTTCTCGGCCACTTTTCACCATGAGGTACGGTCCTGCAACAGAAAATCAAGATAGATATTACGAAATGCGGCGCGCTTAAGAACGTGTTCTCCAAGACTGTATCCTTGAGGAAGATTTGTGGCACACGTTTAATAGTTTACACTTGATAAAGTAAAAATCAAGCATGTTCTGTACCAACAAATCCTAAGCTAATTTGGTGTCACCTTGCAATGCTGCGGGGTCGTGTACTCGCCTGACTACCAGTCAAATCGAGAGGTATTCCTCAAAATTCCAAATGCTTGACGTCAGCAATCCTGCGAGCTAGTATGGAAGATTAGGAATATTCGTGGTCCTAGTAACCAGCTTTGAAAGACACCAGGATATAAATTTATCGGGTCCGACAGGGCGCTAGTAACCTGCAGTTTCACGCAACTTATTGTTAAGTAAGTATGTATACAGGTTAGAGTAGGATCACTTGTTCGATATTTACGAAGCTTGTAAAATATGCAGAAATCTACTCGACCAAATGCCTTTGCGAAATCTAGGTAGACTGGGCCGAATCCTCCTTCTACATAAATACAATTTGTCCAGCGTCCAGCGGTAATCAAACGCTCGTGGTACATGATCGGTTTTGGCGAATAATGTCTTGCTCCTGCAGAAAAATATTTGGTTATTTTGAATACCCCTTAGCGCATCTGCAGTGAGAGATTCCATGAATCTACAAAGCACAGGCCTGTACTTTGCTGTGCACGACTAGTACCTATCTAGTTATTGGGGTGTCTATTTCATGCGTTCATATGATTGGAAGCTGCACTTTGTCGACGAAGCGGTGGAATAACTGATATTATGGCTCTACCCAGTTCTTGACTAATAGCACTATTAACTGACTTGGTCTTTTCCAAGCCAGTTGAGCTGTATTCGCGTGATGACAACGTACGCTCCGTCATATCTGCAGGTGTGAAAGAGTTCTGGTTAATGATGGTTTTGAGTCGATGTTCTTGAGAATGCAATGAAGAGTACAATCAACTTGATGTTTAAGGGCATTAGTTGCTTCCTGCGCAGTTTGCGCTTGCCCACCTGGGCTTCTTAAAGACATGCTGCATCGCTGTACTCCGGGAATTTTGCTAACACGCGCGTAAAGTAATACAGGTTTGTAACACATTATTTTTGCTAAATCATGTTGTTGTTTCAGACTGCTTAACTGAATCAGTTGAATACAGTTAACTGGGCCACCCTGTGTGGTATACTGAAGAGACGCTATTAGGCTCTTGGATTTGCATCCGAAATTCGTGACCCATATCACTGTCCTTACATTTATCAAATTTGTATTTACCAGCACTATTCAGTGCACCTACCACTGCAGTATTATTTAGCACACACCGTGGTTGCATTCCGTACAGCTCTCTCATCAGCATTTTCACTGAAATCCAGGAGTGCCTTAACCTTTGTATTGATTGCATAACATAATGTGGACCATCAAGCAATAGGATGCTCTTAGCGCTACCCAACATTTACGTTGTAATTATAATCTAACACCCCGCTTGAAAACTGCAGCCTGTTAATCAGCCAAAATCCTGACAATCGCCAAACCGGCATGAATTTTACCAGACCTGTCAAAACATAAACTTCCATCACTTCAAACCCGGCCTAACCAATAACACAGCGACCACGGCACGTGCGTTACCTTCCGTCGGCTTTGTTTACAAATGTCGCACTCAATGTCAACGGACCTCCCGTACATATACGAACACACAAGGCGATCGCAACTTACCAAAGGGACTGACGCTTTGGTAATGGTTCTCAACACAGCAACAAGGATAACGAATTGTACACGGTGCGGTCATCAGTAAACGATAGCTTTAGTCCTTTAAAGACATGCTCGGGGAATGTTAATTTGTAATAGTTTTTAACAACGGCGGAAAGAAATTTCATCTATGGTGCGCAGTTATTTGGTGCAAAAGTAAATAAAAATCATTGCGTATCTTAGTCAATTTGCTTTGGTACTGGATGTGTGGACACCCAGTCGTGAGGTACATCGCTGTGCTGGTAGAGTAAAGTGACGAACTAACAACGATTGTGCAGCGGGCGACGGTTAATATATCGGCCGCATAGTAAACAGCTGCAGCCGCACGCCACTCCCATTGCCTAAGAGCAAGCTGAAACTTAGAACAGGATAGCCAAAACCAGTTTATATCCAACGGTGCACGTCCAGCAACCCCAAACACGATAACCGGTAAAAAGGCGGTCAATGAAATAATGCCCAAACTCAGCGAGTACAATGATGCATAGATCGGCCTGTCTTGGTGGTATGTCTGTGTCACCTGATACTCCATTTCATTTTGGTTTACCTAATAATAAGGAAATTCAGAAAACAAATGACGATCTTCACTGCATGTAGACCCAAGACAATGTTAAGCGGCATGCCCGCGACCACTCAAAATACTGTCAGAAGCGACATAAATACCCTTTGGTCCCAAAAGACCGCGCACCACCTTACCAATAAAAGGAGCACAATGTTATACAAAATGCGAAATCAATATCGCTGATTATAAATGCACTAACGTACGTGAATCAATAGCAAACTTAAACAAACTTAATTATTTTGCCAGGTTAAGTCATCTCGTACGCCACAAAATGTCATTTCACTATGGCAAGCAGAGGCTAATTTAGGTGATATATCATTCTGATGCCAAAGTGGAGGAGGCACTCTTGTCAGGTCACCGTGTACATGATTACTCATGCGGCGTTCTTATATTCTCAAACATCTCTGGGGAGCAAGCGTAGGCAAAAGAAGCAAGATACAATAGAAAACCGTAAGCGACTTGACGAAAATACATCATTGTCCATGCTTTCACCGAAATCCAGTTATCCGAATAATCGCAGGTTCAAGCTCATGATTGGAAGATTGTAGCTAGGTACGCAAAGAACTCTCACTCTCCTCGAGCTGATTGCCAACTAAAACACAAGTTTGCCCATATCACAAAACTACAAAGAATGTGGTCCAACGTTGCTCGGAAGTTGGCACAAACTCTGAGTCAAATTGCATTCAGAAATACGTTTGCTGGCGGTCGAAGTCAGGCCACATTTGGCTGAGGAATACAATGGCAGCCAGAAGTTGCCGCTAGCATCACTGCCTGGCTTTTTTTACCTGAGCGTAGTATAACTCCCCAGCCTTGCGTGCAGGAAGAAACATTAAGTCCGCCGCAATTCGCCTCCGAAGGATTAGTTATTAGGTGCTTTATGCACCAGACCAAAACACTTCTTTGTGTTTGGCAAGAAATGTTGTCCTACCATGTCGGCGTATGTGCAACGGAAACGGTTATGGATCAGCTACGCGTCTGGCACCCGTTGCTCTAAAGTGTTTTACACAAACGCACAATGCCTTCTCATTAAATTGGTTGGGCTTTGACCTTGTCAATACCTAATGTGTTGTGATCTTACCATGGTAATCGAGACACGGCTTGACGACGTTTTTACCTACGCCGGGATTGAATTGCCTGGTAAGCCACCCTTGCGCAACTACCGGCCCACAATGAAGGCCGTTTAATTCTTTATTTCCCTTCCGAACTAATTATCGATCTCCTGAACTACCTTAGGTTTTTAACTGTAGAAGTCGAATGGTATTACGTACATATTAGGCTGGGTGATAGATGTCTCTGGCTGTTGTATACCACCCAACGATATCATATAGCAATAGGTCATAGCCTGCGCTATGAAAACCTACCTGCACGATCATATAACCACGTTCTTGTTGTGTGGGATTTCAATCTGCAATACGTAGAAACACTGGACACGCCTGGTGAGCAATTCAAGGCGGATTTGCTGGATTTGATTGCTGACTCACCGCTGTAATACAATCTCACCACTAACGTGCTTTTGACAGTAAACATACAGACCATCTTTATTCTAGTTCTCACCGACGAGGAACTCATGATTGACGTAATAACAACGTGCCCTCCTTTGGGCCACAGCCATGGTGCTGCACTAGTGTCCCAGTACAAGTACGACGCGGCGTATCCTAAAGTGTATTGAACAACGAACAGTGAATTTATACGGGTTAAGAAACGTTGCTTTACCTGTCCCGTTGTATAGTTGGTGGGGATATCAACATTACAGTAATGATGATAATATAGTAAAATATCTAATAATTTAAATCTGAAACTGCGGACTTATTGTTTGTTCCGCTGTAGTCCTGCGATCCTCTTAGATTCAGAACACACATAGTTAAAAAGAAATAATTCCATGGTATACTCCAGGCGTAGGATGGAGATATAGTTCTAAATGACAAAATGTAAGTGGATGATTGTATCGTCCAACTGTCTTTTAAATACTGTTAGTGTCGATGCAAATTCGACCGATTCTGGGAGAGCATTCTATGGGTAACGGACACGAATGTAAAGGAAATTTCTGCGGCACTCCAGACGACTGTATTTTTCTGCGAGTTTTAATGAGTGGCCCCTCAGATTCGTATGGCTGCTGGGTTGCAGTAGGGGGGCACACGTGATGTTGTTCTGGCAAAACCAAGTATGTACTAATCAGGTCGCCTCGTATTCTGCGACCTAGTGGAAAGGTTTGCCCTAGTCCCAAGCTGATATACAGAGAAGTAAACAACCTGCGTTGAGTTAAGCGCGGAACTTTTTATCTGAACAGAGCAAGATGGGGAGCACAAACGGCCAAGATGCGGCCAACGTTCTTGGAAAACAATATTGACGTACCGTCCGAAACCTGTGTTAGTCTTACTTCCTGCCTACGCAGAACATAACATCATCAGGAATTAAGCACATAGCGTTTACTTCCACAGCTATACTGCAGATGGTGATAATATTGCTTGTATTTAGCTCCCTAACGGGAAAGTCCTTCGCCCGAATGCCTTGAACTTGTCGCACTGAGTCTAGTAGAACCGCTAACAACACCATTTCAGCGCTGTTAGAACGCGATGTACATCCCCATGTTGTGGGAGCAAGGGATCTACACTGCAAACTACAAAAGTTTTAGTGGTGCTGGACCAGCAATTTATCATCCGATAGCACTACTTCCGGTGATCAAGGTTAAGAGTCTATTGTATCTGAGGCCTTAAAGGTACCTAGAGAACTACAAAATTCTTTATAAGCAATAAGGGGATTTATTAGGTTTTTCTGTATGTTCGTTGTAAATTGACAAAGACAGACAGCCAACACACATCCAGGAAAGCGCTAGACGGCCGTTTCGTCCTGTTGGGACTGGTCGGTAGCGCCACCCGCCGAATCCTACTGGATACGAACCCACGGCTTTACTCTTGCGAGTCAGCGACTTATGTCACTGTGTCATGGGCGAAGGCAGCGGACCGCCATGACTGATATATAACTGTGATATAGCGTAGCTCATCCTCTACTGCCTTTCATGTTATGAATGTGTAGAGGACAGGGCTGCCCCCAGAGCAACGACTTTCTTTGCAAAGCGTCACCAATAGAGGTGGTGAGGTGGTGGTTGTGCTAAGGCGAATACTGCTCAGCAATATCGTAAATTCGAATACGGCAGGATTCGGCGGGTGCGCACTATTGAGAAGTCCCAATAGGACGAAAAGGTCGCCTAGTGCTTTCCTGGAAGTGTGGTGGCTGTTTGCCTTTGTCTAACTGCGACTAACCTGTACAAAATTCTTGTTATGGAGCTGCGCGGGTTTCACCAAAATCGGTCTTGTACTGCGAACATGTTGACCTCTCGAGCATGAGGAACGTATTACGTTGATACTGGTTTAGGAGTCGATGCGGCCTGTCTGAATTTCTCAAAGGCATTCGAGCTTCTCTACCAGGAGATAATTATCTCCATGGAGATAACAGGGCATTTTATGAGTGGTACATAGTTGTATGAGGATTGGGTCATCAATCAATCGCGAAAGAAGCTTACTAACGACATCATCTGGCTCATAACGTGTCGCCTAATACGTATGCTCCTCTGTTTAGCCGTTAATGACTAGTAATTATTCACTGCAAAAAGATGACACCTCTATCGGCTACCACGTCTGTCGTTGTTATTTTGAGTCAGCAGTCATTCGCGGATGGAATTTTGGAGTCCATTTCAAACTATATTAGTGAAGCATTGGTCCCGCAAACAGCTAAGGTAGCTCGTGATGTTTTACAATATAGAAAGGTTAAAACGGGTGATTAGTGTTCAAAACGTCTCGAAAGAGATTAAAGGGTCGAAGCTACCATGCAGGAATTACTTGGAATGCAGGAATGCAACACATGAGAAGTTACTGATATAGGTTCATGTTTGATCAGGAATCACACACGAAAGTTTTATAAGATGCCTTGAAAAGAGATAATCGCAGCCGTTTGAAAGTGTACGGAAACATTGCTCTTGGGCTCACAACCAAGACATAAACAGCAGATTGATAGCCAGGGCTAATTAGGTGTCTGTTCGCTCACATTTCTCTACGGCAGTGTTTGTCGAAAACATATAGCAAATGAGTGATTTAAATCATTGGATATTACCGATAAGAATTGGATCATCTGCATACGTTTACAACAATTTCATCTACATTAAAACAAAGAATATTGAAATTTATAACCCCTAGCTGTTTAATTTTTGCAGGAACCATGTCTTGTGGAAAAGAGTGCTCCTACAACGAAGTTTTCCTACAATGGAACTTCCCCATTTTTGTCTTTAAAAAGGTTGCCTAGTCACAAAGAGTTTTTTCACAGCAAAACGCTAACGTCCAAGAGCTTTAAACTCAGCAGATCGAACGACAACTTTGAACGGTCATGCTTATTTAATAAGGAAAGATATTATAGTCCTCAACGAAAGAAGTTGCTCTAATGTTTTGCGCCTGAATCACAAAACTCAAGGAACCGCATACTTTTAGAGAGGATATCATAAACCCTTGCATAATGGATGCCGTGAAGTTCGTTCATAGTGAGCAACTACGGTAAGGTTATGTATGATAGCATGTTCTAACAACGCCATCAAGTCGTATCGAGGGCAAGAGCGAAAATGTTTTGAACACCTTCCTTAACGAAATAAGCGAAATGCTTTCTTCGCAATGCTGTTAGAAGAGTGGACCGAGGTCGCATCTTGTTCCCAGGTATGTGGCTATGTTCGGTATATAAAAGGCGAAGCCTTCGAAGAAGGATATTTTTCTCTTATTGAGCACAGCTACAATTGGCAAGATGTCTTTCGAACAGTGGAGAATTTCCCCAAGGAAAAGCATCGGGCTTGTTCGAAGTTAGTGCATGTCGGTATAGACTGAGCATCGCTCGTGTGGGGTGGCCGTTCTGGATTCCATTTGCTTTGCTGGATGCGTTTATCAGCGTAGTGAAAGTATTATATGTCATGCTCCGTAGTACGAAGTTTACAAGGGTTTTCAAAGGGTTGCGTTTAAAGGCAAATTCGACATGCCGTTATTGCACACAAAAGTGCTTCGGTTATCGCGATGTAGTGTATAGCACAGTGTGATCCGGCTTTGAGAAGAAATAGCAATCGTTCTTGAAATAAAGGAGCTGCATAAGGTTAAGTGCAACGGGTAACTAGTTAAGATAACAGAAAACGCATTCATTTTAAAAACATTATATCTTGCGGATTTCTGCGGAGAATTAAATGTGCTGTGCCTTTAGAGTGCAAGGAAATTTGCTTAATATTTTAAGTGTTCAGGATAGGTTTCCAGTTTTCTTCGAAACTTGCAGCTTTAACAACGTGGAGCTACGTGTGATGAGGTGTCGATGTTTCCAAAACGATTGATGATGCTATTTGCAAGAAATAAAAGTGCACATTCATAGTTGTTATAACCTGCAAAATGTCATCATTGGTGCATTCTATTAGCAAATAGCTTCTCTAATTTGGAATATCGCCGAGCAAATGCTCGGATGCCAGAACCCTTTTCAGCAGATGGATAAATGTTTCCAGCTATTGAAAACGAACCCATAAAACAATTCAAAGGAATGAGTGAAGATAGACAAATGGAAATAAATTTCCAAAGCACACAACTGATAACCTTTTAGGTAAAGTTAGTTGGTGACTATCCGTTAATGTCGGAAAAGTGTTGAGTTTAATAAACATATTTTCAACAATTTGTAGACGTGAAGCGGATTTTCCACAATAGTGACATAGCAAACAAACGCAAAAAATCGAATGCATTTGGATCACGACTTACGATTTGCATTGGCCAAAACTGCGCTGAATATACCAGCAATTTTTATCGCTAAGTAGTAACAACCGTCTCATAGGTGTATACCGCCTCTTAGTGACATATAAGTTTAACAAAATAATATATTCCTTTTTTATTGATCGAGAAAATTCCATATGACCATAACTTCCGGTAAGTAGAAGAAAACATCGCGATAGTTATTCGTTATGTATTGGTTGAGACGTAATTGGCAGATGGTTGGGAAGGAAAACCCGATTTATGAGTAACAGCCTCAAAATAGTTAAGAGCCGCTGGTGTACAGTAAAATGCGAAAAAGATAACTGTCATATTGCTGTATAACAGCATCATCAAGACTGCATCCAGAACCTAAGCAACAAACATTTGACACGTTACTTAATGAAAGAAAGTCATCACTTTGCACTTCAACAAATTGAGCGAAACCACATTACATCTCTTTCCGCGGTACTTGTTTATGTTCAACTCACAAAATGGCGACGGCTTCAAGAAAGAATGTTTTTTCTCATAATCACTGATTAACAAAAATACTTGCAATATGCTTCAGCGGAAGCTGCACCAAATATGTCAGATAATGTTTATACTCTTATAGCAAAATGTTTAGATAGTTGTGATCAATTTATTTGCACTATCTAAAGTAATTACCATAGTATTCATTTTCCATATTTAAAGAATGAAGAAGCTATGGTTATTTGGTATTTTGCTTTTGAATTTTCGTGGATAACTGGTTGGCTTGAATTCTCTTTGTTGGTAATAGCCACAAAAATGTTAGCAAAATTTGGTCTAGACCATCGCATTACACTGCACAATCTCCGATTCCCTTCGGGGCTGGATAGGAGAACTTCTCGTGCAAATTCACCTGAAGTTGAGGGGTCACAGCACTCTAATGTAACCAATGGAAGTTTAGTAGGGCGAACTTCAGGTCTCGGCATTCGGACCTCGCATATTACTGATCTTCATATATATATCCCTGCGAACGTGTTAACTGAAAAGTGTTTTCTATATGCCGATAATCTAAAGATATGGCATGCTATCGCTTCAGTGGAGGACCACACAGCATTTACAGTATGACCTGTATGAAGTCCACATATAGTTCATAGAAAACATGCTGCGTTTCAGCGCAAAGACATACAATGTTCTCAGCAGACAGCATCAGATAATCACAACCACTTCCTAGAATCACAAATACTAGAGCGAACCTGTGATGTGTGCGGTCTCGGCCTGCTTGTTAAATATGAATTCGGTAATTTGAGACTGATTAAAATGTATAAAATAAGCAAACCAATAATACCGTCTTCTTCGTAAAGCCTTGAAGAACTTTGACGCCTCAGATTTTCCGAAAAGGCTTGTTGCTACATGAGGCCGCAAGCGGAATACGCTATTCAAGCATGACAACCCTGGCTGAAGCACCATCACACCTTGCTCGATAATGCACAACGCATGGTGATAAAGTTGGTAAGATGTTTGTCCCGCCTTCCGTACACTCTACGGCTGAAAACCATCATAAGATAAGCGGATGTAATGGGCGTACAAGAATATCTAGTTATGAAATCTAAGTACTAACAATCTAACAAGGGTGCCATTCTCTTTTGAAACAGTCAAAATATAACTCAAATATGTCTTCAGTTTATAATTTTCACGCAGTACAGCCTGCTGGAAGGTCGAAAAAACGGTTTCTCCCTCGCGATGTTAAAATGCTGGCACAACACTCTGTTCTCCGAGGAATTTACTGAGTACACGCAAACAAATTATCTGATTTATTTCGTCTTAAATACAGATTGCTTGTTGCAATCTACTTATCCAACGTTGCTGTAATAAATAGCCTGTTATAGTTATGAACGCGGTTGCAGTTGTTAGCAATGACAGAACGATGCACTTTTTTTCCTTTTGCAGAAAAAGAAAGTATACGAACTGATTTGATGGATGAAAACCAGCACTAATATAGAAAATTGAACTTATTGGTAGAAAGTGTGCAATTAACAATGAGCGAAATAGATGACGAAAAGCAGGTGAAACCTGTCGTCCCGCTGAAAGCGTTAGTAAATATTGTTCTATAGGTATGTAGACATCTAAACATACTGGTGGTTATTTTTTCCAAATTTCCAAGTAATCTTAATGTTTTGCTTATTTCAACAACTGCACATGCACTAAAGTATTATCACGCAGCACGCTAATTAATTTGTGATGCATTTAATTCGACAACTAACAATTTTCACTGCCATAATGCAGATTTTCTTACATTGGTCTCATTGTGGAGTTTTACTCAGAACTCTCCGTGAAATCCTTATGTATTATGGTGATTTCAATCAGACTGAGTAGATTTTTAAGAAAAAATGAGTATGACCGCTTTGATGTGCCAAGATACACTCTAGGATAATGTTCTATCAATATTTTGCCTGTGATGTTCTAACAAGGTTATAAGAATTTATCATGAGTTCACTAGCAATATATGACAGCAATTGGCTTAAAACAATTCATTTAAACATATAAGGGTCGTTGTGGAGACAATAACATAAATTAGAAATGAGAAGCAAACATATTATAAAGCAAGTTATAATTTTAAGCCTTGTATTACGAGGTTAGGTGGCTTGTCCACGCTAGCAAATAACAAATTATGGTGAAATTTCTCGGAATGTGAATGGATGGTACCGAGATGGCATGATTTGATTTGGCTTTGCATAGCAATTTGCGATTGAAGGTTTTCTTAATTCATATTTTCCCTCTTAACGTAAGATGTTGTTTAAGCCCGGTGAATAGGTCCCCAGTTCTTTAAGCTAAGTGTACTGATTCATTGGCTTGAAGGAGCACGCGTCAGGAGCGTAATGTTGTCATAATGAAGAATTGCAAATAGCAAATTGTAGTTTAAACTTCAGCAACTATTTCAGATTTCAAAATTTTCCAATTAATAGCTATATAGACCACAACGTTGCAAAGCAGGAAGAGGAAAGCTTTACTCAGTCAGAAGCACTAAAATACAGCGACTACGCTTCTGGTGAAAATCATGTGACATATTTGGATGACCTCACCTATACACATAAAAGCTATTATTATTACTTGAACAAGCGTTTATATAGAATTAAAGGGGGTGCAAGCTTACAGATTTTAACACATTGTACTCTAAGGTGAATTGTCATACAATACCTCAATGGTAATACCGGACCTATGATCGAAATTTGCAAGAATTTTATATTTTAACACACTAAGCTTATTTAGATGTCGTTTATATTTTTTGGTTTATGCATCCATCTAACACTCACTTTTCGCTCTTTGCATTTTACATTTTTCATTGCTATCATTTCCCATCATGGTAACCATATACTAGCTTTATTATATAGGATTTGAGGTAGTTTATTTATGTTTTCTGGTAAGCTACTTAGACAAAATTGGCAAAGCAGAGAGAATAAACTTAGTGTTGTGTTGCCTCCTGGTTACTACCGTATCCATATATTTCATGATCAGAAACCTAAATACGAAATTCCCGTTATACAAATACAACCCTCACAGGGATTTCCTAAGTTTCTCATATAAAAACGCCGCTCATTTTGTTTTTGTAATATAACATTCAATGTAATATGCTCGGTATATGACTTTACCACTAACGGTCAAATAATGGCTTGCAAACCTCCGAATAAAATGGAGTATACACAGTTCGTGTCCATTTCTAGAACACTCGCATTGATAAACGTTATAAACCGGTATTTAAATGTTCGTGTCCGTTGCTTTAGTGAAAACCGTAGCTATTGTTCAGTTAATATTCGCTCAAGCTAGGAAGAATAAAATAAAAATTTATACAAACGCTTTATAAACTTCTGGCGGAAGTATTAAATTGCAATGGGTTCAATAAAAATTATGTTATCTGGAGCTAAGCCTTTGTAGTATAAACAACAGCTCTGGATTAAAAAATAGCCACAGCGCAATAACAGCACCGGATAAATCAAATATAATGTGCAGCGCATTTGTAAAACGCAACTGCATTCTAGGTATCTCAGAACGATTTTCAAACTGCAACTATTTTTTATCTAACGGTTGCCTCATTAAATAAAAGTAATTTTGTTTTCGCGACTTTATCACTTATATTCCCCAAATCGCTTTACTCCTATGGGAAACAAAGAAAAATGTGTATCATTGATTGCTGCTTGCCATAAAATAAAAGTGCATTATTTTTAAAACATACGTTTAGAGGCAAATACGGCATCGAAGTTCTAATAAAATAACAATGTTATTCTGAGGTCAGATGATTGACACTTGTCTCTGTGTATTTTCCAACCGTAGTCAAGCAGACGTAAAATATTCATAGCTTTTAGAGCCATGTTTAATATCTGCGATAATGTAAGCACTATATTCCTTGGAAGCAAAATGGCTTTTAAATGCTTTTCTTTATCTTCTTGTCTTTAAGGGCTTACTGCCGGACTACCAAGCAATCATCACACGTAATAGATTGAGATATGAAAATATCATTAAGGACGAAGAGAAGCTACTTATGTTTGTGTTTCCTATCCATCTGACCGTTTTATTGTAATCTAATAACATTATTAATATATATACAGATAAAACAAATAGAAAATTTTTTTATATTTGGTCTAAGCAAAGCATGGTAAGATAAATTTGTCTGGATATACTAAAATAACGGATCTATTTATTTTCAAATGCTTTGCATTTCAATCTTTAAACAATCGGTTATTTTAAGCTTAACATGATATTAACTACCATGCCTTATGTAGAAAAGGAGTAAAGAACTTCTGATGAAGTTACTTGAGTTGCACTATAGGAATACCTTTATTATTTCTTTGATGAAAATTTAAATACAGTTTTCTCTTCACGGCTTAATCTTAAGCTTACATAATTGTTGTTATGTTTTTCAGGTTTACATGTGGATAAATTAGTTTATATAATTGCAATAAAATTGTGGAACAAAATTCATAAAACGTTAATGATATTAAGATATGTAAATACCAAAGCATAACTGGAAAACGTTTTGATAAAATTAGAACCACCAACATTATCTTGGGATTTATTTTGAGATACTTGATGCAAGCAATTAGACATATAGTGACTCCCGTTCATGATTTCCCGGTAGCTGGTCTTTATTTTGTTGCCAACCCCTCACTAGAAATCATGTACTAAAAAAACGGTGTGTGTGCTTGATTAGTGCGTCAATTTTTCCATGCTTTCTTCTGAAGAGATTTGCCTGCTGATCGGGATACTGCTGTCAGTATAGCCCAAGACATTTGTAAATATTACTTACCGAATCGCATTAAGTAACTCCTAAAAGAAAATGGATATGTGAAATTCTGCTATACGTGGCATGCATTAAAGTTAGTTCCCAATTTTGTTTGCATTTCCAAATGCATTTGGCAGTCGCTTTAGTAAATGCGCTTTTGTTTATTTGAACGGTTAAACATAAAAAATCCAGGTTTTGTTACCTTTATATAAAGTTCAATAGATGACTAGAATTAAACTATGTCATGACGAACGCAATAGTAGTCTCTGTTTCTTGTGTTTATTTATTTGGCATATATTCTTCCTATTGCACAGCAAATTCAAATGTTGTTATTAAGAAAGCTGTGAGAAAATAGGTATACATGAAGGTTGCTTATCGCTTGCTTGATTCCTGGAAAAACGATATTATTTCTGACTACCCACAAATTCAAGACATGGATGCTCATATCAGTTACAAAATACTTGTTGGTGGATCATGCAACTATTGAGCTTTTGCAGACCTTTTATCTTATTCTTACGCTAACGGACTTTTCAAGCAACTGTCTTCTCAAAGATTATGAACTAGTTTAGTACTTCTCCATGGAAGCATAATTTTTCCCTTTATTGATTGCACTAAATTCCCATGAAAATATGTCTTGCTTGCATCGAACATGGAGGTGTTGGCTATTCTATGTATTCATCTTATTTCTTCCCATCTTTGAATGTTTAATTATACCAGCCCACTCTGTCTTACCTTCAATATTGATTTTTCCGATTTTCTCTATAACTAGATCGCTTACCAAAGTTATTGTATAGGCAGCCAAAAAATTGATGCACATATTTTGGTTTGTAAGCTTTCGAGTCCATTACGGTCTACATATTTACTGAATAAGAATCGGCTTACACCATGCAATCGCTAATAGTACGGCAACTTAACATTTATGTTGCAGAATGATACAGGATTTTAATTTGTTCGACGAAATAATAAGTTTCACAAAAGAAATACAGACTTAAAGTAAATTTCATGGATGAATATTATGGGTTTAGCTTTCATCAGATTTTTCTACAATACCTTCATAACCCCTGCTATGATGATATACATGCGGATGGTGTGATTGTTGATATAACGATGTACAGCCCGAAGAGCACTGAAAAATTTGAGCACGCCTCTTAAAATACCCGGAAAGCAGGACAAGTTATTAATCACGAAAAGCACATGAGGCAAGCAGGTTTTTGCTATTGTTGGGTGTGCAATAGTGCTCTCGCCTTGTATTTGGAGAGATGATAAAACTAATTTCAGCAACTTTCAATCGAGTTTGTTTGTTGGGAATTACCTAAAATGTTCCATATTATCGAACCAGTTAGTGGACATTTTAAAGATAAATTTTAATTGAACTGCATGTATCAAAGATTAGAACATTTTCGTTTTGTTATGGAAGTTGCAAAACATTTTGTATACAGGTGTTCAATGCATTTTACAGAGATGTACTTTGATTTCCTTGTACAGTGGGTGTCATGGCATCTTTTATCATTCTCGATATTTGTCAGCTTTAGCTAGTAGAGCCTTGGTGTAATCTTACGTCTGTTGCAGCCATTGAGACTGCACTATGCCTTTCCATACTAGGGTGTGTTGGACTGTTCATCCTATTTCGACTATTGCCTGGTCGTCTGTGCCGAGATTTCTAATGTACCTTGCAACAAAAGCTTTAAAAATCAGATGGGTTAAATGGCTGCTAGATTTCATGTGTAAATACCACATGTTAGCAAATTCAACCTCCATAAAATGGATGGAGACTCTGAGGTATCAGCGATTATTTTGACTCTCTCTTAGATAGTATGCTACCCACCAATGCATGTAGTCCACACTACATAAATGGTTAGCATAATATATTACAGCAGAGGGTCAGCGTGCATCGATTTCATTTTTTCCATCCGGCTAAACCGATATGCAACTTTTTGGGTTAATGTACGGTACGTCTAGATGCAGAGTGAATAAAAGTATTATCAAGTCCTTAGGTGATTGTTACATTGTTCTCATTTGTAACTGACGTTTATGTGCCACTGCCTTACTTTTTCATCTATTTCTCTGTTGCAACGGCTACTGAGCTTCCGGAAGTTTGTTAGCACGACATTTTCCAGTACCATAGATTCCAGGTATGGTTAATTATTCGAGCAATGCAACTTTTGTAAAAATATTCTCAAAGAAAACTTAATGGATTTTAAGATGAATAACATCGCAGGTAGAGAGAAATCTATTAGCATACGCTCTGAATTCATTGACACCTACCCATTAAATACTCGCTGTTTGGTATACATAAAATCCGTAAACGTAAGCATAGCAACAGGTTCAGTCACACAATCTGGACATCCAAGATTTTAGAATTTTGGCATATATTGCATTAGTAATTTTCTGCCTTTAACTTGGATTATCTGTACATCGAATGACTACGTTTTCGGGTTAACAGCTTCCATAAATGAATTTTTATTTTACCATGTACAGTCATAACAGCAAATGCTTAGCTGTATTTTTGATTGCTGTGTTCCATTTTATCTAAAGTGCAAAAACCATATAAGCATCTCACACCGATCCCACTTGCACTGCATTTCCGGTAAAATTTATCTTCATTCCATTATCCAACGGACAACAATTTCCTTTTTCTTGTGTATTTCATGTACGATATCACAAAACGTTTATCTAAAGAATTATTTAGCTTTACCAATTCAGACAATTTATATATCCAATATGACGTAGCCTGCACATTCGTTTGCTACGCAATGAATTTTAAACTTTTTCGTACAGCAACGTCAGAAAGTAAGCAAAAACTATTTTACACTGCAAATTTAATGTCTGTTTAATACTGAAAGAAATCCACAAAATAATTGTCTTCATTGGTCAACCTATACGTTGTCTTTGATCTAGTTAGATTCACAAGAGGAGAATTCTCCACCAGTTCATCTTTACTCAAGTCAGTTTTATCCTCTGAAACGGAGTATGCTTCTTGAATGACACCAATTCTTGATGTCGCATAGGTAAACCTGCCTTTTTCATCCCCGTTACTTTCACAGGCACAAGAAGGCTTGAAAACTTTGGAATATTTAGTACGTTCTGAAATTGAAACAAATAATCATAAGAAAAAGCTATCATATAACAGATCATAAACTAACAAAGAAATGATACTTTAGCAATGAGAAATGTTAAGTCACAATTATTATCAATATTGGAAAATGTGTCCATATAATAATTGGACGTGGTTTGTTGCGACCTTACTGCATGATTAAATACAACTTATATATAATTGTTTATCGCACTCGATGCTTGTAAGTCAAAGATTTTATGGAAATTTTACTTTCTTGAAATTGTTTTACCATATTAGCTTGTCCGACATCTTGATTACAGAGCAGGAGGATAAAAATTTTCGGGCGCCTACAGTGGTTACATCTTAGAGGGCAGTGTCTCTACAGAGGATTGCATGCAACAGTAGTCATGAAAAACTACAGTATAGCTGGAGAATAAAGAAATAACAGCCATCCACTCCAGTGACCCCAATGCCAAAATGGGTTAACGGCGCCACTCAGATACCAACTCGTACTGTAATTAAACATAGGTTAACTAATCTGCATGCACATGGGTTTACCGGGAACCGCTAAAATTAAGATTTATAAATGAACTTTAAGCAGAAACCTTACTTATATTCTCAATTGGTTAGATTGTTTTCTCAGTGATTCATTCTATAAACTTTGTTAAACGATAATTTGATGGTACACTAACATCGACTAGTAAATTGAAAAGAGCTAGTGGTTTCGTTCAGCATTTACCTAGCTACGCTAAATAAGGTTAGTAAATTCAGTAAATTAATATATTTCTTTGCTTGTTAATAACGCATTTCGTCCAAATAGCCTGAGTGTTGTATATACAGAAGTAACTGTTATTAAAAGCATGCATTTCTACGATTATTTACGAATCACACGGTCCTAATATAAAACATGCGTTTGTTTAATAGACAGCGAATATCCAGCTTTCGAGCAGGGGCGCGCAAGTTAAAGGAGATGCGTTTATAAATGTGATTATTGACTCTAGGAAAATCGGCTGGAATATACTTTTGTTCATACGTTGCAGAACAACTTGATATAGCATTCTTATCGTCGCTTTATTAAGACTATATATATATTCCCGTATAAAATGCGGCATAAACATGTTGTATAAACTTTACAGCATACTATATTAGGTAAATTTAATTTGCGATCCAGCAGCAGAAATATCAGAGTCCAGCTTACAAGCGCTTTGCGAAACATGCAGCAAGTGCGACTCCATTTATCAAATTACATTAGTAAAGCTCCACTTTCCCATCGTGTTATGATATATTATATCCTGTATATTGCACGCGTGCCCGAATATTACTGCTTGCACACCCAGTATTAAAACACGATAGTTGTTTCTACCAAATGTCATATATATATTGCATGTTTGCATTTTATCCGCATACTCTAACTGTTTTTTTGAAAACTCCGCAATAGTTTTATAAGTAGATCACAAACCAGGCTGACTTTTTTATTTCTGCTTAAATAGAAGAATAGTCAAAATTGAATTCATAGCAAACTGCCTTTATCTGACCATTGATAGAATTAACGTACATACTCTATGCTTGCCTACAGAAGGTATGCAAAATAATTCGATGACTTATCCACATAGTTTTCAGTTGAGGAAATGCGATGTTCACGTGAGGTATCTAAAACCTTTACACATTAGCTGTCATCCTTGTCATACTAATTGCATTACAATTCATGATAGCTATGACAGGACAACATTTCACCAGGAATGCACCTGCCACATTGGGGGTACAAAATATGTTCTGATTTGTGTTCATGGGGGGTGGGAAAACATTTGACTTTCAGATGCGCAGCTTCGTTTTATTACATTTCCAATGCAGGGCATTTGCAGGATTTATTTGCGTTGCCTATTGTACAATTTCAGTCAACAAATAAGGGGTTATAGTTTTAGGTCATATTTGTATAAGCCAAATTAAAATATTGCGAAATATTGCAGAATAATTAGCCCTTCACCATCCTACCATTGTTTCAATTTATTAACGAAAACGTATACCAAGACTTGACGAAGCAGTGACTAACCGGTTGAAGCCGTACCATATACTTCGCCGATACGAAGAATACGCTGCACTATTTCACAACCATGCGAGTTATTATCGCATAGTTGGATGAGTTGGATAATGGATAATAAACAACTATTAATGAGTTGCTGAATAAAGATCAGATATTTGCATCACCAAACTAATTCTCAAACCCGAAACCAATTTACGACAATCAGTCAAAGTTCTTGTGTCCTTATACTTTGGTTGCTCAAACTAGATTTATATATAATGTAAGGATACAATGTTAAGAGTAGTGTTTTTTCAAATATACAAATGTGATAATACTTATTAGCATTTAATGTTGCCAAGTGAGACGATGAATGTTAGCAGATGCCAGCGTAAGTTGATATATTATGACAAACGCCGTAATGTCTAATTTAACAATGAGATGGCATCCGTTCTAGGCGATGAGAGCTTGCAATGCCGCATATTACGGATGCTTATATCCATTTTTTGTGTTTTTTAAAGGTATGAAGACGATTTACTCGGCATCAAAATTCCCCTGGTGGTTGTGATGGAATTTGTTAATGAAGATTCTTGATTCTACATGCAACGGGAGCCTAATAGGGAGTTCTAATATAAGTCGAATAGATTAGCGAATGATTTGTAGCTTTTAACCTTCCAACCTTTCAAGACCTATGTAAACTAATGACAATGGTAGAGGGCAAATGATGCAAAAATACATAAACAAAGGTCCAGATAAGTGGTGGAAAGTCAACTGCTTTTTTCGTTCATCTTAACATGCTCCTTGACCGTTGACCAATTTGACGCAATAACATACGTCATTGGGCCACTTACATTATGTGTCATATTTTGGTGGAATTCATCTGAACTGTTTACATACATTATTTGCATTGACGAAAGTTTTAATATGCTAACAGCACGGATGTAAAAATGGGTAGGTTAAAGTGGATGAAGGAAGTCAGTTCTAGATTATTACGCATTTATATGTCAGAAAAATCTGATGTTTCCTGGTAAAGCCTAATTTACTTGAACTCATTTAGGATAATTACGTATAACTTCCAAGTAAAGCCTATTTACCCATTGTGCACATTGAAATCATACATTTTTGGGAAATTTTAAAATGCAAAAAAATGTGTAACACCATATAATCGCATATTGTTATTTTAACTCAGTGAATTGGATTTCTATTTCTTCGTCTTGCGTAATGTGTGTCAGGATTACATGCACACTACGTATTGCAACGTACAAAACCCGTTCCGGATCGACATCAAATGCACCCATTTTTAACACAACTGATGGATTAATATGAGGCTACAGCCTGCGCGATTTCTTTTCGTTTAGGAGACATAGTAGCCTGCGATTCCCATAAAGACAGATTGAGCGAACGTGAATATAGCTATCGCGTTGATATGTAACATAGGTATGCACGACTTGAAAGATCATAAGCAAGATTGTAGCCAAGAGTTAGCGCTCCCTGCATACACTGATAATATCAAGAAACCAAATCAGGTTGCGATTGTCAACATAAAGAGCCTTCACAGAGTATATGTAGAGAAACTTAAACTAGAGTGTTCGTTTGCACTGGCCACAATGATACAGCTCTTTTAGATACCTTGTTCGCTGCAGCTTGTTATAACTATAAGGAAGACGGTAATAATAATACTGTAGATAGACATGCAAGTTTTAATTATAAAACCTATTCACTGCTCTCAGTGTTCTCATACTCGTCGATATTTTAGATTCATAATGACCAACTAACACAATCCTTTACTGTTCACTTAGCTTTCTTATGGAAAACTACGCTAGAATCCAAACTATTTTATACCTATAAGTTTGTCACGTATATAAATCACTTGTTACTTGTTTGATGAAATAAAGGTGATGTCAGCATTTTGCTTAATTGAATAAAAAAGAATAGCAATTCGATTATAGAGCCAATATTGACTGTTAATATTTGCCTTTAAGTGCACGAAAATATAATGTTCCGTATTTATGGGTAACTTGATTCATTAAAAGTTCATTTTAAAAGAAAAGTAAAATACTGATTGTGACTCTTCACGGGTTGCATATTGGCCAGTGTTTTAACTTAAAATTACAATAAACATCCAATATAAGTTGCGAAGTGTGCGCGACAGGAAAGCTACTGCCAATTCTTCTCTATTGTTTTTTATTCGTCAGAAGGCAATCAACCAACCTAATATACCTTATATTGACCTAGCAAAACATTTTCTGGTTATTGCTTGACTGATATGCAAAACGTGTAGCCGGACTACCTGGGTCACTGATTTTAAGGCAGATTTTTCTCAAAGTACACTAATTGCATTGGCATATCAGTCTCGAACGACTGTTGATAAACATGCACAGAATTCCTCAACTTTACCTTCCTAACGTTTTGGTTCATAAACCAGTAAATCAAATATTCAGCGCGCTTAATCTTTAAGTCCATGAGTTTGATACTAAACAACGGAAGCAAGTATCCGTACAAGGCCATATAGCGTTTGCCGCAGGGGAAGAAACACCACGCAATTTTGCTTGATTCCTTGAATAAAGAGAGCTCAGCTGTAAATGACAAACACACAGCCTACCTTAACCTACCAAAGAGTGGAAAAATTAAGCAATCTCGTCGTTTAGATAAAGAGGCACTCGGCTCTTCCCCATGATCCAAATGGTAGACCATGTTGGCTAGTTTGTAGCAGGTGAAAATGCAGACGTACTACACCAAGAACTGCACAATTTTCGCAGATGATTCTAAACTATGGATACTCTGAACGAGGTCTACCAGCAGGGCTGGACAGGAAACCAATAAAACACGGATCACTGAAGATACCGAATGTCACATAGCATATCTGACGTAACAACAGCGACCGACAAAAGTGCACTGGTGATACGGAGTCAATGACTAAGTGTATTTACGATATCGGTATCGCCGTCCACAACAAGGTGCATGCAATTCATTCGACTGGATACACGTAAACAGCCGCTATGAGAGAAAGAAACGTTTAACACGGCAACATTTGGATAGATGCGAATCATTCCACGATGAATATTTTAAGCTGAGCTCACAGAAGACGAGTATACTTTCACTTATGCGATTTTACAGTATTGCCTAGGTCAAATAAACAGTTTAATGGCATAGCTAACATCAATGTCAGTGTTCCTCGCAATAGGTGGTCGGAGAATAGAAAGCACATCGCTGATGGACGGCCCTTACTGACCAACGCAATCCGTGGATTATGAATGGCAAAGTTAACTGATAACTTTAAATGTGGGGAATTTTATCTGCGGTCCGCATGTACATGCAATATGATTGCTATTATTCCATCACGGTCCTCGACGGCACTCTTCCTCATTGTTAGGGCTAATAAGGTAAATATAGAGTGAGCTGGGAGTAGAATTTGACACAATTGTTGTCTGCCGTCACCATGGTGACTAGAAGCTTGAGTTCCGCGGGTAGCGTTAGATTCAACTTGAGCGACTACTGGTCAGATGTGGCTTGCAATGCGGCACGCAATCTCAATTTTGGCGACGGTTGCCTATGAAGTCAAACAGTGCCATTTTGGTCACAGACCGCATCCGAAGTGGATGGATTCGATTTTGCTGTCGCTCATTTCTTCACACCTCAACGTGTTTCGTCTTTGTTTGGACTCGGCAGGTACAGATTTCCTGATCTGAGAGTTTAATAGACAAATGGTTCATGACGGATATAAATCAACTTCTTGATAATTATTGTAGGATGGTGAAGGTGAACAACATGATTTAAACCGAGACAATAAAATAATGCGTAAAATACTTTGCTCACCAAGAGATTTGTATTAGCATAACTATGAATATTCCTGCCTGGATATTAGGGGGACTGTCGCAAAGCCTGCTGTTTACTACGCACCCATGTCATCATCTGATGCTCATGGGTTGTATCACACAGTTAATTATGTCACGGGATGATCAAGGCGGTTTGTATGTGGATAAAATAAGGTGATACTTACATATGTCTGGAAGGCGTTCCAAGGCTATGGAATTCAGAGCCACATTCCAGTCAAACGTTCTTCGTGGCCAAATCTTACTAATGACCCCACAGTGATTTATTACGATTTTTAAATATATCGGCATGCGTAGTTTGGGTTTCTAAGGATATGACACACTATTATGAGATCCTCTAGCAGAAGCAGATAAATGCAGCTACAAATTTTAACTTTTCATTGTAAATGTATAGAGGAAGCAGGAAAAAACTGGAACGTTTTTCCTCGCTCTGGTTTGTGCAGTATCGAGCGCGAATAATTGGTGCTTCTCTCCGGGTTTCTGCGATGTATAGCGTATATGCGTGCAACTTTACTTAGCGTCAATCATTTTCACAAACACTGAGGTGTAAAAATTCTCGAGAGCCCTACGAAAATGATCAAATTGTTGGTTTGCTTTTTGATGCGCTTTTAGTCTACTTTTAAAAATAGCTCATTTTATCTAAGTGATCCATGATTGAACATTGGGATGAACTCTGTAGAAATTGTGGACTTAGCCGGTCGATTTGGGTAAACTTTAGCGTACGCAGCCATATTTGAATTTTTTTTTCATAACACTTCGGAATATTCTCGATGGACCATGTGTGTTTTAGTCAGATCATCTAATATAGCTCTGTTATCCTCAACATCATCGATTGCACGCCATCTGCTTAGATCAGCCTCAGGTAGCAAAAATTTTAAAGGCGGTAATCCCGCGACGTCAACCATGTAGACTGGGGACAGGCCGAACCCGAGCACCAAGCCCTGAATTACTCACCCCGTAAGTCGTTTAGTTCAGCCCAGGTTACGTCTAAGGAGAAAGCCAACTATCCAGCCGACAACTGGATGGCCGATATCATACCTTTTGTTTATGTGCAGTAGAATTCCATGGTCCCTACGGTCCAATGATTTTAAGTTCCAGATAAGCAGCAACAACATAAACTCCAGCATCCACAGATAATGTCAAGCATGCATGAGCTATCAATAGGTTAATATTCCCCGCACGGTTTTAGATTAATATTTGCTGTACCGGCACAAGAACTTTTACTCTCCATGCACCCCAAGTATGCCACATGAACAATGATGTCCATGATCTGAAAGACCAGGGGAAGTAGTTTATAGCGCAATAATTTGCTGGTTTTGCGTGGCTACCCCTTTTTGAATGGAGTGAATATCCCGTGCTTCCCCATTGTGAGGAGCCGCATATTATTAAGACATTGCTCGATGATTGTTGTTGACGGTTTTGCTAAATCTATGGCAGCAAACTTAATGCATTTGGGTCCATATTATCTGCGCTTGGGGGAGCTGCACCCATGATGGGACAACATCCACTTCAGCGGAGTTATGGTCTTAAAAATTATGTGGTTAATTTCTGATGGCAACATGAGATGCATAGCCAAAATGCAGGATGTTTACACACTTATATGCTAAGCATAACATTTTGTACAAGAAACTTGGCCGTCTCTTAGCCATTTGTGTTAGCCCGTATGCTGTTTGTAGATCCGGATTTCAGAGCCTAAACTTGCGAAGTTTATTTACGTGTCTGTTTAGTAGCTTGGGTTTAGAACAAACGTTTATCACTAGGCATTGTATGTACTTCACCATGTTCTCCTGAAGGAGGCTGACACGGTGTTACTTTTATGTTTTATAAACGTCCCACTTGTCCTCTCTCGTCGAGGCTATGATGGGTGATCCATGCCCTATTATCCAAAGCTATGCATTTTCAGTCCCACCCGCCAGTACATTTCAACTAATTCGGGTGGTGAATTTGGATTCTGATGTGTTTGCCTGTTGAATCTGTTGGCATCTTCCCCGCAGGCACCTCCACCGGACCATTCGGCTAGGCAAACCATTTTGTTGCATCAGTATGGTCCTACAGGTCATCAAAATGGGCATGCCAAGAAAGTACTCAGTACATATTTTTAAGATATTCTGCATATGAAATGTCTCGGGAAAACTGCCGTCTCATGATTGCTGCGGCTCCAATTAGTGCACGCCTTAACTACGTGGAGTTTGAGTTCTTGATTGGTGAAATCGCGGTCTAAATGGCCGGTACGTTTTCTAGCAGAAAACGCGTTGAAGAAATGACATGGTGTTATAGCGGTGAAAAAGTGATTAGCACTTGCACTTCCTCCTTATATTGTTCATGTGTGTGGCTATGGTTGCTAAGTCGTGCAATCTGAAATCATTACCAGGAGAAGGTGGCTATATTTTTCTGCTAGTACATTTTGCCTGACAGATGATAGAGCTTGGTCAATTATATAGCTTCACAGTGGAGTTGCGGTATGCATTGGTCAGTGAGCTCACAGCAACCTGCATTATAATAAGAATAATAATACGAATATTTTTATTAATGCGAGAAACTGCGACTGTAGCGGAACTAATCAACTTGTCAGAAAGCATCCATGCTCTTTAATGGGCGATTTGCATAAGCGGAATATGGGTGTAATGGTTTCATGTAGTTACCTTCTGGTGGATGTTTAATACGAAAAGCTCGTTTTGGAAAGATTACTGTTCATATGCTTTGGGCCCCGCTTGGAATAGCTTGTCCTTGGATATTTCCATTGTGAATAGATTAATTATGTTATTTAGATCAAGCTAAATGAAGAGTTTGTTTTAAATGTCGCCACAAGCTCACATTACCTGCGTGGGAATGGTATATTTACTGTAACGTTATTATTTATAAACTCTGGATTTGAGCTATGTTTAGTTCAAGTTTAGGCAGATCGTAAAAGTCTATTTTCCGTAGCAATTTGAAAAGCAACCGCAAGTTTTGCTTTAATCTTTGAAGTCATAGAGGTTTGAGTGGAAATTCGTTGCAACATTCTCGATAACTAAATACAATAAGTTATCAATCAGATGCTTAGGAAAAATCCTCTGCAGTTGCTCCATAGCAACTGTGTCAATTTTTCTCAACTTATCCTATATTATGCTGCAGTAATCAAGGATGTGGAGGGTGGCATTTTGTTGAACGTATTGCACATAAATTGTCTGCACATGCTATTTGGTAATGGGCGTGTTCGGAGATATTAAAGGCCGATGAGCATGATTACGAGATCACGCGTATGCAGCTGTGTAGGGAAGTGTTCATTATTTGGTGTTGTAAATCTTTGGGGGTAAATTAGCCGTAAGACATGACGCTTGATTTCTTAGCTGAATGGTACATCACACATGTGTGGCGCTATGACCCAATGGGATGTAAGTCATCCTGCATAAGCAATAGCGTTCCGTGAAAATTGTCACGCGGAAGCTTACATAACACCTTGATATATTAGGCAAATAAAAATGGTCGTCAATCATTTACGGATGTGGTGGTTTTAGTAATGTACCTCCGAAACAGAGAAAGGCCGAGTGCGTTTTTTGAACAACCACCTAAGTGAGGGAAAGTGGAAAGTCGATAGTCAACTTAAGCATCCACTTGGTGACGACCACTACTTTACTGAGAAGGCCTTGCTAGTTTGTATACAAAAACTGTAAGCTAGGTATATCGAAGAAACGCGGATCACAACCACTTGCCTCCCGGTCTTATTCCTACAGGATCATACTGGATCTGAGGTGTGTGGGTGTAGATGTGGTTGGTGCAAAGCAAGCCAGCCATGGTTCCTCTGTAGGCGCAAGCTTCCTGTGGTTGTCAATTGGAGGAAGCAATGCCAGATAAATTCGGAACCTTATGCAGCCAAACCTAGCGGAAACTAAACTAAACATGCAAATGTTTCCCGCGAGTTGACTCCGACCCATGTATGGCCGGTGTTCACTCGTTTTTGGACGTATTTCCGTCCTTCCACCCAGGACTGCTTCGGGCTGTTGCTTAAAGCACCTGATGCCTACTCATTCAGAGAGGAATTGCGGATAATTTTCTGTTCATTTTTTCTTTTATGGTTAGTGAGTTGCACAGCGCGTCGGATCGGAAATGCAGACAGTAAGGCTGTGGAGAATTTCCCGCTCGCTTTTTGTTCCATCGCTAGTTTGGGCCAGTTTTTACTGCCTTCAGAGGTAATTGTGATGGCGTTTTGGTAATAAAACATGCCAATCTGCGCGGGCCTTTACAACCACATTTGTGAATAGATCATTGGTTTCAACACTTGGACAACATCAAATATAATTTTCAGATACCAGTAACCTTGTGGTTAAATCTGTAATCACGTGTGGAGAACGAGGTCTTTCCGAATGTAACTCTAATCTTTTAACTCGAGCTTTAACATTTAACCCTTCGGAAGAATGGATTTTACCGACCGCCTGAACAAAAATGGATTTTTGTGGTTTGCTTGTGGTATTAGCTCGGGTTTTGTTTCCTTTGCTTACGCTCACTCCAACGGACAATCCTTAATATACGAACATTTTATAAAGAATCACAAAGGCGGTTAGCTAAAAGCGGGTTATCCGCGCTTCTTCATCCGACTGAACTGGCACACGAATTAGTCCTAAGTCGTTATAGCGTACTGAGTTTGGTTGGCGAGCGATACGAATCAAACGAACCTGTTAGGTCTGGAATCGCACTGTTTGGCACATGGATTCCCAGTGTTCTAGGTCATCCAGTATACAGTCGTTGCTTAAGTTAGCTTTTGATGCAGGCACGTTAGAGCATATAATATACAAATTGATCTGCATCTTCCTTATTTTTCCTTTTCTGGTAGCGTGGCTGCGCCCATCCAAGAGGCACATTCTAATTCATGTAAGTTTTGTCCCTCCTTAGGTTATTTGCAAACTTAATGGCTAACTTTGCTGTAGGTTTGAATGCAGCGACAAATCATGCGTTTGTTGGCAGGCTTAATATATTGTTAGATAAAACCGAATGCATGGGAATGTGCCGGGTTACAGACAAACCCCAGAGAAAAGTATATTTTGCAAGCATGGTGTCGACCAACTGTTAGCTAGTTTGCATGGTCTGTATTTAACAGTTCCTTTTGTAATTTATATGAAATATATTGTTATAGTGCAACGACCTGAAGCAGAATTTTGAATAGAGATGATCTTATGTCTAGACAAGCCTTATCGGTGTACATTTGATATTATTACGTTTTACCAAACCATGTTGAGTCGAAAGTCACTTCGGTAAGTTTTATAATGCCTTTTCTCTACCTGCCTCCAGCGCACCGATCTGTCGGCACCGGCATGCCATGGAAGTTGCTATTATCCTACGTGTTGGATCAAATTTCTGAACAAAGCTGACGGAGGTTCACCCGCGACCTTTCTGCTCTAGGCAGTTGGCGCTTGGCCATCATTCGGGCGGCTCTTCGACTGAGTGTAAATTTGAGAATGATTTAGCGTGATGGAAATCATACTAGTTTGGCAAGTGTTAGGATGTTAACTGTTAAATTTGCTACTGATAGCAAACAACATGTTGGTTTCTTTGATATATGACCCGGTGGATAAAAGTAAGGAAGTCTTGTAGAAGAAGGCTAAAATTATTTGATTCTTTAGTAGATTTATATTTAAATATTACAGAACTTGCAATAATAAATGCAACGAATTTGGGTATTGAACCATCCTTTGAGTTTAACAGCCACTAGATAGTGCTGCTAAATATAATTGAGGTAGGTTAATATAACTCAGGATTTTTGGCAGAAAATCGAAAAAAAGGGTTGACGCAGTGCGAGCACAAAAGTCAGTCGATGTAACTCGCCAGATAGTAGTTAGCAGCTGTCGCGGTGGTCACCAGCTCAAAGAGCTCCTCAATTTTGTTCCAAGTGATCGTAATGGCATTACGTATTTTCAAATGAACCAAATGACAATCGACGTTGTATGTCGCAGTGAAAGGCACAAGGTAGATACTCAAAAAGCAGAGAATTGATGCGTAACTTATTTATTAATACGATAATTTAATCACCGACGTATGTATCTTGGCTGCAAGAGGAAATCTTAGCGGTATTTATTAGTCACATTTATTTGTTTATATGAGATTAACGAAGCAATATTGTTGCAATAAGCCAACCTTCCTGTTTGTTCTGCATTCAACTTATAACCTCCTTTCTAACTGAACTTTATGTAAGGCTACCCATTTGCATTCATCATAAGTAGGGATTTAGTAATATAACCCTCAGTCAGTCATACAAGCGGCATGAATGTAAATGGTGTTTTGACGCCCCACTTATTACTCTCATAACATGTCGCTCGACAGTGTTTATTCGCTATCGTGCTGGACAATTTATGTTATCATTTCATTCCATATGTAATTATTGGAGAAATTCACTATGTCTACAAATTAATCTGTTTTGCACTTCGCATGTCACGAACACCAGGATGTTTAACTAAGGAACATATGCAGCGCCATAGTTCACAGTAAACATGACTGTTGGTTACTTTTAGCACATATGCAACAACTATTATTTAATCTGCCACCAATCTAAAAGAATTCGTGTACGGATTAGTGATAATTTTATCAATTGCCATCAACATACGCACTATTTAATAAAAAAGTGAGGTACCAACTTTGCTGTTTAAGAGCACCTGCTTTACGAAATATATTATCTCAGCTAAGTAAATTAGCAACATATCTGTGAAACAGCATCCTAATTTTAATTGTTCCTACACCACTCAAATCGAGCATGCACATATTACTTTAGGTTATTCCAACAGCTAGTCTTTTATTTCCGTAAATTAACAAGACGAGGATTTCTTAACTACGGAAATGCTAATCAATATCTAACGTTATTGGATACTCCAATATCAATCATAATAACGCAAAATTAACTTCAAAGCGCTTCTCACAATAGAAGAGTAGGCAGTTCCTAGTAATGATTACATACAAGAGTTAGTTAAGTGAAAAGCTTATACGCCTTGTTTTGCATAATACTATGTAGAAACTACACAGCTGTTTGTTTGATGAGAAAGCGCGCAGTGTGAACTTTAGCTGATTATTCGCTAGTTCATTTGCAATGCTAGTTAAACTACACGGGGATAAATTTCATCTTTACTATGCAGTCAATTTTCATTTGATGCACAACAGCATCGAGTTTATTCGTAAACTAAGGAAAGCGACTGTATAACAGTAAGCATGACACAATTGTCTCCCATAAATTCATTGTTACTTACAGCTAATAATATGTCGTTCAGTATGGCCCATAAGTAACCGAATAATTTCAGGGGGTGTTCTATAAGAATATCAGCGGACAGCCAAAATGGGTAGTAGGTGTAATAGAAGGACACGGCTAAACAACAAATTGCTCGCACTACATTATCTGAATGGTTAAACATGTCGTGCATTAGTATTTTCAGCTTATTGGAAAGTAAAACAGCTATTTTACATACGCCGAGCCTTTGTGTGATCTTTATTAATTATGTGAAAACTACTCTCGTAAATGCACGTTATTTAGCCAGCAGCATTCTCCTAAACATATTAAGAAACAGACCCAAATAGAAGAAAAAATTATATAAGTTTGTTTTAGTTCGAGAGCAGAAATAAGTAAATGAGCATTGACAGTTTTGGTAATTCCTGTCTCAAAGGGAATGGAGAAGGACAAACAATCAACCTCTCAATATTGGATAGCGGATTGCATGTCGGGTGATGCAGGACATATCAGCGATATATTGAAGTATGCTGTTTCGTAGATTTTAGTAAGAATTTTTATAATTTGAACCTTAAATACCTCAGTAAATAATCGATGTTGATATGTTATTAACTTGATCTTATACGGATCGCTGTGTCATGTGTAGTGCTTTAATGTTTGGATAAATTTTACTGCAAACTAGGCCTTAAAGTGATTTTGATAATGAAACACGTTGGCAGTTGCCGTCTTTGATTCACACGACGTGGTACCTGTCACGCAAGATTAACGAAAAGCAACACCAAACCGATATTTAGCCGAGTGAACGCTTTCGTCTTCCACTTGGAAATGAATGTTGATATAGAATCTCAAGTATACTGGATTGGAGTTCATGTCTTTGTGTCATATATACATTATGAGTCAATGAGTCAATGACGGAGAGAACAGCGCATTTGTTCCAAACTGGTTTCCAGCGGTCAATTACCCATTGTTGCATCAGAAAGACAGCGCAACAGAGTCAAATTGCATGAGGCAGTGAAAATGAAAACTACCACATATATACTCGTACTAACGAAAAGTGCTGATATTTCTGTATCCAAGAAGGTATTAAATGAAACACCAAGGTTTCATGCGGTTAGTAATAATGAAGAACGCAAACAAGGAAATATATTTTAAATTTGCCGGCCAACGTAAACCTACTGAATTTACCTCGTCGATTCAATAGGATACAGATAACGCAATGTATCGTGCATATCTAGTTATGAATAAATCAGTAAAATAACAAGGTATCTGAAGCTTTATCCAGAAGGATACCTTCAAGTTAGATATAAAAAAGTAATCTCATTTAAAAATATCTCGTAAAGAGTGTGCACATGCAAAAGTAACCTAAGCGGTGACTGAAATACATGCGGTAATTTAATAAAATAGGCGGTGCATATCACGACCTCCGTGGAACGAACTCGGGTGCAGACCCCGGGTCAAAAACTATGAGTTAGCATTGCATGCGCTAGACATAGGTCATGATATTCACTTCAAATTTAGTTGATGGGTGCATGGGAGGTTGTTCAGCCTAAAAAGGCTAATTTTGGGGCGGGATAAATAAAAAACCAACAACTGCATTAATATACTAGATCGGTTAGTGCTAAATATCACCTGAGCTGCCGACTAACTCCGCTAAGCGTAATAAGCTTCGATGGATGGATGCGAACGCGAAAGGAACCGTTAAAAGCCCACCAAAGATGCTTGGTTGTTTAAGAAATTTCCCACTTTTGACCAATTTCATTCCTACTGACCAGCGAAACAAAATCATACATAACCATTACCGCCCTCTTAACAGCCATTTTGGTTCTTCAGTTTACCTTTGATGAAACTTGCGCAGTACACAGGAATTATTTATCTTTGACCCCTGTAACTGTTCAACAATGAACTTCAAGTTGGTTGGTCTTTCTACGTAATATATACATGATGGCTATAAATGTTTAACTAATTGTCAACTAATACCCATTATATGAGGAATCTAGTATGTCTCCTAAAAGGATATAGCGCCTTAAAATCCTTCCTAACTATTTAAATATGTTAATAGCTTGCAGCTTTTGAGCAATCGCTGACTACGTTCAATTGTTTATGTTAGTCCTTTTTTGTTAAAACAGTATTATCGTCAATGGCTTTGATAAGTTGTTTAATTTTCTAGGTATGTTTTTATTATTTCAAGTGACTATGAGTACCTATTATGAGGAGCTGTATTAGGAAAACGGGTCCTACTTGACGGCATATTTCATACTATGTGCCAATACAAATCTCGTTTAATTTAAGGGATTTTTTATGACAGTTCCTGCATAAGACCTATTTCGTTGTGATTATCCTGTGTTCAGAATTTAACTACAAGATCGCCGATGTGAAATCGGTATGTAAACATTTAAAGTAAGAAAAATATTTTTATTTCTCTGATCATGCACCAGCTTTAATAACCAACCATGTTCATATAATTGTAGAAATACCATGGAAGTAATGATAAAACCAACACAATTTGGCATCGGAGCTTCCATCTATGTTTATAATGTACATCATAACTAAAGTGTGGGGAAAAATAATTGCGTTCAATGTCATCGCACTTTAATGTACAATGGGATCCTCCACGCACAACGTTGCCAAATTGTGGAAAATTATTTTACTAGTACGCTGTCGGAATAGCGCTTGTGACTCGTTTACTACTACAAGAACTAGGTATTAAATAACAGTAATGTACAGCTACGGTTCATGAATATTTATGTTGTTGATTAAATCCCTCATATTTTGGCCTAGAATAGTGTGAACACGAATAGAAACTTGGTATCTATACCTGCTTCAAAATAAACCAGAGTCATTAAACATCTAGTTTGGCTCTAGTAACAAGAACATATACAGACAACTTGAATTCACCTCTCCCAGCAACAAACTGCAGCAGAAAGATCGATTATTTTGAACACAATTCAAATTGGTGAATGTGTATTATTTCACCAAGTAGAAGCAAATTTTGTGCTCAACTAATATGTAGTCCACTTGTCTAAACAGTCAAAAAAGGTGCTTTTATTTCCATCAATATTCACTTTCCTAAATCTCTTTAAACGATGCTAGAGAATGCGTATATTTCATTATCATTTACTATCCTTCTTCATCGTAGGGAACCTAATGCTCTGCTCGATATTTATTAAAGAAAGTTTCGAGGTTATGCTAAATTATGTGCAAATTTTTAATAATAAAGACAAATAAAATAGGCCTGACACCAAACGACAAGTCAGTAACTTGAAGAAATTCAACTATATATAAATGTAAATATATATATATATATAAATAAATATATATATGTATACTGGTTATGTTTGCACTAAACGGCTACAAGTAAGGAAATGAAGCGTGCCCTATTTGAAGGTCGTTAAGTTAAAAATTGAATTTAAGAGTGCTATCTTGAAATTTTGCTATAAAGCCTAAAGTTGGAATCAAGAAGCGTACCCTACAATTATTGAATAACTAAAGTTTCGAACTTTTCACGAAAGCTAATGTAACCATCTAAGACTTTGTCAAATAGTGAACATTGAAAAACCGCTGAGTCAATGGTTTATTTCTGAAAAGAATCGTGTGTCAATGTACAATCTTAAAGGAGGGAATTATAAGGCCTCTTAACATTTCAATTGGAAATCAGCTTGAGATAAATGCTTTGCTATATTATTATAATTTGCAATTGTAAAAGTAATTATCAGCTACATATATATACACACGGTAAAGAAGTCCTGCAGTAAATTATAAAAAAGAAAAATACAGACGATAGTTTGCAGTTTTACAGAATATAGTAGAGGACTAAAGGCAACAATCTATTCATCGAGATATATTCTAGCAAATTTTAGCCTAAGAAATGTTATGAGTACAACTTCACATGAAATATGGTTCTTGTTGCAAAGTTTAACCACGTAATAATTTCCATGTATTCAAATAATCCATCTTAGGATTCTTACAATATTTTTTGTTTTAATACCTTGTCTGTAGTTACAAATGCAAGAATCTCTTTCGAAAATCTTAGTGTCCTTCAGCAAATAACTTAATCGCAAGTTTTCGTTGTTGTTCCATATATTTACTTAAATCTTTTTATTAAAATTACTCCAATTCTTTTTCTCGGATGGCAGTCATATTTTATTCAACCTTTTAAAATACTTGATGGTAAATTGTCTTAAAAGTAAGCTTTTAAATACACACGCAGTAAGCTTTCTAATGCTCTTAGGAGTGAATTTATCATTTTGCGCCTTTAATAACAGAACAATGGAATCCTGATCCTGGCTAAAGTTGTGTCCACCGAATCACATTAAAATCGGAAAATAGTTTCTGTACGTTTGTTGCTAAATTTCAGTATCTTAAAATACGCAAATAGTGAGAGCTGCATTACTCTAAAATAGCTAAAATAACTGATTTATCTAAATCCTAATGAGCTGTTTTGTTTTAGTTTGGCAGGTATTTTTTCTTGCATCTTTTGTTTGTTAACATAAAAAGAAAACGGGGATATTAACAATTAAATATTAGTTCTAAAGCCATGATAATTTTGTGTATTTAAAGTTTATCCCAACATTATATTTTAACTTCTTGTAAAAAGTAACTATTTCATTACATTTCTTACCTTTTTCTCTTCTTTCCTGAAAGCCAATAACAATAAATGCGCGATTTTATGAATATCGGTCATTAATCATAAATTCATCCAGTATCATATCTCGATAACGCCATTGACATCTCAGGGAAATTATCAAATTATAATCCCACGATGGAACAAAACTCGTTGTCTATTTGAACGATGAACAAAATCCAGCAAAAACAAATGCCATTTGTTTCAGCTTCTTGACTTTTCAACAATTACCATATAAGTAGCTAATTCGCGCAAAGGAAGGAATTGTATATAATCTAGGAATATCCTTTTTTTAGCAACAACCTATATCGAAGGAGAATAAATTTACATTGTGTTGTCTTCATTTGACTAAGATAATTTGAGTTCCTAGACCCGCAGAATGCTATTGCGAATGTGTTCAGCTTTGGTACTTAGTAAACGATACATGTTTTACTAAACTCACAATACTGCTAACATTTGCTAAGGCTAAGTAAGTAAGTTATTCCGTGCTTACTTTTGGACTACACACATCAACTCAGAGTGTGCGTAATCAAACCAGAAAACCAGTATCTTAACCGCCATATTGTGGTGTGCTGAGGCAACAAAATGACAGTTGTAGCCTTCACGTTTTTATCGAAGAAAAAATCAATCTCAGAAATGTAGACCAGTCTACTGTTGGTCAGTTGCTTTTAACAATGAATCCCGCCGACTTTAACGAAACTTAAATTTCCTTGGTAGTTAAATTTGAGCTGTCGAATGTAAGCGTAATTCATCGGACGGCTACACATGGATTTCATTTATTTTAGTCTCATCAATGAAGTATATTAAGCATTACCACTCACGATGTCTCCTCAACTTAAGACAAATAGGTCAAGTTGCAGCTCCGCTTCAGCTTTCGTAATTAAAATTCTAGTCATGGAAATAGGCCTGCTTATTTACCTTCTGCATGCACAACGTCATCTACCAAATGTGTATATATACAATCTATCGACTTTCAAAGCAGTTATCAAATAAATTTAAGTTCTATGCGAGTGAGAATATGAAAGATAGCTCTTTTTTCACATATGGGGCTATAAATTTTGCAACGATTGAGCGCTGCACTAGAATACATTTACGACCAACGCTCTGTTGTAATTGCGCAGGTGTTTGAAGCTACAGATTGTATAAGAGCCGGTAACGTAGCTATTATTTTATTTCCTTAAGTTTATACTAAGTCCTATACATAGATGCTTTAAAAATGTCTCATTGACCAAAGTTATCTGTTGCCCGTATGTGACCCTGAGGTACGCAGGTGACGGAGAAGTGTTAGAGGGCTCGCTTGAAGAGGACCTGACTTCCGGCGCTGAATATGCCCCCGCAGTAGCGGCGCACTTCGCCTCCATATTTACAGGTAGGCATGCGTGTAAGCCGAACCCGACGTGTGAAGCTAATAAGTAACGTAAGTGCCTGGATTGCAACATGGAAAATGACGAGTCAACTCGCCATTCTTGACGGCAAGAAGCCTAGCAGACCCGACGACGTTCATCTGCCAATTTTAACGTATCTATCGGACAATATCTTGCCTGCTGTGACGGACCGGTTTAACAGATTGATGGCTGTAGTTGCATTGCCTAGCGGCTGGAAATGCTTCTTAGTGCGGAGGATTCCGAAAGGCTGTGACGCGACTAAGTTAAACGATTACCGACAAATTTTTCTGGACACTATTTGGTGAAAGTAGTTAAGAAGATTGTGAAAAAGGGTGTTCTCCAGCTGTTAGTGTCGGAAGACCTCTCACAGCCCGCACATTACGGTTTGATGTAGGGCTGTTCCTGTATCATCAACCTACAGTTGTCTTGGAATGGAGGGTTGAAGGTTTAGGTCTGGTGAAAAGAAGTAGAACCCACCTACGTTGGTTTCAGTAAAGATTCGACACAATGAACCATGAGATCCACCTCCTCAAGCTTAGGATGTACGGTGCTAGGTCACAATGCAGTAGTGGATCAGTGACTTACTCATTGGGAGGAAATGTCAGCTGCAGGTGTATGACCATCCAATGGAATCGTACCCCACTATTAGCAGCATAACTCAAAGCATAGCGCTGGGCTAATTTTCATCCTGATCCACATCAGTGAATTACCTGAGCTTCTCCAGTCGCCAGGTGCAATGTTTGAAGACAACTTGAAGAGTTGGAGCGTCATTGATTCTCCCGACGACTTTGGCGTCTTTCAGCATGCAATCGACCCCATATACCTGTGGTCTGCAAAAGTTGTTCTACCGATCACTTCCCGCGTATATCTCCATTTACGCGTTTGGGAAAGGATGATACTGCGCGTATGTTCATCAAAGCTGCTAATCACGGTCATCCGCCAGCTCCGTAAACTGTTTAGGTCTACTCTCACGCCAATTAAATTCCGTCAATAACATGAACAGGCTGTAGGCAAACGGGATCCTTCCTCTTGGACACTTAGACGCAGTTCTGTACTTGGTCTAAAGAGATTGCCACTCGCCTTTTCTCTTCCATGATCAGACAGGCGTTGGAGTACGGCTTACCTGCCTATTATCCGAACACACTAGGTGATGTGCAGAGATTTAAAGTGGTTCAGCTTGTAGCTACCTGGCTCATCTGCAATTTACGGGATATGTCGTACAATGACCGATGTAGAAGATTAGTGCTGTATCCCTGTAATATCGCCGACATCAAGTTGATCTCATATCTACGAACCGGACATGGCAACTGGATCACTTGCCAACCTAAAGGCCGCTGCTTCGCGTTCGCGCACAACTCAGCGCATGCGGACACCGGTAGTTAATTTAAAGCGCGTAACTTGCACTCAATGCTTCAAGCGTCGGCTGGTAAAACCTGAACAATGAACAACCAATTATCATTGGTTAAAATCAAATAATTGATCCTTCCCTTAATATCTTAAGGATGAACACAATGAAAGTAACATATATTTGAGTTTATAGCTAGGGTCTATCGAAATAAATGTGCTGATACATGGAGTTATTTAAAAAAAAGTCGAGCTAGGCATACAGAAATATAGGGAGTGCAGTGATAGTTAACGAATAGCGTGATAAATGTAAAATGGCTTCGCTCACATATGCGCCGCTTCCTTGGGTATATATGACACATAGATCAGGTAGAAGAACATAGTCAAGGTATTTCAAAAGGTCGGAATTTAGATAACAAACTACAAAAAGCTGAGAAAACCACACAAGCGATTTTTGAAACAATGCAAATTAGGAGGGACACAACAGTTTGAGAAAGTGTACCAGGGTTGGGTTATACGAAGGAAAATATACTTCTGTCGACACAGCAGTCGGCCACATGTTTAACTCCATCTTGATCATTTACTTTGAGTTGGGTATTGTGACTAAGTTCTAGCAAATGGTGACATACGTAGTTGGAGTCACTCATTGTTTCGTACGCTAATATGTGGTCGCCTCGCAACGTTCGGTAGCGCCAGCTGGGAACTCCCAGAACATGCCGCCTTCGGAATTAAGAATGATTACGAAATGCCATTTCATTCGGTATTACTATTTGTTAAGTTGTCTCTAACGCCTTGATCACCTTACAAACGTTGCTAAGTTTGGATGCCGTATTTAACGTTAGGGGGTACATCGGAACTGTACATTATCGGAAGGAATGATGGATCAAATCCCTCAAACGCACTTCGCAGCAGGCTGACGTGATGGTTGCTTCTTTTCTCAGATTCCTCTGGCTACTTTGAAATGTTGTGTTCAAGCTGCAGGAGCAACCAAGGTTACGTTCATGTGAGCTGATCTGAAATCCCTGCGTCATTAGCGAATACTTGTAGTCACGTCTAGGGAGCAATTGCACAACTCGATATTCGTCTAGGCTAATTGGTAGGGGCTTTTGAACTGACGAGTTTGAACAAGTGTTAAGATCTCAGTGGAGCCCCTCTTGTTCGACCGACCTCCTGATCCTCAGCAATAACTTGATATTATATGTGAAACTTTGGATATCGGATGCAATTGATCTCCCTAGATTGGTTATGAACTTCAAGAATAGGCGAGGCCCAAGACTGTGCATCTTAGACACCGTACTCTACATCAAATGCACCTGACATAAATACCAGAAGTCTCATATCCAACAGATATCCGTGTAGAAAATTTATATTACAACTCAGGATTGGATCGCTAATTCCATAGATCCAAAGCTCTTGGAGGAAAATTCGATCATCTTAGCGACCGAATCATTTTTAGAACTACAGGTACATGGCAATGACTCCTGCTCCATTCCCAAAAGTTTTAGTACAGCTAATACGTGCAAATATTAAACTAGTTGTACATGAACGCTGTTCCTGAAAGCCATTTTGTTTTGGGCACTTAAGTTGCGGCTTTTCCGATAATGCAGCAGCCCATCTGCTACGATTTATTCCATAACTTAAGAAATCACAGATGATAGGTTTTTGGGACATAAATTTGTAATTTGAGTGAGGCTTTGTCCCTTATGAATTGGAGTGATGACCCTTCGCTTCCATGCTAGTGGAATATGTTGTTCCTCTAAACATCGCTGATTGCAAGCGGCCAGTGGTTCTATTAGATTACCAGCTACTGCTTGCAGAGCATTTGGTCGAACGTTGTCAACTCCAGGAAATCTGGATACGCAGGGATAGCAACGAATTTACCGCAGCTGTCACACTGAAGGTGAGGTTGTATACAACTGACCCTGGGGTGATAGAAAGATGAGAGTATTTTGGATCGTCGCTCGGAGGTTTAAAAATAAGGAGGAGGTAAGAGATCGGCTGCTTCCATACTAACCGCCTGTACCCATCATCATTGGCCAGAGCTGGAATTACGTGCTCCACCTTACGAAGGCCATTAACGTGCTTGACTAGAATTGTACGGTTATTGCAGATTCGCATCATTAACCCCTAAATGGTTCTTCACATTTCCCCGTGGATCAATCCTACACATACTTTACGATCTGCCAATTGTACAGTTCACCTGCCGGCGCTCGTGCAGTCCTTGTAATTTAGCCATGCTGAATCACTGAGGGATATACATTTATGTAAGTTGCATCTAATAATTGAGAAACGTTTGACTAGTTTGGAAGGCGTTATCTTCTGATACATACTCCAACTTTTGGAGAAGTTAGAAAAGCCTCTGGAGACAATAGTCTGGGCAAAATCGATAACTGAATTTAAGAATTCCGGCTAGACCCACATTAGTATTCACGAGTGTAGGGAGCGCATAACAACAGGATTTGTTGCTGTGCCGCTGTAATATATTGCCACCGCGCAGGATAAGCGACTTGATTCGGCGCAGGTGCCCAAATTAACTGCAATGGAGCATCATGGTTTACATATCCTCGCATCACTTGTAGTATTCAGTATTCTGCTCACCATAACTAAACGAATTTAAAAACATTATGAGCAATGTGGTGTTAATATTGCTTTTAAACTCAAATTTTGGAGAAACATAGCCAGAGTGTTAATTGACATATTAACAAGAATCGTAACCTACGAAATCAAACGAACTTTTTTCAACTATAAAGAGTTATCTAATGGAACATTGCATTTTGAAATCAGAAATGGGTACAGCAGTCGTAAATGGGAAAACCGCAAAACTGGTCCCTATGTTGTGCAAGTTCACAGAGCATCAACAACGCACAAAACCAACAGAACAAGTTAGTTTTTCGGCATAAGCTTGCGTATAATTACAGCGATAAATAAATATCTAATTTTATTAAACCATCAGCAGAAAATTATTTAAAATTTATTGCATTTGAGAATGGCAAAATATAGGAGAATATTTGCATGAAATGTTAAATAGTTTACTCGTTCAGCTATTAGAGAACTAAGCGAATAAATCAAGGACAACGACAAAATCGCACCTGCAAAAAGCGATGTAAATAAAACATAACTAAACACCTGATATCAGAACAAACGCATAGGAAAATTTCGTGCAACGTTAACTCTGTAGAGAATTGCTTTGCAAATTTCAAAGCTGTAAAAGTACATCTGCTGCTGTAAAGCATCGTGAGAGAATTTAGATGAAATAAGTATTATCACAGGGTTATTAGGCCTGCGAGCGCACTGGAATATTGCAACATTTTGTAGATGCAGAATATTCGCCGTTTAGGTCGGTGTTCACATGCTACCGTCCGATGTTTGATTATAAGTAATTTCCCGTTAAAATGTCTGTAGAACCTTAACGTATTTATAAAGAAGCCTGCGAGTAGAGGACATACGCTTTGCGAAGTTCTGCTGAGACGCCATTCTATCCTCGTCTACATACAGAGCATAGTAATAATTTGTGTCAAATAGGCCATTTTGTTGTTGGTTCTCAGGGAGAGTTTGCAGAGATGCCAGGCTAAATTCCCCACCACGAAGCGCCTGCGAGTATTGCTTTGCAGAAACGAGATAATGTTCATCGAGCGGAAAGGCACAGTCGCTGACGGATCGGCCATCAGTGTTAAAATGGTTAAAAATTTGTTTCCATTATTTAGCTGGCACGTTCACTTTGATAAAACGGCAGGTGGCACTTAAAGTAGTGTTAAACCATCATATAGGTTCCGATACGATTAAAACATAAAAGGTCGAATTTGAACAAAACTCCTTGATACTACTCCTCAGAAGAAGTTTGTTAGTCTTCCTCGCCGAGTTTTGTAGGCCTACACCAACTTGTTCTCTGTATGCAACACTTAAATTTCTCCAAATTGAATAAAGTATATTCTCGAATGATCACCCGTATACCCTATCCAGATAAGCTTAAATTACTATGATAATATCTGGTGTATTGATCGCCCTCCACTCCTTGATGCTGAAGGTATAAAGAAGAAAGTTCGAGAAAATAAGGAGTGCGATATCATTAATGAATGTGAAACATAACTTGCTTCATAATACCCGTGCCTTTGTACTCTGCACTTAACTGAAAAGAGATCTGACAATGATTCACTCAAAAGAAATTTCTAGCGCAGATGAAGAAGTATGCTTTTGATCCATACTAGAAGAAAATTGCCAATACCAAAGATTTGCAGTTTGAAGAGCAGAAATTTACAGTCTCAATGATAAATAAACAAATAAATGGTTTTTTCTCGAATTTGTCGACACATCAAAGCAGGTATGATCAACACTTACACGCAATTATGTTTCGCAACAAACACGTTGCTATGTGTGTAATCGGCAGTAAGCCGAAAGTTGTACAGGCTGTGGAAATTGTAAATTAATCATGAGGAACAAAGTCGTCAATGCATGACGACACGTTGGGTTCTGGCTTGCGTAGTGTAAACAGTCTGGGCGTTACATGCGTAGTGAAAACGATACATGTAGACAGGGAGTATCTTACTCTTGAACTTGTCAGGAAAATATTTAACTGTGATTCTAGTCGACTTGTCAATATGTAGTTGTGAGCAGTGACTTTATTCAGTGGCGACTCACATCCACTACGTCGCAGTGTTGTTAAGCGGACATTTGTGACTTTTTATAGGGAGAAGGCTTGCCAGGCAAAAATCCACCACGTCCTGGAACACTTTCAGAAATCCTTTTGTACACTGATGTAAAACTGATAGAGCAGCTTGCCGACTGAATTCACCCTCGGTTATCCACAGTCAATTGACTTCCAATTTCCTCTGTTAGCTGATCAGGTATCTTTGGTCGGGGCAGCCATAATGGCTGAGGCCCTTGGAGGGTGAGACCTTCACGGAGAGTCGTCTTTGTAAGTGTCCAGGTGAGCAAAACGTCAGTTTCTTGCGTCTGGATTTTTCAGGTTTATGTATACATTTCAGGAGTGTGAAGGCCTCGTGTCCAGCTATCATTACTGGACAACGGTCGTGGTAGCGAATGCATTTGTATCCATCTGTTGTACAGCCATATTCTTTTAGGTCCTTGTGAGTTATGTCCTGTCTCGGGCAAAAACTCTTTCTCGGTCCAATCCCAGATTCCCAAGAAGTTTCGGACCTCGGAGAAAAAGGAAGGTGAGAGACAACCAGGGCCGCAAAGAACAGGCGTGGGAACAAACATTGTTTAAGTCCTATGGTATAACATTTAGTGAAAACAAATGATGTACAATGTGCAACAATGATTGTGCTGAAAGTGTCTTTTGAATGTTCTACGAAAGCAATGGCCTTATAGGTTGGTTGCTACCATCTACATGGGATACAGAGCGTTGCGACATTGAGCAAAAATGCAGTATCGGTTTGCTATGATGCAACTATTGCGTGGGAAGACAGAAAGCAGAATTTAAAGACCAGCAGGCAGCCAACCTACTTCTATAGGGAGAGCAGAATAATTAAGTGAGGTATAAATGGCTTACGTTGAAAGAGATTCAAAGGTCAAATGGTGGTAAGTCACTGGATGGATAGGTATTCAAGCGCTGAGTAAAAATCTTCTAGGGATCAAGCAAGTAAGACGACACGAGGGTATTAAGAGTATAGTGCTATGGACGATTGAGATGGGAAAAGCCTGTGAGAGAGCTTACCTCCTACATAAGTAAGTGTCGAAACGTTTGCTGCATAAAAGGACACGGAACACTAGGTGAGAAAGGATTGATCGACAGAAGTAAGTAATAAATATTAGTTGAAGGAAAGCGAACGTGGGAAACAAGCGTATACGTAGCGTCGCGCAGAGAAACAAGTTATTCTAGGGTGCTAGGAAAATAGTTTTATTATAAGCTGAACAAGGAAACGCCTGCGAGTCCGTTGGACTCATACATGTGTTAGGGTCGCAAACATAGCAGCGAGGAATTGAGAAATGAACACCTATAAATGAGAAGCTAACGGGCATCAGTGTACTGAGCAGATGAGAGGAGTGATGAACTAGAAAGCTAAGAATGGTTAATTGACGGAAGGGCAGCGAATAGCCAGAATGCAAGCGTACATTAAGGTTGCTGATCATATCAGAACCTGTGGCTTAACCGCATCCGCTAGGGTGCTATGATAATAGTACCAAGATGGATGGAGCCAAGGAATGCTAGCACGAGACTTGGAGGATTGCAGGCAAAATGCCTGAGACAATACAGCGAGTAAGGGATAAATGATGATCTAGAAATGCGAGTCAGAATAGCGGCTTGCGCTGAATATATGGATATGCTTGCACAACAGAAGAAAGCTAAGAGAATTTTCGTGATAGAAGGACAGCGGACGAGACAATTGCAAGCATACAATGAGGTTGTTAAATAGTTCAGAGCATAATAGACTAAGAGCCATCGACGCGCAGCTAATGAAATCATGCTGGGGTGCTAATGGAATATAACTAAATACGCCTGAGCCGGGAAAAGCCAGTGAGAGAGCTGAACTACAATCAATTAGGTGTCGCGGATGAGTAGGTGATTGCTGTGCCTCTAGCAAGGAAGCGTGTGCCGGGAAAAGCCGGTGAGAGAGCTGGACTTCAGTATAAGTAGGGGTCATAGACGTAGCGAGTAATATATAAATGGACGTCTAGAAAGGAGCGCTGTGCGCTGACTACTTGAGTTATGTTTGCACCACGGAATTGAGCTATGAAATGTTTCATAAATAAAGGTCAACAAACGGATGATTCGCAAGCCTACAATGCGGCTGTTTGATAGTTCAGAGCGTAGAAGCTAAGACAGAGCGACGCGCAGATTATCAAATTATGCTACGGTGCTAATGAGATAAATAGGTTACCGCGAGAGAGATCTAAAGTTCAATTGGCGGTAAGGCAGCGGAGAGGTTGGATTCAAATAATCTAAAGGAAAAAAGGTTATTGAGATACGGAGTGGCTCCTAACAAGCTCAGGATATTCGCAGATGCATAAGGTCTACGACCACTAGCTGCTTGCCAAAAAGAGGTGCCATGGAACGCTTTTGAGAAATCAAGAAGGACTAAAACCACTAGTGTACCAAAGCCTATTGCTTCCGTCCAGCTGGATCGTGTTAGAAACATATTTAAAGTGCACAGTCAATTTCGTCGGAAGACATGTTGCCCCGGCGGGAGGGAATTACAATCTTCTAAGCAGGCCTTTAGCGCATCAGACATAATAGCTTCCATGAGCTTTGAAAGAATCGGCAGTGTGATATAGGATGGTAGTACGCAGGAGTAGGACGACCAACTCCCTCATGAATAGAAATAATCATCCCGTGTTTCCAATAGCTAGGCCCGTGCAATTCGACGAAACTTTGTTAGAATAGTCATGCGTAAGGCTCAGCTAAAATCTATGCTATCGTCCGTGGCGAATTTCAATTTATATTTTCAAATCCAGGAGAGCTGAGCTGGCAAGTATTAAACAGCACTGTTATTTTAGCTGCAGCTAAAAGCATACGTGAGTGAGAATTTTGGTGGAAGATCCAATATCATAAGATTATTTGGCAAATAATCGAACTGGAATATTGCAGCATTTTGTAGGTGCAGGTTATTCGACTTCTCCCTCGGTGCCCGTGTGGGTCAGTCCATGTTTCAAATACTGCTAACGTGTTGATACCAAATCCTGCGAGTTTAGGACATAAGCATTGCGAAGTTCTGCTGGGACGCCATTCTATCCTCGCGAACGTGTCGAACACAGTATTTACTTTGTGTCAAATAGACAATCCAGTTGTCGGTTCTCGGGGAGAGTTTGCAGAGATGCCAGGCTGAATTCCACACCACCATGCACCTGCGTGCCTTGTTTCGCAGAAACGAGACAACGTTTCTCGAGCGAAAAGTCATGGTCGCTGACGTTTCGGCCATCAGATTGTTCAACTGGCTGACAAAATGTTCCCTTGCACTAGCTGGCGACTGCTCTGTCATAAAGTCCCAGTTGGCCCTCACAATAGAGCTAATATGTCGTAGTTTGAAATAGTTCTTTCTGCTTCGACAAATTCCACGGGATATTCTGAGTAGCAAATGTATTGGACGTGTAGGACATAATGATCGCTGTCGAATATCCGGACGTCGATGAGCACCATCTCGACCATTAGTTCCTTGTTGGTGAATATCCAAAAAAGTATGGGAAGCTTATCTTTGTCTCGGGATCGCGTAGAAGTGTTGATGTGGTCGGACAGCGGATAAAAGGAGAAAAACTCTTATAGCTCGGCCTTAATTTATTCTTCTGGATTTGCTTCAAATTCCAGAGCGCAGATGTTAAAATTGCCAGTCATGAGAATGTGAGCATAATATATGTTGATTCCCCGCGTTATTGCGGATGCCACATGAAAGTCCATTATAGGTTTGGTGGAAGGCGAGCGGTAAATGACCGCTATTAAGCAAGTGTCGTTGCTTTTAAAACGTAGACGGCACTAAATGGAATATTTCACCGTGCTGGTCGTATTTCATATGACCTCACTTTGGGGGCTGTTGCGGAATCATAGAGCTATCCCAAAACATATGCTTGGTCGGCATTGCTGAACAATGAACATGACTGGCAGTGTGATCTGCATGTCACATATGTCATGGCGTAACCGTGTCTTCGTCATAGCGACGAGGTCGCCGGCTTTTGAATCTTGACGCAGCCGCACATCGCAATTTTCCTCTGTATACCTTGTGCAATACAGTCTATACAGGAAAACGTCTCGAATATTAAAAGCCGTTAACTAAGAGCTTGTTTGATATGTGGATTTTTGCCGAACGATGCAGGTCGGCATTATGCGCTCCTCTATTGCTTTATTTATTTAAAAACAAAAATGGATTTTATACACGAATACCCACCGAAAGTCTAATGTGTACATTTGTATGTTTAGTAAAATGTTCTTATGTTTCATCCACGGAGAGTGGGAGAATGAAAACTGATGATACAAATATTGCACTGTTCTACACACTATCAATAGTACACAATATGGAGTCCCACTGCGACCAATCGGCTCGCTCCCCGGAACCCCATCATATAAACTAGCGTAGCATTTGTGGAGGTGGTTGAAACATTTGGTTGCTGGATCCGAACATAGCATCAACAGTGCTGAAAATTTCTTCAACAAACTGCGGGGTTTCAGAATATAAGAAGACGAAAATATGCTTTTCTTCGATGTCACCGCACTCTTCACATCAATCATCCATGAATTGGCCAATGAAACCATGCTGGAACTGATTGAGAATCAACTAAGCCCATTGACAACCATACGACGTGAAAGTTTATGGGAAATCCTGAACCTCTGCATGACCATTAATTTCCGCTTTGATGGACAAGTATATCAGCAACTGAGAGGAACATCCTTGGGATCACCAATTTCGGGGCTCATTGCAGAAACCGTAATGCAGAAAATGGAGCGCATTGCACTGCCATCTATCAACCCAAAACTCTGGAAACGTTATGCGGACGACACGTTTGTCATTGTAAAACGGAACGGAGTACAGACCACTCACGATTTGCTCAACTGCACATTCGAGGATATCAACTTTACGACTGCATTAGAGGGGGATAATAAGCTACCAATTTTGGATGTACTAGTCACTAGGAATACAGGCGGATATGTGGAAACGTGCTTATATCGGAAGAAAACGCATACGGACCAGATATTAAACTACAATAGCAATCACCCGAGGAATCAAAAGAAGATCTGCATTTAAACATTGTTCAACAGAGCGGAAACGCACTGTAACACAGCCGAATCGAGGAAACAGGAAGAACATCACATATATCAAGTGTTTAGAAACAACCGTTATTCGAGAATTTTCATCAGAAAAATCTTAAAAAAACGAATACCTCGGCAACAGCAGCAGCAGTCATCCGGTTAACCAAACAAACGAACAGTGCTGCCCTACATCAGGAACGTCTCCGAACTAACAGGAAGATTGCTGCAATTACATGGAATCTCTGTGGCTCACAAGCCGTGCCACCCTAAGATAATTAATCTCATGACGCAAAGGAAAAGTCAATCAAGCCTACTAATGCAATGTTATCTACCAGCTAAAATGCAGTGACTGCGATAAAATCTATTTCGGACAGACTGGAAGAAAATTTGTACCCGAATCACCGAACAAAAGGCAGCCGTCAGAAGACATGATCCACACTCATTGGTTTCTGCGCATGAAAATCAAGAAAGCCACCATTTCCATCTGGAGAATGTAAAGATCCTAGCACATAAAAGTACAAAACAAAAGAGGGAGATTTGGAAGCCTGGTACTCTACAACGCATTCAATCAATCGACACATCGAACTGGACACAGTATACGCCACACTACTGATGAACAACCGCCAACTCGATTGACTGAATCCGGTGGAACGTGTGACTGGACAAACAAAAGTGACGGGAGACTCGCTTGCAAGAGCAAGCAGTCAAAGTAGGCTGGATCAAAGACCATCTGCCCATCAACCAAGCTGAATGCCGATGGAAGTCCCAACAAATAGGACTGCTCGGCTCCACACCAACGATGACGGTATAAAAACGCAAGCACACCACGCTCAGCGCACACTCACCGAGGCTCCTCTACTCTACTCTAGGCTATTGCACGCCACTCAACTACGCACTGATGACCTCACCACGAATGGTGACGAAACGTTTACAACAAAATTGCCAAGCTCAGCGAGCAGTTCAACAGCCATCTGATCAACCTGAGCTGCCCGTCTTCAATTCTATAGCTAACATTTTATTTGTATTTCTAGTTTGGCCATTAGCATCCTACGGGACCTATTACGTACTAGCGTTTTACCAGTATCAGATCGTTGTTATCTTTTTAAGAAAGTCAGATTTTTAGACGGTAATGAAATAAATCTTTGGTGAGACAATATAAATTACCTCTGAATTTGTGCAACAGTTAATTAGTCGATAGACTGCACGTGATTTTTGACCTGCTTCTCTTTATGTAGCTGTTTTCCAATTAAGTTGAGTAACGTGAGCGTGCTTCTATTGGATGCAGATTATTGGTTTGTCTATTTTATGCTTGCAGTCTCCGCAGCAGGTGACAAGCTTGATTCTAGTTGTTGCTTCACTACTGACTGATTAATGTATGACAAAGGGAAGGTTTAGGTAGCTCAACACCATGAGCTTTAGTTATTCTAAATCTGCTTGGTGGTCAAAATAATGAACCGGGGAACTCATCGATGCCAATAATAGAAATGAGTAACTCACCTTATTACAACGTCGCATTGTCCCGTATCTCTGCTGAACCCTATCATGAAAACGATTCGCCCACATTAACTGATTGACACCTTCCATGTTGTTGGCGGTGATAGAAAGTTAAAATAATAGACTGGAAGGTTATCCCTAGAAGTTTTATTGCTGCGCACCAATGTCCCGCAGTTACAAGCCGTTAAATGTTTGCCTATATTGACCGAGATATGTTAAGCACGGAGATACAAAATGAACTGTAAAGCAAATTCTGCTCGGGTGCAAGTACAATTTGCAATTGTGAATCAACTATGAATGGTAAAGGCAAATAGACAGAGTTGGAATGGAGTCCTTCATTGGATAAAATTTGGTCAGCTTGCACGTGGGTAGGGTGGCCTGTTAAAACCGGCTAATTTCATTTCCAATTTATATCTGCATTTTGTGGACGATATCTTCGGCATAGTAGACCAGGTGACCAATTTGCAGGATGTTGTCAATAGTATCAATGTGGCCCATCCCTATGCCGCATTCACAGTGGAAGAATGAAGGAACAATTTGCTGTGTTTCTAGCATGCATGGCTAAAGAGGAAGGCAAATGCATAAATCTATTTGCACTATACCGTAGCCTTAAGTGACTGGACAATACACAAATGTATAGAACTTCATACCACTCAGTCGAAAAAGAACACTGGTGCAAGTAAGATCTGTAGCAGATACGATTGCAGATGAATTGATGCGAATCAAACACACCCATTTCCAAATGGTTATCCAGAGCGTTTCATTGACATACATATTAATACAAACCATTTGAGGCTAATCGTACACACGGCTGAAAAGAAACAGCCGCGCTCAGCATTTACTTTATGAATGCAAAAGCAGCTGCCATATATACAAGAGAATTGATGGAATTTCGTGGGAATACTTCAACTCAATTCACCTCAACCTGATCTATACAAGGCAATCGCTATTTTTTCTAGATTCAAAGAAAAAGTGCGCAAAAAGCTTCACTCAGAAGTGATCTACCGTATCATCTGCACCTTGTGAAGCTAGGTAGGTAGGAAGCACCATCATGCATTTAGAAAGTTAACCAAGGAGATTCTCCAGGATTCGCCCGTCAAACGAAAAAGGCTAATCGAAAACAATTGTCTACTTTACGATTTCTGCTTTCATTTTTTCAGAATCTAACAAATAAATTCCATGCATATCATAATGCTTACCGACCAAAATTGCATGATTATTATCTATCCATGTTACCAGAAGTAAAATTTCGCAAAGGTAACAAAAAATTATCATAATACCCTGAAACACGTTTTATGCATTTAGTTGCAAGCGTTCTGAAGTGGATTTACTGCAGTTATCCCATCAACGACTATTTGCGGTTGGCTATGGTATAAGTTTAGTAATCCTTTATGAGAGAAAAACACAAGTACATGTTGCTATATAGTGCATTCTGCGAGCAGAGGCAAAGTGTAGTTGCCATCACTATTTGGCTGGACTTGAAATACACTGAAATGTGAATCAAGGCAGATTAGCCGAATGAGGTCCCACAAACAAACCTCCAAGTCCAAACGGTTACTTGAGGGTCTAGAGGTAATGTACATAAATCACTTGCCTATGAATTGGCAGCCAATTTTATTGTTTGGCAAGCTACAACCCCCAGAGATTTGCAATTGTTTTTGTTCACATATTGTAAGCCTTCTCTTCCTCACGCATTAGGAAGAGACCGTCGCAGACCTTTTAACTGATGCGATCTATTCATGTTATTCCATTTACAAATAGTGGTTGTAGTTTCATAGTTGTTCGTTATTCGTCTGCACTCTTGTTCATATCAAGCAATAGTTAGCAATAAATTGAACACCTTATTGTGTGGTGTCTACAGAACAAGTGTTAGTGGTAACAGCACGGTAACAAGTGTCCTACTGCGTGAACACGGTTCAGCTAAAAAATTACTTTGATCATTGTGAAAAGGGAGTTCTGGGTTCCGCAAAGTCCACCAGATATACGCTGAAGAAATCTACTTAAATGGAAAATATGTAAACAAACGAATTTTACATAAAAATAATGGACTAGAATTTACAAATTAATGTCTGAAGTCACAGTTTGTTACATTGCTTGCGTTTATGCCCTCACATAAATAGTCAATAAGGTTTGCAAGACGGTTTCTGTCATCCAATGCTTTGCCCCTCTTACCCTTAATGATGCATGCCGAACATATATTAGCCGCATATTCCGACACATGTGCCGAATAAAAGCTGAATTATCAAACCGTTTTCAAGCATATACATTCACAACGCTTCACCTGGTATCCACCGATTTACTAGATTAGTTGGAACGTAAATGTTCAAATGATCACCACATGGAGAAGGCTACGTCTTTCAGTCGCTTTGGAATACTTGTCTGGATTCCGAGTATACAGTATTGCTCCCAATCTAAGCGTTCAATCTTCCCGCTTTACAGGAGCGTCTAAATTTTAATCATGTCATGTATATGTGGAAGCGTGATACGAAATTTAACAAAATCAGGACGAACTGGACTATATGTATTCAGTTATTGATGAGGTTCGTCGGTAGAATAGTGACTGAGATTTTAATAATTATGCTATGCGAAGGCATTTTGCACTTGCTGTACGCCAAGCTTAAAATATCCAATAGGGAAAAGTTCACTGGGATGTTTAACAGTGTGTTCGAAGTAGGCAAGCATGTTCCAATATATATTGTGATTAAGCTTGTCCGTATTGCTAGAAATATTGGGAACGGCCAAACACTTACGCAGCTGATCCGGAACCAGGGTCTGAGTAAGCCAACAGCTAGTGAAATTATAGCTGAGCAACATAGATTATCCATTTATTCCCGTCATCTTTGAATAGTGCATTGAGCAAAATTACTTGGTGCGGAGTTCAGCAGGCATGTTTTAACAATGCTACTCGCTTATTCATCTAACCCGACGAGGAGATTTATCTCAAACGTCCTATTTAGGAAAAGCTTCCACATGAGAATGCCTTGTTGAATCTAATCAAGGTATTCGAAGATTTGCTGCCAAAAATGATGAAAGGTACGGATATCTCATTTTTGGAAATATTTTCAATACATTCAACTCATTAACAAAAATTGAAGAGGCGCCTTCGGAATAGTGAATGCAAACCTTGACCATCATTGAAAACGTTCAGAGCAATTTACGCAAAGTTCATCGATACTAATTGACTTTTTCATTGCCTCTATATTTCTTCCATGCATCCTTCGCTTATAACTTTCCGAATGTCGTATAATGGTGTTATTTAAAAGCCAAACGTTTAAATTTTCGTGATGGTATTGACCATACATTGACTCGTATTTAAGTCTTTGACCAGGGCTGCACACATAGTTCACTGACTATGGCATTTTCCATGTCCGGAATGCCACCTATAAATCCGCTTAACATACCCGTTTAAGGTATTGCAAAACTGTGAGGAGCATACCAAAGAAACTCTACTGCATTCAGCAAGCCATCTACAGCAAATGTGGAAACAGAGTAATAGTCTAATGAAAATTTGTCCCTTGGATCCCGGATGAAAACGGGTTTGGACACTGATTTCCTATAAAACGTTTTTTCGGCTAAAATTGTGATCAATTTGGCACACCTGATCTCGTTATTCCAGCATAATTTCCACAAGAAATTCTACAAATTTACAAGTTAACAACACCTAAGTTTGTGTATTACACAACACTTCCTGTGTTAGACGCGGTGGCAGTACTCTAACGAATTAGCTGACTGGTTGCGCCTCACGGTTTGGTATATGCTATGCACCCCAAAATTACGAGGAGCTGTTGCGAAACTGGACAAACAAGCCGTGGATTTTTGCTATAACTGAACATCTATTGTAACTGCTCTATCGTTTTGCTTACCGCGGAAGATCTATCAGCATTGTTAGTCATATCAATGAGTAGAAGGTTAATTTGCACATCAGCAGATTTGGCTGGACATTGCCTTCCATCAAAGACAGTGAGCAAAATGCTGTGAGATCGCCAGTCTTATTCTGTAGATTAGAGACCGGCCAGTTCTTACTAAAGACACTAGTCCTTTGAGCTTGTATGATCACCGGTGCTTGCGGAGTATTGCTTACTTTCGTGAGAACATTTGGCAAGCAAAGCAGATGTCCACCACTTTATTCCTGGCAAGGCACATTTGGTTGATTTAGATAATTCCTAAACGTTTACCTGTTTCCTATGCCAGTTGACCGCTTTCCTTGACCTTATGCGTCATCGACGAACCAGTAAAGGACGTGGTCTAAAAGCAAGAATAAAGCGACTAAGACTTGTATCGTTTGATGTGTGCTGTCTTCGTGAAGAGGTACCATGTGACGTTAAGCGTCAACTTTTGGAGCCCGTGAGATACAAGACGCAGTCCCTGAAGCACTTGCAACCAGATTCATACAGTTAGTTTTTGACATGCATTTCCGATGGCTTTTACAAAATTCTTCATTATCTAGCATTTATGATCTTATGTTTCTTTGCAATCGTATTTATGACTGTAACAATTTATTGTTTTCCGTGTGACCTGAGTCAACGTAACTGTATCCGACTATCTTTAATAACACGATCATAGTTGTATACTTCAGCTGAACTGGAAAGTTTTGCATCACAATGGCATCGACGAGGCTGGCTCATTTTTATGTTTCTTTAGTATAAGCTTGAGCATACAGCCATCATCTGGCAGCCAACACACGCACAGAAAAGCTATATACGTCCATGTCATCCGACTCCTTTGAGTAAAGAATACGGAACTCGACTTTTGTCAATTCGTTGTTGAGACCACTGAGGTGTACCGTTCAACCTAATATTAATCTCTGTCGTGTTTTATTTATTAACATTTTTTCAAGCGGGTCAAAAAACCACTACTAATTCGATGACTCATGACACCTACAACAACGCGATTATGAAGTATAGTATATATGGCAATACATAGTTGTTTTGGAGACAGTTATGTTGGACGGCGCTGTAAAATTTTGGATTTCTGAAACGACGAACACAAGCAGAATTGTTTACTCGGTAAACCATGGTATTTAACAAAGAAATCTGGTGAATCGAGGAGTCAAATCATCCACGATTATCAAGATAGATTTGCTTAACTACGGTACTCCCATAAACAACTCGGATACCTGGAGCGCAGTCCATAGACACACACCGTCAGGCGCCTGGATTCTGTCGCTTTTATTGCCAAAGGCCTCATCGCATTGTAAAGTAAAAGGGAATGAAATTTGGATTCAACTGCGGTATCAAGATGCGCGCTGATAGAGCTGTTGCTAAACGTCGATCGACTGACTCCAACATTCGTGCTTTACTCTCTATGGGAAACTGAGTGTACTTAGTTTTTAACCATGAAAAACATATTGAAACGTTTCTCAGGAAACCAATTAACTATGTTACCTACTTTGTCAAGGAAATTTGGGCAACCGAAAGGACAACGGCGGTGGTAATTTGACACCATTTTTGTAATCATAATTGCGTCTGTCAATCCCGTGACCTCCTTGAAATCAACATTGTTTTTGCCACTAATAATACATGGAAATTTGAATGAGTCATCAGATTTGAAAGCTGCCCAATTACCTTCCTTGCAGTCTTGAACTCAGGTTACCGAATATTAATAGAGTAACAGCTCCGTATGAAAGTTAATTAAAGTAGTGCGAAGAACAATGTTTTGTCATTGGCTAATCAGCAATCGTTTTTTCGTCCTTCTGTAACTTCAGCTGTTCGTGTCTAAATAAAAACAACAGTAAAGATGGATCAATCTAGCATGTAGCGTTTTCAGCTTTGCTTGCTTAGAAGTACCAAGGAAAATTAATTTTACATCAAGCTTTTCTATGGAAATCATAGGTTTCATTTACAAATTTACCTCAACATTTTTTAATCTTTTACATTTATTCAATGCAATAATATCATTTTACAGGCTAAATCAAATAGAATGCATGTTTTGATACACAAACTTAACACTAAAATGGTTAAATTCGATCATGCTGGTGAGGAAAATGTTCGGCATTTTTAGAACGCTTGCTTTGTTCTGTGATGCATGAGAGAGCACAAAGAACCCAGTTCCTGGACCAAAATGCCGAAAACAACTCCATCGAATGATTAACAAGCAATTATTCAGTTATCAAACTTAACAAGATAGAAGTACCACAAATTAGGTCAGGTTCCATGTCTTCTCTACATTCACATCACATGTTAAAGAATTAGGGGTAGCCACTTGTAATGCGTTGATTATCGATAAGGGTAATATACCAAATTTCGGACACGAGGTTGAAACATCATCATTACCATGTTATCTATATTTAGTTTCTTTTAATTTCAATCCCTGCCAAGCGCATGATAACCTGATGTGCATTCGGAACCGTAGTTTATCAGAACAAATGATAAACTAGGATAAATTAATCGCACGGTAATTATCTTGTCCGCATGTCTCATTTGGTTCACAAGAACCGACGGAGTTATAAATATATATGAAGGAAACAAGCAGTTGCAACACTGTAAAATGTGACCGAATAATCAAGTATCTATCGGAAAGTTGTAAGCTCAGCATATTTCTCACATAATCTGCTTGACCTTTAAGTTTGCAAAATGCGATGTCCGTTCGATTCTGTATTCTAGGATCTTCTGTGACCGAACATATAGGGAATTCATAACAAATCACATTTTAAGAACGATAAATAACGGAAATGCTATGGAGTTCCTGCTGCAAGGACGAACATTGGAAAATAGCAACTAATTGCAGGATAACTGTCAGTAGTCCTGCTCACTTGGAGCGGAAAATTGGAGGTCCGAAGCGAATGAAATGCATTAACACTCTCTTTCTATATTAGTCTTCCTGCGCAATGGACACCATTTGCTTCTTCAGCTGGTTGAAATTTACAACCACTGAGGAACCATAACTGATATCTGTCTTTCCATGACGATTGGTCTTTCCTGGTTTTAACGGTTTCACAGGAAATTTTGATATGACTAGCACTGCTTTAAGCCCTCTCTTATCACTAGGTTTGCACAGACGTAGGAAAGCCTTCATTTCACTTGAAGCCCTCTGGTTACGTTGTGAAGTTTGCAGTTGCGCCTAGCCAACTGGTGTGCTTGCAAGAAAGTCGACCGTAACTGAACTATTTGCTCAGATAAGATAAGCGTTTAATATGAAAACGCCCGTGAAATTCTGAAATCAGCCGTACCCCACAGCGAAACACATTAAGGTGTAATGTATGAATATTCCAAGTGTTTACGGACGTCTTTTCAGTCAGTAAGCATTTCGGTAAGACCGCGCACCATGGATAAGGCGGCTCTTCATTCAGCGAGCGCTTAGCGCGGTTGCGTAGTAAGTTTCTTTCGGGGTGCTAAAACATCATCCGCACTATTCAAATACTGAGTGGTGACACATCGCGCAGTATTGTCATGTCATTGTTCAGCCAGTAGCCGGAGTGAAACTGAGAGGCAGAACGCCACCATGTATCCCATGTGCTAAAAAATGTTTAAATCTACCATTATTGCGTCCAAATTTTGCTGAGAAACTGCTTCAAATAATTAATCAATAAATATATCACTACCAAAACTTATACATCAATACAGAGAGTTAAATATATGGAAACAAACGCGTCAAGGACAACGAACTCGTTGGAAAAACGAGCGGTGCTTTGCTACAAAATACTACCTCGAATGGAAATCGGTGCCAGAATGGCAACACATAATGATGTGATACGGTAGACGGGACAACAAGAACGGAATTTGAATAACATCCTCGATTTTAGTACATCTAGCGAGGCTCTTTATAAACAATTTCAAACTATAACACGTAGGAACAATATTCAGTTGCAGAAGATCAAGGCTTCGCGTGGTATGTATGATTCGCAGCTGGGTTGTCACGCGGTTGCGCGCAGAAGCGGCCGGATTTTATGTCGGATATCTTTTGCTACATGGTCTCCTTTGCATGGCACAGACAAACAAAAATTCTTTTTCTCTGAACTTATAAGCGGTATTCTAGACTGGGTATGCATGTTATGTATCTGAATAAACTCCTCAGAATACCCATTTGACATAAAGTTGCTGTACAAAAGGTCTTCTTCAGCTTACAATATTTCCGGGGTATATATCCTACTGGCGCTTTAGAAGAGGGTTTTGAATTGACCAGGTTTGTTTAACATCAGGGCGAAGTTGGAAGTGGAGCTACTTCCCGCTGCAAGTTGCGATGCGAACAACCGTGCGCTGCAGTGTACCAGCGGTCTGTATCTTAATGAATACACCCAAAAATGACAGACTATATTACTGCTCCAACTTATGGGACACAGAAGATTTAGATGGATTGAATGGATTGAATTGAACTGTCAACAGCCGAGTAAAATTTCGTTGCTGTTGAAGAATAGGATATCATCCACATACCGCTTGTACTACCTATATTCACAAATGTTTGAGGTAAATTGCCGTTCTATCAAGCCGAGGACGATGTCTGCTAATATTAGTCTCAGAAGGCTGGTAATGGCAATGCCGTCGATCTGTTTATAAGCAATCCGCTCAAACTGAAACCGTAAATTTTCCGTTCATAATTCACTAGTAGAAACCAGAAATAAACAAGAATCCTCGTTCTTCATGACCGTCAGAGCAACTCACCACTCAATTCCGCATCTCACATCTTTTATCATTTCACCTCCGCTTGCAGTAACATTTACTTAGGCAGGACTGACGGTCAGTAAGCTCAGAAGCTAGGTAGGGTTGTGTCGCGTTAGTTGGAACATCTGATGACACAACATAACGGAGTGGATACCAGGATAAATTGGGGCCAAGTATTATCTTTCACCAACCAACTCTTGGAAAATGGACATCAGTGAACCTGGAGACTGCGTTCAGTGAGTTATTATGCGACAACTGTCAGATAAATTTGGCAATTAGTGAAGCTTTGCTAATAAGGGCTTATCAGCCTGTCTTGTGTTTACAGAAACTATTGAGACAATCGATTAATTTACCACCTTCTTTATTTTGTTATCGTAAATGTTGTGTCAATTTTTCCCTCCGTATAACTATCCATGTATTTCCTTGTATTGCGTCTGCGACTTTTGAGAACAGAAGAAATGTTGACATTTTTCAACTTATGTCTTTTCATTGCTCTTACGAAATTTTGCGAATAAGTTAGCCACTTTTGTAAATTCATCTGGCCTTCGACCGCAAGTAAATTCAGTTGTGGGAACCAAAATAATGTTTTCTTCTAACAGTCTCCTGCTTTGTTTTGATGATTTTGTCCTTTCCCATCTCGGAAAATGGGTAGTAACAAAAATTAATCTGATTTTTTGAGTGTAGTTTTATATATTATTCCTCTCTCCAGTGCATTCGTTATAACTCAGATATCCAGGCGGTTTTGCACGTTTACTATGTTCCTTAATGTTTACAATAATTCAGGTTAAATCATTGGTATACATATGGCGGTGCGTAGCAGTAATTGCATTTGTATTATACTTGTAATTGTTAGAAACCACTTGTGACCTCTCCTTTAAAATCACAGATGTTTTGATGTTAGCTTACTGACTGGTCAATAATATTTTGGCCCAGAAAGATACAATCAAAGCGCTTATTGAAACATAGCCATGCCAGCACTAATATTCTGATTTAACAACTCCAGAAACTAGAGAAAAACACGCCTAACTGGTTGCTGAGTCGAGGGTGCGTTGCTTGTATTCATTAGATTTTGTTATATTCCTACCATTCTATGCCGTCCTTTATGCAAGCAAGCACATTCTGTAATTTGACTATATGCTGATTTAATTAATGCCAGTAAATACCCTGTATCTACATATATAACTCAAAGGTATTTTTGTAACTGATTTCCTTATAACATACAACGAGTTACACGACTGTAGCTAGAGACGAATTATAATGTCTTGCCATAATTCCCAAGTTTTTCTGAATAAAGTAGTAGTTTTTAAATAAAGTGTGATTCACACCTAACAATGTACAGGAAGATCATACATGAGAAATGCGTTTGGCTGCTGAATTCTGTCTTAGTTTTTCTGTAGCAGTTTTCAATCCAATCGGTTTAACTGCGGTTTTTTTTTAGCTACGATCACCATCAATGAAGTGTATTAAAAGATGTTTGCGTAGGTATGGACGATGCGCTTCCGAAATGGCGATCGTGCAAATTTAGGATCAGCAAGCATATTGTCACGACTATTTCATGTAAACATAAGTGACGAAGAGTTACGCAGTGCGACCTAGAAAATGCCGTTAAAATAAATGATTAAATTTGGAACCCATTCCGACTCTTGTGCTAAAAGATGATTGCAGTTTTCATGAATGTCTGCAAGGAAGTCAACATGATGTAAGTTTTGTTCGATTAGACAGCAGGCGGATGGTGACGACAGGATAAGAACAGGCTCCACACAACTCAGGGATGCAACCGTAACCGCATACACCCGCTCAAGTTTATCCAACAAATAAAGAGCTTTATCTGATTGCTGCGGATAATTTAAATGGAACTCCATTCTGCTGACGGTCTCTGTATTCTCAATCTAATGCCAAAGAAAGTGCTTCTCTAGCGCCTCGAGTATTTCGTTTGTGAGCACACGCTTAGCGGAGCGCTTTTTCCTGAATACAAGCATTGGTTTCTGGAAGTGAGTTAAATGTTCGGTGCCACTGGTAACATTCCATTAAATTTTTAGTTTCCCTACAAGCTCCTTAAAGATAAATGCGTTGACCTTTTTCTAATTTTCTGATTTATGTTATAATGTTGTATGCTTAGTCTTTATTTAGTCCCAGTAAAATATGTTTCACAAGGCGTTTGCGAAATTTATAATGTAGCGCCAGTTTGTTTTATCTATCTGATATAGTGCATGAAATCGGGTGCAAATTTGAATAATCTAATTACACAAGTCATTTTGCTAAACTTTTCCGACAGGCTGGACTGAGGACAGGTCCACCACAGTAGCTCCTGCAGTTTTAGTAACACTGAAAGAAAATTTCCCTTTGTTTCAGACATCACCTCAAATATAGGTTTCCTGAGAGTTTGCAAGTATATAATCCTATTGTGTTTCGCAATACCAGGTTCATTCGTATCCATAAATTATTGCAGGTTACAGTAGACTTATAACAGAAAAGAGAGTAAACGTAGCTGAAAAGGAATCAGGTCCAAACCACCTATTAAAAAAGAATGCTGACCCTAAAATATCAAGTGAATGCTGGCATCCCCGCACCAAAGATTAGAGTAGAAACCAAAAGCAATCACGCCCATGTTTAGCGTATTTAGTGTTTACTGAGGAGAAAACCCTGGGAAATGTGAAAATTAAAATTAAAATAAATACTGGGTTACAGAGATAATTTATTAACAAGGTTAGTTATTAAGAATGCATTCATCTGTTATTTCTTTGGAATAAAAGCGGTAGCATATAGGCCGTACTATTAACATATTTATCAAACATAATGCAACCGCTTGTTGAAAATATGAAATCCGTTAAGGATTATTTTTGTGGAGAAAGTATGAGCCGAAGGTAATCACCATCATTGTACACGTTAGCTAGATTTGTAAATGCACCTCACCCATTGTGCAGCAATACATCAAATAAAAAGAATAATAAATAAAACAGTTGCGTGGTAGCTGAGATACCCGCAACCGATAGCCATCGCTCCGGATAGATAACAGCCAGCTATTAGGCAACAAGAAATTTTTTGATGTAAAATTATGTTATGCTATCGAGTGAGATCGTGGTTGGAGGGGAGGCTAAATAGATGGGGAGGAACAAAGGAACCCACATCATGAACGTCACTGACTTCGGCTTTTAGCCATGTCAGCAATGCCTCTATCCAAAGGTGTTCATCGTCTTTTGGTCCTCAACCAGGGAGACGTGAAGCTCAAACCGGGACCAGCCTCGTGGTGAATGCCTTTATTCGTCTCGACCAAGTCAAATCTTGGCCACCCCCCTTTTGTTCCATTCACACCCACGGCGCGCAAATAATGCACGTCGCGAAAGTCGATGGGGTGTTCTGCGTAACACGTGGCCGAGCCATCGGAAACTGGTGCTTGAAATGACGGTGCTAAGCTGTTGATTTCCATTTCCTGTGCCGTAAACAAGGCGTCGAACATGTTCGTTTCTTACGCTGAGTTCCCACCAGAGGGGAGCCAAACTGCGAAGGCACCAATTGTCGAGCTTAACTGGCAGCTTTGTCGGCTGATCTAAGGAGGCAGGTTTTACAATCGTACAGTAAGATGAAACATACAGCTGCATTGTACACTCCAACCTTCAGGGCGAGAGTGATGTCGCGCCTCCGACACATGTGGTAAAGAGTAGCAAAACACTTTGGGATTTGCTGTACGGTTCGTGATCTCGTCTTCGATCCCAATGGCGTTGATACAACTTCCCAAATAGTTGAATTTCTGAACTTCTAGCTGGTCCCCACCAAGGGTCAGCGCAGAGACCAACCCTGTTAATCTTGGAGGAAAGCTTGCCGCTTCGATAGTGCAAAGCAAATGACGAGCATGTTGACAACCAGCGCTAATCGGTCTAGTGCAGCTTGGCACGTCTGGGAACTGTCAGATACAAGGAAAATATCAACTGTATAGTCCAAGTCAAGAAGTCGTCCAGCTGGGAGTAGCTGCACACGTTCTAGGTCGTGTCCTGCAAATGTGACCTCCATGATTTCTTCAATAGCGTAGTTGACGAGGAAAGGTGACGACCAGCATTATTGTCTCAGACCGCTGGATATATTTAAGGGCGGAGACAGCTTGCCGTAAGCCCTCATTCTGCCCGTGCCACGCGCTATAATGCTCTGATAATATTTACATATTTCCCGGGCACATCTGTCCTGAGCAGACAGTTCCAAAGTGAACACCGAGCAATCGAATCGAAGGCACCTTTGATGTCGGGGAACACGACTACGGTGGGCCACCAAGGTGTGTGACGGTGCTTCAACAATTGAAGCAAAGTGAAGCTGTTTTCGATGTAGCCACGAACTTGAAGAAAATCCGGCTTGATCCTTACGAATCTGCATTTTACGAGCGCCAGTCAGTATGTGAAGGAATACAAAGGCAATTAGCTTGGTGGCAATGAGGAGCAGCCTGATTCTTCTCTGGTTACCGCATTCCGAGCACGATCCTACTTTAGATATGAGAACAATAACGGAGCGGCTTCAGTCGGTTGAGACAGTTTCCTGCCCTCTCAGTTTCAGTAGTAATTCATGTAAATCATCAATAAAAGCAGGGCCTTCAAAATTTAAGAGGGCTGGCTAATAATCATCCGGTGTCGCGGCTTTGTTCAACTTCAACAGTCCGATCCAGGTTTGAATAATGAGCAGGTGGGCGGATTCAAAGGAACAGTCCACAAGACAGGGCGATCAATGGCCGGAGAGTAATCCAATAATTCCGGCCGATTCAATTGCTTTTCAAACTGCACAGCCCAATGCTTCATACGCTTTGACAAATTTGTGGACAGGCTGTTCACTCTCGTCATTTATATTTTCAATAACACCATGTATTCTGCTGCCCGTTTCTCGTATCAGACAAAATAACTTACGATGGTTATCAAGGGTAGCGGCTACTTCCATCTCTGACGCACGAAGAGTCCACCAGGATTCGTGATCTCTCTTCAGGCTAGCACGGTGTCATGCACGGAACATTCTGCGAGTTTCATTGCATTCGCTTCCAGCCGGCATATGCCGGCGAGCATCGATAAGTTCCAGAGATCGCGACTCAATGGCCAGACTCAATGACCAGGTTGATTATCAGACCTACCACATGAGGATATGCCTCCTGCTAGTAAGGTCTGGTGGACATGCAACCAGTGACCTTCAATTGTCTTCAGTGAGCTTTCACTCGACTCGCATGTAAGGGTACATTGATAAGCATTCAGAACAGCTGGCTTTGCTAGTTGGCTGTTGTCCATGCGCTCACAACGTCGTCATGGGTTTCCGACCAAAAGGCATTTGCATGCCAGCACATACAAGTGCATGGTTGTTGTCCACACATGTGCTCCAAATCGAGCGATATTTTTGAACAGAGACTGTCCAGCGGTAACTGATGGCAATGTGATGCATTTGCGTCCAAAGATTGTTCCAGGATGGTGGGCTCCAAGACATAATCTGGCGGGTGATGTGACGGAACTTAGTGCTCGCAAGAAATAAGCGATGTTCACTCAAAAGAAGTGACTGCTCACCGTTAACCTTACGGGATCCTACACCGTGCTGACAGCCTAGATTCATTTCTTTAGTGCATAAGTTTGCAACCTGCGTGTTCAGATCCCTCGCAAGCACAAATCCTCCGTATTACTTATGAATGGAAGGATTTTGGTGAGTATTTTTGTTCGGTCCTCTGCAGAGGATCGAACCCATGACTGCTAGTGGCTCTTGCCAACTAGCCCGCAGCTTATGCAACTGCGCCATGGAAGACGGTATCCGGCTATCATGAATTGTTAGCTAAATGCGATATAGCCCGACGCATCCTCCACTGCCATAAAGGCACCTGCCATTCAGATGACAGCGGTCGGCCTTCCGGCGTCAGGACTTCCCGGTTACGGCAGCTATGAATCGACATAGCATTTGATGGAATCCGTAAGGGGGAATTGGTATCACTTATGAATGGAAGGATTTTGGGGAGTATTTTTGTTCGTCGAAATCAGCCTACAATACAGAGGTGTCGACCAGCAGAGGACCGAAGGAAGCGCACCACTGATGAACCCCAATAGGGCGAAACGGCCGTCTGGTGCTTTTCCTGGATAGCTGGTCGACACATCTGAATTGTCGGCTGATTGCAACGAACTAAAAATACAAATCCTCCGTGCTTCTTCTGTGGTGTAGGAACTCGGTCAGTTGGCGATTAAAGTCGTTTATTACCGAATCATATCTACAGTTTTTGGGCGCGTAGACAGCGTTGATGAATAGACACATAGTAGTCTCGCATTTAACGAGCAACGCAGTCGAACCGCACACATTTAGCTACTGACTTGGATCCAATCAACCAAAGCAGCTTCAGCCCGGGAACTCAGAGCAATGCCAAAACCAGCTTGGTCGATGCTCGAAGTTGCATCGTCATCGGATATACGCAATGAGTAAATGCTGCTGGTGTCACCTGAAGGGGATTACAGAGTGAGCACAGAGCTCGAGTGTCTCAGGCGTTCTCCAATAAACAGCAGATATCGATGGAGAAGTTCTCTAAATTTCGATCTGTAGTAGTGTGCGTATATTAAGTATACCCATCTGAAGGATGATCTTGGTATCTAAATGGAAGTTGATGGACTAGGCTTGACCGCTTGTTTGTATACGGAATTGTTGACAGGGCAAGAGTGACGCAACGCGTTTGCCTGTAAGTATAAACTAAAAGCTAAAGGCCTAAGAAAAGTATGTTGTGGGTGTGTCAAGAATCGGAGAGTTGAAGATAGGGGAAAAAAGTAAAGTTAGAATGGAATCGTAAGGGTGAAAATGCGTAAGGGAGAATAAGAAGGCGGGAATGCATGAGCATTAGAATCTAAACCCCTACACACCCTGCACGATGAAGTAGATACGACACCGTTGATTATTCTACGCAGTGGCAAGAACATCAAAAATTTGTTTGACGAAAAGTTCATAGTATTTCGTAGGCAGGATATTGTCAGGTTGCCCAGGCTTAGACAGGAAAACGATTCGGAATCTCAACCAAAGCATTTGGTACAAAAACCTGACCGCAAGGCAGTGGGTTTGGCATTGTGCTAGAAGGAGACCGATTTAATGCATAAGGAGCAATCCTAATTCCCACCCCCAAAATGGAGGACCAGGAGGCTGAGTTTTCCGGCCTATAACCATTGACCATTCTGTTATGAGGAGCTCTGAAGATGAAAGTTTGGAGCGTCGCTCCAAACGCCTTTGTAAGTGGCCAATCGGCGAACCATCCGCTTCGCATATATTCTCTCACTGGCACCAGGCTTTCTGTAGCTAGTGGATAGAAAGCACCATCCAGCATAGCTCAAATGATATCAGAGGCATACAAATTATCGCACTACGGTAACGCCCAGACTCATTGCAATGTTGAACCAACCGTAGGATACAACCTAATAATTAACCTGTTTCCATTACACAAGGTATCAGTTTGCATCTTGTAATAGTCCTTTACAATAAGAGTAGCTAATGACATAGATTAATAATGCGGATAATTAGCTACGGCAGACGAAGCATTTCTTAAAACATCTGTCACCAAACACAACTATGTTTAATAAAGATGAATTAAACTTGTCCACGAAACGAAAATACACATCATTAAATATTTTACTGGTCATTGCTTTTTTCTTTTGAGGCAAACTGATTCAAAATTATGCCAAAATGAAAACATAGTTGCTGCAATATTTTCTCCGCAATTTGGCTCTCGGCAATTTTTACGGAGCAGCTACACGCTAAGCTGGGTTCCTCAAAACCGATTGGCAAAGTCAGACATTGTATATTACGAGATTTTTAGAAATTTGCAAACTAATATTTCGAGATTAAGTATATTCTTCTTAACTTTAGATAGGTTTTGTATGATTATTTTAATGAACTCTTGTTAAAATAAACTAGAGAACGCCTTCCGACGTTTTCACTTACAAGAAAGCAGAACCTTAGAATCTAGTGCAGCAAATCAAGCATTTTAATGCTAATTTGCTGCAATTGATGCCTTTAGTGAAACCTAGTGTTTTCATTGCATCCAAATTCATCTGTATGTCATTTAATAACTGCGTCATCCATGTCCTTAATTAAAGTATCACGAACAATTAAAAGCGTTTTAGCAGCGATAGGTCTAAATGGTTCACCTGCAGTTCTTTCAGACATATTGAACAAGCGTCGCAGTTCTCGCCTCTCTTATATTTTGCTCATGGTAATTTTCGATTAGACGTACTATGTATTATCAAGACGAATCATATGACGATTGCTGTAACAGTTTTCCAAAAATATTTTATCATTCGAAATACAAATACTTACACAAACGTTCATACTGAAACAGTCGTGTTCTCAACATTACACCCAAAATAATCTTTATTGCCGTAAAATTATCACAAAGGACAACTAGCGTGTTCCGCAAAATTTAGAGCCAGTGTAATATATCCCTTTTATTAAGTGGCCGGTTTATGTAAATACTTTTTATTACTAGTTTATGTATTAAACATTTATACGCTTCCTTTTTGCTATAAGAATGTAGCACCGTCTTTTTTGAATTCCAGTACATTGGTACTGTACATCAACTATGATGCGACGACCGAACCATATCCTCTGTTTTCAAGAAGCTATCAACTGTGTTGAGAAAGAACCTGCGTCAAGAGCGAAATTTTCCATAATGAAATTCTATAAAAAACAATTTGTAATCAAAAGAGGAAGTCATATCACTTGCTGATTTATTTAGTTGAATGTATTGTTTACTTTTACATGGGCAATAATAACAAGAAGCCTTAAGTTGTAAATGCCATGGACTAATCCATGGTTGCCTATTTATTTGTGACTTCTGTTTTGCTTGCATATTATGCAGTCCTTTTTTGGATAATCACTAGATTGCTAGATAACCAACGAACTTGATGACCATTGCGACATTTACTATTAGATGGTAAGTTACCACGATCAGCAATTCGGCTACTTGGTTTAGTATTATAATTTGCTGGTTTGCAGCATAAATTGCTAGTGGTCAATTGTTTGGTAATGCTGGATTTATAGAGTTGATTTATTTAGTCAACTTCAGCCAAGTTAAAAATTTATGAGTAGCATCTAACTTCAAATGATTTGATGTTGGACAATAGCGTAATTTGCTCAAGTTTCTCCGTTTATTAATACTAGGTGCATACCAGATAACGCTTTGAAAAAGATAAACGTTGAGTAAGTATATTTTGGCTGATATTTGACGAAACGGTAAAATTATTTGGAAACACCGAAACGGTAATTGTCTCGAATTATTACAATGGAACAAACGGCTTAAACATGGTCAATGACAAAGGACCTAATTTGCAATATCCCGACAATAAATGTGCTCCCAAGTACCGAAGTTTAAAAAACATTATTTTGAATAATACAACTTCAACTATACAAAAAGATTATTTTGTATCCAATTTGCTAACACGACAGACAATAAAGTAGATTTATGCAGTTTGTTAAAGTTGCGGCGATTTCGTTTTATAATTCTTAATATGAACTTGGTGAAACATAAGTTAAGTAACAGTGATTACACAACAAAGGAACACAAAAATAAAAAGGAGTTTAAAGATAACATAATTATTTCAGATATTATTCAACTAACGTTCTGTTACTATTAGTGTTTTTCATGCCGGGGAAAAGTATTGCTCACATTTTGGATTATAAGAGAACAATCAAAATAAACTGACAAATGCAGGAATTACTGCCTTCTTATTAAGTGAATCGAAACCACGGAGGTGATGAGCTGGGCGTGACTACACAATAGTTGCGCTGCTTGTACGTAGACTTCCGATATTGCAATATACTACACGAATAAAACACTATTCATATTATTGTGTTTGTACACCGGCACGTTCAACACCGCGCATCGTTAGTATTCATGACAAGATTTAATTTATAACAGTTCAGAGATACAGATACATATGCGGATTTGTTCATCTGCCGTAATTTACGTGAGCTGCGATCTTCAGAAGAAATAACGTAGGTGAATTTAGCTGACACAGCAAACGGGACATACAACAGTGCAATATATATACAGTCGATTCCGGTTAATCGGACCACATCTGGACCAGACCATTTTGGTCCTATTAAGCGGCTGGTCCGATTAACCGAAGTTACCCGATGTAACAAGATGGGACGTGCTATACATAACATAGGAAACTACTATTATGACCTGTATTGGAGGCATATATTTATAGCAAACACACAAAAAGGAACTGCTTTGATAACGAACTTTTTTCACTGAAAAAGAAATTTACAAACAAATTCTTCGTAACGACCTACAAGATATTCAGCATGTGAAGTACAGTTTTATACAAAGGGATTACAGAATTCCATTTAGCGTTTGAATACCGTATCCAGTGTGGTTTGACGCCGTCGAGGATGAGGTCAGCAAGCCTTCCTCAATTGATTCAAGGATGTAATTCACCAACCTTGAACGATAAAAGGTCTTCAAATTTTTTATGATGCCCATGTCCATTGCCTGTATCAAAGATGTGGTGTTAGGAGGCAGAAATTCCATCTGGATATTCTTCAAGAAATCCAAATTTGAATGTGCTGCACAATTGTCGAGAAGTAATAACGCTTTTCTCGACTGGCGTTGTAACTCTGTGTCCCAATCCTTCACCCATTCTTTAAAAAGCGTAGAGCTCATCCATGCATTTCTGTTCACACAATGCACAACTGGTAAACTGTCCATACTGAGTCCCTTAAAGCAGCGAGGCTTGGCACATTTTCCTTTAACCAGCAACTTCCTCTTGTCTGTTCCGGACATGTTTGAGCAGCACAAGACAGTTACGCGATCCATTGCTTTTTTGCAGCCAGAGAGAGTAACATGTTTGTAACTTAAGGAGCCGTCCAGTGTAGCCCCATAGTACAACCCGGTTTCATCAGCATTATGGATGTCATCTACTAGAAATGTTTCAAGAAGCTCTGGTAGTTTTGTTGATTTCCACTCTTCAGCTCGAGCGCTATTGGCACTTTCTTTCTCACCATGTCCTTTCTTAAAGTTTACATCATGTCTAGATTTCCATCGAGACAACCAGCCGTCCGTAGCTATAAAATCTTCGTGGCCCAGCATTTTAACGAGTTCTTCCGCTTTGTACTTTAACATTGGGTCACTTACTCGCACAGCTCGTCCAGTAACAAAGGTAAACCAATCATTAAGGGCCTCATCGACGTCTGGATCCTTGCCTTCACGCTTCCGTTTTTGGGAAGTACCTCGTCGTCCTTCACATTGTGCTCATTCTTCTCGCAGATCTTTCTCTTGTTTTATCAGGCGCGATATTGTAGATTTTGCCAAGCAGGGAATTTCCACCAATCGACGGTGACTAGTGGATGGTCCCTGTTCCTTGATCTGATCTAGGAAACGAATCTTCTCAGCTAACGTCAAGTCCCGTCGTGGCATTTTCTTAACATGCAACAAGACACGCACATTTCACTGAGGAGAACTCGAGTCTGTCTCCCGGGTATTTCTATGGTTGACCTACCCACCTGCTGTCCTATGATTTGCCGGACCTATGTGTCCGCGATCACTTGCCGTGCTCGAGCGTAGGCCCACAATGCGGGCTCAGGGCTTTCGGCCCAATGCACGTGCGGTACATCGATCGAGCGATTAACGACATGTGAACAAACATTTATGTCTTCTGTCCGCCTAAAAGTGTTGGAAACTACAGTCAGTTTCGGGCGGTTCTGAAGCCAATTAGGTAGATGTGCCTCAAGGTTGCCACAGTTCAGTTTATCCAAAGGCCAACTCGGATTAGCGTAACTGAATGATACGCTTTCTTGCCCGACATATGAACTGTGGGTTTAGTCCAGACATCCAGGCACAGAACTTGATTTTAACACCCCTGTTACCTGCCACCTTCTATCGTCTGGTCCGATTAAGCGATTAAGTTAGCCCTTCAAATTGTTTATTGTTGTGTTACATATTTATAAATATAATGAGGTTACTAACCTCTCGTTGCAACAAGCTGATTTGAAGCAACGGAACCATGCAGCAATGAGTTATCACAGGTTTAATATGTAAATGCTTGACAATCCCATTTGCCGTTTAAGTTGAAAATGGCGGGCCAAAATCTGTGTAGTAAAAAATAGAAAATACACGTCTCACCAAGGGGTCTGTGATAGAGCGTGTTCTTTTTTCTGATTTAGGATTGCGGGTGTTATGGCGCCATGCACGGTTTGTTCTTCACTATTGCCACTGTCGGGTGGTTATGAGATTACTTTCGTAATGGGAATTTTTAATTGATTGTCAAGTCCTATTTTAAAGGTGGTTAATTTGGTAGCATTTATTACATGCACTGGAAGGGAACTCCAGGGCTGAGACACCGTGACGGGGAAAATATTTCGTCAGCATTCTAGTCCGCTGCTCTGCATTGCCAACCTTACTTAGCACCCCATTTTAGAAGCTGACAAGTTAAATTAAAGCGTTTGCATCTGCTATAATATTAGGAATTCGCCCCGTGAACACCGATGAGATTCACTGCACAATTTCAGCATTTACCGACTGAGTTGTTTACAATGATAGTCAAATTTCGTCATGCTTTGTCGAGCTGCCGTTTAGGCAATGTTTCTACTATAGTCGCAATTCTAGGATATCATACACTGGGTGCGGCCTCATGTAGGAGCCAAATATTTGCATATAATTAATGCTCGAAATCACTGAACCCCTAATGAACTAGACCTAAGTGTTGATTTGCTTTCCGCTGTGCTCCTTTTACCCTGCTTCAACCATACCTTGCCATGTTGATTGAGTTTGCGGTATTCGAAATCATGAAGGGTGCACTGCGGAATTTTCGACCCCTGACAGTCTTTTTTGGTATTGACTCACCGCAACGTGCCGTTCCGTCAACTTGGTTAGGGACGAAATTTTTACACTATGACTGCGGTGTTTAACAAAACTCAAACAAGCAACAGAAAAAGACGGGCTACCGTTTGTCCATTCCATATCGTTCTAGTTGCTCAGGTTTAGCAATCTGCGTTAGGCGGCGGCAGCAGGAGCATGGTGTCGGTGGACCACGTTTATTCTTCATGCAATTCACTTTGCAGATCTAT
>OX104066.1:28040649-28151251 GCA_944474145.2 Dicrocoelium dendriticum | reverse complement strand
ACCCATCACCGCTAGATCATCTCTTATTGATTTCCAACTGACGTTTAGACATTTTACAATTCCTTATGGTCCGCTGGAATAACCAACAAGTGTACTTAAAATATTTCTGATTATCCATCGCGTTTTATATCTTAAAGCTTTCAACGTCGTTAGGAGTTTATTGCTTCCGAAGAGTATCAGATTTCAGTAAGAACTATCCGGTTGATAGCTAATACAAGTTAGACAGCAACTCCTTTCTATTTATCTATAAGCATTTGGAACAATAGTTCTGAATAATACGTCACAAAATCAAACCGAATTCCATGTAATTTTTCTAACTTTTCTTAGAATTACTTGTATATAAATATAGTTATAAATTATTTATTAAAATCAGAGTAATACAAATTTGTCACATTCTACTATATTTAATAGGCAATGGCGTTCCCTACTCTCTTAGTCGAAAAATTTCAAAGAATTTATTTTTAAGTCCGCTTCAATGCGAATCACGGTGCACATCGAGATTGTGTGTCCTAATCCATTTGCAAAACGATTCCTCTAATACGATCCACCAGCCAGTAATTAACATTTGTGCTAAGTGTTTCGCATCGTGACCCGGTGACTAAAGAGGTACCAGTCCCGAATAATATTTTATTACTATTCAGTTCGAGGTCTGCTATCTCTACCTGATGAGATTAAACAAGATTTATACGCTGCTTTGAGTGAACGACGCTCAATAACATTAAAGCGAGGTAAATATAAAATGGTGCTACAGTGTTATAAACCTTACCACGGCGACAGCTACCTATTGAGGAATATTTGACGGGATAGAAGACAATTTTATCTGCATATGTGTTAGGAACATACTTTGTTATTCCTGAGTGCAAGCTTTATTCGGCCCAACTGCGCACTTAATTGACAATGCACCCACCAACTTTCTAATTATACAGACCATCTTATCTGGCAGTTTTATTCTGTTACGATATTGGTTATATTTTTTATGGGTGTCTGTTATCTCATTACTTTCTAATGCTATTAGATATATTAGTGGATTAAGCACAAACGTAAAGATTAAGTTTTTATTAGGAATCTCGATGAATAATAAAAACGTAGGAAGTTACATATAGTGAATACTTATATAAGCCAAAGTGATACACCACAATAATTTAAGATAAAAATTTGATTGCTAGTGCAAGTATGTCATTGTGCTGCTTGTTTGCGTTTAAAGAGGGGAACATTTTAGGATACCTCATTCGTAATAAAGATTAAAATATTTGGCAGTACCTTAGCACGTTAATTAGGCCCGTTGTTACTTTCAAACCAGTGACTGCAATGCCCATTATATCGTATATCTTGCTAGGTACAATATTCAACAACATGACAGTTTTAACTTTAAAAATACTTCCTTACTCTTTTGGCTGCCCGATTAATCGCTCGTTGCTGTTGTTAGTGATGGTTGCAATCTCCTTATGTTAAACTAACTGCCTTGTCCACGGGGTAAAGCAATAGCTTTTATCGATAGGTCAATTAGGTTATTTTATGTTTTATTATTTGAAGCAATGGTAAACCATGGACGTGTTCTTGATGAAGCTGAGAACTCGTGAGCCTTATGCAATGAATACAGTGCACGAAAGCACATGCCTCTCTTTTTATGCAAAGTCCAGATGCACTACGTTTCTAGCTTGCATGAAGAAATGGTTCCTTTGGCCATAATCTCTGAAGAGTGTTGACGACGGGTGGCCTGGGATTTGGTCGAGTTTTATGCCGACTAACGTTTATTTGAAGCGTTCCCCAACTCGGGTTTCTGACATCAAGTGTGACACCGTTGTCTAGTTTTATCAGCAGATATTCCAGATGGAGTAAGTTCCTAAAGTCGGTTGTGTGGCTTTCTCGACTCAAGCTGTTAGAGCCTAGCAACGCATTCGACTTATTACCCTGTATGAATAGGACAAAGCAAAGTACGATGCCATTAAAACGCCCAGTTAGACCTAACGGAACGGAGCTAGGACGGATCGAAAAGGCAAATGCGGACTCAGTGGCTCCTATGGCGGAGATATGGCGTGACCTCTTTGTCCATGTACTACCAATATTGCGTCTTGGCTTACTCTGTGTTGGTGGCCGGTTGGCATATTTAGACTACGACCGTATGGCACCCACCCCTAACGACTCGCTGATATTGTGACCCAGCGCATCACATTTCGTGACGACCTTTTAACCGGAATATAGACGCTGTTGGCGACAAGTCAGTTACCAGACAGCATGGAATTGGAAAAGGTGGCTCGCAGATTATTGCAATTGTTGCACTCCAGACCAAGTTGGCTGCACTGGGTCCAAACTTCAAACCTGTTTATATAGTTTTGGTATCTTCAAAAACAACTTCACGGGCTGGTGGATGGTTGACCACAGCATGCCCTCAGAAGACGAACTTATCAGAACCGCAGTATTTATAACAAAGAATAGGTTAATCAAAGAATAGTGCGGAAGCTGTGTTTATTGGAAGAATGCGTATTTGTGGGATGTAGTTCCAGCTGTTTGCTCTCACAGGTTGGAGGCCAGTCTTGGATTTTTCGCTCAGGGGCGACAACTGTGAGTCCAAACGGCAAATTTGGAGGTCACAGGTGTACCGGACTAAGTCCTTTTACCTCTCAACCTGGATGGAGCCGGTTTAGCCCGGTCCACACAAATGCTTTAACAACCTTAATGGGAAATCCGGATCGGATTTTGGTGGGCGTTATAGGACCAATTTGGGACCAACTCAGACGCACGGCTGTTAAATGCCTACTTCCGTGTTTGGTCAGCATCATCGCCCGGTATGGATCATTCATGTGCCTCTCCACTTGTGCATTTTCTGTTCCAACTTTACCAACCATGACACACTTATTGTGTGCCGTAATGTCCGAATTGTAGTTCCTCCAAGTCCTAACTTCTTTTCACTGTTCCACCCAGGTACCCCTATTATCCGCCTTATTGCCTTCGGACCGCTTCCCTTGTTTTAAACGATTTGTTTGACAGCACGGTATACGAGACCTGGCCTCAGGTGTTTTGTATTGGCACATAAATATAATTACCATGTTTCTTTTCTTGCTTAACATAAACCGTGTTGTTCAAAATTTGACTTTATTGAGTTCCTTCGTGCGTCTGTACTCACGGGTCGAAGGTGGAGCTGAGCTTGTGTTTTTGACGTTCTTTTGAGTTCGGATGTCGTTAAACTAAAGTCTATTTCGATGCGATGAATTTGCAAAATAGCACCGTTATTTCAGATATGGATATGTTTTTCAAATCTTCGGGTGAGACATACCTGGTTTAAAATTCCAGACATTTTGCAACCTTGCACTAAATGGAACCCACAGTTTAACCGACCTGCATACAATTTTTATATCATTGTTCAAAGGAGTTCTTTGTATTTGTATGTAGCTTACTTATAACTAGCGATTCGACTATCAAATCTTAATTTATTTATTTGTTCTCACATATCTGTCATATAACCAACATTAGTTAGGTTAGATACCTCCGATCTTTGCTGTATAAATTTTTATAGTGAAGTGTTGCATGATGACTGCTTATTAAGTTGGAGCCAGTTGCATTTTGGGATTGAAAATATAAAGGAATTAAAATAACGATAAGCAGTGAAGTCATTTTAGGTTATCACACGAAGGTGATATATGCATACATCCAGCTGCTACGCACATAAATATGTGTGCCACTATTGTCAAAAATATCAATGTTATCTGTTTACATACCACCTATCTGTTATAAAAATGCTTCCATCAGAGTGTATTTGTACCTAATATACAAACAAACAAATATATCAAGAAATGCTTTTTGATTGTAAATTGAATGAGAGCGAACAGCAAAAGAGTCCGTTTGCCATGGTTAAACAATCTTATTAGTCGTACCTGCCGCAGATATATTGCACTTACAGAATACGACGTGTTAGTGAGTTTCTTTGCCAGATTTTGACTATATAAGTTAAAATCATACTGCATGTCTTAAACGGATACATAAAATTTGGTTTGCTTATATGGTACCGGTATACGGACTTTGTCATTCACGTTAACCTAAGCTTGCCACGCATGCTGGACTTACAGTTATGGAATGAGCGTGTGGATGTACCAGGAAAAACTAAATAGTCAATCACCTTCTTAATGCCGTAAGAGCTGAGAAGCAAAGTAAAATCATTTCTGGTGTTAAGGACGTTGTAAATCATCATAATTCTCGCAAACTATTCTTGCTCCTGGAGCATTACTCCGGAGGGGTTTCCTGCGGCTAACTCGGCACAATGCACATGAGCTAACTCAGCGTACATTGTGGATACGCTTAGCAACACATAACACTGTCTTCTTGTATAGGTGCAATGTTTGACATACTACGTCATCCCGTATATTTTTATAGAGGAACGCACGAATAAAAAGTCAATGGCTGGGTGGTCTCCCTGATCCAGCTTAAAAGCAGTGCAGATATATTTTCGGCTGATGTATGACTAATTCTAACAGCTGTAACTATATAACATCCGGCAGAGCATTAGTAACTAAAATGGGCAAGCAAGACTCTCATCCGAATGTGAACACGTGCGTACGAGTAAGGGACTGAAAATACCAATAAAGTTCTGTATTTTCATCTAGGTGCATGCGGATGTTGACCGCAAATATGTCAACCGGAAATAGTTGTATATCGTTAGATACTGCCATCGCCTGAGTAAAGCAAACTTACAAAATATGTTTTCGTGTAACTAAAAATATTCGAATCATTGGTACAACCACTTCAACTCGAAAACTGAACGCGTTAATTTACAAAAGCCTGCACTAATCCTAGATGAACTTGACAACATTGAAAGCCGTCCTATTGTCTAAGTAACCAAGCTTTCCGAAATCCAAAAACGCAGCAAACAAGACCTGTTGCGGATTCTAACAGGAGATGCAACTGTACACCAACAGAAAACGGGTACCCGCCTGATTTCGTCGCTCAATTTAGTAACAAGATATCAGCAGCGAAAGAACACACCGTACCGAAATTGATAGTGTTACTGCAACTACCGTTTAAAGGGGATGATGCAAGGCAAGTATTTCAACGGCGTTTGAAATCCGCAGTAGCACACGTATACCCCACGGCGCAAACGGTGTTAATAGACACATCGACTCTCATCACTACTCCGTCGGTTATGCCACCAGTACCTCTGTCCAACCGTTCACATGTCTTTTACCAATTTACATGTAGTTGCATGGCCCACTACGTGGGTATGACAGAGCGTCAGCTGCAGGTGAGAATTGCGGAGCATTTGCCGAAGTGTGTGAGACAACAGGTCTCGCAAAGGACCTCAACCATCGCCCCAAGTGCTAACGATTTGCCATAAAATGTGCCAGCTTCGTCAATTGCCCGACACCTGCTGACACACAAACACAAAGTGGACCCTGCGCGCACATTCCGGGTGATCTTCGCGTCAAATAACACCCACGTTTTACGATATGGCCAGGCGGTGGTCATCAAACAACTAGGCCACACCATATGCTTAAAAAAGGACATGTTCGCCACATTGGCTCTACCATGGTAGTAGGCTAGCTGACAGACGAACCCGTGTTTGAGTTATTTTCTGTGTGGGTGTCGGTGTGTCCTTTGGTACATTTGCTATCCTAACTATACCAGATGTTCACGACGCTATGTACATGTGTTTGCACGCAATCTGCAGTACACAGTTGATAATATGCAGATATATTTTCAGGATATAAATCGTCCGGTGCTATCATTATAACGTTTTTGGTGAAAATAGGGGGAAACAATTGCTTCAGAAATACGAATAAAAATGGATTTAAATAAGTACATATATATTCACACAAGATGACTATGAGGTCGTTTACCAAAGGTATAAATACATTTTGAGGCTTCAATTAAGATGGTATTACCCTTAGTGTTTTTTTAATAGGTTCAAAACCCGAATATATTGTGTGTGTATACAGTAGTTTTCCTTTTTTAAATAAGGACGGATTTTCAAGAATTTATTAATCTCGAAACAATAAGCTTGCGTTAATCATCTAATTAAACCGGTGTTTTCACAGCTTAAAGCTATTCAAGTTCCAAAGAGTATATCTCCATTTTGCTTTAATGGGCATCTTACTATCACGAATTGAAAAAATATTTTACCCTGAGCGGATCTCTGGCAACAAAATCGAGACATGAAAGAAGCTTTTTCGTGAACACGGGTGAGGATATTTATTCCGTACTGCATGCTATTTTGACATTCACAATTAAACTGCTTATTTTCATTTTATATTTTTAAATAAAAATGCTACTTGCTCTCACCCACTGAAAATTTATTTTAATAAAATTGATGTATTAAATGCTCGTTTACTAAAACAGTAAATATGTAAATTTCGTACTTGTAACGAAACACAGAATATGCATTTGTTTCCTTTGGAAGATAAAGGTTCCCTAATACCAAGTTCATGTCACTAAAAGGTGTATTAAGTGTAGTTGTGTATAAAGATACTATTATTTATATGCAATCTTTCCAAAGTAAAATAAGTTGGAGTTTTATATACTATACTAAAGGTTTGAAACAATGTGTGTGCTGACACGGCACTACAGAAGCCGCCTACAATCACCTACGGTTAGTGTACGCCGTCCTATAAGATATAAGGAGAATTATACACAGATAAGTTTGCTTTTATTTTATTTGCAATGTAAGTAAAGTCAATCAAATGCGAAATGACGGCAGATTTGAAGGTGCTAGAACCATTAGTGAAAGAAATGTGCCAAATTTACTAGTTTGTTTCGCATCGTTTGCAACCTAGACCGCTTTCAGAGTGACGTAATGAAGCTGCACTATGAAACCGTAACGAATTCCAAACATGGTTTTAAACCTGTCTTTGCAGTTTTCATCGGTTTTCGATGAAATCCTTTATGGAGAGCACTACCAAAGCATGTAAGACCCACTAAACCATAGCTAAATAATTGGCTAACAATCAAAAATGATCCATAGTTTTGCATGATATAAAAATTCCGTATATTCGTAAACCAATTACATCCTGGAGGAATTATGGAGCGTTTTTCCTAAAAGATGCGAATGCCATCACGAATTCAAGCCAATGTCTTAGCCCAATTATAGTGGCTACATTCTGATTGTTAGTACCGCTATGCTTTACAAAAAATATTCGTAGAAATTCTGTCGGGAATTTGGCACAATTACGCACGAAACGCTCATCATATATAGGTTTTGTTGCGATCGAATTAAGTCACCATTGCGACAGAAATAAATGGTAACTGGATTTTATTGCGGCAAAAGTATCCACACTTCCAAAACGCTGCGCAACACCAACCCAAATAAAATTGGAAAGGAGCCATTGTTCGGCCATCGGCTTCAAGTATTAAACAACGATGGATGGTAAATCATCCGAGTGGCGGCGAGCAGGATGCCATAAAATCGGACACACGGTTTGGTTCAAGCTGGCTTAAAGATGGTTTTTTCAGAGGCAATTCTAGCATTCGGCAACCGGCATGATACGTAACTAAGTGTTTCTTCTCCTCAACAAATTAACCGAATTTTCACCAGCTCAGGTATTCATAGCTTGAGTCGCCTCTTGATTAATGCGACAATGCTTCTTGATGCGGTCACGGATACTGAGCTATTTGTACTTGATAAATATCTACTGATCATCCAGTTACTTATTGCGTGAATTGGTGTAATCGTTGTCTACAATTGTGATGGATACGTCGATAACGTTAATGCATGTATGTACTTGTATCATGTTAGCAGCTCTCCATTTTATCCTAAAATTTGCCTTGGATATTTAGCATACAATTGTATGTGCACAAAAATCGCGGACAGTGCCGTACTACGACAAAACGTAATGTAAAAAGTCATTTTCTACTAAAGCGCTAACTGTTTTACTCAAATGTTTTCGATAACCCAAACACAACAACGGTGATTCAACCCGTATAGAGTCCGTGTCTATCCTTCATTGTGTGTGTAATAACTTTCTTTTAATAGTATCCAGGTATGTTAAACGGTCAATTATTTTGATGCAATTTAAAAATGGGGCAATCGTACGGAAACAGCGAATTATTACAAAAAGCTAATTCCGATGAGCTGTTAATTTAGACAATCATAGCTGCGACAATAATGAATTCACTGGAGTTTGTCCGTAATATTTTCCATGCAGCACGGTTTTTTGCCAAATTAGTCTTGCGTCATGACACCTTATTTGTCCCCGCTTGCTAGACAAGATCTCGATTTTCGGTGGAAAATTAATGCAGACTGTATAAATATCTTGACGGAACCTGCCTAATTTCTTTCTTCATATGCATTTAAATATACAATACACGTTTGTGTTGATGTCCCAATACCTCCACTTCCTTAATTATTTAATTCAATAGGTACCCTTTAAATTTTACGTTTACCCCAACCTACAATATTTTGAACTGTTTCCCGTACCTCTTGCATTCATATCGCAGGGATTTCCTCGACATTCTCTATCCTTATCCTAATATCAGACGAGTGTCTTCTGATTATTGACTGTAAAAAGCGGAAAAATACAATATTCCATCCGAAAATCAACACTGCATGTGACAGTCAAATGCCAACCGTTTGCCCGCTTGCACGCAAACAAGTCTCACAATTTTCTTTCGATTGTTAACGTTGTTCCTGTGCTCACCGATATTGGAGCTAGGAATGCAACCAGACGCCTAGTTCATTGAGCAAAATGTATGCGAAATCGGATCTAATCCATTGGTGCAGTTTGAATAGCAGTCTGCTAGAAACTCTGTAGCGAAAGTGCAAACTTAAGTAAAATTCAATAATAAAAGATTTGCCTTTATGTAATATTAAGCAGAGAACCCAAAACACCAAAACACTAATTTTCTTTATGGGTCAAACACGCCCCTGTTATTTTCTCATAGAAAATCTTTACATTCACATAGAAAACACCTGCCGAAACCTGGGCCGTTTGGACTGTTCCTTGAGCAAATGCGCAACAAACTTTGTCAGATGGAAGGTAGAATTTTACATCTATATCACGAAATCGTCCAAGCCAAAAGGTTACCTATTCCTGTTACGTTGACGCATGGGCGTAAATACGTCTACCTATAAATATGTGGAGTATGTAAGTACTAAAGCAGAACCTGGAAGCCTACATTTTAATGCTTATATAGGGAGAGTAGATTACGTGTATCATTTGCGCAATATTATTAAACAGTGTCATTTTACCTTGTGAAGTAATAACTTGTTCATTTAACACTAGTTTCCCACCATTTATTTCTATTAAAATTGAGTTATCAGGTACGGTTCTTGCTCACTACCGTAGTCAGGCAAAAATAATAACGTTGGGTTATGGATATTTTTAAGGCGTAACCTTCAAATTCATTTAATTTGCCTCCACTAACAGCCCGCGTGAAAATGCGACAGATATATCCACTGTCCCTAGCATGCTGTGTATATGAGATGAAAATAAATTCGCAGTCTATCATGAATACTTCACATTAATCATTTCTGTGAAATGCTGTCAGTTTGCAGGATGAAATTTATTTGTTATTTGTTGCAATCATCACGTGTAGCTTGTGCCCTCTATATGGAATTGCATTTACTGTGGCAGTAAAAATAACGAGTCACGCATCTGTTGCCGATGATGACAGCTACAGCAGTTGTAGACTATATGCTACTTATGCCCATTCGTCAGATAGAGCGAAAAACTTTTCTGACAGAAATACTGTTACTCGCCTTTATAATCTGACACTGATAAACGAGCAAGAACACTTGAGTACATAGTATTACACTCTGCTCTTCCAGTGGGTGCAGAGATTGAAATGGTACTGATGAAAAATATATTTGGAATAGAGCTCTATAGGAACAACTTGTATTTTACCAGCTTGTTTGCGAATGGCTGCTTTTGCAATATTATCCTATGTGTTTTGTTTGGCACATAACAGTAGAGTTCATGAGAGACAGTTTAATAAATGCTCAGCAGAGGAGCGAATAAATACTTATGAATTAGCATACAGGTACATCTTTGCAGAAAACGTTGGTGTATTTTTTAATTAAAATGAAGGCAGACGGGGAATTTTTGCTACCTTTCGGTTGCAATTTATTAACTATTTAAAATCTGACTCCAAACTTTATTTATGTTGTGCTTTATTAATGAACGAGGTGGCTAAATATAATTTGCTCCAGTCATCAATACTTCCCTCGTTCGCCCTTCGATGCATACTGTGAGTGTTACGTTTACGCCAAATAGCCAAATCATCTCTCAATATGCAGTCTCATAATTTTACCTAAAATCTTAAAAGACAATGCATTTTTAACGTTTGTGGGTTATTTAATATACGTTTGGCATAATGGCCCAAAACCTGACTTATATTATCTTGTATTAATAGGAATAGCAAAATCTAAGTTCAATGGTCAGGTTCCAACAATCTCCAAAGCTTTATATAGTGAAAGAACTATGTGCATTGGACGTTGAATCACTTGATCTGTTGCATTGGTGAAGCATCAATCTATCTCCGTATAGATACATTTAGCGAGGGTTTAATTCTCTGTTACGTATGTACATATCGGAGCAGAGTAAAGCCATATGTATCAATAAGATGAGATTCAGATAAAAAGCAATGCCCATTATACTGTCGTAATTATCCACACAGTAAACGTGCAAGTGTTTCCCGTTGAGTATATTCCAACCACCTAAAAATAAATTTATACTGTAATGATTTACTCAAATAAATAATTTTAATATTTACCCCCAGTCTCCAAAATGGCACAGTTTTACCTGATTTCATTCCCGATCGTATTGCGCATATGCCTTAGACTCTGACAAGGAATACCAACTTCTAAATGTTATAAATATGTTCTCATGATTTGTTGTCGATGATAAGGTTTCTATCGGTTTTTCTTAATGCCATGTGGTTAGTATACCTTTAGTTTCCCAATTTAGTGCAATAAATTATTCGGAGAAGCCTTTATATCGGTGGTTAACTTTCTCGGCAAACATCATTTTTATAGTATCTATTGACTACATCTCAGTTTTGCAAGATTAAGCTGACAGATATTTTGTGCAGTCGATTTCCGATGTCAAAGAAAACCTATACTCCATTAATCATTTAATATAACAGACGATAACGCTCAAGATTTCCGATATATTATCTATGGACGAAAGATTTTGCTTCAGTTGAAACGATTTCTAAAAAAGCTTTTTATTAATGCTATTTTGTCTTGAATGGATGTTGATCACATTAGTTTAGTTTAGCTTTTTGGGATCTTTGTTAAACCGACCTTTAGAAGTGCATCGTTCTAATGTTTCTAGCCTTTTGTAAACTTGACATTTTTAATGACAACCCTTTGATAAATGCTCAGTGGATAATGGGAAATACTGAAAAAACACAATTTGGGTATATAAATATTTACAGACTTGAATTCCTTTTTGAACGTCGAGTGCAGGTATAATCTGGAAAATTGTATTCTCTTTTGCTGTACATATCGAAGTGTATTTCGTTAATTTCGCAACAAAAGCCGTTTAAGCAATTTTATTTTCCCTACATCTAGCTTAGATTGATATCAAGTACATTTTCCCCTTAACATTTAACCTCAAAATATAACCTAACATCCTTATATTTTGGCATTACAAGAGTGACTAAAATTTGGCAGCGTTTTAGTTTGAATCGCTTAATCAATAAGATGTAAAGTATAGAGATGATATTTTCTACCAAATATTATTGCGTTTTACTTTTTCACATCTGAAATATATATATATATAAATAGATATATAAATATATAAATAAATTTTGTATAACATATTACCTACACAAAAGGTAGAACTTTAAGCTTATAAAATTCCCCTAATTAGTTGAACAAATAGCAGTATTAGAAAAATTGACCAACATAACGCGTGCGGTGGTGAAGTTCATTTATACGTCAGTTGTTAAGTTGCCTAGCAGCTTTATTTAAAAATGGCTATTTAGATACATTTTGCTGCAGTTCGCAAGGCCGAGTGTATAGGTGCAACAAACGTGAGGATCAAAATGGGCTCAAAATTTGCAGCTTGTCTAAAATTTACTTGTTAATAATTATCGTGGTTACATATGAACCTTGCTGTTGTTCTTCTTTAAGTTGCAGAGGGTCACCTGTAGAAAACTTGCTTTGCTGATCAAGATGGAGAAGAAATAATAAGTTCATGTGTATTTTTAATTATAAAATATATATACTTATGAATACTTATATAGAAAATCATTTTGTGACACTTCGATTACAGTAGAGAGGAAGACGTTAGTAATTAAATGATCGAGTATGTAAGGAATATAAAAACCGTTTTTCCTGAATGTCTATAATCATGCAACCTGTTTTGTGACATTGCAAGTTTGCCGACCATAAATACTTGATAGAGTCAATTTTGTTAAGATAGATCTTTGGTTTTCGATAGTAGGTGAACTTTTATGAGAGACAAATTTACTTTCATTATAACTTTCGGCAAAGACTAAAATTTTATTCAATGATCAAAACACGACCTATTTGCAGACGATTTAATAGTGTTTATAAGCATTTTGCTTAAATTACTTTTCTCTTGGTTTCGTAACAATGAAAATCGATTTTGCATTATGATCATCATATACGCCGGATCCGGATTGTTACTCTCTATTGCTTTATGCATATGGCTTGGGTAGCGTATTATCTGCCTTTCTATTTCTTGACTATTTTAGAAAAGAGGAGATTCATGGGAAGATGTAAGTTGACCACGCGTAAACCTGTGTTTCTCGTTTGACATCTTATTTCTATGAGTCCCAAGAACATGGATTGTGTGTTGTATCTGCATGCAGAGTGGACGTTCCAATTGATGGGTGGGGGAATGCTAAACGCACGATTAGCTCCTGGTTTGGATTGCTTCGTAAGATAATTTTCATTCTAATCGATGTAACCATGATAGATTCCTGTACAATTCTTTTCGGTTATTTGCATACCAGCGTAGTTTCTTTGACGTTCGCAATGACATTGGAACTTACCGGAGTGCGATTGCTTGCGTGCTTCAGAGATCCATTGAGATATGCTAGGTAGTGCATTTTTGCACCTCCAGAGCTGCTCATACCAGAATGGTCAATGGCGAGAGGCCAGATAAACTCAGCCTGCTACCCCTTCAGGTTGGGGGTTGGCATGAGAAAGGCTACTTATTAGCTAAAACGGACTCCTTGTAGCCCACCGCCAACCACCACCTCCTTGCGGTCAGGTACATGAAACAAAAGCAATTGTTGAGAACCCTATACGCTCTCATGTCTAGGCCCGGGAAACCTGACAATATCCTGCCCACGCAATATAATGCATCCTTCCTGTAACAAGCACTGATGCTCTGGCCACTGCAGAGGAGAATCAACGGTGCCCTGTCTGCTGAAATGAGCAAGGTGGATAGGGTTTTGGATGCTACTGCTCAGGCCTTCCCATCTTCTTGTACACGGAGTTACGCTCTTTACCCTTATCGTCCCGTTCCAGCTTCATTAGACTCCCCCGGTTTTGGACCCCATAATTTATGGCAGTTGCACACCTTGCATTTATAGGCGTATACCTAATAGTTTTAACTCATTCTAAAGCTCACTGTTTTGTAGGCGTTGTCGACAAGCCCATGTCCAATCAAGCATTCAAACCTAATTCAGCGGGTTTTCTTTGGTGCCCTCGATCCTCCTTCAGATTGACCTGTCTTAATGTTCGCACATTGCTACAGGTCGGTCAACGGGTTGCAACTGCCCAAACATTAGAAATCCTCTCGACCGATAACTGTTGCTTATTGGAGACCTGCCTGCAAGCCTCAAGCACTGTGATTAAATTGTGTTCCCATTCAGGTGACACTAGCAGCACTTTCTCATTGCGCCTATCCGGTCAGTATGCAGGTTCGAGCATCGGCCAAGCCTAGGTTGGTATTGCCCTTTGTCCCCGGCCTGAAGCTGCTCTGGTTGAGTGGATTCCAATCAGTAGCTGCAGATGTGCGGTGGGATTGTCTGGCTCGTTCAAAGCTTTAAAGTTGCGCGGTACTAACAAGTGACTATTCGTCATCGCTGTCTATGCGCCCACAAACTTTAGAGATGATCCATAAAATGACTAATTCTCTCGCCAATTGTGCGACCCCCTTCACCACGGAAGAAGCACGGAACCTGTAGAGCTGGGGATCTGAAAGCTCGTTGCAAAATTATCCACGAATGAGCTGTCGCTGAGCGGTCAATATGGTGCAGGCTTCTGTAATGATAACTATGGGTGGTCCCCATTTTTGTGGTGATGTTCGCTTATTTCTTGCGAGCTTTCTTTTCCGACTTAGCACCAGCATCAGTGTGCTTTGAGGCCCACCAGCCCCGAATCATCTATGGACGCAAACTGATCACATTACGATAAGTTACCATTGTAGAGGCTGCGTCCATAAATGTCGCTCGATTTAAGAGTGCATGTGTAGACACGGACCATGTATATGTATGTGCTGCCCTGTGTATGTGTGGTAGTGGACGCCCACTATGACGTTGTGAGCGCATTGACACCAGCCTACTGATGAAGCCAGATGTTCTGAATACCTATCTAATTACACCGACAATCGGTTTGAGTAAGCACTCCCTGGATACAATTGAATCTCACTATACTCATGTTTGCCAGACCATACTAGCAGCAGGCAAATCCTCATGTGGTAAGTCAAATCGCCAACTTGCACATTGGTATCATCACAGTCTCTAAAGCTCATCGATACTCTCCGGCACATTCCGGCTGGAAACGAACACTATGAGGCTCGCAGAAAACTCCGTGCAAAACTACGTGCTAGCCTGAAGAGAGACCGCAAATTCTAGTGGTCTCATCATGCAACATAGATGGAAATGACCGCTATCCTTGGTAACAATCAAAAGATATTCCATCTGATAAGGGAAATCGGCAGCAAGAGACCTGGTTTTATTGAAACTACACGTGACGGGATACACAGCATGTCCACAATTTATCAAAACGGTTGGAGCTTTGGGCAGAGTACCTTGGAAGGAAATGTATTATTCGGAATCAGATGTCTCGCCGGTCACTGATCGCCCCGCTTCGTGGGCTGCCCATTTAGATCCGCCCTCTCGCTTAGTTGTCAAACATGGGATCAGTATTTTGACGTTAAACTAAGCCGCAGGACCAGGTGAGCTTTCTTCAGCTCTCTACAAATTCGGGAGACTTACTCACAGGTATGATTGACACAAGTTACCATTGAAAATGTGAGAGAAGGAAACTGTCCCAACCGACTGGAGCCGCTTAGTCATAGCCCCAATTTTCAACGGAGATATGCAATTGGTATCGGCAACCATAGAATAATCAGTCTGATTTCCACCACCTCTAAATTGTTCGCCTGTGTTATCCTTCACAGCTTGACTGGCACGCCTGAAAGCCAGATTCGTGAAGGGCATACCGTGTTTGGTCGAGGTCGTGGCTTCATTGACCACATCCACACTTGGCTTCAATGTTTGGAGCACCGTCCTATATATTTGGCGCCCACCGTTGTCCTATTCCTCGATATTAAAGCTGCATTCGATTGGGTGGATAGATGTGCGCTTTGGGACTGTCTAGTCAGAAATGGTATGCCCGAAAAATATGTAAATATTATCCGAAAACTATACTGCGTAGCTCGGGCCAAACTGGGGCTTACGGCCAGCTGTCTCCGTCATTCAATATATCCAGCGGTGTGAGATAATGATTACCGATGTCACCTTTCCTCTTCAACCAGCCTTTTGAAGAAGTCCTGGAAATCTCTTTTACAGGAGGCGACTTAGAAGGGGTTGATCTGCTTCTAGGTTAACAAAATGTTGTCTTGGATTCTGCTAACGTTATTACCCTAATCTCTGAAAGCTCACAGACGTGCCAAGCGGGACTGGACAGAGTAGCACTGGCTGTCACCCGTTTCGGGATTTGCATCGCACAATCGATGCAAATCGTTCCGTCAAGAACGGCCTGGACCTCAGACACAACGACACTAGATTGTGATCAGCTAGATGTTGTGCAAAATGCAACTACCTGGAAAGTTGTATCAGCGCCCGTGTAATTAAAATTACGATCACAATCCGCATAGCAAAAGCTCGAGGCGCTTTTGCTACCTTCGCCACTTATGGTGCCCGCTTCACATCACTCTCACCCGAAGAGTAGCATTTACAATGCAGCGGTTAGTTCGATCCTACAGTACGGTTGTGAAAGCTGGTCACTTAGATCAGCTTACGTTATAAGCCTAGTTAGCTTCAACCACCGGTGCCTTCGCAATATGGCCCAAATCTGGAAGTGAATACCGAATGAGCAACGACGTGTTCGGAGCATTCTTTATGGCACAGGGAAAGGAAATGTACCGTTCTGCACCGTTGTTTTAGCACCAGGTTCCAATGGCTCGACCACATGTTATGCATGCCAGCAAACCAGCTCCCGTGAAGTGCAATGTTTGCGCACCGAGGGTGTGGATGGAAAAAGAGGGGAGCTGGCCAAGCGATGACATGGTTGAGAAGAATAAGGCCCTTACTTCGAAGCTGGCCTCGGTTGAAGCGTTGGTTTTAGACATACGATGCGCACGTTCGGCTGGAGACAGTTGCTAACATGCCTAGGAGCCTACCTCAATGACGTTCGTATTTTGAGTCGCTTTGTCCCACCCTATCCATCTTAGCCTTCCGCTCCAACCACGAGCTCGAATTCTAGCCTAATATAATTTTGCGTATTATTTTTTTTACTGCATAGTAGCCCGCTGGTAGCTAACCGGAACGTAGCCCATCCGTTACCGATTGCTCAGCTAAATTGCACGTGTTTCACTTTTTCTTTTTCCCTATATGCTTTGCGGTATATTAGCGGTGTTTCCCACTTCCAGCTAACATGCAAAATGAAAAGAATGAGTGCAATTTCCTCGTGTTACTTAGGAATATATACATGAAGCAAAGTTTTGTAATTTTGGTTGCCGTCAAAAGCAATTACTTTATGAAGAATAAAACATACTTCCTTGCTTCCTGCTTAGAAATCACAAATATTGTTTCTGGAATAGAAAATAATTTTTATGTGTTGACGTTTATTAGGCAGCAGGATCAATGAGACCTAACATTATAGAACACTGGCATATATTTGTACTGGTACTTCATAATGTTATGCAAACTTCATATATATCATAAAATGTGCAATCCTTACTATGTTAAATCGTTACTCGGCAGCAAGCTACTCCGAATCTGTTTCGCTAGTGAGCTCTATGATAGAATCAACCATGACATACAATAATTCTTTAAAAATGTTAGAGAGCTAAAGATACATTGGACGGTAAAGTGGAAAATTGTCATGAAAATCAAAAAGAAGTTTCCCAGTTTGATGTAGGGCGAAGTGAGTTGATAAATTTTAAGCACATTACCTACCCACCTGGTTAAATCAACATCTCAGTTAAAAGCACTCAAAGTGTTCTAGGTCAACCATTGTTAGCCGCTAAGACTATCACCGTTTGGCTTCATGAAAAGATCTAGTGCACACAGAATATTTGTCCAAGCACTCATTTTACCTTGGCACACTGTAACACTGGAAAATGGTGCGAAGAAATCCACAAACTTATACATACACGCGCTTGAATGCACTGGGACCAATAGTCACGCCTTCGCAAAACTATGCTTCTAGTTGCAGATAGATCGTTCAAACACAAAGGGGCGCAATGAACAAGAATTTTCAAATAGGTCTAATCTGTCTAACGTTAATGGAGGTTGCTACATTTTAAATTATGCTGAAAAGTGCAAATAAAACTAATTTTTCCTCCTAAGTTGCTGCAATCGTTATGAAATTTTTGCAATATTTGCGCAGAATATCCTCAAAGTGTAATGTCGGTTATTAAAATTTGTTCTTTAAATACACGTTAGTTTGAGTAAAACATGCGTTGCCCTTTCGATCTTTGTAAATAATCAAAGTTTACAATAAGGAAAAGCGTTTTTATCCAATGTTTTTACTGCTATATAGTTGAGTGTAGCTGGTTGCCCAAATTTTGTGGGCAACTGAGGTTAACATAGAGTGAGTCTGCTGTTTACCTTGATCCCACATCGAATGTAAATGTAGAGCAAACATAATGTGAATAACTAAGGGTGATTTATAATAATTCATCAGTAAATCTGAATTTCAGATTTGCGCATAAATAAAAGTTAATACCTGAAAATTATTTGTAATCTTGTGTTTTTCTTTTCTAATAGAAATGCTAATAGCCTTAAACAAATAGAAGTACCTATAGTTTAGGAAAAGTTAGTGACACAGATACGGTTGATCCTATTCCTTGATGAAAGATAGTGTATAAAATTTCTTAATCGTCAATTGTTTGCAAGCAACAAACAACATATCTTAAATAAATCATTTGTAATAATTCCTCATCAAAACATTTAATTCCTAACATTCCTTAACTTTTTAATTTAATTTAATTCCTAGGCCTGGCTTTTGGATTGGCACAACTTACAAATTGCATTTCATCGCAATGATGCTGGGCCTTACCGTGGTGCGATGGTTTGTGTGCCTCAGCGATCCATTGAGCTATGGTAGGTGGTGCTTTTGCACCATCAGAATCACTCATACCAGATTGGTCAATGGTTAGAGGCCAGACAAACTCAGCCTCCTGGTCCTCCAGGTTGGGGGTTGGAATGAGGGTGGCACCTTTTTCCTTAAAACGGACTCCTTGTTGCTCAACGCCAAACCCACTGCCTTGCGGTCAGGTTTTTGGACCAAAGGCTTTGGTTGAGAACCCTAATCGTTCTCCTGTCTAGGCCTGGGCAACCTGACATTATCCTGCCCACGCAATACCATGCATCTTAGTTGTTGGATCACTGTCACACATATTGGCAGGCCCACCCTAGTCGTGTTCCTCGACATCAAAGGCGCCTTCGATTCGGTTGATTAAATGTGCACTTTTGAATTGTTAAATCAAAAAAGGTCTGCCCGAGAAATATGTAAATATTATACAAGCATTATATGCGCGTAGCACGGGCAGAGTGAGGGCTAACGGCAACCTGTTGCCACCCTTCAATATTTCCAGCGTTGTGAGACAAGGATGCCCGCTGTTACCTTTCCTCTTCAACTGCGCTATTGACGAAGCCATGGAGTTTGCATTTACAGGACATGACTTGGAAGGTGTGGGGCTACTCCCAGGAGAATGACTTATTGACTTGAAGTATGTAGACGACATTGCCCTCATCTGTGACAGCACCCAGACGTGCCAATCCACGCTGGACAGATTAACACTGGCTGTCAGCCGCTTTGGGCTTTACTTTGCACCATCGATGTGTAAAGCGTTCCTCCAAGATTGGCAGGGATCGCCCACTGTGCTGACCCTTGGTGGGGATCAGCTAGAAGTCGTTCGGAAATTCAATTACCTGGGAAGCTTTATCAGCGCTCTTGAGGTCGAAGACGAGACCAGAAACCGTATAGTGAAAGATCGAAGTGCTTTTGCTAACCGTCACCTATGGCGGCGGCGCGACATCACTCTCTCCCTGAAGGTTAGAGTGTTCAATGCAGCGGTTCGTTCGACCGCACTGTACGGTTGCGAAACCTGGCTCCTAAGATCTGTGGACATTAAGAAGCTAGTTGTGTTGGACCATCGGTGCCTTCGCAGTTTGGCTCACATATGGTGGGAACACTGCGTGAGTAACGAGCGTGTTCGACGCCTTGTTTACGGCCCGGGATAATGATCTGAACCGCTCAGCACCGTTATTTCACGCATCATGCTCCAATGGCTGGTCTACGTGTTGCACATGCCAACCCTCCTACTCCCTCGACGTGCGTTGTTTGCGTGCCGAGGATGAGGGTGGAAGAAGAGGAGAGGTGGCGAAGCGATGACTTGGTCCAGGGGAATGAAGTCCCTGACTTCGGAGCTAGCCTCGGTTGGAGCGTCACGGCTCCCTGGTTGGGGTCCAAAAGACGGTGAACACGTTTAACTAAACACACTTGCTGACTTGTCAAGGAGCTGACCTCAGTGGCGTTTATGCTGTGATTTTCGTTGTCCCTCCCCATTCCTTTTAGGCTCCCCCACCATCTACGATCTCATTTCGTAGGGTAAAACATAATAATTTTTTTTCTTGTAGCTGGCTGGTAGCTTACCGGAACGATGCCTATCCGTTGCTGGTAGCTTAGCTGGCATGCAACTGTTATATCTATTTTCCTTTGTGTATTGTATTAAATGTATATATGTATGTATTTCCTTCATGTATCGAGGCACGAAATACGGAGGTGTTTTACCACCTCTAACTGACGTGTATAATGATAATGATGTTGATGACAAATTGCATTCAAATACAACATTGCGATTTGCTGTTATCGGAAACCAGTCCAGCGCATATAATTTATGTTTGTATAGCAGCCCTTAATCCATTAGTTTTATACCCCATTTTTTACTTACAGCGCGTTAAAACACGTGCAACTTTTCCAGAAAGGACTTATTCTTAGGAGCTGGAAACCAATCGAATGAGTTTCCTTTACGCTTGCTACGTTTGACTGAATGTAGTGCTTTTCGTCTAGGATAGTTGCCAGCTGCTAAACACCTCCATACAATATTCCCGCAAGTAAATTTAATGTAAAGATGCATATCGGTCTCTGTGATACGGTAGTATATTTGCTCTATTAAATGCATCTTTTCTTAAAAGAAATAAAAACATATTTATCATAACGTTTGTTGGGTCATCCGCAGTCAATCCAATGCCAATTAGATATTTGAAAGCAATGCACAGTTCTACGTAGTGTGGTTCTGACGTTTTAAAGCCGTCTTACGGATGGAAGCGAGAGACTCTTAATGTGGACCCCGGTTCTCATTGAAGCAATCTGTAGCTGGTTCAATCTCTTTGACAGTACCGGACAAAGCAGCTGTTTATTAGATGTTGACAACACGGAAAATTGCACTGAATAAACGGTATCGAAAGTATTTTACCATTAAGTGAATGTGATAGATGATCGAACACGCAGCTCATGGGACGTTAGCGTGAATCTCTGCCGTAAATCTTTGTGAAGACGATGCCTGTTACAAATATGTTGCTTAAAAATGGTGCTTTTACTGGAGTTCCAAAAATCTCGTAAAATAGTGCATGCAATCTCTTGCCTATAGATGCCAAGAGATTCAACTGCCGTAAATCCGAGCTCCTGTAATCAGTCAAATGTCAATATTGTTAACAACTATCTACTTTTTATTTGATTAGCCTTTTATCACAAAATTTGCACACCAACAAGTAACGGTATTGTCATCCTGTTAATGCATAGGACGGATTATATTTGTAAATTGCTACACATCCTTAGTGATAGAGGTACGTTCAAAAAGCTTTTAGGTAATGTTAACGCCGAAGAGTTCGAAAAGCATTATATGGCTGCTTCAGAGGAATGATGCAGGCAATCGTTATCGCGAATGCATTTGACAACTGAAGTCTTAGGTGAACACACTGCAAGGTTTTTTGTTCTTGTAGGTGTTCCAGAGGTGCTTCTGCTACCAACGACACACCATAGCCGCTTTCTTCCTTCTTCAGACACAACAAATGAAGATAGCCTGAGCTGGAGTGGAATTCGAGGCTTAGTGGTTAAAGGCTGACGCCTTGACTAAACGTTTTCTAAGATACCTGAGTGACGCTTGTCACTGCAGTAAGGAGTGCAATTTTGGCCTTGAAGTACTCGCCGTGTGGTTGGATTATGACACGCAATCTTTATTGAGACATCGGTTCACTCTGAAGTGGACCTTCGGTTATTTCTATCACAGTAACCGTATCCGAGTAGTTTGGTCATCCTAAAGTAAACAAGAAAAAGAGTTTATTACATGTAATGTTGGATATGTAAGATCCTCCTGCATTTTGACTTATCGATTGGTGTAGAAGCAACGGGCGTTGCGGCATATGATCTGCACATAAGACTTACGTGGTTCCTTAGAATTCACTAAGGGGCTAGCCAAAGTTAACTTTACAGACACAAAAACGGTGATAACATTTGGCGCCCATTTGCTGATAACAAGCATTTCGCAGCTCAAAACTATGGAGTTCGCGTGCGAATTAGCTGCACAGCTGCTCATTTGCACAAATGTCAGGAACGTTTGCTTAATTCGGTAATACTCTTGTGCACGCTGAAGATTCCGTTCGCCATCAATAGTGAAATATACAGTCAGATTGATGGATTGGCCATGGGAGCCCCTTTGGTTCTTCAGCTGGCCAATATATGTATGTCGAAGTTGGAACTTGGTCCACTTAGTAGACTGGTAGACTAGTAGACTGGACTATATACAGTTTATGTGGATGACAATTTCCTACCATGCAAATTGTTAGAGAATGCAGTGCAGTTATTGCAAGCTTTTAATTACGCGCATGTGCATCTCCACTTCACATGCAAGCATATGCTAGAAAGGCGGCTAACCGTTCTGTATGTAGACGTTCCCATTAACGCCGATGGATCAATAAGCAAGACATTTCAAAGGATGCAGATAGACTGGGTAAAGCACAGACTTCTACGGTTTAGTGCAGTTACAATACAAGTTGGGGTTTGCGCATTCGCACACCATAAGGTCACGAAAGATTTGCTCACAGGATGCCGTGACCAAAGAAATGCAAATATTCAAGGATACTTATGGAGAAACTAGCTGTCCATTCAAAAAACCTCGTAATAACTGAGAAAGTGCATGGGCATTCTACATAAGAATATTGCAACTAAATCATACTGTTCATACACTTGCCATTTGTGGGCGAATCTGCCACAGATACCCTAACCCGACTTCTGAATGATGTTGTTGAGGATAATTTTCCAAGTCTTGTTTAAGAATTGTTTACTACAAAAGCCATTTCTTACAAAACGTTTGCAGGATGAGCTGCTCCACTTGCTAATTTTAATGTCTGTTTATTGTTACTCGTTCTCCAGTGATTTACCCTACTTTGGTGATATTACTATGCGACTATAACAGATGAATCGCGACTACATTCCCGCCTGGTTCTGCAGAGGCAAGGTGAGATATTTCAACAGCCGTATTATATTAAACCTTCTTGATCTTCACCGCATAGACTTTTGGGAAGATTTCAAAGACATACGCTCACCATCTGAATGTTTCGCGAAGTATTTTGCAAGCAGCTTCAATGCATTTTCTGATGCTGTATTCATCTGCCAATTCACACCCAAACTGGGAGTGTGTACGCGTTACGTATCTCCGTTATTACTTAAATGGCGAACGAATAATTTTGCCCAACATTGCCGTAGCACTTGCGCTTCGATGCAGTGCTTTTATTCTTTACTTTTCTTGCACTAAGTAAGCTGAACCTGAGCTATCAACCGATTTTTTGAACAGCAAATAAATCAAAGTTCAGCAAGATTTGGCGCTAACAAAAGCTGACATTTAGTATAAAGACGTTTGGGTTCGACGACTTTTGACTAGAAAAGTATTCTTCATCCAACATTCCTGTGCTCGAGAATTAATAAACCAAAGAAGAATAGTTGGTTTGCTTAATATCAGCATCACCCGTGATACACTAAAGAGTTTGCAATATCTGTAAGCTTTGCCAATTAAATTAACTTTTAAATGTTAACCGACATGATATCCAATATAATCGTTGTATTCAGGGAATCATAGGTTCATATATGATTATACGAAATTGGTGCTAATTGGTCAAAAATCCACCAACAAGTTAATTAAATTCATGACTAGTTTCAAACTCCTTCACCTAAATTTAATTGTTTTAACCAAAGCTAAATCACAGCGGGGAAACTATTTACTGTAAAGTTAAAACTTTCATTGTTTAGTCACGGCTTTTGATTTTGAAAGAACCGTAGACATTTGCTTTTCAGTGATATTTTGTTATTGCTTAACAAGCACTTCTGCTTTTTGTGACCTCTGATTCTGTTTACACGTGCGTCTTCCAATCGTGTAGGAAGGTTCCACACAGATAGTCGGGTATTTACTTGGTAGCTAAAACGTTTAATTTTTTCCATTTCGTATATGTGTAACACAGTCTTCAGAGACACCGGTATATGAAGGAACCTACTTAGGTGTGACCGTTTATCTTCTCGCGCATCCAGGGATATATCTTGTCGTGCGCGAATTTAAATATATGAAAACATAATTGGAGCTGCATTGTTAGTCCGGATAACTACTATTGCCCACGCCAATAATTATTCAGGCAAAGCTCTTATGAACTGCAGACCCGCGATATATATCTTTCATGCTAATTTGACATTTATAAAAACAAATGTTAATAATTCAATAAAGGCTAAGTGCATAACCAATACACATTTAAAAGACTGCACGCTTAAAGTAAACGGAATAAAATGATCAGAAATCCATCACGGATATTTCTCCATGAAAGTAAAAGGTTGTCTACAGATTACATGTAATTATTAGTACTGAAACTACATGTCATATGGTTGGAAATATATGATTAATTTGCCTTTCAAGAGTAACCACAACCATAATTTAATTATAACTTTGGTTTTACAATTCTAGCATATATTGTAAAATAATGCACAATAAGAATGACTAGTATATGGTTACCACAAAGTTTGATTTTTCATGTAAGATGCTCGGATTGGAAAGTGTAAGACGAAGGTTTAAACTGACAGGAAAAGGGACATGTTAGCTTTCAAGCTTTGCTGCGTTAACAACATGAACAAATATTTTGATTTGATTACCGCCACTTAACGGGGTTTGATAAGAAGAATCTTTGAATTAATTCGTTTTCCGAAGGAAAAAAATATACTATGTATTGCAAATACAGTTGAGTATACATTTTTTAAAACAAAGTTGTTTCTGGAAATAATAAACTTGAGTAGAATATGCGAAAAGTAAAAACGACTTCTCGGTAATTAAATCCACTGTGGCTATTGGTTAGTTTGCGTTGGTGACGTCTAACTCTGGCAGTATGGTTGATTTGCAACAAACTGCGACAGGCTAGATTAGGTTACACATTGTTTGGTATACGAAAAGTAGGTCACCTCGCCTGCGCCGTTGTGTGCAGCTAACGAAGTCTACGGCTAGTAATATGCCGTGGCGTCAACTGTGAGCCAATAGACTCTGATTTCTAGCACAGTTCAGACAATCTCCAAACGATGAGTCCCAACCAGATGAAACCGCCGTCTTGGGGTTCCAGTGTTGGGACGACTAACAGTATAAAAATGTTTTCTTTACTTACGGTCGTTAAGATCGGAATAACCGAGGTCCACCTCAAGTGAACCGAGGTCTCAATAGAGGTTGCTTGTAGCAACCCAAGCACCAGCGGATTCTCCAAGTCCACCTTTGAATTCGTTTTCGCTGGACCAAGCGTTGCTCGAGGATCTCAGTGGCATAGTGCCCTTTAATGTCAAGCATGAGCCAATAGGCTCTGAGCTCCAGCCCAAATCAGGCTATCTCTAACCGATGAGTCCCAACCAGGACGAAAACGCGTTCAAGGGGTGCCCGTGTTGGAATTAGTAACACCATAATATGTCCAGTTTACATACGGTCCTTATGATTGGAATGACCGAAGTCCAAATCAAGTGAACCGAGGTATCAATAGAGATAGCTTGTAGCAACCCAAACACATAGCGCATCCTGATGTCCAAATTTGCATTCTTTTCAGCTGTACCAAGCGCTGCTCGCTGATCTCAGTGGCATAGCGCTTATAGCTTAAACTGTGAGCCACTAGGCTCTGATTTCCAGCACAGCTCAGGCTATCTCCACCTTATGAGTCCAAACCAAGAGGAAACCACGGTCTTGGGGTGCCCGTGTTGGGATTAGCAACAACGTAATATGTCCAGTATACCTACGGTCTTTGTGATCAGAATGACCGTGGTCACAATTAAATTGCTTGTAGCAACCCAAACACACAGCGGATCCTTCAACTCCAACTTTTAATTCGAAGTTGTTTCCATACGTACCTTATATATATATTTTTGAAATTGCTTGCAAAATGAGCAAAATATAGACTGTAACATTCCGTTTTAACAAAATGTAATGTGTTTGCTTGTTGGCAACCACTTGTTTAATTATAGGTGTAAAATGGATTTTACCATTATTTTATATTCTATTTCTACTTTCGAAATATTTAGTACCACATCAGAATTATCCCTAGAAATGCAAAATTTTTAACGCCCTTGGCAGATAATTAAGTTAATGTAAGGCGATCCTCAAACAACTACATAGGGAATTTTCAATGTACATTTTAGACTAAATTAATCGTCAGCTAGGAGACGTAGCCATACCTAGTGGGAATTTAATATTATTTTTTGATGCTGACATTCTGTGTTGCTAAAGCTATATACTGATAGTTCTCAGCTCTGAAGGTTAAATACATTTAGTTAGCGCTTTTGAAGACGTGGTTGCTGGCAGTAGCGCAAATATTGTGTGCTCTGTCCAGTCAAGAAGGACTGCTACCATTATAAAAAGCCTAGTAACACAGTCCGCTTTCGTTTCCGAACTCAAATAAGACTAGATCTCCATGGTTGCTAAGACCGGCATAAAGAAGAGTTATTACAAGAATAGTGAGAAGGGTAAGATAGTCTATTCCAGAGAAAATTCAAGTGAAGATGGGATGGAAGGATTTAGCGTAATTGTTTGTCTTTTTGGAGCACAGCTCACAGATATATAGCGCTAATTCGTGATTTATCGTTATATTATCAGCGAAAGTTATCATTTTATTCATGGAAAGCATTTCAGTTGCACCTGTTTAAATTTACCTAAATAACTAATGTGCGGTCACTTCTTATGTTCAGTTGTTTTAATTACTAATCCCGAGTTTTAGCCCAAAACGCTTAAATGTATTTACGTCGACTGTAAGCAATCTACGCATTTCTATCTCTAATAGTTTTCTGAGTAATTAGACACAAATCTTGTGCGCGTGTTACTGCGCACACCTAAATTCAGCGCGAAGTTATTAGCGCAAATAAGCGAAACTGGAACTACACTATTATAGAGAGCGCACCGTTCTCGTTTTATTTAATGCCACTCAACAGTATCCACTCACAAAACACTCGCAAATCAACGTTATTTTTAGTGTGTAGTATTCATTTCAGTCAATATGATAGAGTGAAAGTTGCGATATTGAATTTCCAATATAGCGTAAGAAAACGAGACAAATTTTGTTAGCTTCAGCTTGTTTGTCAGCCATTATCTTTTATGCCAACATGGGAATTCTGCTACGCTTGACGCTTTTGTTTTCACCAATCCGAACCCCGGAAGAATAACGGTCAAGCGCCCACCGCCTACAACAGGACGTTTGTGTATAAACTTATTTGGATTTATTAGCACCAGTCCTACAAATCGTAGCGCATTGTCAACTGCAAACGTGTGTAATCCCGACAATATCTGTGCATTCAGGTTGCGAAGAAGCGACATGCGTAACTTACCATATGACCAGAGCTTTGCTTCATTATTGCTGATAAAAATGCAAAATGGAAACATGGTCTAAATGAGCCACAAACCTGCAAACCGACCAGGTTTGCGTTTCGAAATGGTGCTTTAAGTTTATCTCCTTGGAATGATATGTTTAACTGCAGTAGAAACTTCCATCCAAAATTAGCATATATAACTTCTTTAGGAGTAGAAGCATAACAATGCAAAGCCGACGCCCCTTTGACTGGGAAAAGAACAGCGTAAGCAAAACAAAAATCTGAACATTTTTCAAGCTGTAAATTAAACTATACCTTCTGTCGAGCTGCAGGTCCACGAACCTGATATAGAATTGCAGCTTTACAGACGCAGAGAATTCCCTTGCCACCCAGTGACTCTCAAGTCAACGTCATTTTCTTAATATCATCTATATATAAGGGGCATGACTTAGTTTTCCATATGCATCATAACTCAAAGCAAGTGGTTGCAACGGTCTAGGGATTTGGCAGAAAGCACGCACCAAAATATCAGCAGAAATACGTGTAAAGTTTAGCGCGCTGCCTCCAGTGGCTTAAAGAAATAGAAAACCAACTACTTTGTGTAGTAAGCTCGGCTGTCTATTTTTCTGAATCTGCACGCAATACAACACACAGCTATCGAAAGTAGAAACAGGCAAACTGCCACCAGTCGCTTGTGAAGGAGTAAAAATTAAGCACTCTGTTCAACAATTAGGAAAAGGCTGAAAAAGCAAGACCAGGTTTCATCTAAGAATACGGTTGCACGCCGGATCTACAAACTTCGTCGCTTCGCAGAAAACAGTCGTTGGTTTAGACAAGGTTTTTGCATTAAATGCTCTAAACAGTCTTTGTATAAACACACAAAGCTTTATCAGGCAGTTTGCCTTCCCTCTATACCATCAAGCCTTAAACTCGTTAGACCTCATTATGTTAACCCAAACATAGCTAAAGGACAAGAACACCGGTACCGATATATTCCTGGTAATTCACTTGCACAAACACTTCCCACTGAATGAGTCAGTGGAACACTGTGCCACTTTTCCTACTTACATTTTGATCGTGTTAAACATCTGTGTTTAAAGCCGTAGACTATTTATAGTGTCGTCTAAAAATAAGGCAAGACGATGCAGGTCTCTTGAGTATTGTACACCTCCTAATATTAACCAATTTAGCAATGCATCAGGTTGCAGCTTCTTGACATGAAAAATCCACTGGCACCAGCATACAAAACAAGTTATCCTAGAAGGGTACTTCTATTCGAAGGCCCTAGATAACACAGACAATCTCGATGAACAAATCAACGCAGAACTGCAAATGCGAATCTTTGGTTCCCGCAGTAAAAGGATGTCCTTTCTCAGAAAACCTTTCTTGGATGCAATATGCAGCATACTTTGTACCCCGGTGTAAACAAAGAAAAACCTTATGAATGTAGCATCAACAGGCAATGATTTGAGCCGCAACGATCACACGACGATTTTGTTCCACCTCATGTTCTATGCAGATAATCCTTATGTATGTACTAATAAATTGCACAACCTTACAGACTATGACGACCAGTCCAATCACATTGGTGCATAAAGCTGGGCTTTCCTAGCGGAATAGTCCCTTTAAGTAGCTTGCGGAGAACAGTAATACATATTCGACAGGCAGGTTAAAAACCCGAAACTATAGTTTGCCACTCATGAAAAATGAGGGTGTTCCTAAAAAGCAGGAGGCGTAAATACATGCTAGTTAATACTCGGCTCGGCTTGCCCATATATCCTTTTCGAAGGAGAACACCTGGGTTTTATATAAAACAGAAAGAAACTACTAAGTCAAACTTAAACAACAACTCTTGGTTATAATATATGATAAAATCTAAAGCACCTAGGTGAGCACGTGAAAAGTTTCGCGGGATTAATGGCGGAATCGTTGCTGCTCACACAACAAGCAGGTTAGCAAAACGCGCATGAGACGACCTACTTATAAGGGCATAAAATAGTCGCACCTTCCAATTTGTGCATTCATATTACCTTGTGCTTAAGCGAATCAGATTACCATCAGGACATAAACACGTATCCTTTATAAGCAAAACTTTATTAAATTGGCGGGTATTCATACACTAGTATGTCGTTCCTGTTGATTACGGCATTTACACATATGCGCCGAACTTCGCTGCCAGAGATTAAGCTTAAGGGCCGAGTAATGTTATTTAAAGTTTTTAACACCATGACTGTTTCTCTGACCTAACTTCAAGGTATCATTGATCAAAGCTGGAAACAGCAGCCATGTAGAACCGGCGAGTTATCGGCACATAGCACACATTCCATCAATCCCTAAGCTTATTAAATTTATTCTAGCTGTGACATTCATGGGGTACATGATGGGTAAGAAATTATCTAACTTGCCTGTTGGACGAAATCTGTGGATGCTGGTTTAGGGTTAAACGATAAATTTTCTATTTTTTTAAGATATGCAACTGTCTGGATCACCAAAATAAAATACGCAAACTTCAAAATTCAGATTTTGATAATCCATATCTCTGCCGGAGAGATAACCCTTTTGTTCAACGGTATCGAAATTTTATGTTCGCGCAGCCTATCTGACCCAAGCAAAGTTTAGTGCGGCATCTTTTGAGGCCAGTTACTCTAGTATTGTTTATTCTTGTTTTTCTTAAATAACGTCGGGTCCGTGCACTTGTCAAATTTCTATATTTTGCCATGATATAATGATATTGTTGGCGATCTGCAGTGAAGGATCGCATAGATTTGCAAAGCGAATTGTACAAAGCATAAACGTGATCCACCGGGACCATGCTCCCGTTTCCGCCGCCTAACGTAAATTGCTAAACCTAAGCAACCGGAGCGATATGATATGGACAAACGGTAGCCTGTTTTGTTCTGATGGTGGTTTGAGTGTTTGTTGGACACCGCAATTATACAGTAAAACTTTCGTCACCACTCAATTTGACGGAGGAGCGGGTTTGCGTTGCGTCAGTACCAAAAACGACTGACAAGGGTCGCAAATTCTACAGCTCACCCCTCAGAATTTCGAATACCGCAAACTCAGTCGACATGGCAGTGTCTGTTTGAAACGGAATAAAAGAAGCACAATAGAAAGTATATCAACGATTAAGTCTATTTCATTAGGGGTTCATTGGGTTTCGAGAATTAATTCGCTGAAAATAATTGGCTCGTACATGAGGCCGCACCCAATGTGTGATATCCTAGTGTTGCGACTCTAGTAGAAACATAGCTTAAGCGGCAGCGCGACAAAGCATGACGAAATTTTGACCATGGTTCTAAATAACTCAGTCTGGAAATGCCGAAAGTGTGCAGCGGATCTCATCGATGTTCACGAGGCGAACTCCAAATTTTATAGCAGATGCAAACCCCTTGGTGAGACATGTATTTTCTTTTCCTTACTGCATCGATTTTGGCTCGATATTTTCTACTTAAAAAGCATATTGGATTGTAAAGCATTTACAAATTAAACCCATGATAGGTTATTGCTGCATGGTTCCGTTGCTCCAAATCAGCTTGTTGCAACGATAGGTTAGTAACCTCATTATATTTATGAATATGTAACACAACAATGAATATTTTGAAGCGCTAACATATACCCTAATTTTATATTAAAGTTTAAGGGTTCTTTATAAAATCATCTTTCAATAATCCCCACCGCATCTTAACTGCAATTCATGCCCAACAAAGCTACCTGAGGTTCCGCGGGTGGCTGCTTCAAATATTTTTGGTTAATCTTGTATGTTACTTTGACAATAACATGTGGTAGTTCGTTTAGCTACGTAGAGCTTAGTAGACGAAAATTAATTTAACCTAAAATCAAGACCATCTAATAATGCGTAATATATTGCTTGTAGAACATCATTCAAAAATTGCTTCAAAGTTTCCTAGGTTTAGGCGAAAAAGAGATCACGATAATTTCAATAATTAGTAGCAAGAACGTCCATGATATGGATCTAGAATCTGATGAGAGGAAGTCATGACTTTGGTAGGCTAGCCACAATCAACTCTTGAGGTAGTAACCTGATTGCAAGTGGAAGACAGATCTTGTTAAACCCCAGTTAGCTTGCAAATTATTTAGCCCAGCCGACGTCCCCCATGGCTCAGTGGCTTTGCTGCTGGCTAATAGGGATATGCCTCTAGTGGTCATTGGTTCGATCCCCAGTAGGGGACCGAGGGAATGCGCACAACTTACGAGGCCCAATAGCGCCAAACTTGTCTTGTGCTTTTCGGAGCTAGTCTGTGCCGCGTAGCTTGTGAGCTCTTGGGACAAAAACTTTTTATTTATTATCCTCCCACTGAGTAGTAAATTTCAAAACTTTTAATACCGCCACGCTTCTTAACACCGAGCAGAAATAAAGAAGTTTGCACCTTGTTGGCTACACTTCATTAAGCAGCCCGTTGCTCGTTCACACGTGCGACGAGACAATGGCTATTATAGGGACGTAAGACATAACGTATGTTCGTCATTAATTTTAGCCTCCTACATTTTCATCCGTAAAATATGTCCATATTAGCATCAGTCTGGGAGCAATGTCTGGCAAGACAACGCAATGAACCATAAGACTACTTTGGTGCATGTAAATTTTGTTGCACTGCAGATAAAACTTACTAGACGCAGGAAAGTATGCTGTTCCTACAAAGTAAAAATGCACAGATAATTAGCTTGCTAAAAACCCACTGGTAACAACTGATGGCCCCTCAAGCCATTTGATATGTTTGCTAGCAATATATTTTAGGATTCGAACTTTTGACACACATGTTGCCTGATGCGGATTGAATGGGTGAAATTTAGTGCTAGAAATAGATATTTGCAAAACGTGGACTGACGTCATGATGTCCGTAATTGAGGTAACCAGTAGAGTAACACTTTTAATAACAATATGCTTATTTCTGAGGATACAGGACCATCATTATCTTGGAAAACAGGAAAATACCGCGCATTGATCCAGAATTTTGCGCAACCATTTGTTAAATCCACAAACACCGGTGATTGCATGCTGTATATTAACATGTGAACGCTACATGTTTCTATAATTTTGGAAGTTGCGACTGCATGTTTCATAGCCTGATTAGGATTCCGTGATTGTTGAGGCTAATCAAATTTACAATATGCTAAAAATATCTGATATGGGGTAAAACCAAGCTATTCTTCAAGGACCACCTCGCTGACTCTGACCTTCGCCACTGTAAAAACAGAGGCCTTGAATTCAACACTACCAGGCGGGATTAAGCGTCCCTCTCACGATTATGGTCCCCGCAAGTTGCGGAGATTCATGCGAACGCATTTTGCGCCTGCCCCGACACTGCCAAGCTTGCATCGCTTATACCACATGAAGACCCCGGTATGCGTGCAGCGATTGTGTAAAGAGTGTTAGTTTGGAATTTCGGTACGATTTGCGTTAGAAAGAAATGTACAGACTTACTCAAATCTATGCTTTTCCTTCCTGTTTCGACAAGCTGAGGTGATCTAGCAAAATTATTCCAAGTATCCTTCTTGAATAGCATATTGAAGTTGATGCTTTCAGTCAATATTGTGCAAATTGTGCAGATAGCGTCCGACTATATTCTCATTTTTCATGTTGAACTCACCGGAGCATGTTGACGGATCTGTACAGCGTGTTAATAAGATCACAAATTTTACCGCAATTTCGTTTTGTTACTTGATTTTATCTTGGCCGACAGATTTAGTACAACCGTTTCATTGATTTATATTTGAATTCAAATTCTGCGGAATATAACAGGCACTATTAGTCTGTCGTGAAGTCATGTAGTTTTGTGCGAGTGTATTTGCTTTCTAATGCAAATACAAATGGAGACGTGCGCTGGTTGACGACTTTATTCTAGGCTATTTACAGAGACTGTCCGCTGGGATGGACCAGTCGGTTGCTTGCATGAGGTCAAAGAATGTGTCGCAATTTGTGACGACACGGGATCGCTCTTTGACTTCGTATACATTTTCGTGTTGCAAATTTAGCGAAAAAGCAGTGCCGCGTCAGTGCTATGTTCTAACGGGACTTCTATGGTTAATGTCGCGAGAGTACGATTTAAATCTTATGGTTTTCACCGGTTCATATTTGCGCGGGAATGCTGATATGGTTGCGTGGCACCATTTCTGCGATTGATTCTTCAACGAATTCTTGCATTTTTCGGTTTCGTCCAGGTTGTATTTTCTTGCCATAAGAATATGGCTGCCTACCTTAACGAGATTTGCTTCAAAGCATAAGTAAAATCAATCAAATGCAATCTGGTAGACGACCAGAAACGGTTCCAGTTATTTAGGTTCTTAGCAAGGTTGGGTAGTAGGAGTGACTTTGTGCGCAATCTCAAGGGAATGCAATATGATTGACCACGATTTCACCAAGTAATCCTTTTATCAGGAGATAATTCAGAAGTAGTTATTTTACCAGCTTCGCTTCTCCTTACCCTGTACTAGTTTTGAATTTTCCGGATGTGCTTTTAACCACACTCCAGAAGCACAAAAATATTCGGATGACCCGTCTTTCTACACAATGCCCCGATAATTAGAGTTCCAGCAAGCTAGAAATCAAAGCACATGACTGGAGTGATTGACGCTTCCTTCGTGAAGCGCCCTCAAAAGAAGATGTTGTCGACTAGTAGACATCAACTTTACAGCTATCACCATACTACAAGGGAGGGTTTTTTCAAAATTCATTTAAGTTTGAGTGCAAAGCTAACACAGTACGCGCAAACTGCTGCATCGATTTACGTATAAAATGTTATGGATATAAGGTGCTAATTATACAAGTAGCCCTAAACATAGAAGTCACATGTGCAAAATCGCCAGTATATATTTCAGAACAAGGGTGCAGTAAAATCTCTTACCCAGCTGACTAAGTTACAAGTCGCGCAAGGAAACTGAGCACTACAAACAATAAACCCAAGTGACTCTGGGACCTGTGTTATCGGCTCATCAACAACGCATGGATCAGCCGACCACGCAAGGGGTAACATAGGATCTCAGCTAAAATTCGCATCTACAAGAACGCTTCTGAACCTTGAACACTTATTTGCTTGCACGCCGAAGCGTAATGCCTTTCCATCAAGCTAAGCAAAATCTAAGCCTAAAGGCTTTACAAACATAGTGAGGTTGAAGCAAAGCTCGTGGATTTGGTACTTGAAACCGGTGCATCGCAACAAATACGCGAGCCAACACGCATATCAACACGTTCAACCTCATCCTGTCTCGACCTGATGTTAACGAGCTACGAACAACGAGTGTGTGACGTTAGGATTCTGGAGCCCTTGGCTACGAGCGACCACTCAGTACTGATAGCTGATATGGAAATATCTTTGCCGTATTCACATCCGCTGCAACCAGCTCCCAACTACTGGAAAACGGACTTCGATGGTCTAGCTCGAGCCGCGAGCCAACTAGATTAGTCTTTGTCACAAGCTGCGTCTGTGGAAGATTGTTGGATATTTATGAAAGAGAGATTGACATCACTGTGTTCCCAATTTGTGCCATTGAAATGTTGAAACGTTGGACCAATTAAGCCTCATTGGTTTGATAAGGAGTATGGAAACCTGGCTCGGAGGCGGCGCAGACTGTGGGACAAATTCTTTCTCTCTGGCTCTGCCAATGATTACGAAGGGTATAAATGTCAGCGGAACCTCTGCAACAGGGCGAAAGAGAATAAACGCCGACACTTTGAAGTGCAACTCGTATTAGCCGTGAAGACCGCCCTAAAGGGAATCTTTGCATACGTGAAGCGACGCCTGAAGCCGGCAGGTGATGTGCCAGTGCTGGATGGCACGGATGGACAGACCCTAACGTCCAGCACTGAGCGTGCGTCCGCGTTGGCGGCGCACTTCGCTTCTGTATTTGCGAATAACCAGGTGTCTGTTCCGAGTTCGACATGTACCGCTTTTACCGAACTTGCTAGTCTGCAATGCGACGTTGAAGAGGTAGCTCAACTACTCGCCAACCTTGACGGCACCAAACCTGCCGGACCTGATGAGCTTCACCCACTTGTTCTCAAGTCACTTTCAACCATCCTCTCTCCTGTCGTGACCGACCTTTTCAACAGGTCGCTGTCCGAAGGTTCATTGCCCGTTGACTGGAAATGTGCGGTGGTGAAGCCTATTCCGATAGGCGGCGACCCTAGCAAAGTAGACAATTACAGGCTAATTTGTCTGATACCTATTTTGGCAAAGGTTGCTGAGAAAATCGTGAAGAAGAGATTGCTGCAGTTGCTACAGTCAAACGAGGTCCTGACGCCCGCACAGCAAGGTTTTATGTTAGGTTGCTCATGCATAACGAACCTGCTTGTGACGAGGCATGAGTGGTTGAAGGCAATAAACAAGGAGAAATCCGTCGAAGTGATATTCATCAATTTCAGTAAAGCGTTCGACAAGGTCAGTCATGAGGTTCTCCTTCAAAAACTCTGCATGTGTGGCGTCGGTGGCTCACTGCACCGGTGGATCAGCAACATTCTTGTTGGACGAAAGTGGAGAGTACAGGTCGACGACCATCTAACCGACTGCTACCGCTATACTAGTGGCGTGCCTCAAGCCACTGTGCTAGTGCCCACTCTGTTCCTGATCCACATCAATGATCTACCGCAGCTTCTCCGATCGCCGTGTGCCTTGTTTGCGGACGACATGAAGATTTGGAGAGAAATCGACGCTCCCAATGACTGTGGCCTACTTCAGCAAGATCTCAACTGCTTATCCACATGGTCTGCAGAAGTTCTTCTCCCGGTCAACCCAGCCAATTCCGTATTTATGAGCCTGGGGAAGGGTGCGAACGGCCGAACCTACACTCTTGACGGCCAAACGCTATATCCCACACCCTCCGTGAAGGACCTATGTGTACTCTCACGCTACCATTTGAAGTCCATGGACAACACGAACAGGTTATATCGGAACGGACTGCGCATGCTTTGGGCGCTCAAACGTAGCTTCTGCACATGTTCTGAAGAGGTTGCCACTCACCTGTTCTCTTATATCATTAGACCACTACTAGAGTACGGTTCGCCCGCGTAATTTCCGATTACCGGAGGCGAGGCACAACAGATCGAACGGGTCCAACACGTTGCTACCAGGCTCATCCCGAGTTTACATGGCTTTGGGTATGAAGACCGATGCGAGAAACTAGGGCTCTACACTTTATCCTACCGTCGGGTGCGAGTCGACCTCATTATGACCTATTGAATTCTACATCTTGGTGAGTTCCCCATGCTAAGGCCAATACTGCACTTACGAGGACCATGCAGCACACGCGGACACAGATACAAACTTGTCGTGCCGGATATGAAATGTGTTCCCCACCCACTGTGCTTCGAAAGGAGAGTGGTAAACTTTTGGAACAGTTTGCCCGAACATGTGATTGAGGCAACATCTGTGCAGCAGTTCAAAACGTTGTTAGATTTGCATTTTGCCTCTATTCGATTCAGAGAACGACTGCACACTTACGATGACATATCACGTTTGTGAATTCTGAAATATCGTAATTCGAATATTTTAAATATTACATGAGAACGACAATGATGTTCACGGTTGACAATTTTATAATGTTTTTCGCCATATTTCGAAAGAGTTGTACAGAATCCATTTCTACTTGCTCTATAATACAGCATTCAGTATTCAGTAAACATATATAATATGCCTGGAATAAACTTGAAAATAAGTAATTTATACATTCCAAAGGTTTTAGAATACAGAATGTTTTCATATGCATACACCGGCTTATATAATCCGACCTGTAGTTAAAACATTTAGAACTCATAAAAGAATTTGTGACATTTTTAACCTAAACTTTCATATATATAAAAATATGGATGCTTACTTGGGTCTTCCGGGCATGATCCCCCTATGGCGCCATCAACGAAACATGGAAGAAGTACCATTGTATTACTGATATTACCCCTGCAATGATGTTATCGAAGTTCGAGGTAGGAAGTTTTCGATTCTCTTTGGTGTTGTCTGTACCTGATACTTAGTGGTGATTTTACCAGCAACAGTTTTAGCCCGCTAATGTGCAGTTTGGAAATGGAGCACCGTCTAGTTTCTACCATAAAGCGAGTCCTGGCACGGTCATTGATTCCCCTCCAACTGGTGAGGGAATTCAATCTAAACGCAAAAGTAATACTTAACTCACTCATCAAACATTTCAGAACTAACAATGTAACCATGGGAACACCGCTTGGTTGTGGTGATCACGTGGCGCTGATCTTTCGTTATATCTGTTAAGCGGACCAAATCTGAACTCAACGAGGAAGCCCGTCGTCATCCATTACTAATTCTTTACGATATTGTTCCAGAAACCAACTGGTCCATCCTAGCCCAGCAGTCGCCCTATGTCTACTGGAGGGAGATTGTCACGCACTTCACCGGGCTTGTAACTAATGCACTGGAAACCACAACGGTTCATCAGAAGTAAACGAAGTTATTCCTGAGTATTCGGACAGTAAGATTTTCGGCCTGTTGTCATATCACCTTTGTCCAAGGGTGCAGGTTACTCTCTTTTATGATAAAAAGGCACTCCGTCCAACCTGTCTATGAACACGGACTCGAGCACATACAGGCCTCAGCGATGTAGTTAATTATTATTCATAAAATTATGTACAGGCTCGTCAATAAACCCCAGTCGAAGCAGCGCAGAATATCGTTAACAAGTGCATAATATATTATGCGTTTATTGCACAAGCAGCGGTCAGCGCTCTTTGGTAACACATTTTACGCACATTCTATAATGAATACACACCTCTTCCGTTTAGACACAGCTCAATCAGCCCACAGGTTTAGCTACGTAGATTTCACTGCAACAAACGTGGTGAGCATAATATTGCCTTAGCGCGTGCACCTCACTCCTGGAATGGACGAATTAGGTTGCGTTTAGGCACCAAAACGTGCTGAATCATTTTCCTTTCTGTGTTGCTCTGGACGTCAAATCGTAGCGTAGGAAACAATGGATGCCTTTTGAAAGTGGCTGGGAAATAATCGGGATCACGGAAAGTCAGCGAACGTCAAAACAACCGGTTGGATTAGTTTGTGTGAAAATCTTCGGTTTTAGCAAAAACGCCCCTTCAGGTCGAATGAGTAAGTCAACGATAATTAATGCATTTTGCCTAGAAAAATAAAAATCACCCCATTCTCACAATGATCAGAAGCAGGAGCTTATATGTGTAAATGTACAATGCGGAACATGTGAGTACGTATACTTGTGGAACTTTGAAATATTACGGGATTAAGCCCCTACCTACATCCTAATCGCCGTGATTATCTTTCAAGTACCATATTAGTATGGTATGATGCATCGACTGGTTCGCTCGGCCTGAGGAAGTCTTAATTTCAAAAGTGTTACTTTGCGTACGAACTTTATATCTAGGTTGATTTTGAACCATTATTATAGCGTACAATTTTTCACGGATGGCGTAATTGGCCTACAGTTTCGGTAGTCACATTTCAACTCTTCCCCAGGCTCAATAAACACACTTGACAAGATGACATCTGCAGATCACAAAATGTTCCCAGTAAGTTCGGTATTATCTACCTGTCCGGCTTCAAAACCTTCACAACATGCCATGTATCTAGGGCAGCAGCAAAAAATTACAAGGCAAATGATGAATCGGAGTTTCCCCGTTCATATGAATCAGTAACGAAATAAGAACGTTAACTAATTACACTGCGCAACATCCTTGTTATAACAGCAAGTAAATGGGATATATCTCGAAATACTAAGTGAGCTGATTACTAATATGCGAAGCAAATGTACCTAGAATGTATGGATATGTAATTATAATTTATAATTTCAGCTAGACAGTACGTTTCATGCATCGAATGCTCGCCTGTGATCAACCCAATGGCTCCCTGTAATCGTGGAAAAGAAATCCTTTTCTCCATGGTGCGCACCTGCTAATAAAAGTAGATGGAGAGCTGTGTTTCCTTACTTTTATGTAGATTTTAGTTGAAAGACGCTGGTAGGTCAGTGACCGATTTCATTTTTGTCACGTATGTGAACAGTCTACTACAAAGCCGCAGTGCAGACCCATTTCTTCGCTACTGATTTTCGCCTACAACGCATAATTTTAGATGAATTTGGGTGATTAGGATAGGAAGTGGGCACCGCATATTGTTTGTGTTTCGTGCAATATTCATATGATTCAGTGAATCAATAGCAAAGGATGATGCGTTTTGCAATCCCCATGGTGTGGAGGGTACTGGGGTATAACACGACATAATGTTACTTCTGCCCAGCTAGTGTCATTTGAATCTGCAACAGAAACAATGTAAATTTCATTACGTGATCTTCCAACAGCTATTCTACCTGTTCTTCAGGATTGCACTTTACAAAGTACAGATGCCAAAGTGAACATGTCACTGAGGATGAGTAGTGATATCGCATCGTCAATTTCCCCTTGGTTGTGACACCTGTTCAAAAATTGAAATTGATGTTGTCGACCCACATCATATTGAAGAAACAGAGCTTAATGACTTGATACGTTACCTGGGCTTGTCTACAAACAAGGTCGAGTTGTGGCATATCGGCTGTAGCAGTGAAATTTACTTGCTGCAAACACTAAGATTGTTGTTTACATAAATCGACGTTTTAATTTTTCCCGTTTTAATGATATGGAAAAAAACATCTTTTACTTTTCCGCGTTTAAGGACAGATGATGGAGCTTGGCTTGAGGCATACCGGTGATGTATCGCCTTTTTCATAGATTCGTCCAAGTGTAGTCTTAAGGCCATAAAGCTCCACAATTAAATGTGTACTTAACGTGCGTCTGTTGCGTGCCATCAAAATGCAACAACTATTTCTTGCACTGAACTGTAAAAAAGAAAAGTAGGAAAAACTGTACTGACTTCCATGGCACTACTCTTCTAATGAGTATGCAAGGAGATTTCACAAAATGTTGCTGTTTCTTCTGTTTATGAGACAGTAGTGCCAGTCACAATTGCTACAGTAACAAAAGTTGGCCAGGATGAACAAAGTATGCTGCAGGGGGAATGTGTATAAAGAACAAACCTCTTCTGCAACCAGATCAATTCTATCTACCATCTCTACACAAAAAGGTTGGGCTGTCTAGCGAATACATCAAAGTCCCCAAGCGAGGGGAATTTGCGTTTTATTACAAGAAACAAGTGTTTCCGAAAAGTGGTGATGCAAACTCAAAGAATCTTTATTTGTTGGGCCTGATATTGAAAGGATTATGGCAGACAGCACTTTCGAATTTCAGTTGATTTTATTTGATTTAGAAGAGTGGTGATTATGCAAGGCACCGTGTACAAGACTTTTGGGCAAAAGAGGCAGAGAACTGCAAAGACCTCACAACTAGCTCAGGTAGGACAATCGGGCTGTTTGTACTTGAATTTCACACAAGATGCAATTTTGCATAATCACCTTGACTTTTCCCAGATAACTTGTGTTCTTATAGCGATAAGTAATTGAGCGGTTTCACCGACACATTTCATTGTCATGTATAAGACTTCTCTGCTGGGTGTATTTTGCTTGATTCTACGGCGTTAAGTAGTTAGATCATAGAAGCGACGGCATCGGCGATGCCAGTATTTCCCATTGCCAAGCTGCAATCATTACTTACCGGCGAGTGTTGCAGTGATGTTTTAAACTTATTCACCACATAGATTCATTCGGTATGTGATGTGCGTCAGTGCCTTTCCAGATAATTCGTACGACTTAGCGTTGACATTACTGAAAAAATCATTAGCTTATGTCAATACAGCCTGACGTGTTGGGCAACACCTGAGTATGTTTCTGCGATCAGTACAGTGTGTGTTATATGGCAAGTAGACAAATACTATTTTTCACAACGGTACGATGCAATCCCTCGAAGACATGATCATGATAATACAAACAGGTATGCTCGGTAGTTGCATAAAAATATAGCAAGTTATGCAGTGACATACTGGATTTGTTTTTCTTTATGTATGTAAGTGTAGTATTAGTGGTCATGGTGAGGAAAATTTTAAAGTGGGACTGCATTTGTGAGTTTGCTTGCTGCGTTCGCCAACGCATGAAGGGATCAAACTGACTCTTCGAACTGGATGACGTTCCTGAAATAGGATCCACGGAAGGAGAAGAGACAGTGAATTTATTTAGTGGCGAGTTACATCCGCCACGTCACAGTGTTGTTAAACGGACCTACGAAGCTTTTTATAGGGAGAAGGCTTGCTAGGCGTAAACCGACCAGGTTCTGAAACAATTCCGCACAACTATTCGCTGGAACCTTATTAACCCGAAGCACCCAGCTTGCACCAAGTGGTAGGAGTTCGACTAGCGAGGGATATCGACATTTCTTTAATTGAAAATGTACTTTCTTGTTATAGCAGTTGAAAGGGCAAATTTGTTGCACTAATTGTGGGATAGGATTGTAACGCGCATACACAATGTGAAATGAACCTTGATGTATGCGAACGGTATGACTGTAGAGGAAGCAAATGGAAATGTGGTATTTACGGCTCAGCAAAACTGTATTCCAGTAAGCGTTTCAACTTCGCTTGATCTCACTAGGTAGAAGCAGTAGACCACGAGTACGTGAATATTGCGATGTTAGCTTGAATATATATGCTTTTTTGCTACCAGGTCAATGGTCATGGCTAAGTACAACTTTTGATGACTGATCAGGGCATTATTTAGAGTTACGCTTTTGCTAATGTATTACAACGCGCAATCTCAGTGTATACCGTGAATCGCGTTGAAGCGAACCTTAACCAATTTGATAAATAAAACTGCATCCGAAACATATGGAAATTGGGTGTTGCCCACGGAAAAGCACTGCACACCACGCCACGTTTCCAACTTATTTGATAGTATCATGTGGATAAAGCAGGCTTTGAATCCAGCACCAGTGGCTATTCTGGGATCACAAACAACTGAGTTTGGGATGTGTTGCAGTGTTGGGAGAGGTTTACATCAATGTTACAGCCGACTATAGGGTTGGTTTTCTTTCAATAACATCTCTACTATTGGTGTCTAAATTGACAATAGTGCCATGCGTTATTGGGATGTTACCTTAGCATGGATAACATCCTTAGGGCTTTAGCTAACCCTCAAAAGTTAGTGTAACACCCAAATGCTTCTACCCTGTCTGGTACCAACGGTAAATCAACAGCCGTCTATTTTTCTTAACGTGATTTGTGGAGTTTTGAGGGATGCGAGGTTGACAAATTTCAGTACCTTATTCGATGTTAGGACGCAAGTGAACATTAAGACCTGCGAGTTCTACGGAAGGACGCAGCTTGTTTATTACATATTCAATCGGAATTCAAATGTTTATAACAAACTAGCTGATCTTTTGAAGGTAAAATAATGCCTCGTTCATGAGCAATGATACACAGAATCTGCGCCTCAAGCATGCTAAAACAGATAAAGTTAGGGCAGATGTGAATGATATACACTTGTCCACCTCGAATGGCATCACGTACCTCAGATAAATTCTCCAGGCCTCAGCAGCATTGCGCACTGGGATATTATGTTCCTTTATCAGCTTAATAAGCCAAAAAATTAACGTCTTGGTTAAAACTTAAACTACTTGAACGGTTAACCCTCGCTTTATTATTGGTGGGGACTCAGAACGACCGAAGTTGAAGCCTAGAACCCTGCGTTACTCTGTACTCTATAAAAATGTATGCAAAAATTATGATTTGACTAAAATGTTTTTGCTGTTTGTAGAGAAATGTTCGTTTCTTACCTAATACTGGGTCTTTATTGCCGTTATGCTTAGGTTAGTGAAGCTGTTTGCGGTAATCCAATTGAAGAAACGTTGTGAAAATTTCAAATATATGCTGTCAATTACTGTCCCTTTATTAACCGCTTGGATCATGTTGTCGCGTTATCAGCTGTTTCACGGTTCTTGACCGATGCTTCCCAACACGGTGCTGTTTCTTTTCCATAAATACAGTCTTCTAGATTGCCCATACTTCTGTCAACAGAGAGCACTTTCACGACATTGGCTTACAAGGGTTCATTCTTTGCCGGATGGTATTTAGCTGGATCAGATCTGCTTTCACCCATAGGGTATAATACACCGCTTCCACTTCGATAGATTTGGGTTCTCGTTTAGAGTGGTTTGATAGCATCTAGCGAAGTATTTGTGTATGCGGTTGTCTGATAATCGCAGTGCGTTTAGGTAAATGTTTTCCGCTCTTGCGTCGCTCTGCTTGCGCAAGCTTCTCGGCTACTTTAGCATGGTTTCTGCCGGGAATTAAACGCTAAATCTACATAATAGTCAAGTACGAGCGATATCAGTATAGTCCAAGCTTGGTATTTCTCTTAAGCTAAGTGAGTACTAAAATCAGGCATTGACCGCTTTTCTAATTTTATGTTAATATAAACCACCTAGAAGGGGGGGAAGGAAACTGAAGTCTATTGACGTATTTGTAAGGAGCTTATGATTCAAACAAATCATTTATAATCTCCAGTTGATATGTAAAGATGTTTTCATCAAAATATAGAATATATTTATATATATTGCTTTGGGCTGCGCACTCGATAATAAACCCTTAACTGGGACAGCATTGTAAACGAGACATGCCCGATCATTTAGGGACATATAATTTGGTATTTGCTTCTAGAAAAATGTTGATTAAAGCAGACCGTGATATAAAGTCATTGTTTGTATTTGCGCAACACAATACGCTTACACGCGACTAAGTTGTAGAAAATACTGCGCTTCTTTTTCATATAAAATTTCCAGTTTCAAATCTATCGCACAGCTGCCTATGTACGCATATTCGATTGGTCATATATGGTACACAAACTTCATCGAGTGTACTATTAACGGACCAACATCTAACGCATATTTGAGCATTTACGTTGTTTGGACGCAGTTGCTCGTCTACAAGTGCATGATCTTTGCGCATACATCAGGGTTTTGAAATCATTGGAAAGCATACAGCAAAGTCTAATTCAATAGACTTAACTAACCCTGTATGTAATGGCATTAAGATGCTAGAGACAATCATATCTTCCTTTACTACTTTCGCTGATTGAGACCGTTCACGCTGCATTGCAAATAGCGTTCTATCGAAAACACGCCCTTCGCTTTGTCAGACCGGAATTATGTCTGTGGGTTTATCGAAAATTGCGGTGTAACGAGGCGCGGTGCGGCACGCAGTCGACCTCCGAGCTGACCTGAGCACAGAGCGAATATTTACCAAAAAATATTAAACCCTGGCGGAATTTGTATGAAAAACGTGGTTAAATTACCAAATGTATCTTTATCGTTCATTTTACATGAATCGGTAGCTTTGTAGTACTCCTGTATAATTATTCCGCACTTTAGATTGCTTTTACATGCAATAAATTCCTAGTGTTTATTTTTGGCGGATTTAGGCCAAATGATCCTGGACATGAAAACCGGTTGTTTTGTGTCTGTCTGTGTAACTACAACAGTTTTACAAGTTCTAAAATCATGTGACTTATAGATGAAATTGCTCATTACCTCTGTCAAAAAGTAGCGCAATTAATATTCAAGAATCAGCTGAAACGCTGGTAAAACTCCTGCTTGTAGCTTAGCAGTTTGCTCTGTAATATGTAAGGTTTAACATCTAATATCTAGATAAAGCCAAACCAGGCGAAATAGAGAAAAATCAATTCAACTATAGTTTATCTGAATTTTCACTGATAGTATATAGCATAGTTAATGTATAATCATCTTCTTAAGCGAATAAAATTATTGCTGTGCGTTAACTACATGTGAAGGACTTTTAAGAAAAAGCTCGAACATCTTATCCAATTTCGAGGGAAACGAAACATTTTACGTAGGATTTCAGCACTCCAAATACACAGAAAATTAAATATGTACATTCAGTTTGGAGTCGTATAAACATGTCGCATTTTTTTGGGTTTTTGAAAACATAAAAACGCTTCACAAATGCTATGGCAATTAATTACCAGATAAGTTATCTCTTGATTCTATAAACTCTGCAGTGGCCAACGAGTGTCATGTTAGTAACTGCAGTTTACTTCCGTGAGAATAAGAACGAAGGCACTGAGTCAAGTTTTCCCAATGCTTTTTAACATTTCAAACGGAATACTGTCCGAAAAATTATGTTGTACTAATAAAATAGTATGTCTTAGATAAGATTACTGATTGGTGATACTTAAACTCAATTTTTCGAGCGTTTGTCGGTTGTCTGACTGAGTGTAAATGGGACGAGTTTCCAGCTATACTATTAAAATCCCCCTACTACTCCTCTGTTAAGCATATTTGTTATTTCGACGGAGATTTTGCAATAAACACTGTTGCCGAAAACCATCTTGTAACCAACTTTTTTCTTTACTCATAAAATCATGACGTTACCCAACTTATTGATAAAAATGACTCATCGTCAGTAATGAATCCACTGTAATGTTAAACTCAAATATTGTCGTAGAATATTGCTCCCGACTACAAGCATTGTTACCTTAACACAACAGTACGGGACAACTCGTCCCCCAACCTACCAGCAAGTTGCAATAACAAAAAACTTTTATATCTTCTCATTCTCTCTTGCTTCCTAAACAAGAGTATAAACGATCTGAAAACGGACATACATTTTGTATTAAACCAAGAAAAGTCTTGCCAGAAAGGCTGTTTACTTGAAAATAAAGCGCTACGGAACAGCCACCTTCTAAAGAACATCAGTAGCAAAGCCTCACATGGCAGCTATATGTGTGATTCTAAGTAGAGAAAAACACTGCAATGACAAACGTTACACAAAATGCTATCACCACTTGAAGCGTGCAGTCAATCTGCATTTCACCAACCCTGCAACTTTTGAGTCTGCCACCTGGGCACTCTATGAGCTGTAAGCCACATGCTAGCAACGTTTATCTAGCCGAGAGGACTTTGCAAAACCAAAATCCTCGCAATATTTTACGAAATGTGAATAACCTAACCATATAGGTATGTAACATGCAATAACAAATGAACCGTCATGTTACGGGATGTCGAAACTTCCCCAGTATTTTGCCCTTCCAACATGTTTCGGGGGACCTTCGTCGCCTAACCCACTACACTTGGAACTGAGAAAATTTCTTCACCTCTGATGTCTCCGGTATCGACCACACCAAATTCACTTTTTCCAGATACCGGCTCTCTGCGGACATCTGCCCATATTCCTGTAGGCATCAAAAAAAGAACAAACCACTATATTTTATCATAGTTACATTTCCTTCATTGTTAAATAAAATACTTTTTGCACATTATTATCTACCATTCTCGTAATGTAGTACCGATAACAGAAACCTGGTGTACACCGGATATGCTAGACAAACCGTCTATTTGTGTTATGAAACCTGGTAAAGGTAATGGATGTCTACTCTACGTCAAAGACCCTTACGAGGTTCTTCATCTGGATGAACCACATCACTTGATAATTCTTAATTTTCTGATCACTGTTCCCATGTATCCAACAAAACTCTTAATGGGTTGCATTAAGAGATTTCCTCATCTGCAGTCCCCGTAAGCGATGATATGATAGACCCATTTTATTGCCGGCCACAGATACACTGATAAAATTATCGCTGGTTAAATTAGTATTTTGGAAATCTCACGGTCCATTAACAATAAACCACACGGATCATAGAACCATAGTGGTCAAAGCGACAATTTATAAATACAGGGCCATGAGGTCCACCTTGGCTCAAGCTATCTCCATATGTGTCCAAACGAGGACCAAATCGGTCATCGGCTGTCAAGGTTGGGAAGAGCAACACCAAAACCACAAAACGGATACGGTGCTAGTGATCCTAATAACCGTGATCTACTCCAAAGACAACCTAGGTTTGAATAGAGATTTCGAGTAGCAATGCAACCAAATATTGAATCACCCACAACAGACAACCATTTGAAGTCTACAGTTTAAAGGCTGTGATGGGTACCGTAATTCAAGAACTCTACCCGTATTTGTAACACACCTAATATAATATTTCCTATGGGATGTTTAAAGGCGACCGCAGAAATCGTTGGAAGATTACCGGGAGGTGACCATAACATTGCTGGTCCTTCTTTCCATGTATTTTTTCTAAACCGACGTAATGGGTACAAACATGCCGCTCCTTCTTTCTCGGATCTCCTAAGGTCTTCCTATTGGTACGTATTTTTTAGAACATGATGTACAAATTGCATTTGAGGAATTCTATCGTCTTAATCAAACATGCTTGGATATGTTGACTCCGGAAAGCAGTAAGATATTGCAAATGATTGCCGCATTTGCAGGTATCGCGACAAAGGTAACCATTAATTACGTAACATGGAGAAACCTTCAAGGTGACAAATTATTTTATTTTACTGATGTTCCACACGAAAATGCCACGAGCATTGTATCATGCTAATCACAAAATGCTGTTATTCAGAGGAATTATTATTACTGTAAGGCGCAAACTTGACAGACTTCATCTCAAAACGTTTAAGTTGTATGCGTTAAAGCATAGCAGGTAGTATTGCCTTGTTGTATATAGAGATGAGATTGTGATAACCGATCGCACAATCAGAAGTTCGATCATCAACCACTAGTTCATATATACATACAGTTCTGATTGGAGAGAAAATCCATAGTACATGTAGATAAGCAATAACAACAACAGCTTCCAACCTGTTAAATGCAAAATTAGTGGCACATTCCGAGAAATCAGCTAAGTTCGTCCATCGTGCGCACCAATCGCTAACAAAAATGCGACTGTTCTAGACAAACGCAGGGGTCCAGACTCATCACTTTTACTCAGTAACGTATTTAGGCTTACTGTGATCAAAAAAGAGCATCCTTTCCAATAGTAAAATTTGATTATTATTCCATGACACAAAAGAGGTTCAATGCAAGCAGTAAAAGTTACCTCCTGATCAACCACACATCCATAACATCCAGACTCATTTAAAGATTATATAAAGATTACCTAGTAGAATACTTGAGTTCTATGAGCTTTATCAGCAAACACTAGCGAAGGTTTTGTAAGGAAGGTCATGAACCGCCTATCAGTTAGATTATATTGATTATGTAATTGGAGTAAGTGAATCAGGAATCCCCATGGTTAAACTATTTCTTATATGCAAAAGGCCATTGACCGTGCCTCACACAACCAGTTGCTACAGAAGCTTATGTTTTCAAGAACACGCATCTACAGCGCTTTTCTTACTACTTTTACGGTAGATCGCAGATAGTCAGATTTGGTTACAGTACTCCTGAAGCCAATTTAAAATCTAGTGAATTGACTCAGGTTAACGATTTGGGCCAGCATTTATGCCTATAATGCCTCAGCGATCTCTTTGAAGAGATTATGTTTATGAAGCCAATCATCTACGCTGATGCTAAAATTGCCTATTCATTTTGCCCCCTATCAAGGTAGTCCCGATTTAGCATGTATTCATTAGAATTGTCCACATTTGGGAACTGGATTAACTCAATGAGTTCACACCTTGCCACTTACAAGTATAATCGATTGTACCACGTCTGTGACCTATCTTCCAACATCTTATCATACAACAACACGATCATTCATATGTTTTGTGCAGCCTGGGAACCTGATCGAATTTATTCTACCTCATTAACTTTTTAATGTAATTTATATGTTTGCATGCTGCCATTATAATAACGAGCAACAAACAAGCAGAACGCTTGGGTTTTGGAATTTCAGGCTTCCAGATTAAAAATTGTGTTATGCTAAAAGTTGAATAATTGTAGACGTACAAAAATTAGAAAATTTTAGACATCATAGCACTGGAAAATATCCAGCGCTAATGCGCAAAGCACCTTCTTTACATGCTTATAATTTGGACCAGCTTTTAGAGTGAGCGCACATTAAAATGGAGCCGTTATTGCTAAGCAAGGCGCAAAGTTCATCTGGCTTTTCTACTGATGCTTTGTTGGATTAAGCTTTACAGTCCAGCATTAATGAGGAATATAAATTCCTATGTGCTAGAAGACAATAAACAACATGCGCATATTGCATTCACAAATGTCCACAAACTTACCAAAGCAATACACTGCAATTGCAGCCCGTTGGGCGTCGTCAGTAGTGCGCATCCGTCGAATCCATCAGGATTCGAACAAATGATCACCAGCTGCTTGAACGGCCAGTCAACAGCTAATGCCACTGGGCCACGAGTGACTGCTTTGACCTGTCATGATTTTCAAGATAACTGTGATATAGCGCCTCTTATGCCTTCATTGCCATTCAAGTTACGAATTTGGCCCCGAAAGATCCGAAGTTCAATAACTGTAGTCTCAGTGATCAATTGAGCTATATTGGGTGGTGCATTCTATCCACTAGCTACAGAAAGACTGTTGTTAGTGAGAGATTATATGTGAAGCGGAATGTTTGCCAGTTGGCCACTTAAAACGACGTTTGGAGCCATGAGCCGAACCTGCACCTTCAGAGCTACTCATACCAGATAAGTCAATGGTTAGAGGCCTGACCAACTCAGCCTCCTGGCCCTCCAGTTTGGAGGTGAGGATTAGGATGTTTCCTTATGCATTACATCGGTCTCCTTCTAGCCAAACGCTAAACCCGCTTCCTTACGATCAGGTTTTTAAACCAAAGGCTTGGTTGAGAATCCTAATTGTTCTCTAGTATAAGCCTGGGCAACCTGACAATATCCTGCCCACGCAATACTATGAACCTTTCGTTAAATAAATTCCTGATGCTCTGGCCGCCGCATAGGATAATCAACTGTGCCGTATCTACATCATCGGGTAGGGTGTATAGGGGTTTAGATGCTACTGCTCATGCATTCCCGCTTTTTTATTCCCCTTTACGCATCTTCACACCTACGGTTCCATTCTAACCACTTTTTCCCCTGTTTTAATATCCCGGTGCTTCACATACCCACAACATACTTTGCTAGGCCATTGTCTTTCAGTTTAAACTTACAGGCAAAAGCGAAGCTTCCCTCCTGCGCTGTCAGCAATTCCGTAGAAAACAAGCGGTCAAGCCTAGTCCATCAGCTTCCATTTAGATCCCACGATCCTCCTTCGTATGCGTATACGTCAAAGTACGCACACTGCTACAGATCGAACTTTAGAGAACCTCTCCATCGATATCTGCTGTTTATCGGAGACCGCCTGAGACACTCGAGCTGGGTACTCACTTTGTAATCCCCTTCAGGTGACACCAGCATTATTTTCTCATTGCGTATATCCGATGACGATGCAGCTTCCACCATCGATCAAGCTGGTTTTCGCATTGCCCTGAGTTCCCGGGCTAAAGCTGCTTTGGTCGATTGGATCCCAGGCAGTAGCCGGATGTGTGCGGTCCGACTGCCTTGCTCGTTTAACGCGAGACTACTAGGAGTCTATCCATCATCATTGCCTACGCGCCCACAAGCTGTATCAATGGTTTGGTAACAAACGACTTCAATCAACAGCTGACAGAGCTCCTACGCCACAGAATAAAAATGGAGGCTGTTGTTCTGGCGAGGGATCTGAACACGCAAGATGCAAAATTGTACACTAATGAAATGCATCTAGGCGGTCAGCAAGGTATAGGATCCCGTAATTTTAACGGTGAGCGGTCACTTCATTTGAGTGAACATGTTCGCTAATTTCTTGCGAGCACTAAGTTCCGTCACGGCATCCGCCGGATGATGTCTTGGAGCCCACCAGCCTGGAACCAGCTTTGGACGCAAATGCATCATATTGCCATCAGTTACCGCTGGAGAGGCTGTGTCCAAAAATATCGCTCGATTTGGATCACATGTGTGGACACCGACCATGCCCTAGTATATGCTGACATACGGATGCGTATGGTCGGAGACCCACGACGAAGCTGTGCGCGCCTTGACACCAGCAAACTGACGAAGCCAGCTGTTCTGAATGCTTATCAATGTACCCTTACATAAGAGTTGAGTAAAAGCTCACTGAAGACAATTGAAGGTCACTGGTTGCATGTCCACCAGACCTTACTAGCAGCAGGCATATCCTCATGTGGTATGTCTAATAGCCAACATGGACATTGGGTCTCTTCTCGGTCACTGGAACTTATCGATGCTCGCCGGTATATTCCGTCTAGAGGTGAATGCAATGAAACTCGCAGAATGTTCCGGGCAAGATTCCGTGCTATCCTGAAGAGAGATCAAGAATCCTGTTGGTCTGTTATTGCGTCAGATATAGAAGTTGCCGCTACCCTTGATAACTAACGTAAGTTATTAGGTATGATAGAGAAACGGTCAGCAGGGGACCTGGTGTTACTTAAACTCTACGTGACAAGAGTGAAAAGCCTATCCACAATTTGTCAAAGCGTTTGGAACGTTGGGCTGAGCATTTTGAAAAGCCATTAAATCGGTCGGAATTATTGAATTCCTCTCCGGCCATTGATAGCCCTGCTCCGTGGACAGTCACTTTGGATCCGCCCACAAGCTCAGAATTCAAACCTGAATCGTACTGTTGATGTTGAACAAAGCCACCGCGTCGTCGTCTCCTTCCCTCTTCAACTTAGCTATTGAGGAAATCATGGAGGTTACATTTGCAGGGCACGTATTAGAATGTGTGCAGCTACTGCTAGGTGAACGACTTATTGACTTGGACAATACAGGTGACAATGTCCTCATAGGTGACAGGTCCCAGATTTGCCAAGCGGCACTAGACAGATTATACGCTGGTTGTCAACCTCTTGGTGATTTGCTTTGCACCATCGAAGTGTCAAGCTTTCCTCCAAGATTGGCAGGGATCACCTCTGCGCCGATCCTTGGTAAGGACAAGCCAGAAGTTCAGCAATTCAACTACTTAGGAAGTTGTACCAGCGCCCTTGGAATCGAAGACGAGATCACGAACCGTACAACAAAAACTCAAAGTGCTTTTGCCACTCTTTATCACATATGGTGGAGACGCGATATCACTCTCGCCCTGAAGGGTGGAGTGTACAATGCAGCGGTATGTTTGACCTTACTGTCCGATTGTGAATCTTGGTCCCTTAGCTCAGCAGACATAAAGCTGCCAGGTAAGTTCGACAATCGGTGTCTTCGCAGTTTGGTTCCCATCTGGTGGGAACACCGCGCAAGCAACGAACGTGTTCGACGCCTTGTTTACGGCACAGGAGATGAACATGAAAAGCTCAGCACCGTAAGTTCACGCGCCAGTTTCCGTTGGCTAGGCCACGTGTTACGCATGCAAGCCCACCGACTCCCACGACGTGCATTATTTGCCCGCCAGGGTGTAAATGGTTGAAGAGGGGGGCGGCCAAGCGATGACTTGGTCGAGAGGAATTAAGGCCCTCACCACGAAGCTGGTCTCAGTTTGTGATTCACTGCGCCCTGATTGAGAACCAAAAGACGATGAACGCCTTTGGTTATATACATTGCTGACATGGCTCAGAGCCTAAGTCAGTGGCGTTCATGCTGTGGGTTCCTTTGTCCCTCCTCATCTAATTTAGCCTCCTCGACAACCACGATCTCACTCGATAAATAACATAATTTTACCTCATAATATTTCTTGTTGCTTAATAGCTGTTAGCTTTCCGGAACGATGCGCATCTGTTGCTGGTAGATCAGTTACCATGCAACTGTTTTATTTATTATCATTTTTATTTTTGTATTACGGCAGAGTAGCTGAGGTGCTTTAACAACTCTAGCTAACGTGTATAATGAGGATGATGACCTTCGGCTCATACTATCAACACAAAAAGACTCCTTGACAGATTTCATATTTTGGACAGTCAGTTGCATTATATTTTATACATATATTAATAGTGCGGCCTATATGCTAGGGCTTTATGTCCATAGAAATAACAGCTTGCTGCATCCTTAATAGGCACTTTATTAATTAATTATTCCTGTAACCCAGTTTTCATTTTCATTTTCATTTCCACATTTCCCAGGGTTTTCTCCTCAGCAAACAACACTATATACGTTTAACCTGGGCGTGATTACTTTTGGCTTCTGCGCTAATCTTTGGTGCCGGGACGCCAGCATTCACTTGTTATTTTAGGGTCAGCATTCTATTTAATAGGTGGTTTGGACTTGATTTCCGTTCAGATACGTTTACTTTCTTTTCTGTTATAATTTTACTGTAACCTGCATAATTTAAATAAGTAAATAAATAAACTTGGAAAGGCAATTTGAAGTACACGTTGTGTGGATGGATTGCGACGCGCAATCTCAAAGTGGACCGCGATTCCCATTGACGTTTTTTCTGGACGATGCGAGGCACACCTTTACAGGCATGATCATGTTTAGCTAACATAGTGTGATTACAAATGTACAAAAATGACTTGTTTGGCATAATAGTGAACGTAAGGGTATGGGTGTATATACGTATGTAATTGTCTATGAATGTAGCTTGTATTTGTGAATGTGCCGCGGCAATTTTGACTGTTTGTTTTCGGCAGGAATGTGAGAATAAGCGATTGATGTCCGCGGGTTGGATACCATTTTCCGGATGTCCACGGGCCAGTGACTTTAGTTCGTGGCGAGTCACATCCGATACGTCACAGTGTTGATAAGCAGACATCTGTGGCTTTTTATAGGGAGAACGCTTACTGGGCGAAAACTCACCACGTCCTGGAACACTGCTGCCGAACTATTTGCTGGAACGGGTTAAACCTGAACCACCCAGGTGGCACCACTTGCAAACTCTTCGGAAACCTCTAGTTGAGGTAAGGTCTGAAGCAATCGGAAATTGTCTTGCAGTGTTACTAAAACTGCAGGAGCTACTGGGGTGGACCAGTCCTCAGTTCAACTTTTTGGGAAAATTTGCCTAACTGACTTGTCGAATTAGATTATTCAAAATTTGCACCCGATTTCATGCACTACATCAGATAGATAAAACGAGCTAGCGCTACATCATAAATTTCGCAAAGGTCTTATGAAACATGTTATACTGGGACTAAATAAAGATTAAGTATACAACATTTTAGTCGAAATCAGAGTATTAGAAAAGGGTCAACGCATTTATCTTTGATGAGCTTATAGAGAAACTAAAATTTTAATGGTATGTTACCAAGTGCACCGGAACTTTAACGCTCTTTCAGAAACCAACACTTGTATTAGGGAGAAAAATCTCCGCTATGCTTGTGCTCACAAACGATATCTTCGAGACACTAGAGAAGCGCTTTCTTGGACAGTATAGTGCGAATACAGAGACCGTCATCAGAATGGAGTTCTATTTAATTATCCGCAGCAATATGATAAGGCTCTATATTTATCGCATAAACTTGAGTGTGTGTGTATGCAGATACGGTTGCATCCCTGAGTTGTGTGGAACCTGTTTCCATCCTGTCGTCACCATCCGCCTGCTGTCTAATCGAACAAAACCCAAATCAATTTGACCTCGTTGCAGACATTCATGAAAACTACAATTATATTTTAGCACAACAGTAGGAGTGGGTTCCAAATTTAATCGTTTAATGTAACGGCATTTTCTAGATCGCACTGTATAACTCTTCGTCACTTAAGTTGCGATGAACAAGTCGTGGCACTACGCTTGCTGATCCTAGATTTGCATGATCGCTAGTTTCGAAGCGCATCCTCCCTATCTACGCAAACATCTTCCAATACACTTCGTTGATGGAGACGGTAGCTAAAAAACTGCGGTTACACCGACTGGATTAAAAACTGCTACAGGAAAGCTAAGACAGAATTCAGCAGCCAAACGCTTTTCTCATTTATGATCTTTTCTGTACGTTGTTAGGCGTGAATCATACTGTATTTATGAAATACTACATTATTCAGTAAAAAATTTGAAATGATGGCAAGACACTATAATTCGTCTCTAGCTACAGTCTTGTAATTTGTTGTATGTTAGAAGGAAATCAGTTACAAAAGTGTCTTTGAATTATGTCTGTAAATACACGGGTATATAATGGCATCAAATGATAACAGCATTTAATCAAATTACAGAATACGTTTGTTTGGTTAAAGGACGGCATAGTAGGGTACGAATGTAACAATATCGTATGAATACAGGCAAATCACCACCGACTCGGCAACCAGTCAGGCGTGTTTTTCTCACTCTTCAAAATTATTTGAAGCAGAATATTAGTGCTGGAATGGTTATGACTCAATTTCATTGTAACTTTCCGGGCCAATATTTTAGCAAGTATATAAACACCAGTAAGTACCCTAACATCCAATCATCCGTGATCATAAAGAAGAGATCACAAATTGTTCTAAGAATTACAAGTATAATACGAACGTCATTACAACTATGCACCGCCAAATGTATATCAATGGCTTAACATGAATTAGTTTAATATTAAGGAAAATATCGAACTTTCAAAACCGCCAAGTGATCTAAGTTATACCGAATGCACCGGATAGATGAATATAGTATAAACCGACACTTAAAATATCAGATAACATTATATTATTACCGACTTTCAGGGATAAGAAAGCACTAGTTAATCAGCACAAAGCAGAAGTCAGTTAGAAGAAAACAATATTTTGGTCCCCACAACCGAATTTACTTGTGATCGTAGATCAGATGAATTTACAAATTGGCCAGCTTATTTGCAAAATTTGGTAAGAGAAATTAGAAGATATATGTTGCGAAATGTCGACCATTCTTATCATCTCAACAGTCCTAGACAATACATGAAAATACGTAGGTAGTTGTACAAAAGGAACAATTGACACACCATTCACAATGTCAAACTAAAGACGTTAGTAAACTAATTGATTATTGCAATGGTTTCTGTGAACAGAAGACACGCTGATAAGCCTTTATTAGCAAAGCGTCACTAATTGCCAATCGGACTGTTGTCGCATAATAACTCACTGAAGGCAGTCTCCACGTTCACCTGATGTCCATTTTCCAAGAGATGTTTGATGTTAGATACTGCTTGACTCCAATTCATCCTCGTATCCACTCCGTTATGTTGCGTCATCAGATGGTCCGACCAACGCGGCACATCTCCAGCTAGCTTCTGAGCTAACTGACCGTTAGTCCTGTCTATGTAAATGTCGCTGCAAGCGGAGGTGATATGGTAAAAGACGTGAGATGTCGAACTGAGTGATGAGTTGCTCTGACGGACATTAAGAACGAAGATTCTTGTTGTATTTGTGTGTCCTATGAGTCAATTATGGACGGAATATGTACGGTTTGAGTTTGAGCGGATTGCTTATAAACAGATTCCTAGCACCGCTATGACCAGCCTTCCGAGACCAATATTAGCAGACATCGTTCTTGGCTTGATAGAACGTCAAGTTATCTCAAACATTTGTGCAGCTATGTTGTACAAGTGGTATGTGGATGACATCCTAGTCTTCACCAGCAACAAACAATTTACTCTGCTGTTGACAGTTCTGAATGCAATACTTCTAAATCTTCCGTGTCCCATAATTTGGAGAAACAATATAGTCTGTCATTTATGGGTGTATTCATTAAGTGACAGACCGACGGTACACTGCAGCGCAAGGTTGGTGGTATCGCTACTTGGAACGGGCAGTAGCTTCACTTCCAGCTTTGCCCTGGCCGTACACACACATGGCCAATTGAAAACCCTCTTCTAAAGAGCCAGTAGGTTACGCAGCCCGGAAATATAGTAGGCTTAAGAAGACCTTATGCGCAGAAACTGTATGTCAAATGGGTAAGCTAAGAAGTTTATTCAGATACAAAACATGCATATCAAGTAGAGAATACCGCCTATAAGTTCAGAGAAAAAGGAGTTGTATTTGTTTATGCCATGCAAAGGAGACCATGTATCAAATGCTATCGGACATTAACTCCGGCCACTTCTACCCGCAACCACGTGACCGCCAAGCTGCGATTCATACCTACCACGCGAAACCTTGTTCTTCATGACCATCAGAGCAACTCATCACTCAGTTCGGCATCTCACGTCTTTTACCATATCACCTCCGCTTGCAGCGACATTTACATAGACAGGACTAACGGTCAGTTAGCTCAGAAGCTAGCTGGAGATGTGCCGCGTTGGTCGGACCATCTGATGACGCAACATAACGGAGTGGATACGAGGATGAATTGGAGTCAAGCAGTATCTAACATCAAACATCTCTTGGAAAATGGACATCAGGTGAACGTGGAGACTGCCTTCAGTGAGTTATTATGCGACAACAGTCCGATTGGCAATTAGTGACGCTTTGCTAATAAAGGCTTATCAGCGTGTCTTCTGTTCACAGAAACCATTGCAATAATCAATTAGTTTACTAACGTCTTTAGTTTGACATTGTGAATGGTGTGTCAATTGTTCCTTTTGTACAACTACCTACGTATTTTCATGTATTGTCTAGGACTGTTGAGAAGATAAGAAAGGTTGACATTTCGCAACATATGTCTTCACACAACTCTGACAATTGACTGAAGGGAAAATCTGTATAGCTTGCAACTAAATGTTGTTCCCACCTGTTCTAGTTTGAAAGATTTTATAATGAGTCTCTCTAAATGTATTACGATTGAGGATGTTTTACAAATTCCGTTACTTTTGTCCCATTTGCGGTATTACAACTTTATATGTTGCCATTCGTGCAACGATTTCCATTCTAAATTATCTTTTGCAGCAAAGGACCGCTCGTTTTCCAACGAGGTCGTTGTCTTTGACGCATTTTTATAACTTAAACTGTATGTGTTCATCTGTAATTTTTGGTAGTGTTCGATATATTAATTAATGATTTGATGCAGATTTTCAGCCAAATTTGGACTGAATAATGTTAGAGTTAAACATTCTTTGTACGTGGGATACATGCTGGTGTTATGCCTCTCAGTTTCACTCCCGCTACTGGCTGAATAATGGCATGAGAATACTGAGCGATATGTCTCCACTCATTATTTGAATGACGCGGATGATTCTGTATCTCCCCCAAAGCAACTTACTAGTCAAAAGCGCTAAGCGCTCGCTGAAAGACGAGACGCCTTATCCAAGGTGCGCAGTCTTACCGAAATTTTTACTGGCTGATAAGGCGTCCGTAAACACATGGAATATTTATACATTACATCTTATTATGACTGGTTGTGAGGTACGATTGATTTTGGAATTTCGCAGGTGCTTTCATTAATCCTATCTGAGCACATAGTTCAGTTACAGTCGACATTCTTGCAAGCACACCAGTTGGCTAGGCGCAACTGCAAAATTCCCAACGTCAACAGAGGGCTTCAAGTGAAATAAAGGCTTTCCTACATCTGTGTAAACCTAGTGATAAGACAGGGCTTAAATCATGCTGGTAATATCAAAATTTCCTGTGAAACCGTTAAGACCAGGAAAGACCAACCGTCATGGAGAGGCGGATATCAGTTATGGTTCCTCAGTGGTTGTACATTTCAACCAGCTGAAGAAGAAAAATGAAGTGTCCGTTGCGCAGGAAGGATGATCTAGAAAGAGAGTGTTAATGCATTTTATTCACTTTGGTCCCCCAATTTTCCGCTCCAAGTGAGCACGACTACTGACAGTTATCCTGCAATTAGTTGCTATTTTCCAATGTTCGTCCTTGCAGCAGGAACTCCATAGCAATTCCGTTATTTATCGTTCTTAAAATGTGATTTGTGATGAATTCCGTATACGATCGGTCACTGAAGAACCTGGAATCCAGAATCGGACGGATATTGCATTTTGCATAATGCAAGGTCCAGCAAATTATGTGACAAATATGCTGAGCTTACAACTTTCCGATAGATACTCGATTATTCTGCCACATTTTATAGTGCTGCTCCAGTTTGTTTCCTTCGTATATATCCATAATTCCGTCGGTTCTTGTGGTCCAAATGAGATATGCGTACAAGTATATTACCATGCGAGTCCATTGTCCCATTTTGTCATTCGGTCTGATACACTACGGTTCCGAATGCACATAAGGTTATCATGCGGTTGGCACGGATTGAAATTGGAGAAACTAAATATGGATTACATGGTATTTATGATGTTTAAACCTCGTGTCCGAAATTTGATATACTACACTTATCGTTACTCAAAGCATTATTTGTGGCTACCCCTAATTCTTTAACCTGTGATGTATATGCAGAGAAGACATGGAACCTGACCTAATTTTGATACTTCTATCTTGTTAATTTCGATTACCGAATACTTGCTTGTTAATAATTCGATGGAATAGTTTCCGGCATTTTTGTCCAGGAACCGGGTTCTTTGCGCTCTCTCATGTTTCACCCAACAAAGCAAGTGTTCCAAAAATGCCAAACATTTTCCTCACCAGAATTATTGAATTTAACTCTTTTCGTGTTAATTTTGTGTAAAGATCTACGACTTTTAGTTGATTTAGCCCATAAAATGATATTATTGCACTGAGTAAATGTAATATATTAAAAAAATTGTAAACGAAATCTATGATTGTCATAGAAAAGCTAGGCGTAAAACTAATTTTCCTTGGTTATTCTCAGTAAGCAAAGCTGAAATCGCTACATGCTAGATTGATCCATCGTTACTTTTGTTTATATTTATACACGAACAGCTGAATTTACAGAAGGACAAACTATTGTTGATTAGCCAATGGCAAAACATTGTTCGCACTGCTTCAATTAACTTTCATACGGAGCTGTTACTCTATTTATAATCGGTAGCTTTGAGTTCAAGACTGCAAGGAAGGTAGTTAGGTGGCGTTCAAATATGAATGACTCATGCAAATTTCCATGCGTTATTAGTGGAAAATCAATTTTGATTTCAAGGAGGTCACGGTATTGACAGGCGCAATCATGATTACAAACATGGTGTCAAATTACCACGGCTTTTGGCCTTTCGGGTGCCTAAATTTCCTTGACAATGTAGGTAACATACTGAATTGGTTTCCTGGGAACTGCTTCAATATGTTTTACATGGTTAACAACTAATTACACTCAGTTTCCCATAGAGCGTAAAGCACGAAAGTTGGAGTCAGTCAATCGACTTATATCAAGAGCTCTATCAGCGCTCATCGTGATACCGCATTTAAATCCATATTTAATTTTACCCTTACTGTACAATTCGTTGAGGCCTTTGGTAATAAAAGCGACAGAATCCAGGGACCTGACGGTGTCTATCGACTGCGCACCAGGTATCCAATTTGTTTATGGAGGTGCCGGAGTCCAGCAAATCTATATTGGTTATGCTGGATGTTTTGACTCCTCGATTCACCAAATGTTTTGTTAAATACCAGGGTTTACCAATTATGCACTTTTGATTGTGTTCGTGGTTTCAGAAATGTAAATATTACAGTGCCGTCCAACATATCTCTCTACAAACAACTATGTATTGCCATATATACTATGCTTCATAATCACGTTGTTGTAGTTGTCACGAGTCATCGAAAAAGCAATGGTTTTTGACCCGCTTAAAAATGTTAATAAATAAAACACAACAAAGATTAATATAGGATTGAACGGTACACCTGAAATGCCTCAACAACGGACTGACAAATGTCGAGCTCCGTATTCTTTCCCCAAAGTAGTCGGATGACATGGACGTATAGAGCCTTTCTGTGCGTGTGTTGGCTGCCAGATGACGGCTGTATGCTCAAGCTTATACTAAAGAAACATAACAATGAGCAAGCCTCGTCGATTCCACTGTGATGCAAAACTGTCCAGTTCAGCTGAATTAAATAACTTTGATTGTGTTATCAAGGATAGCCGGATACAGTTACGTTGACTCTGGTCACACGGAAAACAATAAATTGTTACAGTCATAAATACGATTGTAAAGAAACATAAGATCTTAAAAGCTAGATAATGAAGAATTTTGTGAAAGCCATCGGAAATGCATGTCAAAAACTAAACGCAAGAATCTGGGTGCAAGTGCTTCAGGGACTGCGCCTTGTATCTCATGGGCTTCAAAAGTTGCTGCTTGACATCACATGGCACCTCTTCACGAAGACAGCACATATCAATCGACCCAAGTCTTAGTCGCTTTATTCTTGATTTTAGAACACGTCCTTTACTGGTGCGTCGACGACGCAAAGGTCAAGGAAAGCGGTCAACTGCCATAGGGAGTACATGACCTGTTAAATGTAAACGGTTAATAATTATCTAAATTAACCAAATGTGCCTTACCAGGAACAAAGTGGTGGGCATCTGCTTTGCTTGCCAATTGTTCTCACGAAAGGTAAGCAATACTCCGCAAGCACCGGTGCTCATACAAGCTTAAAAGACGCATGTCTTTAGTACGAACTGGCCGGTCTCTAATCCACAGAATAAGACTAGTGATCTGGCAGCATTTGGATCAGTGTCTTTGATTGAAGGCAAAGCCTAGCCATCTCTGCTGATGTGCAAAGTAACCTTTTACTCATTGATATGACTAAAAACGCTGACAAATCTGCCGCGGTAAACTAAACGATTGAGCAGTTACAGTAGATCTTCAGTGATAGCAAGAATCCACGACGTGTTTGTCTAGTTTCGCAACAGATCCTCGTAATTTTCGGGTGCATAGCATATAAAAAACCGTGAGGCGCAACCAGTCAGCTAGTTGGTTATAGCTTTGCCACCGCGTCGAACACACAACGTGCTCTGTAATCCGCAAACTTAAATGTTGTTAACTTGTAAATTTGTATAATTGCTTGTATAAAATATGCTAGAATAAAGAGATAAGGTTGTTAAATTGATCACAATTTTAGCGAAAATAATGTTATACAGGAAACCAGTGTCCAAAACCGTTTTAATCCAGGATCCAAGGGACAACTTTCTTTAGACTATTACTCTGTTTCCACAATGCTGTAGATGACTTATTGAATGCAGTAGAGTTTACTTGGAATGCTCCTCACAGTAATGCAGTGCCTTAAACGGATATGTTAAGCTGATTTATAGGTGGCATTCCGGACATGGAAGATGCTATAGTCAGTGAGCTATGTGTGCATCCCGTGTTAAAGACTTAAATACGAGTCAATGTATGGTCAATACCATCACGAAAATTTAAACGTTTGGCTTTTAAACAACACCATTATACGACATTCGGAAAGTTATAAGCGAGGGACGCTTGGAAAAAATATAGAGGCAATGCAAAAGTCAATTTGTATGGATGAATTTCGCGTTAATTGCTCTGACGTTTTTCAATGATGGTCAAGGTTTGCATTCACTATTCCGAAGGCGCCTCTTCAGTTTTTGATAATGTGTTGAATATATGGACAGATGTTGCCAAAATGAGATACTGTTACCTTTCATCATATTTGGCAGCAACTCTTCAATACCTTGATTATATTCAACAAGGCATTCTCATGACGAAGCTTTTCCAGAGTAGGAGGTGTGACATAAATCTCTTTGTGGGGTCAGATGAACAAGCAAGCAGCACTGTCAAAACATGCCTGCTGAACTGCGCACAAATTATTTTGCTCAATGCACTATTCAACGATGACGGAAATAAATGGATAATCTATGTTTCTCAGCTATAAGTTCACTAGCTGTTGGCTTACTCAGACCCTTGCTCCGGATCAGCTGCATAAGTGTTTGGCCGTTCCCAGTATTTCTAACATTACGGACAAGCTTAATCACAAAATATATTGGAACATGGTTGCCTGTTTCGAACATACTGTTAAAAATCCCAGTGAACTTTTTCCAGATCGGATATTTTAAGCTTGGCGTACATCGAGTGCAAAATGCCTTTCATATAGCAAATGTTTACCATCTGTCACTATTCGAACGAAGAACCTCATCAATAACTGAATACATATAGTCCAGTTCGTCGTGATTTTGTTGAATTTCGTATCACTCTTTCACATACACATGAAATGAGTAAAATTTAGACGCTCCTGTAAAGCGGGAAGATTGAGCGCTTAGTATGGGAGCAATATGGCATAGTTGGAATCCAGACAAGTATTCCAAAGCGACTGAAAGACGTAGGATTCTCCATATGGTGCTAATTTGACAAGTTACGTTCCAACTAATATTGTAACTCGGTGGATACCTGGTGAAACGTTGTGAATGTATATGCTTGAAAACGGTTTGCTAATTCAGCTTTTATTCGGCACATGGGTCGGAATATGCGGCTAATATATGTTCGGCATGCATCATTAAGGGTAAGAGGGGCAACGCATTGGATGACAAAAACCGCCTTTCATACCTTATTGACTATTTTATGAAGGCATAAACGCAAGCAATATAACATGCTGTGACGTCAAACATTTTTTTGTAAATTCTAGTCTATTATTTGTATCTCAAAAGGCTGTTGTTTACATATTTTCCATTTGAGTACATTTCATCGACATATCTTTGGCGGACTTTGCGGACCCCAGAACTCCATTGACACAAAGATCAAATTCATTTTTAGTAGAATCGGGTTCACACAGTAGGGCACAAGTTACCGCGCTGTTACAACTAACGCTTGTTCTGTAGACACCACACAATGACGTGTTAAATTTATTGCTAACTGTTGTTTGATCTGGACCAGAGTGCAGACACAAAATGAACAACTATGAAACTACAACCACTATTTGCGAATGGACTAATATGAATAAGTCGCATCAGTTTCAAGGACTGCGACGGTCTCTTGCTAATGGGTGAGGAAGAGAAGGCTTAAAATATTTGAACAGAAACAATTGCTAATCTCTGGGAGTTGTAGCTTGCCAAATAACAAACTTGGCTGCCAATTCTTAGGTAAGTGATTTGATGTACTTTAACTCTAGACTCTCAAGTAACCGTTTGACATTGGAAGTTTGTTTGTGGGACCTCACTCGGCCAATCTGCCTTGACTCACAGTTCAGTGTATAACAAGTCCAGCCAGATAATGATTGCAACTACACATTGCGTCTGCTCGCAGAATGCACGATATAGAAAAATGTACTTGAGTTTTTCTCTCATAATGAATTACTAACTGAGACCATAGCCAAACGCAGGTAGTCGTTGATGGGATAATTGCCAGTAAAACAACTTCAGAACTCTTGTAACCAAATACATAAAATATGTTGAAAGGCATTATGTCAATTTTTTGTTTCCTTTGCAAACTTTTACTTCTGGTAACAAGGATATATATTAATCATGCAATTTTGGTAGGCAAGCATTATGATATGCTTGAAATTTATTTGTTATATTCTGAAAAATCTAAGCAGAACTCGTAAAGTAAACAATTGTTTTCGATTAGTCTTTTTTCGGTTGATGGGCGAATTCTGGAGGATCTCCTTGGTTAGCTTTATAGATGCATGATGGTGCTTCCTACTTACCTAGCTTCACAAGGTGCAGATGATACGGTAGATCATTTCCGAGTGAAGCTTTTTACGCACTTTTAATTTGAATTTAGGGAAAAATAGCGATTGCCTCATATAGATCAGGTTGAGGTGAATTGAGTTGAAGTATTTTTACTAGATTGCATCAATTCTTTTGTATATATGGCAGCTGCTTTTGCACCCATAAAGTAGATGCTGAGCGCGGCTGTTTCTTCTCAGCCTTGTGTACGATTTGCCTCAAGTGGTTTGCATTAATATGGATGTCAATAAAACGCTCTGGATAACCATTTGGAAAAGGGGGTATGTTTGATTCGCATCAATTCATCTGCAATCGTGTCTGCTGCAGATCTTACTTGCAGCAGTGTTCTTTTTCGACTGAGTGATATGGAGTTCCATACATTTGTTTATTGTCCAGTCACTTAAGGCTACTGGTATAGTGCAAATGGATTCATCCATTTGACTTCCTCTTTAGCCATGCATCCAAGAAACTCAGCAAATTGTTCCTTCCTTCTTCTACTGTGAATGCGGCATTGAGATGGGCCAGGTTGGTACTCTTGACAACATCCTGCAAATTGGTCACTCGGTCTACTATGCCGAAAATATCGTCTACATAATGCAAATAGAAATTTAAATTTGAATTAACCGGTTTTAACAGGCTACCCTACCCATGTGCAAGCTGACCAAATTTTATCCAAGATAGGATCCCATTCCCACTCTGTCTGTTTGCCTGTACAATTCATAGTTGATCCACAATTGCAAATTGTACTTGCACCCGAGCAGAATTTGCTTTAACAGTTCAGTTAATATCTCCGTAACTCTCATATCTCGGTCAATACAGGCAACAATTAACGATTTTTAACTGCGGGACATTGATGCGCAGCAATAAAACTTCTAGGGATAACCTTCCAGTTTATTATTTTTAACTTTCTATCACCGCGAACAATATGGAAGTTGTCAATCAATTAATGTTGGAGAATCATTTTCCTGATAGGGTTTAGCAGAGATAACGAACAATGCGACGTTGTAATAAGGTGAGTTACCCAGTTCTATTATTGGCATCAATGGCTTCCCCGGTTCAAGATTTTGACCATCAACCGGAGTTAGAATAAATAAAGCTCATTGTGTTGAGCTACATAATCCTTCCATTGGTCATACATTAATCAGTCAGTAGTGAACCAACAAGTAGAATCAACCTTGTTACCTGCTGCTGAAACTGAAGCACAAAAATGACAAGCCAACTCTATGCATCCGAAAGCAGGACGCTCACACTACTCAACTTAATTGAAAAACAGCTACATAAAGAGAAGCAGGTATGGTCAAAAAAATCACTTGCAGTCTATCGACTAATTAACTGTTGCAAATAATCAGAGATAATTGATATTGTCTCACCAAACATTTATTTCGGTAATGTATAACAACCTGATTTAATTAAAAGATAACAACTATCTGAAAAGGGTAAAAAGCTAGTACATAATGGGTCCCGTAGAATGCTAACGGCCAAACTAAAAGTATATAAAAGGTTAGTTATATAATTGAAGACTGGTAGCGCAGTTTATTCAGATGGGTGTTGAACTGTTTGCTGAGCTTGGCAATTTTGTTGCAAACGTTTCCTCACCATTCGAGATGACATCATCAGTGCGTAGTTGAGTGGCGTGCAATAGCGTAGAGTAAGATAGAGCAGCCTCGGTGAGAGGGCGCTGAGCGTTGTGTGCGTGCGTTTTTATACAGTAGTGGTTGGTGTGGAGCCGAGCAATCCTATTTGTTGGGACTTCCATCGGCGTTCAGCTTGGTTGACTGGCAGATGAACTTTGATCGAGCCTCCTTTGTCTGCTTGCTCTTGCGAGAGAGTCCGTTGTCACTTCCGGTTGTCTAGTCACACGTTCCAGCGGACTCAATCGATCGAGTTGGCGGTCGTTTAACAGTAGTGTGGCGTATCCTGCGTCCAGTTCGATGTGTCGACTGATTGAAGGCGTTGTAGAGTACCGGGCTTCCAAAAACTCCCTGCCGTGTTTTGTACTTCCATGTGCTAAGATCTTTACATTTCCAGATCGAAATGATGGCTTTCTTGATCTTCAAAAGCAGAAACAAATGAGTGTGGATCATGCCTTCTGACGGCCGCCTTGTGTTTGGTGATTCGTGTAAAAGTTTTCTTCCAGTTTGTCCGACGTAGTTCTTATCGCAGTCAATGCATTTTAGCTGGTAGGTAACATTGCATTAGTAGGCTTGATTGACTTTTCCTTTGGATCATGAGATCAATTTTCTTAGGGTGACATTGGCTTGAGAGCGACAGAGATTCCTTGTGATTACAGCAATCTTCCTGTTCGTTCGGAGACGTTCTTGATTTATTGCAGCACTGTCCGTTTGTTTGGTTGCTCAGATGACTGTTGCGGCTGTTGCTGAGGTATTCGTTTCTTGAAGTTCTTTGCTGATGAAATTTCTCGAATAACCCTTGTTTATAACACTCGATATAGATGATGTTCTTCCTGTTTCCTCGATTCGGCTGTGCTGCAGTGCGTTTCAGTTCGGTTCAGCAAGGTTTAAGAGCAGCTCTTCTTGTGATTCTTCTGGTGATTGCTGTGGTATTTTAATATCTGGTCCGTATGTGTTTTCTCCCGATATAAGCACGCTTCCATATATCCTCTATTTTTCCTAGTGACGAATACATCCAAAATTGTAGCTTGTTATCCCCCTATAATGCAATCGTAAAGTTGATATCCTCGAATGTGCGGTTGAGCAAATCTTGTGTGGTCTGCACTCTGTTCCGTTTTACAATAAAAACATGTCGTCCACATATAGTTTCTAGAGTTTTGGGCTGATAGATGGCAGTGCAATGCGAATCAAATTCTGCACTACGGCTTCTGCAATGAGCCCCGAAAATAATGATCCCATGGGTGTTTCTCTCAGTTGCTGGTATACTTGTCCATCAAAGCGGAAATAAATGGTCATACATAAGTTCAATAGTCCCCAAAAGCTTTCACGTCGTATGGTTGTCGATGGGCTTAGTTGATTCTCAATAGTTCCAGCATGGTTTAATTGGCCAATTCATGACTCACTGATGTGAAGATTGTGGTGATATCGAATAAAAGCATAAATTCATCGTGTTGTATGCTGAAACCCTGCAGAATGTTGAGGAATTTTTCAGCATTATTTATGCTATGTTCGGATCCGCAACCAAATGTTTCATCCTGCTCCACAAATTCTACGCTAGTTTATATGATGTGGTTCCGGGGAGTGAGAATATTGTTCGTCGTGGGACTCCATTTTGTTACTTTTGGTAGTGTGTAGAACATTGCAATATTTGTATCATCAGATTTCATTCTCCATCTTTCCGTTGTGGTGAGCTAGTTCTTTGTTTGTATTTTCTTCAGCCTTGCGCTAATCTGGTTGACCAGATCTTGCGCTATGTAGTTGCATCTGATAGCAGTTCCTTGGCCTTGTTAATATACTCCGGTTTGGTTATTATCACTTGCATGGACCCTTTATCCGCTGGTAGGAATACAATGTTTTCACCTTTCTTTTAACATCTGATTGCATCCCGTAGCGACTTGGCTAGGATGAATCGACAAGACAAACTAGACGTAGTATACGCCACACTACTGTTAAACGACCGCCAACTCGATCGATTGAGTCCGGTGGAACGTGTGACTAGACAACCGGAAGTGACGACGGACTCTCTCGCAAGAGCAAGCAGACAAAGGAGGCTCGATCAAAGTTCATCTGCCAGTAAACCAAGCTGAACGCCGATGGAAGTCCCAACAAATAGGATTGCTCGGCTCCACACCAACCACTACTGTATAAAAACGCATGCACACAACGCTCAGCGCACTCTCACCGAGGCTGCTCTATCTTACTCTACGCTATTGCACGCCACTCAACTACGCACTGATGATGTCATCTCGAATGGTGAGGAAACGTTTGCAACAAAATTGCCAAGCTCAGCAAACAGTTCAACACCCATCTGAATAAACTGCGCTACCAGTCTTCAATTATATAGCCATCCAAATCGGGCGTACAACGCTACTGCAAGCTTGTCGTTTAGAAACCTTTGCGTGCCTACAGCTTGCACACGCAGACAGCTCTACTTTCTTTATGAATGCCTGAGAAGTAACGTCTGCTAGCAAGTACAAACCACAGACCGGCGCTTAGGCATCCAGCTTCCTGGAACTTAGCACGCCAATATGTGTGACGCACGGTCAAACTGATGCTAACGGATGCCCACAACCGGCTACGCAAATATGAGAAAGTCATAACGGATAATAGAAACCATTGCCTCAGTAATACATACACACAGCTAAGAACAGCGCTGGAATCCGCAATTGAACGTCGAGTCAAACGCACCAAGAACCGACGCAAGATTATATTGAACGCAAAGTTATACCAACTGACTAAGAGAAATGACTGCTCTAAGAGTAAAGAATGGATCAAAGAGCTTTCACGCCGGCATCTCACCGCAACTTAAGAGGATGTCTTGATTAAGGGACTTAACTTCAACGTCAGAGATGCTTGATCCAAAGACTATTTGGATAGCTTAGAACGCGCATTGAAATCAAAAGGACTATAAGAGGAGTCCCAGCAAAATACACGACAGACATTTGTCGCAGCGCTTACTCGGAATAAAGTCACCCAGACCCTGGCCAACGAGGAACGGGATGCACCCAGATGTTTACAGAACGACCAAAATATTGTAATCCTACCAACGGATAAAGGGCGCATGAAAAAGAAAACAGACAAGCCGTAGTACATTAACAAGGACAAAGAACTGATATCGGACGCAACTACAAACCGCCAGATCGATCAAGCGGCAAGTGCAAAACTGGTCAACCAGATTAGTGCAAGGCTGAAGAAACTACAAACAAAGAACGAGCTCACCACAACGGAAAGATGGTGAATAAAATCTGATGATACAAATATTGCAATGTTCCACACACTACCAAACGTAACAAAATGGAGTCCCACAACGACCAATATTCTCACTCCCCGGAACCACATCATATAAACTAGCGTAGAATTTGTGGAGCAGGATGAAACATTTGGTTGTGGATCCGAGCATAGCATAAACAATGCTGAAAAATTAATCAACAAACTGCGGAGTTTACGAATATACGACAACGAAATTATTTATTTATTCGATGACACCGCAGTCTTCACAAAATCAGTCATGAATTGGCCAATGAAACAATGCTGAATATAAATGACATTTGCAGCTTGAAGAGCAGAAATTTACAGCCCTAATGATGGAACACTTTTGAGAAATCGAGAGGGACTACAAATACTAGTGTACCACAGCCTACTGCTCCAGTCAGGCTGGATCGTGTTAGAAACAAATTTAAGGTGAACAGTCAATTTCGTCGGAAGTCATGATGCCCCGGTGGGAGGGAATTACATTCTTTTAAGCAGGCCTTTAGCGCATCAGACATAATAGCTTCCATGAGCTTTGAAACAATCCGCAGTGAGACTATGGGACGGTATTACACAGGAGTAGATCGACCAACTCCCTCATGAATATAAATAATCACCCCGTGTTTCCGATACCTGGGCCTGTGCAATTCGACAAAACTTTGTTAGAATAGACGTGCATAAGGCTCAGCTGAAATCTATGCTATCGTCCGTGGCGAATTTTAATGTATATTATCAAATCCAGGAGAGCTGACCTTGCAAGCATTAAACAGCAATGTTAGTATAGCTGCAGCTAAAAGCGTATGTGCGTGAGAATTTAGGTGAAATATCCAATGTCATAAGATTACTTGGCAAATTATCGAACTGGAATATTGCACCATGTTGTACGTGCAGGTTATTCGCCTTCTCCCTCGGTGCCCGTGGGGGTCAGTCCACATCTCAAATTATGTAGACTGCTAATGTGTTGACACAAAATCCTGCGAGTGTAGGACATAAGCATTGCGAAGTTCTGCTGGGACGCCATTCTCTCCTCGCGAACGTGTCGAGCACAGTATTTACGTTGTGTCAAATAGACAATCCAGTTGTCGGTGCTCGGGGAGAGTTTGCAGAGATGCCAGGCTCAGTTCCACACCGCTATGCACCTGCGTGCCTTGTTTCGCAGAAACGATACCAAGATTCTCGAGCGAAAAGGCATAGTCGCTGACGTTTCGGCCATCAGATTGTTAAACTGGCTGACAAAATGTTCCCTTACACTAGCTGCCGCTTCCTCTGTCATAAAGTCCCAGTTGGCCCTCACAATAGAGCTAATACGCCGTAGCTTAGAATAGCTCTAGTTGCTTCGACAAATTCCACGGAAAGCTTATCTTTGTCTCGGAATCACGTGGAAATGTTGATGTGGCCAGACAGCGGATAAAAGGAGAAAAAGGAGAAAAAACACCATGTATCGCAGAAAAACAGACTAAGTATAATGTGTTCATTTAGGGAATTCCGACAAGATCCATCGATTTGTCGAACAATACTTGATTTGCAGGTCGTCGGCTCTCATTTTTATGAGTTTTCTTATTTTGCTTATCATGTACGCTGTATAATTAATTTTGTTTCAATGAGTTGCCGATCGCTTATTCGCCATTTCACCGGATCAGTGAAATTTAGTTATCAAGTTGGAAATTAAAATGTTAAAACAGATAAGGAAATTTAATGCAAGAATTGTGTTTGTAATTGTTGAAGGCAGTTGGAGAATCATATGAGATACACACGTAACAGACAGATATGCGTAAACAAACTAAATTCTCGGGCAGCGCATTTTAATTCAAATAATCGATAAACTTCTTAGCTCTTTATTTGAATTCAATGATGGCGAAGTTAAATATGGTATCGAAATCCATAAAGCTAATATAAATATAAAAAGCTTACAAAAGAAATCTGGATAAGGCACAAGCGGAAATGTGTGTTCCGTGATGTTTACAATGCAAACACATTAGTCTGTAACTTATTCTTGCAAGAATACGGTAAATTTTGCAGTCCATTACCCTTATCAGAATTGCAGTGTACACGCGTCGGAGAAATCATAGCGTTATTATAATTTCAAACATTGTTTCCGTTGCGCAATAAACAACACATACTCATTCCACTTTCTACTGAGTAGCTTTTGCTGTTGAGGAAAATAACTTAAATGAGAGGCAATATTGGGTAAAATTTTAACACGAAATAGCACTGAAGGGTTTCATTAATCTGCTTTCAACATTCACATATGCTAGCATCCTGACATAAATATTACTTTTGTACTGGTCAACTGGATGCAACTCACGTAATCCCAAAAATAACTCTAGATAAGTAATATAAGCAAAATCTGCTAAACTTTGTTTTGTTAAAATCACTTTACATTAACGAAATCAACACGACAGCGTCGACTTCATTGGAGATCAAATATCACATCTGCTGAGTGCATTTATTTGATTTCGAGAGTATATAAGTTGTTTCAAGCAGTTAAAGATTTAATATATCAGCGTGATGTTCTAGTGCGTTAATCGAGCCAACTGTTATTTTGCGTTGGTAGCCATTCAACATATATCATACTTTTCAAATTCAATAGTTAACTACGCAAATTATTAGTGTAGCTGAGTTTCAGACAGTAGTTTGAAAAAAATTAGATATTCATTTTCAGTTAAGTGAGTTTAATGTCCGTCCCACTGTACATTTCCAAATCATTCATTCTAACCTGCATGAATACCAAAAACCGAGAGTGCTATTATTTGACCTATTCTGTGGAGTTTAAAATAGGGTGATATTATGCACCTGATATATCGTTTCCTCTTGTATAAATCCTATCACACGTGTCTACGTATAGAATGTAGGATCAATGTAGTGTCACTGCAGGATGCACAGTTCCTGGCTCCAACTATAATAAACCAAGATTGTGGGCCTTAGTCTACTTGAAACAAAAGCACCATGCTAGATGACGTTCCGTAATATTTGGGTCATGAGCACCAAACTAAAATTTGACAAATATTCTTTCAAGTTTACCATGCATTTAACAGTTTACTTATGCTTTGGTCACCAGTTTTTGAGTCCATTCAAATTTGCTACTTGCCTTGCCTGGGGATTGCAACGTTGTCCGTTAACATGGTTTCCAATACTTCGTGTTAGTTTGGCCCTGGTACCTCAGGGCCTTGGAGCTTATTTCACTTAATTTTCCAATCGGATACACAATTTTGCTCTAATCGGTGGTATTTTACCCCAAGCAAAATTGGTTGAAGTATAATTCAACCAATTATTGGCAGAACTAATTCATTAGATTTCTGTAAGCAGACCGATTGCTCGTAGTAAATAAAATGAGTGCGAAACGAAGCATTTGGGTTTATATATATCAAATATATTATGAGCGATTTTAATTTAATGATTGTGTATTCTCCGTTATGCACCGACCGCCGACCACCCATGCTCAGTCTCGAGTACTTCCGGCCACCTACGTTCAATACACCTAAGTTATGGTAAAAGCTCTCCTACACTCCCAGAAAAGTGTGATCATTTGCAAGAAACTATTGCACTTTATTTCATGTCTCCCATTTTGTTAAATATCTTCCGGAACCATTCAATTTCATCAAATGTAAATACCCTGATGAGGACATCCTAGTTTTGTAGCCTATATAATAGAGGAATCCTTGTAATGCTAATGGGGATTAGAGGAAATGTTGATGTTGTACAACTCCTACAACTCTCTGCAATTTTTGCAAGTGTTAGGATGTAATTTTGTCTTCTTCCGCAACAATGTGTGAATACCATTGATCCTTTCAGTGGACAAAACATAATTTATTCTAATAACCTAAAGTAACGGTGCTTCCTATCATTTCATTTTTCTTAGTGCATACATGGATTAAAAATTTTTAAACATTTTAGACGAAAAATTTAATTTTTCTGACTCATGATGCGTTTCCTTCCAATTTAGCCACACTGAGATTTGTTACTTCGGTTTTACTTCTGTAATGTTATTGATGTTGCTTTTTATACTCCCTTATTTTCTTGGATAGTACAAATCCTACCTCTACGTTTTTATTTTTTCCATTTACTTGAAATAGAACAAAGTCTTCGCTGAAGTCACCATTGTCAATCATTTCCATACAGGCATCAATTTTCCATCCAAGTATATTGAGACATTTTACTTCTGTCCATTTTGCATCCGAGTACACGTCCATTCCTATTGAGCGGTCGAAAATCAAGATATTATTTCTTAGCACTGTCGAAAGGCAACGTTTTGCTTAAGTGTTTTCTTCTACCAATAACAAGGACCAGCTAGTTGCGAGACTGCTTACTTAAGTAATTATTGCTCTCGTGCTTACCATATTTACTCCTAAATTTCACCAAGCGAAGTTGGAATCGAACAAATAATATCTGAAAATTACTCACACATATAAACCCGTTGAAATGGCATTGTCAGAACACATTAACCGGATGCACCAACCGAGAGAGCCAGCAGGCCAATGAGAGGCGGAGATAACGGATTCGATTACTTTACTCGGCTTGGCCAAAATCATTAACATCATCCTCATCATCAGCAGGACATCAGCCACTTGAACTGATACTTCGCTGTCGCACAACCACCATGACCTATGAAAAATGAATACTCTGCGAAATAGAAGGGAAATTTAACTAAGAAACTTAATGACCTAGGCAAGCATTCAAATTCAAGACACCTATACCTTGTGTTAACTACATTCAGTCACAAACAGCTGGCGGTAGGGCAAAGATAAGGCGGCAACGGCGAAGCAGCTTCCTTGCAACTTTCACTTCCCTGTGTCAAAAGCAGCCATTACTCAGAAGATAGCTAAGTACCTAACAAAATTTAAACAGGCAATCCGATTCTTCAAAGGCAGAAGACGCGCTACTGGTGTAGGTTGCGAGCCATGTCCTCTAAGGTCACAAGTGAAGCACAATGCGTTTCACGTGGACTGCAGCCTGGAAGGCGAGGCGGACCAACGGCACCAAGTTTGATGGCCAGTGACTTCATTTCCCGCTACCAATTCAACTTCTGTCCACCTAGAGTCTTGCGCCAACCTACACCTGGCAGACTAAACAAGGCATCCCTAAGTAAGCGGTGACCAGGCTTACGTAGCGCATGCCCAAAATAGCGCAACATATTCAGTGCTATCTGTTGTTCTATCTGGTACCCGTCTGGGCAGATCATTGTTGCGGACACGATGGTACTGTTCGACATCAGCAATGTATCACAGACAAGGACGATCAAATAATTTAAGACGCCTAAGATCTTCATACAGAAGGGCTAAGTCTTACCATGATTGAGCAGGACGGCCCTAAATGTGGCATTGTACACACGGCCTTTCAGATAGAGGGAAACCACTTTCTGTCGCTCATCGTTGTTGATGCAACTGCTAGGATAGGTGAATTGATAGACCACCATGAGCTACTCGTTAGCAAGGGTCAAGTGGTCCTAAAGGGTCAGGTGATCATGAAGCAACACTGCAGTTTGAAGGTACGAACTGTATACCAAATAATGGGACAACTCCAGACAGGCATTTCAAGATTGATTGTGCCGCCGCAACATGGTCGAAAATCAAGAAGATATTGTCCGTATAATCAAGATATACTAATCTTTCACCAAGCAGGACCTCAACGCATACATCCTGAGATTCCGCATGGGCACACTCCATGATAGAATCCACGACGTAAATGAACAAAAAATATGGAAATCAGACAACCCAGACGAACCCACTTGTGGTCGGAAAACCATGTGATAGGCAACCGTAGCTCCTGACGCGGCTTGTTGTGTTTAACTATAGAGCACTTAAGATGTCCACTTATTTCGTGTAAACATATTTCCTCACACGTATTTCGAAAATAATGCATAGATCGACTAAAACGAACTCATTCTTGAAATCGAGGAACACAGCTATTGTCGGTCTGCGGTATGCTTGGCTCTGTTCTAACACCCGCTGCAAAGTGAATATTTGCTCTATACAGCCACGTTCTGGACGGAAACCGGCCTGATCTTCCCGAATCCAAGATTCCCGTTACAAAGTGAGGCGACAAAGTAGAATAAAGGCCATTACTGTTGCCACAACGGGCGTTTGGCTAATATCCCTGTGGTTAGAACAGTCTGTGCGAATGCCCTTCTTAGATTCTGCGGATATAAATTATCCGCTCAACTCAGCCGGGATGTTCTCTTCCTTCCAAGTGCATTCCAATAGGGAAGCCCGTGCTTTGCAAAGGACCTCACCTTTATCCTTAAATATTGCATGTGTGAGCGAATCCGGACCAGCGGCAAGAAAACGGTTGAGGGTTGTAATCTCATTTCGGACCTCGGCCTCCTACAGAGGTACTAAACTAACCGTCCCTGACCCGTCCTAAAGCAGCTAAACAGCAAGAAGGCCGGGACAAGGTAGCCAACTGAACTGTTTGAAAATGTACGGCCCAACGAACCACACGACGCTCCTTATTGTGTATCAGTGCACCCACACCATCTAAGCTTGTCTCACGGGCGTCTGGTATCCTAGGACCAGGGGTAAGGATCAGCTGGAAAATCTGGCGGTAATTGGCTGTTGCTCCTACCGTTTACATTTCTTGAGCCCAACTGGTCCACCAGGCTTTCTTGTCAGCAGTTAGGCCTCGCTTTAGCTTGAGCTTAATAGCCCGTTTGGTCAAATTGTGCTCAGAGCCAGCCGGAGGTTCTAGATTCCAACAGGTTCAACGACCAGTCAGATATCCAGTGACTGGTGTGGTGAGGATTGACGGTACCACAAGCAGGTGCTCCTGTGTCGTGCAAGGCAGCCGAGATCCTAATCTACTGAAGCTCAGTGTCATTAGAACAAGACAGCGAAAGTTTGCTACCAAGTGTGTCTTGATAGGCTAGCCTTACGTTTAGCTTATTTCTCAGTTGTCAATCAGAGGTGACACTTGGTGCGCCTCGCGTAAACCTCATGGAGAAACGACAGCGTACCAAGGAACGATCACAGTCGACGCAGGTATACCAGTACGAGCGGCAATCCAGAATGGAACCACGCCATCTATAACATATGGCAATGTGTTCAATTTGGGTCCATCGCCGGCCAGCTACGGGAGGACCCGAAGTAGCCCTTTGGTTCCCACTGCGTCTAAACGCAGTGCTACTAAGAAACAAATGGTGCTCCTCACACAGTTGCAGCAGACGCTGGCCCTTGGTAATCTCTTCGGATTTGAGCATATAATTATCACCCAGCTTATCTTTTGAAGAGTGCGGACGCCCTAGTGCTTTCATATCCCCCACGATTACTATAAAATTTAAACTAGAACCACTGGGTTTTGGCTCGCTCAGTTTTTGATAGAATGTGTCCTTAACAGCATTAGAACTGCAGTCGATGGAAACATATGCGGAATTCACAAATAAACATCGTTTTTACAATTTCTTGCACCCACCTTAGCTAATGTCGTCAAACGGGCTGCAAATAAACGGCTGTTCACAGGAATCCAATCAACCAACGATGGCTCAACCTTGGAGCTTGGAATGATACCTACCTTAACTTGACTCGTGAGTGCTGCACCGGCGTATCCGGATGCATGCCACCAATAACGAGAGGATATTCCGCGTGCAGTTAATTCAATAACCACATAAGGGCCAATGATTCGAGTTTCGGACACAGAACATACATCAATACCCAATAGCTCCAAGGTGCGTGCGAATGCAGCCCGTTGACCTAATTTTCTTAGAGTACGAACGTTGACTGTCGCCATGGAAGCAGCATAGTGTGGTCTTATCAAGGGCTTTTGCCCATAGGCTTCCGATAAGTGCAATGGGATGGTGGCTGCAGATGGTTCTACTCCAGTGGCACTTCAGTTGCTGTCAATTAAGCTGGGAATTATAGAAGGAAGGTTAGTAACGGAGGTCGGGATGGGAGTAAGAGCAACAGGTGAAAAAGAAAGGAGGCGCCAGCACTAGCGGGTTTTCGCTTATCCGCCCTGCTGCGTTCAGCATATAAGGCGACCCTTGATAATCTGCGCGACGGTTGATGCAGGATGAAGTTTATGTTTGAAGATGTATTGGTTGTATGTGGGCTGAGATACTGCCAGGGCGCTCAGACCTAGACAACAGGAAGATTAGTGTCCTCATCCCAAGCTTTTGGCACAAAAGCATTTACGCAAAGCAGCGGGGAGGTGGCAGTGTTTTGGTTTTATTGAAATGAACCCCATGATATTTTTAACCTTAACCTGGATGACCAGGAGACTAATTTTGTCTGACCTCTCACCATTGACCAACCTGGTGGGAGAAGCTCTCGAGGTTCCAGGAAGCATCACCTAGTAGAGCTCAATGGGTCAATGAAGTACTCAAACTGTTACAACACGTTAAGGTCCAGTCTTTTTGCGATGGCTTGGCCAATATTTGTATGAATGCTTCACTGTTTGTTTAAGTGAAGCAAAAGCGAACCCTCAACGACTCAGAAGGTGCATCAGTTATGAAATTTAACGTTCACAATATATATCGTGGAGTGTGATTTACCAAACCTGCAGCAATTTTAACCGACTAGAGTTTTGCAGAATCAACGCTAAGCCCTGAACGACTGAGATTATCAACACCCATCAGATTAGTCAGACTAGATAAGGTAAACATGTATAAATTTCGAGTACATCTGAAAAGCGAATTATCCATTAATCTGCGGCAAAACATTTATATACCATTTGACATCACGGTGCTTTGATGGAACCACTGCAAGTTCTCTCCATTTCACTCACACTTCCTTCCAGCATAACATAATAAAATGCAACTAAAAAGTAAACTTTGATTATCATGCACAAAACAACGATTGGGGATTGAAAGGCACTGGTTAGCTATTGTATTATTCCACAATACAAATTAAAATATGCAACGTTTGCCATGAATTCATGCAAGTGCTTCCCATCTTAAGCCGACTAGCCCCTAGTAAGTTGTGTAGTGGAGTTTGTAAACTTTTAGGTACTATCAGCGATTCAACGCACTATGATTATTTATTACCTCCTCTGAATTTGATTAAACTGTAAAGCAACATGCTGTGCTCAAAACAACACTACACCGGTGGTGATTCACTGGGTTCGAGAACCGGCAGTTTACATGTGTAAGCTTTGAAAATTAGCCCACAATTATAATCATCATCATGGTCCTCCATTTGTAACACACTAGGCAAGGTTGAGATATCCGGGGAAGGAATGTATGGGTAAATTAATTCCACTATGTATTGATGTTTAAACATCCTGATCTACAGGATCAAATAAAAACATGTGCGTTAGCAACAAGTATATCAGAATTCATACAAAAACTCGAAGCGGAGTGCAAAAAACGGAAAAAAGCAGCAAGTCAATAATGTCTTTATTTCATTATTTATGCGCATTCAGATATAAGGTGCATAACATTTGTATAGATAAATCTTTCCGGCAAATCACTTCATGCAACTACTGTTACACGATAGATAAACGTGGCAGGTAAGCGAACGCTTGGGATGGGATTGGTTAACCCAACAAAGTCGAACATTAGACTATTCGATGCAATCAGTCTTCAGGTTTCGCGCGAGCACGAGGGAAGAAGCACACATACATGAACCACATTCATGTAGAACAGCAGAACTATAATGGTCAATCTAAGACGTCACTGCAGGGGGACATTACGGCCACGTCAATGTAAAATATTGTGTTAGGGTTCCCTGCTTGCACTAAGCAGGCTGAAGTATTCTGATTGCAAAAGCTTAAGTGGTGGTCAACAAGCGCATTCGGATTCCTTTGGGGTTGTGTCTTGGTGCCGTATAGACTATTTTGTAGGCGTCAGCAGTCCGAATCTGATGACTGGTACTAAGCAGATATTGCACGATCATGTTGCGGACATTCAGTTCACACTATGTGGCAAAGAGGCAGAGCAGAGCTCCGCTATCCACCTAGATGCACACCTGGTCGTTTGCCCGAGGTAGCTTTCACCAAAGGTGCAGGTGAACTGACAAAAACAAACGATTCTGATCGAGCAGGGTTGCTATCTATGAGTTCTTGAATGATTAGCGGAACAGTTTCAGCAAAGATACGCGTTTTGGCGGCCAGATTTGTTTTGTTCACCGTCACCGATAGCCTCCTCTTCAGTGGGTCGAAAGCAATATATGCTTTGAAAGGAACTGACAAGCAAACCTTCTTCTTTCATGCAGTCGGTATCACTTTAAGTGGGCGGAAACAGCTTAACGTTTTTTGTTAGACGCAGCGAGGCACCCGTTGCTATGCATTATTTGTAAAGAAAGCCCCTTACTGATACTAGCTTTCTGGACTGCAAATTTTTGCGGCCCGATAGTACACACAACGTCTAAGTTTTCAAATGTACTTAATGTGTACAAAAGTAAAAGAGTTCGTGCACTGGCCCGTCCAGGTTCACTTAGGGAATATTCTTCCCCTGGTAATCTATCGGTTAGAGGACACAATGAAACATCCAAAAGCGACGTTCCGCCTTTATTATTTAGCTCAGAATTGAATTTTACTGCTGGATGAAGGTGGTCAAAATGTTCCAGTAATTGAGCTGGATGGATGTTTGATTCAAACACGATGAACGCGTATACAACTACCCCCGATAGGGAAGAAGAGAACTGCTTTCGTTCCGGATATGGCTGCGCTCGAATTTTGTGAAAACAAAATCGGTAACTAGCGGCCCTAATGACTACTCCATTACAGCTCCCTCTTTTTTCAACAGTGCTTTCAATCGATTAAAAAAATGATTGTTAAATATGAGGCGTAGCATTAGTTCTTTAATCTTTTACGCAGTGACTTAATAGCAATGTTGTTATCTGCTATGTGACCGCAAATTAATTTCACAATTTCAATAAATGGCACAGTTGTGGAAATATATAGTACATCATGAGAAAGCGTCAATTTATCTTTCACATTCAGTCATCTAATTTTCTAACAAATTGAAATGAGTCACTCACAATATGGACTTATAAAAATTTGCGTAGCGACTTAAGCAATCCTAATATTCCTTTAGCAACTGAGTGCACATATGAGCCAGATATATCGATGAATGGACGCACTGGCATTTTGAGTTTATACTATTTTGGTAACCCCTACAGGTGAGGTGGATGCCATCCACACGACATGAGACCCTCAAGCATGTAGCCTTTAATACGCTTCAAATCCACATTTATTTGATGTACTTGTTTTTATCTTGTATCCTGCTGTCCTTTTGTATAGGATCAAGTCTGAATTTGGTCGTATCAGGCAAAATGGTACGCATCTTCTCCATTTAGTCCGACTATCCTTCAGTACCCAATATGACCCTTTCTCCGGCCGAGTGAGCACAACTTCAGGTTCAGATATCAGTTCCTTTACAGCTTTCTGGTACTCACTAGTGATCATTTTCGAGCACTGTGTATGCAACACAGTTAATGCTGAGAAAGATACACCAAAGTTCCTATGAAAGTGTCGTTGGCGATGGGAGGTGTGGGAGTCAAGTCAGTTAGATGTTGCATTGAACAATGAAAAATGTTTTGTGCGGGGTAAAATAGCCGTTGACAAGTACCGCAGGACGGTGGGGTAAAACTACAATCATCAGTACATAAGCAGTTCCTCTGTTTGAACGCTTATCTAGCGGATACGCGGGTGGAAATTGAATGTAAATGATGAAGCAAAATGGGGACATTTATAGCTGTTGTAATCCGTGAGAAAAGTCAAAACGAGAACAGTCTTTTCTGTACAGACTCGTCAGGTTTATGTTGTATGTTAATCGGGTTGAAGAGATAAATAATATAACCCAAAGTAGCACAGATTAGCCAACGAATTAATGGAGGCCAAAGGCAAGATGCAATCCTTCTTGGAATATATCCAAGTTTAATGAGGAAACAACAAAGTATAGAAGAGAGCTCCGGGGTTTGCAAATCCAAAGATAAAAAATAATTCAACCGGCAATCAAAGCAGCTATACTATGCATTTAATTTTATATGGTTAACTCAGAGATCGGTGTTATAGCTGTTTCATCAAGTGACGGCAAACGTGAGCATGGTCTTTCAGTATTTGGTAGACTAATATGAGATTGCCTCTCAGCCTTCCGTAGCGTTCACTGAAAACTCGCAGTGAATTCAGACTTTGATGTTAGCACAGATTTCGTAGGCCCTTGACGTTCTTTGTGGCCCTGTGTTGTGGATTCTCTAGCACTTCTATGTTCCGCTTCAAAAAGTTTTGCCAAGCTTGGATGGAGTATTTAAAGTAAGGGTGCACGCAAGAATTGTTCAGCATGGAGAAGATGCTTGGGTCGAATCTTCCGGATGCCTTCCGTAGCAAGCCCACGGGCTGGTTGGCTCTCTTTGCAACTGCCTCTGACCGCATTGAACTTTTAAACTCATTTTGATTGAGCGCACAATGTAGTGTTTTTGAGAAAATTTGCAATACATGTGACCCAAGCCTAACACATAATCATGCCTATAAGGCAAATTAACAGCGTGGCATTTTTCACATTGAACGGTAGTGTATTCAGAACTGACCACTTCGAAATATTGTTGGGGTCACCCTAGAGCTTTTCGTTGTCGTTTGATAGTTTGATCACTCGCCAGACCGTTTATGAAAAACAAGAATGGACGGGGCCCGATGACGAGCGTTTCGGTACGCTGCACTTCACATCAGTTGCGTCGGACAGGGAGTTTCTTTCTATTCTAACCGAGGTTTCTGCAATTATTCGCCTATCCGACGCAGCAGATGGTCATTAAATCCATAGGGGTGACTTTTCTAAAAAGGGATTCCGTGGTCTAAGCAATCAAACACTTTTGAGAAGTCCAGTTGAATGACATCAACTAGATTGCACGCTAATATACTTTGACAGATCAAAACATGTTTTGTACAGACATATGTTGAATAACTCACTGTCATATAAAATGTTCGGAGCATGCAAAGTCTTTAAGGCGGCAACACATAAGCTGCGGGCATTCAATGAAACTGATTTTTCGTTAATGTAAACTTTGAGATAAATGGAAGAGCTATATAACTGAGTAAATAACTATTTCTGTGTGGATGTTTTGGGATTGGATTACAAGATGCAAGCTCAATGTTTACCATGATCCGCGGTGAAATGTGGCATTGCCAATTCTAACAGTGTGATCATAGATGAAGCAGATGTATACTGGGATTTGTCCCCCAAAAAATACTGCACAACACGGAGCTGTCGACAATTTTTTCATTAGGTTCGGAGAGCAGGATGTTATTTAATACTTCTACTCCTTTAGATACTCGGTGATGGCGGTCAACGACTGATACAAAGATTACTAACTCATAAGCGGACAATTTTCATTTAATTGTTGTAGACTAAGATTCGCATCGAGTTGAACCTTAGTCATTTTGACCACTGGGACCGTAGCTGGACCAAATGGAAATTAGGTGTTTTCCGTACAAAATGACTGCAAAAAAGGTATGTGCTTTTACATAATTTTGTCTTGTAAGTGGGGAGAGCAGGCCTCAAAATCGCGAACATTGGATAAGGTGGATTCAGGAACAACTGAGTTTTTAACGTTTTTTAATTTTTAGGAGATTATCCTAGCAATGGTCAGATCGTTGTTAATGCTGGTTTTCTTACGAGAAATTATATTTTGTTTGGTGAGGAGCTAGTGGATTTACAAAGCGTTATTGGGATGCTACATGATTTTCTTAATCATTACGAGGTCGTTATTTATCTCGCAGTAGCTCAGCAAAACAACCCGAGCCGCTTCTTCCGTGCCTGGAACCGATGGCGTATCAAGCCTTTGCCATGTTTCTTAACCCGATTTTGGGGTCGCCTGGGTTGCGCGTTCGGCCAACCTGTTAGGGTATTCGATGTAATGACGCACGTAGGCACTTATCATCAAATATAATTTGAACGAACCTGAATGCCCAATGCAAGAAAACATTATGCTGATTACCCCTTATTCTATCGGAAACCGAATGTTTATTGTACTTTAGTTCCTACTTTTTGAGGATTTCGTACCCCATTCCTGAGCAGTGGTCAACAGATCATGTGCCCCAAGCCAGTAAATACCTGGGTGTGTGAATGACGGATGTGAACGGATCAACACGTCTCCAAATCGAATGATAGCGATTTTCTCACAAAATAATTTCCTGCCTCATCTAGGATGCGCTCTGAGATATTATGGTAGCCCAACTACTTAATCATCCGCATATTTTATCATCTTGAGGAAAACGTAAAGAATACTCGTGGTGAAAACTCTCGCTTCATCTTTAGCGAGGAATCGACTCAAAGATGAACTACAGAACAGTGCGATGCACGGAATTCTACTAAAATTTGTGTCGAAATATATAGCTGACAATTCTTAACTTCAGTTGATTTACGCGGAGGAATTTACGGATCTTTAACAACAATGGGTCTCTGATGCCATAAATATGCCTTTAATGGAGGAGTATACGATAATTTAATTAATAAAGTCTTTAAAAATCCATCTAGGTAACATCTAGGTGACATCGTTTCCTGTACTTTTATTAATTTATTTGGTCCAATTGCTGCGTGTTACTAGCAGGTTCGCAGTACACGATCGGTGTTAGCCAGAACACATTTGCTTCCGTCCTCAGTTTTCCTATTCTTCCAGGAATGCTATAAATGCTTCAACAGTTATCACACCCAGGAATTCGGCAAGCAATCAATGAATGTCTGCCGGGTGGTAATTGATTGGCTGAGTTCTGTTTACACTCGTTGCATATAATATCACATGTCCACTTCGATAGACTGGTGCTCTGGTCTAGGCTGAGCCAGGAATATCAAGCTAAATATTCGGCCATGTGGATGTGTTATTTTCAGTGATACAATTTGAATGTGATTACCTCCTGAAGCGCTCTGAGTGCGAATGCATTCAAGCAGTGAAATGGATTTGGAGTAAACCTGAAGTTTAACAAGAGAAAAATTAATAATGGGTCATTTATTTTATTTAAGGAAACTGAGAAATTACTGGTGAGGACGTTACTGTCTTCCTCAAATTATGTACACAACAACCAACTGTATTATGTGGTGAGAAACCTCGCTGCATATTACGAAGTCTATTGACTTGTGTTTAAAGAGTTTTCTGTCGAACAGCATGGGTTAATAGCTCTGGTTGTCTTGTTAGCTTGTTTTCACAGACAACCCGCATGCAGTATAAATTTGGGCTGCGCACGCGGTACGCTTTTCCGCACTGAAGCAGCACTGCAAACGCGTCATGTCCAATCACTTGGGTAGATAGATTTCGTGTCCTTCTTTATTAAAAATACTAAGGCTTGAACGGACAATAATATACTTTCGTCAAGTTTGCTTTCGCAACTAGTAGCGTGAAGGTTTTAATAAAGTATTCCATGCTATATCTGCGTTGCATTCAGTCATGAATTTCCAACTAGCGTGCTCAAATAATGCGCACAGTATTCGTAATGCTTAATTTATGCATTCGTTAGGACTAATCTGGGGAGAACTGACGTGGCGAGTCTGATCGAACAGTATGGTCTCATGATCAGTTGGACCAAACTGCACTCATCTAACTGATCAACCGTGCCTTTATAGTTGTTCATCATTAGGTCTAGAATCAACGATTTATTTGCTGTTTCTAATGTTGTAGGAGTGTTTATGTGGCTGTATATGGTTGTTTTGGTGTTCAGCACTTGAAGACAAGCAGTGCATTATTTACCGTCAAACGGGAGATCTTTCAGAACACGGATAATTACATTTGGTTTGGTAGATACTTGGATTTTTTCCTAACTCGTCCAAATAAACAAAAAGTATTATTCATTGTTTTAGCAAGGTAGTTATTTTGTTTCTGGAAAATATGGACGCACTATTTTTCGTCGTCTTTCAGCACAGCATGCACCAAAATTAAGAAGGGACACGCGGATATGATTCGCCCACGAGTTACAACAAAGCTTTCTTTTGTAATACATAATCACTCCTTTAATTTGGTCACTAAAACCATAAACCCACAGGATATGCAGCAGGATCACGTTGGTTTCCTTGCCTAAGTGTTAGTAAGATACATGTGGATCAAGTCGACTTAGTTTACCTGGTTCGGAGCCAGCAACTTCTATTGACTGGTTTGCAGCGGACTGGCTGTGCATCAGCGGTATCGCATGAAGCAGATACGTGCGGGCATCTGAATGTCTGCGATCTCCTGCAATTGCATCAAATATTTATGCACGGTGTTCTAGAAGATGCTTACATACCTCGCTTAACTCACCGCCTTAAGGAACTATTTCCTGCAGAGAAATTCTAAGCGTACATTAGGTTAAGGAAGGATGACTGATGGTTGGTAGGTAGGTAATTGTGAATCCGATGGTTTAGGCTGGAAATTCTTCCAGCATTCCTGCTCTTCAGCATGGCGAGTATGTTGCATTCAGCGCTGCTCTTCCATTTTTTAGGCAACCTCTCAAAGAGCCGACTTTTTAGTGCATCCACCCTGTTGAATATATCATGCTTTTCTTCTGCTTCCTAATATTCTTGAAACCGGCAGCATATGAAGTGGGGAAAATTGTGTCCCAAATAATGGGGCAACTTCCATCCAAATGGTCATAATCATAGTATAACTGGTCAGACTTATTTGCCAAAATTTCGGACGGTGACACTGTAAGAATATATTCCTCAAAAGACCTATACCATGGACCAACAAGTTTCAAGCGATACGTCATAAAAAGGGGCCAGTTCACCAAACTTTAGCGGGGTTTTGGTATAATGTAAGAGGTTATTCATCGCAGTTTTCTCTCAGCCAGCAAGCTTTGACACGTCTGGAAATGCAACAAAGAGCGCCGTCTCCAAATGCTGAGTCCTATTAGTTGTACGCCTTCCTCAGACCACTGCCGTCCGCATAGATTCTAACTGCCGTGTCGCACACAGTAGCGTTGCAAAGATTTATAGCTCCTTGCACCAACTACTGTCTTTTGCAAGGTTAGTAACTTGTATGGCGTTGTAGGATGAACAGGGTATATCACAGATAACTGTCAGTCACGCTTGTATGCGGCCATCATTCGTAGTTCATAAATGCAAACTGTTAGCACCTGGGAGTCATTATGTCGGAACCCGGAAGGGGTCCGAGGACGGCTCACCACTGGCGAGGCCCAGGAGGTTGGAACAGCGCTGTGTAGTGTTTTTCCAGACGCGTCAATGCCTACTGACTGATAGGGGAATGCGACGAATCACCTCTGAAAAGCGACCAATTCATTTGCGATATACCAAATTAAAACTATCAATATCAGTATATTTTAGATGTGCATACACCGGTAAGGACGCAGCTACAACTACGGCTCCAATATGCTCCAACATCCCGAAGCGCCACCAGCATATGGCACATACCTGATGCATTCAAATAAAATGTTGTATTTATCCACATCAAGCTAATTCAATGTGCGTTTTGTAGAATCCGCTTACGCTTTGCTCTCAATATTCTTCCCAAGGTGACAATTTCTTCTACATCCACTACAGTAGGAAGCGACAAAGATATCTAAACCTTTAACCGTATCTTTCAAATTATGTATGGACGAAAAGTACGTCCTCAAGGTTTAGCAATACGGTATAATTAACACGCTCTTCAAAGGTGGTCGCTGTTCAGTAAGCTCTAAACAGCGTCCAATGGTTCTCCTTCCTGGCCCTCAAAATTGAGAGTCAAGCTTAGCTGAAACCTTAAAACGCTTCCTTGAATGGACTAACATCGTATCACCGGAGCAACACGGATTCCGTCGGCATCGGTCATGTACCAGCAATCAACAAAATAGGCGTAACATTTGCGCCGAAACTGCTGACGGCGGGACCGGCACTGTTGTGATGTACTTTGCATTTTCTAGATTACACCATTCTACTCCGGAAATTGCAAAAGCACAAACTGGAAAACTGTTCTTGGAGGCATAGAAAACTTCCCCATTTGGCAACGGCTTACTTTGCGTTAGGGGTAGCCTTCTCAGCCTTTTTAGGTGCACTCTGTTGTTCCACAAGGTGCGGCGTCGGGATCGCGATTGTCTTGTTCTCCATTAACGAGCGGGTGTGTATTATGGAGTCAAACATAATGGTTTTTGCTGATGCTATCAAAATATGGTGGGCGATGTGTCGTCATCACAATCACGATGCGCTTAATTAAGACATAGGCAGCGCTCGTGAAGTTTAAAGAATAAGCTGTTGCTTTTTATTGCGTGAGTTGGAAAAGTGAACATGTATGCTACGATCCCATTAACAATTATATATGCTTAGGGACAACATATTGATGACAGCCTCGCATGAGGGCGATCATGATGCAAGATGATCTGAAGCATTTGGTGATGTTATTTAAGACATCCAAAACGGCGAAACAACGTGGTATTTGCGAAAGGAGTGAGTACCTATATTTCGATCCTACAAAATTTCCCCAATTGCTGAATGGTTATATGAAGCTATACGTAAGGTACGCGACTCCGAATAGGCAACCCGTTTGAAACGTGATCATTTTGCAAAGGAGACCCCAAAACAAATGGATACGAAAAATAAAAATAATGATTGTTCCACCTGCTATAACATCTGTGACTTAAAACCCCGGAGATCTAGCGGTATTTAATGCCCTCTAAATGAAGACCTGATTATGACGGGTAGGTTTTGAAAAATCCCCGGTGAAACTCTATTCCCCTTTTGAAAACCTTAATCACAAAAGAGAATTGTGCGGTTATAGGCTAAAAATGGCTACCCAATACAGTGAACTATACTGCCACAGGAATTATTTTTATGGATGGTCTTTTGCTTATTCAACAAACTTTCCTCTTTTTTTCAATTTACTTCTAAGATATACATTTGTTAACTATTAACTGAACGTTGTAGTAACAGGAATTACTTGTTTTGCATTTTGTTATCTAAGGGACGACGGGACATAGTTCTGTGAATTGCTAACCAACCCTAAGGAAAGCAGGGTATACGGATATATGTGTGTATTATTGTGCATAGTATGGAGAGTCCATAGATGTGTTATCACACTAGTGTAACCGCTTTCGAACATTCGTAGTTTACACAAACCAACCCAGAGCACCTATCATGCCCTGGCATTTATTTTCGCATAATGTCATTGTTCCATTGTTTCACTGACAGCTCCCGTGAACGTGATTTAGACATCATCCGCACAAGGCTGACGGCAATCACTAACGTTTCACTAGTCTGGTTCAGGACGTCGACATCATCCAAAGGGTTTGTAGCCAATAAAGGCGTAATTCGAATTGGCTGGCGAACGACGAATTATCTACAGCAAAGATGCGATACTCAAAGAGAGGTTAAACCAGAGGTTAGATCATTTCATATGTTTCAAAATTATTCATGAACAGCATTTAAGTTTACTTAAAGTGACTTCGAGTACGACGCTTTCTAAACATCGACATTGAAGAATGCACTAAGCCACACCCATGAATAATTAATCGCCTTTTAGGCGGATTGTGCAAAACAGTTTCTTTCCTTGATCATTATTCTGCCCACATTTGCTTATGAGTAGCTTGCACTAAGATTACCATCTACATATAGGAAAATCAAGAAGAGTATTTACAATTCCGCGTCAGCGGAATCAAAACTACCACGAAGCTGGAACAACCAAGTATTTACCTCAATATTCAAAAACGTATAAGATATCACAGTTGTGACCGGTCATAAAAATTTACCTAAATTGCACAGAACTTTGCGTCCGTTTATTTTATTCTAACGAAGGCGTCAGGTCAAGCGCAAAACGCGATGTGAACCGCTTGACAATTATACACCTTCATCTACTTGTTGCACCTTATTCAGAAACGCAGGGAAATATTCAACATTTTAAAAATTGTATACTTGGTTGTTTAATTAATGTTCACCGCCACAGCTCAACAAAAACGGACTTCCCTATTATCACAATACAGACTAAGGCAAAACTGAATCATTAGACACAACAGTAGGTGAAGGCGAAATATATCAGCCTCGGCCTAGAAGCATTAGAAAAATTGTCTTACCTTAAGCGGGTCAGTTTTTCCTATACTTATATTACGGTGAATTTTCCAATCCTAAATCCGGTTATTCAACATAAATGGACCACTGAATTGGGCTTTGTAAAAGCCTAACGGTTGGCTTTTAACTGGCTTGAGGATTTGCATCCATGTAAATTACATATCTTGGGATTCAAACTTAGGTATCCGCTAGGAATTTGCTCTTCCCATACATCTGCTTCTTCATCATTTATTTCACCCCACACAGAGACATTCAAGTTGAGGGTTCGAAACCTACCAGGGTCCGATCGAATGCGCAAAGCTGTCGATTTCCGATAGGCTGAAACGCGGTTACATTGCTATTCCGGGCGTGTGATGACAGTCTGTGTGTAGATGTGAAGAATTCCTGCCTATACCAATTTACTCCATCTACTAATCATCTGTAATCAGTAGGCAGACAATGTTGCATAATGCTAAAAGGTAATTGTTGGCTTAAGTTTGGTAATTTCGTCACTTTTAGATGGAAATACCCTGCCTCTGTACGGTAGTAACGTGCAAGTAAGAAGATAGTGAGCAGCACTATAACACATCTAGTAAATTATGCATCATGGTCGTTTCCTTCCCCCGTAGCTCAGTGGTATCAATCACGGATTGGCAACAGCGGAGTTGCGGGTTCGAGCCTTACCAGGCTCCGATGTAATGCACACTGCTGAGGATACTTGAAAGGATGAAACGTTTGTACAGTGCTTCTCCTGGTGTGTGATGGCTGTTTCGTTGAGTCTAAAGGTGATGAATGTCTACCTTATTTGATAATCGTAGTTAAAGAGTTTAGCGTTAAAAATGTGTGATCCCTATTGGTCGTTATCCTTTAGATCCGTTGCTAAGGAGGGTTGTAAAGAAGGAGTGATCAGTTCTTACAATGAAAAGACGACCAAAAAGGAAATCATAACACTTTGAAAAAGCTCACACAAACACAAGAAATTCTTTCTCCTCAGATGAATATTGGAGCTCGAATTAGGAATTTGTCGATTTGCGTAAGCAACAACTTTCTCCGCCTCGTTTTGTACCTTTGACAAAATAGGACCAAAACCAACGTTAGACACATCAGTTGACACTAAATTTTGACATGATTCATTAAAAAGGGTAAATTAGGGATCATATGAAATCCACCTTTTCAATTCATTTAAAGGGTTTTGCTGAACGTTTCACCAAGTAAACGAGGCTCGTTTCTTTTAGTTGTGGTAATTAATGTGCTAGGTCTCAAAGTTTTGAAAATAGCGCAGATTTTAGGAATATACTCCTAAAAGACTTTAATTCTGTTAAGTTATTTGGTTTTGGTGCTATTTTGCTGGCTCGGATATTTTGTTTCTTGGGCGAGTGCAGACAAGCGATATGGTGTGTCCCAGTAATGTAATCTCGGATGAATTGAACTGACCTATTTTGCCTTCAGACCTTATTCAAGTTCACTAGGAATCTAAAGGAATTTAGGGAACCTTTCGTCATGCTTCTCTTGTAAGCGGCTGAAAACACAGCCATTATCAAGGTATGCAACTTGCACCTTAATAAATACCAAGCACTGAATCGTGAAATTTGTCACGAAGCTTGTGCAAAATGCCAACACATTAGCAACAGTTGCTACTGAAATAGACCATCAAGATTAAAAAGGCAGCAAACTTATTTAAATCATTGGCTAATGGCATATAGTAGAATGCATTTTTCAAACATTTTCAGCACACAAATGGCTGCACCAGCTAAAAGTATAGTTATTTCCTCGTTGGCTGACTGCATGGTTAGCTGGACGATGATCTGCTTAAGTAGCCCTGCAAATCTTTGCATATCATGACATTGCCATCTTTTTTCAGATAACTTACCGCGGCATGTATCCACTCAGAGCAGTTGATGGATTCAACAAAATAATTTGCTAGAATCTGGCAGTGCTGCTTAGAGAGGTTAACGTTTTGCTAGTGTAGTAGGCCAAGGTTTCACAACGGCAATAGGTTTTGCATCCCACTTTAGATGAACGCGTTGCGCACCACATAGAATAGGTCCGATGGACTACTTTTAAAGCTTTGGGTAACGTTCTGGCCGTTATGTCACCTAGATGATAGAGAAAAACATGCTGTCGAAAGATGGTATTACTTGCAATGATGCCATGACGTTTCTTCCATGGGTCGTCTTTTGTTTGAAGGAATGTAAACTGCAACCTCCGCAGTTACCGAACGCAGCTGTAAATGCAAGATAATGAAGCTCAACGGTTGAGTTGCTGCTGATATCTCCGAAATGAATGCAAAAAGGGTATAATGTATACTGCGATAAGTAGCATACCTTAATTGCAAAGGTACACTGGTAACTAATGAAGCATAATCTAGCTAATTTCAAGTGGAACAGCGCCATTGGTGGTAAGTAATGACACCGTATAAATATCAATGGAGGGAACGTTTGGTTCAGTAACGGAAATTGTTCTATTTGTCGTTAGCATTAGCTTTGAAGGAATGTATGTTTTGCTGAGGTCGATCAGCAAGATGGTTTCAGGTGTAGTGTCGACGTTGAAAGTACCATGGCTTGCGACCGACAAAGTCGGACGTACTGTGCAAGCTTGCCTGTTTTATCACAAAAGGCTGCTTGAGGGATAATTGACCTAATTTTCTTTATAAGAAACAATCCTACAGCTATAGAAAGGAACTATGTAAAACAAATATTCAGCTTACTGCAAATCCTCACCTCATGTGAGTTAGTCGAACTGATTTGCATCGCATGCAGTGAAATATCAGTTTTCACATTGGATTGCTTGCAATCTCGATCACACATTATTTTACATGTCTCTTCCTGCAACAGCTCCACAAGTATACGGTTAATAGCAACTCCAGGAATTCATCGCTGAGCCAGCATTAGCCGTCGATCTCTTTCCAGGAACGGACAAATAAACACATGGCCGAATTGCAAGACTTTACCGAGCAATGAATTCGTCGAGAGTTTCACCTGTCTCCTGAGGCATTCAGTAAGTGCATTTACTTAGAAACCCCATTTATGTTCGACAGCACTGAGAGGTTCTTAAACGGATTTGGATCATTAAAGGCCACAATTATCAAAAACGGCTGTTCTCCATCTCCGAGTAAAGCTAAAGCCGCTTCAATTTATTGTTAGCACTTACATAGCACAGAAATATTTGATTAAATTCCATTGCTTTTAGAAGGACTTTGGTAACGTAGTCAGGAATCGGATGTTGGCCTGCAACCGCAATCAATCCAATATGGAGATGGTGGCTTAATGAAAATTTTCATATAAGGGCTAGCAAGCCTAAATGTTGTAACAAGTATAATACGGAAGATTGCAGGATGTATCCCAGTGTTCACCCAAGAATTAACAGACTCAACACACAGAATAATAATTTTAACCATCCCGGTTTTACAGAACCCATTAGATAAGATTGCTGTGCTTCAGCCAGCCCATGAAACATAAGAAGAAAAATCGACATGGATTAGATACAACAAGAATTAAAGGTAATAAATATTTTCAATTGTGTTACTTGCGCTGAATTATTTATGCGCTATAGTACTCACACTTAGCCCGAAGCCTTGTGTATTTTGCCATCTGGTGAATCGCAAAGATTTAGTTTGATCTGTTGCGTGCATTTCAATGTGCGATAGGAATCGAAATCTGGATGTTTATTGACGGCTTTTGATTTCCAATTAGAAACGATGTTGTCTGAGCTAAAGGAATTCCTCACATACGCGTGAATTGCGTGCTCCTGGTTGATTTGGATTATACCTTTCTATCCTCTCTCCATCATCTCGCAGCGTTGTAACTGTATGATCATTTGAACCGGATTTACCTGCTCTACACAGTGATCCACCATACGTGGAAATATCTTCTACGATTAGAGGCTATGCCATCAATAACCCTTTTCACTGGAACCTGTGATTAAGCGCAAGCGTTTAATTCAATCATATTAAGCCGATTGCCTTCCTTTGTGACACCATACTATACAGAATTCTCGAGGCAGGCCGAAAATCCTAAGCTTATTCCTATCCAGTGTTTCTCAACACAGCTGTGAAAGAATTTGTGATCTGTGATCTGTCAATCTGCGTTCGGCGATCTGTTCAGTTTCCAGTCACTCGCCATTCCTTGTGACCTTGCCAGCTAGTGCGGCTGCAAAACCCATCACACGGACCGCGCGACCACGCCGACCGCTTATTTGACCTTGCAACCACCACGCTCGCCTGACCGATGTGCGCCGCTCTCGAAGCTGGAAAAGTACAGAACGCTAACCAAACCACTGGGTCAGGTAAGGACACAAAATTGAATGGCAGAAAGGCGAAACCGAAGAGACTCCCATCAAACACAATTGCGGGTTAGTAGAATGTCATCGAGTAGTAAAATCGGTCTGGCTTGTTCGCATTGTTTGAAATGGTACCATACGAAATGTGCAAATGTGTCCCAACAACAGATACTGGAGCGAAATAGCTCCCAAGATGCATTTTGGTTCAGTACTGTGTGTTTCACGACCCCCCTCGTTAAGTGCTTGCTTATCCTAGCTGAGAAATGCGACCGGATAATCACAAAAGCAGAGTAGAGGAGAAACAATAAGATTACTTCAATGGAAGCGAGTATGCACCACAGAAGCGTAGCGGCTGCTAAGCAACGGAATGCTGAACAATCCGCTTCCCCTGAACCGCAATCACCCACGTCTCCATCTTTGTTGTCTTCTCCAACTTTGGTAGAGCGCCGGACGAAAACCGACCGTATCTATATGAATCAAACAGTACTCACCGCAACAAAAATCAGGCACCATTCGAAACGTCTGGATAAGCAAATTCCACTGGACCTGACATCTAGCATTACCAAGGATGACGCAGCCAAACACCAACCCATGGTACCTGGAGCTCAAATATCTCTTGTCTAGACTAAGCCTCCCAGAACACCAGTTACTTGTGCAGAGATTGCTGCAAAGGTCCACCGAGAGGCCGCCGTTGCGTCCTCTTCCATTGTAAACACCGTTAGCGCAAATACAGAGAAAAAAGCAAACAATCACTTGTCAACAAGTCAGGACAAATGAGTACCACACCTTGTAGATAGACGAAAAAAAGATCCAACAACAGTGCCCGGACTGTTGTATGCTCAAATGTCCCTGAATCTACCGCAATCACATTGCGGGATAAGTTATCAGACGACCAGAAACAATGGAACTCATTGTGTATGCGATGAGTATCAAAGCCATGCCCATAAACTTATTAAGAATTACTCGTCATCCAAACTCGCCACACTATGGAGAACCCAAACTTATTCGAGTAACTCTAGAAGCGTCCACCGAAGTAGAAATATTTTGCTCTCCGTAAGCGCGCAAAAACTTGAATCTTGTGGGATACGTATCTATCCTGATGTCCCTTGGAGCGCGCGACAACCAAAACGAAACACCGAGGAGGGACGGAGCAAGCAAGCCAGCCTAAACACAATCTTAATACATGGCATGCCAGAACATCCTTCTAACTATGTTTAAGAGAACGGAAAGCACGATTTAGAACAGTGGCGGTTCATTCGTGAAACCCTTTCTTTGGATAATGTTGTGGCACTATCGCTCACAAAGATATCTCTCTCACTGAATTATAGAGGATGCGGCCCCAGAATTCTAAAACTTGTGGTTCAGTCAGAGCAACAAGCAAAAGGTTTTTTGGATCAATGGCGGAGAAATCAAAAACCTCTTTCTTCCGAAGTTCGGTTATGGGTCGCAATCACTTTGCACAGCTCAATTATTAAGGCAACTGAAGCAACAAGCACACCGACGAATGTACAAAAGCTTAACTTGACTGCTGCCTTAATTGACTCTGACGTAGGTCTAAAGGAAGGTTGGGACGCACCTTGGCCGAATCAAGTTGCAAAGGAGGTATCATTGACCCATCAAAAAAACGAGTAACTGCCGAACTTCCATGGGTCGGCATTCTCCCACACTTGACAGCTTCACCTCTCTGCGGGCTCCTAGAGACTGAGAAACTGGCCTGCTTGTATACAAATGCTCAGGGTCTTTCTAACATTCTGGCTGAACTGAAAGATCGCCAAGCTTCCGGATCGTATGATGTCATTGGTATCACCGAGACAAAGTTGCACACGGGAATGACGGACGCTGAAGTGTCGCTACCGGGCATGTCGCTGATCCGGAATGACAGGCTCACAAAAGGAGGAGGGGTAATCCTGTATTACCGAAACGACTTACAGTGCGAAGCAGTGGAGGATTCATACTTGCAGTTCCCTGACTCTCTTTGGTGCCGGTTGCATTTAAAAGGCAGGGACGCTTGCTTTTTTGTCTTGGTGTACCGCGCCCCTAACACAACACCCGAAACCGACTACCACCCAACGGCTGCTTTAAGGTGCAGTTTACAACAAAAGTACACTCACATTCTTATCATGGGTGATTTTAAGGTACATGTTTAGAAGCCCCTGCCACGATCGAAGAACAGTTCAAAACCGATTAACAAGATCTAGTAACTACTATTCCTCTTTACAACCACATCACTTTGCCCACTCTGTTCAGAACTGGTAACAGGACATCTGTGCTTGATTTGTGCTTACCAACGAGGAGCATATGATTGATGCGTTGGTTTTAGACTGCCCGTTGGGTCGGAGTGATCACACAGTCATCAGTTTCAACTTCGTCTGCTATGCAGAAAATATGAATGATAACGATAAGACTGTGCGAACAATCACAAGGTACGACCACCTCGCCCAGATCGTCAGCGCCACAACTGGGTCTTTCCTCAAAGAATAACCCCCAGAAGTTGCCTGGCTCAAGTTTGTCAACAAATTCAGTCAGCTGATTGCACAGGCTGCAGAGATAAAAGATTGCAATAAGTACGAATCAGTTTCATTCGTTAGGAGCAGAACTCAAAAATGGATGACAGTACGCAACACCGTATGGCGAGTGTACAGAGAAGCTCCAGCACCATAAAATGGGACAAGTACCTAGCCAAAGGTAACCACTGCACTCAACTGTTAAGAGAAAACAAAGCTGACTATAAGCAGAACATCGAAACAACCTTCAGTGATAACCACAAACTGCTGTACAAGCACGTTAAAAGCCTAGGAAGGTAAGGCAAGATTTCCTCCACTCAAGATTGCAGATGACCAAACAAGAACGGCTGTGGAAGCAGCAAACACGTTGGAGACGCAGTACGCCCCCACGTTTCAAAGGCACTTGACACCAAGCGATCTACCAAGCTTGTATTTTTGCTCGCCAGGACTAACCCACATCACTTTTACTGAGGAGAATATATTGCAAAAGCTGACTTATCCACGCAAACACAGCTCGCCGTGTGTCGACACCATTCCTACACAGGCATTGAGATCAGCAGCAGGCGATTTGGCAGGAACTTTAGCTCAGTTTCTACAGCGCTGCTTAGACCAGAACAAAGTTCCCGCCATGTGAATGCTTGAACTGATAACCCCGATTCACAAAGGTGGAAGCAGAACTGATCCCTCTAACTACCGCCCAGTAACTCTTCTTCCTATACTCTCCAAGGTCATGGTATCCATAGTTGCCGATGCACTGGTGTGCTATCTGGACAACTAAAACCTCATCACTACTGAACAGCACGGTTTCCGTCGACAGCGGTCATGTACAACTAATTTACTAATTGCACGCAGTAGTTGGACCGAGGCAGCTGACGCTGGAGAAGGTGTTGATGTGATCTACCTGGATTTTTCCAAGGCTTTCGATCGTCTAAACCATCGGATACTACTATCCAAGCTGTAGCATTACAGGATCGGAGACCTTCATTTAAGCTGGATCGCCAACTTTCTATTTGAACGGCAATTAGTGGTCAGAGTTTGGAGCTCTTTATCGGACCCCATACAATTCGAGTGTGGTGTGCAGCAAGGCTCAGTTCTAGGTCCGCGTTTGTTTTTGGTGTTTATTAATGACCTTGCACAGAGAATCGCTTCAAACGTCCTACTGTTTGCGGATGATACCAAGATCTGGAGCAGGGTTCAAGAGAAGGCCGACCAACATGTTCTTCAGAATGACTTAGCTACAGTGTATCAATGGTCGACCCAAAACCTATTGCATTTCAACGTCAATAAATGCAAGGTGCTTTCCATCCGACATCCGAGCAGCTACTATTACCGACTCGGAACGGATTTACTGCAAACATCAACTTTCAAACGTGGTGTGTGTTCTGGTTCAAGATGAATTAGGTTGCTCCAGGCAATCCGAAAAGGCCTCGAAGACCGGGAACCAACACGTCTGGCTGTTGAGGCGTGCATTTGGACAAAAAAACAGCTCCATATTTTGACAAATGCTCGGTGCAAATGTTCGCCCCCATGTCGAATATGCAATTCAAGCCTGGCATCCACGGCTGAAACACTACCTTAATGCAGTGGAGCAACCAAAACGCCGGGCATCTAAGAACATAATTGGAATGCGCAATCATTCCTACCAAGAGAGGCTGCAACCACTGGGATTGTTCAGTGGAAGCAATCGCAGACTACGAGGCGACCTGATTATGGCATACTTGATTCTGCGAGACCTACATCATGTGTGCCGCCATTTACTGCAGCTCAGCATTAATACAAACCTGAGGGGCCACTCATTAATACTCGCAAAACAATACGGTCGTCTGGAGTGCCGCAGGATTTATTTTGCATTATGTCTGTCACCCGTGGAATGCTCTCCCAGAATCGGTCCTCTCTGCACCGACACTAACAGTAGTTAAAGACGATTGGACGATACTCTCATCCACTTACATGTTGTTACTTGACTCTATGTCTCCATCCTACAACTGAAGTCTACTATGGAAGTATTTCTTGTCAAGTATGGATGCTGTGAATCTAAGGGGAGCGCAGAACTACAACGAAGAAACGATAAGTCCTTATTATCATATTTAAAGTATTAACTATTTTATTATCCTAATTATCATTATTGATATTTTAATATCCCCACCAACTATCTAACGGGACTTGTGAAGCAACGCTACTTAACCCGTATAAATTCACTGCTCATTCTTCATTGTTCATTGATTGACGAAAGGGATCAACGTCTGAACCATTTCATTCCTTAATTGCTTTTAAATATCCACCTAAATTTTCAATGCTTCATATATCGGATAAACTTAGCAACCTACTAAGTGAATGGCATTCATAAAACATACATTTTTGACTCCCTAGTATGATGACTGTTCTTACTAAGTAAATAATTCGGTATAGATTATGTTTTATTTTCATGACCGCTATTGTGCCGGCTGCAGTCTGTAAATGTATCTACCCCATACATTCTAGCTCCTAGTTATTACGCTGATGGCCAAGGTAGCCACTTTTATTTATTCTTTGAAATAAAGTAAAAACTACAACGTCAGTACTGCTAAGGATGTTCAACTTGCTGATATGTTAAATAATTAATAGCACATACTATTTTACCCCAAATGCTATAGTAAATTTGGAAAACTGCATGCATATGGTGCGATCAGTTGTGTAGGCACTACTATTTTCTCAGTGTCGTGTTTATGTTACACTAAATATGAATCCATTATTTCCCGTTTTTCCCGGAATGGTTTGATTGTTCTTCCCGCAATCCACAGATGTGAGCAAGCTTTTTTCAGTAGCAGCGAAATGCTGAAATATTGGTAGGATTATATTTGGCTAAATTATGGGAGGTATATTTTGGATTTAAGCAGATATGTAAATGTACTGTTACTGCTCAACAAGCGTAAGTTTTATTAGCTTTAGCTAATTTAAAATTATTATTATACCATGAATTCCATGCACTTATTATGCAAAGGATAATCTAGGATTGTACGAAACATTTAGCAAACAAGATAATTGAAATAAATGTTTCAATGGTTGCAGCCGCGTAACAAAACATAATTATCTAAACAGAAGCTCAAAATTTTCCACACCTATGGGAGAATTGCAAGTTAATTCTTTTGTAAATAGCCACCATACACCGGTTATTTTAGTTTTCATAACACCATGTTATAACATTTAGCGTCCATCCAAGCTAATGTCCCAGTTTTCATAAATATTAACTATGTATGTCTAACTTTAGTAATACGTTTTTATGTACTACTATTTCGGACGCAAGTGTTTTTAATAACGTGATAAGTTGAAGTAAATTTCGCCATTGTTAATGAACGCGGAGCACACCGTGCATACTTTCAATTATCTTCACTGTTAATACCATTCAATTAGAATTAATTGAGACTGAATTATTTCAGCTTTGTAACTAAAGCCAGAATGTGACGCATGGCTGCTAGGTGTTTGCGCCAATATCCTAGGAATTTCGCTATGGAGCCATTTGGCGCAGTGGTGAAAGCTTATATCATATTAATGCTAATAATTTGTAAACATAGAACTAATTGTCACGTTCGCTGTCGTTTCAAATAGCTAAAAATTAATTTCTTAACGAGAAAATAGATGACGTTCTATCAAGTCAACATATCGCGCTAGCTGTGAAACCCAAAACGAGCCTGTGAGTAAGATTGATGAAGAAGCAAGCAGGTTTTTCGGGTCAGTGATCCCGTTCTGTAAAAGTCGCTGTTGGTTGTATAATATTTGAGGTTTGGTGTCTAACGGAGGGCATTTCTAAATTAGGTAGACCTGCAGCCGTAAAACAGGAATAAAGCGTATGCTCCTTAAAATTAATCAAGTAATTGAAAACGCTTTTGTTAAATACCTCAAGATTTCCGGTTAAAAGAATCTACCAACTAATGTGTGTTTCTTGCAGAAGACACTAGCTGCTCGCTGAGATAGTTCACTGGTAATGAAGACTTTGCCTGAGTAAACAGGTGCTTAAAATAGTTATATCAGTCTGATAATTCTTATGATTGCTTGAACTCTGCAGGAATGCGCGTGAAACATTTGGCAAAGGTTAGATGATAAGGGTTAATATATAAGTCCATATATATTAGGCACAAGACAAGAGGCATGAAATAAAACCAGTGTTCGGAATGTTTAAGGAAACAGTGAGATCAAAACTTTAGCCTTATTCCTAATGAAACGCTTGCGTATATTCCTGTCACTTATGAAAACAGCATTAATTTAGCAGTGGATAAAAGCAAACGTAAATTTATTTAGTGTTAGACGGAGACACTAGATTTTATTGAAGTAAGCATCTCAGATTCCTTTGCACGAATGTGCCCGAAAACTTACACTACTATGCAACATACAACTTGCGGATAAGGGAAGACACCGGAAAGTAAATTTTATTTATTTTATCTAGCCAACATCAAAAATAAGAATACAAAAATTTACCTTGTACTATGACGAATTTTTTAAACTCAGTCTATTACCATTCGAATAAAATGCAAACGTATTTTAGCCAAGAGCGTTTCTGTGAAACTTACCGAAAGCCACACTGCGGGGCAATTATCTCAATATTTTCATTGCGTTTTGGCAAAATGTTTAGCAAGGTAGCTTTCCCAGATATAAAACAGAGCAGAAAATATTGATTGCTTGCTATTTAGATCTAGCAACCATTATAAATTGTGGTTAATTGATATATTTGGGTGTGAAGAAAAGTATTTCGAAAAATTCTGTTCCAGTGGTTAAGGTAATGTTATTAAAAAGTCTGCTGTTTGCATTTTATTTTAATTTTTCCTCATGCTCCTACTTGATGCATCTTGTATTAAGATATTTCTTAAGGAATTCCACGTTTTTGTTCATAGTTCGAAATCGTCTTCATAAAGACATTGTCCCTCTGTTAATACAACGCTCCACAGTCAATTGCCATGTGTCCATATTAATAAGAGTTTCGCACAGCTTCGCTAGATCATCTTGCAAATTATTTCGATCTCTTTAGAGCTACGTATTTTGTAGCGCCAAACTGAGGTGGTTTTAATCGTTCAAATATCCCCGGTTTACTGCTCAATGTTTTGCAATACAATGCTAAGCCTATACCTGGTTGCTTTTGCATTCTCCGCTAATCCTTGGCGTCCGTTATCAGCAGGCAATTGATAAGTTGTCCATGGGCATAAGTTGTTTCTATGTTGTTTCAGCACGCATTTCCGGCCCCCTATCTTATCTTTGCTTTCCACTGTAGGTCTACTGCAACGTGCTTCACCTGTCTGTTTCAAAGGAGCTGGAATCGCGAACCTGACTATTATTGCATATTTGACAATCCTGCCAAAATCCTATCATTACGGGTTATGCCGGTAAATTGGAATATTGTTTTGCAGTGCTGCTAAAGCTACGGAAGCGGCTAAGGTGGAGCAGTGAACCATTCTTACTAACTGCCTAGCGTATAAAGGAAACTGGATTTGTAACCTACGGTCATTCCGAATTCTCCCGCGATACCCGCTCGGGAAAACAGTTCACTATCTATGCACTACCTCAGAGAAGGAAGCAAGTTATGCCTACCATCTAACTTTCGCAGAGGTAATGTTAGGAAACATTTCGCTCGGATGAATTACGTAAATGCTTTCAACATTTTAACTAAGAATCAAAGTATTAGAGGAAGAGATTTAAGCAGCTGTCTTTGAAGAGATTGCCCTGAGGCTGAGCTCCTCACTGACTTCCAAAAATTGCACCAGTAATCTAGCTCTCTTTAACAGAAATCAAACGATTATCTGTAAGCTTCCTTTTGGGATTATAGCTACCCGCTTGGCGCTTGAGAGAAAGATATTCAATTGAAACTATGGCACCGTTTTGCGGAGCATTTGACAGGGGAATACACGTACCTTCTGGTAATTGTAAGATTCTTGTCTCACTCACCACGAAATTGGACGAGTCTAATAATTCGAAAGTTTAACCTGCGCAAGTGGATCCGGCTACGATTACTTCATTAATTTGCGGAGAAAAAATCAATATCGTCATCAGCATCCAACATCTGTCTATTCGAAGAGAAACTCACAACAAAATAACCCTATGGCGGAAGTTCAGGGAGATAGCAAACACATTTGCGGTTACAAAGTTACTCGTTTAGTTTATAGTTGTTTCCGGATCTCAATGTGTAGTTTTTCCCTTCATTTGAGCTTATGTGAACTGATGGTGTCAGCATGCTGGGAACTGCTGTAGATGTGTACTCTCGATTTCGGAAGTGTATCTCAACAACTTACGCAAGACTTTGACATTTCTGTGAACTTGGTGGCCGCCAGCAAGGCGGCTAGTAAATCAATTTGATGGGCAACCTGTAAAAAACAGCTACGATAGATCTTTACTTGGATGTTGTGTTAGGTATGGATCTATTTACCCAATTCTGGGATAAAATTATATTGTTTATAAAGACCTTGCAAATCAACAATCAGATGCTACCATTCTTCTCTACCAACAGTCCAATTACGTCTTTTGTAGTAGAAAATACGCATGTGCAATCATCATTTAGAAGGATTTCTGCAGAAATACTGACATTTAGCGGCGGTTATTAGGAAAAGATTATAACCAACAATCAAAACTCATTTTCTTGATCAGAGGACAAAATTGGATTGTATGAATTCTACAGTGCATAAATACAGGTAATGCGCCGCCGGTGGTCGACATACCATGCTTGTGACCCTAAGTTCATGTATATTTAAAACGCAATATCATATATATGCTACAAAGCTAGTTATTTGGGCTTATGAACCGCCTGGGCTCCGCCCCAAGTTATTCTGGAAAATTCATTTTCTCCAAAGAACCCTTATGCGTTGCCGAGAATGTACGAGAAAATAAACGCTGAAATTTTCAATTAGGTTTCCAAACTTAGATCTGGCTTCGTGTAATTGGCAGGGCCAGAAATGCCCATACCATATCAAGTCTTCATTATTGTTCCATGCGGCTTATACGATTCCCACAACATACCATTCGGTTTAAGGAATGCGCCCAAAAATTCCCAAAGTTGGATTCAGGCAGGTTTAGCATATTTGACAACGGAGCTTCCTAGTTTATTTGGAGTAAATAGGTGTGTAGGGCAGAACTACGGAAGAATGCAATCCCTACATTGTCGCCTGCCTGATCGTCTATCATAGCAGAGGTTAAAACCTAAATCTTTCAAGAGACCTTTATAAAAAAAATTGGCCTATATAATTCACATGTCGGGGAAGGCAGTGAGCTATCAACCGGCGAAAATCAAGCGGGTCTGCTTAAAGCGTCCCGATAAATTCTGAAGAATTGTGCAGCTTTTTATGTCTTGCCTCTTAATATCGGCGGTTTGTTTAGCAATTCGAAACCGTCGTGAACCATTTTAGTGAAATAGAAAATTTGGATTAATTTCATTTGTTGGAGAGTGCAACAAGAATATTCCAATCCTTCGAACTAAGCTGTTTGGGGCGCCGATTTCGTTGTTTCCTGACAAAGTTAATTCGAGCTCGTCTACATTTCCTTCACAATGCCAGCAACGTTTGAACTACACTCTCACAGCGTATGTCATAATGAAGCATAACTCATGTCGCCTATGCCAGTTGAGATATGTTGCCAAACATGTGCAACTATAAAACAATACGAAAGTTTGTACCAACGATACCAAGCCTAAACTAAGTACGTCGTAATAAAACTAAACCTAAAGCTACGAACAAACAAATCTAGACTTAACGCACGGTCTAGGAAGGAGAATGAAACGAATTATCCTGTAACCGTGGTTCTATAGGATATATTAAATATAGTGCATGACTTACGATTAGGTATTGCAATCGCAGTGCAAGAGCTCAGAAGTTGTAATCGGTGCGGCGTCGTGTAAGTTTTTGGGCATTGTCAGAGTGACATAATAGCATTAATGACCTTGAAACGTCAAGGATTTCACTGACCGTGAGGGAAAGAAATAAATATACGATTTGGTAACCGGTTGTAAGACACAAAGTAATTTAAAATGAGCAAAATAATTACAGAATAGAGATACCGTGTCCTCATGTAAACAATCCAGATTGGGGATACATAGTTTCTTTTAAACTTTACAGGGTAAAGCTATCATTGCTTTGTATCATGAACCAATTACTGCACCGTCTACTCGGCCGCTTTTGATCGTGCATACTGACCACATATTATTGATCTGGCTGCAATACCTCCGGAGACTTGAGTGGCGGATAAATAGTTGGCACGATAAAGATCAAGAATAAGAATGAGAATAATAATTCCGCTTTTGACAATAATGTGAATTATATGCGTTATCCTGAATGCCGGTCACGGACTAAGGATTCTGCCAAATTTGAAGAGCTGTCTGTGAATCTGCCGTTAAAACGAACGCACCGGAGATATAGGAAATAATACGTAGTATTCGAACGACTCGGCAATAGAACACTCGCATAATCAGCATTTCGAGATGATGACCAAGCATAGCAGGAGGAGCTGACTGGAGCCATTTGTGAGCCTCCTAAAGCCCCACAACCCTTAGCATTCGCAACCAAAATATCCCCAATCCAGTGAATAAATATTACGGCATTTGCTATTTCTAATTAGCGTTCGTAGTCTGTAACGTCTTATATTATGCATCGCGACCAACAATCTGAGGTGTGTATCTAACCGTCGGTTAAATTCTAAAGATATTACTGAAGACGGAGTCACCGGGAAGAAAAAATTGCTTTTGGTTACTAAAAATAATTTGCGCGTAAATGACGGAAATTCGTAATCAAAAACAGGCCAAATTATAACGTAAACTATTTGATTGACTTGTGCCACATGATCAAAGCAGAAAGAAGACCTAGATTGAGATATGTCAACATTCCGATTGTTCTACTCAGTCACATACACAACACCAGCGGAAACACACACAGATAGATACATGGGAAAATGTTGGCACGCCAATCAAAACGTCAAAAGCAAGGCCAATGTAACCTAACTGATCGCCTCAAAGGTTTCTTTGCACTTAGCACAGGTTGATAGACTTTAATTTGCAACGCTTCGCTGATTGCCAAGCTTATCATGTTCCGGTTACTTAATATCAATTTGAACGCAGTCTTCGGGTCCCTATTTTGCCCAGATTTCACGAGGAGCTTGGTGATATATGTTGACGGAATCCGGTTCATTCTGTGAGGGGCGTTCCAGTTCGTTGCGTTATAATATGTTTCAACTCCTGTGGCAAGTGTTCAGCCATCCGCTGAGCAAACCGCCGGTTAGTCCTGCCTATGTAAAAGTCAGTGCAACTGCCGTTAAACTGATAAACCATATGATGGGGCAAACTAGCAGAAGAGTAGCTCTAACGGTCATGAAGACAAGTTTCCGAGTAGTGTGCGAGAGGCGCAACTGGGCAGTCGTGTACGTACGCATTAGGGCGGACCTGAGCTTGTGTCCGATATCATTTGCCACATGGTCTCCCTTGAAGGGTCGAAAGGGATAAATTGTTATTTTTCTCTGTCGTCAGCACCGGCAGTTTCTTTTTGAGGAGACTGATGTGCACTTGCATGAACTTATCTAAAAAACCATTTGACACCAATGTCCTATGCAGAAAGTTCTCTTCAACTTCCAGCGTTACCGGACTACAAACACATCTGGCCCTGTAGAACAGCGTTTTCACTAGGTCGCTTTGTATGCAATCGTGGCGAAACTAGACAAGTGAAGGTACTGCCTACTCCAGCATGTCTTTCGATAAACGGTGGGCTGCAATGTACCTCCGTCCCGTCTTATACCTCGGTTAAAATCGAGTTCGTTGCGATTCTTACGGTTGGCACAGGCCCACCTCAAACTTCATCAACATACCAGCAGAATTACTGCTTAAAAAAGAAGTTAAATAGTCACTGCAACCCTAATGATTAGGCTTGGTTTAAAGCAGAGCTGACATTATCGAGAGTCTGTGAGAATCTTCATGAAAACTTTGAACGTCCCTTCATCTTTCACTTAGTGTTGTTAGATCTTACTTATCATATCACATAGTCTGATGCTCGGCTACCTAACATTTGTAAATGCAACAACCTGAAACAAGTTAGTGACCCTCAGAGTGATGAGGACAACGCCTTTTAGAAATAAAGGTGTCATTGTATGGCGAGGCTTATGTTTTTTAATCTCCTTGGCTCCATTGATTATCCGAACAATTTCACATGATTGCGAATGTCTATCGTTCGCCTGGTTACTGTTGTTTACTCGGTAAACTGTCAACAGAAACTCGAATATTTTTTCTCCTGAAATCAAAATTATTAAATTTTTTGTCTGACCTCTTAACTACGTGTTCTTTGTTGCTGATTTCTTTTATTGTCTTAAATGATAGAACCTGGAATCGCACATTGGTTGGATGTTATATTTGCCTACTTGAAAATCAGGCAACAGAAAGAACAGATTGTTTGAAAATCAAGAATATATAAATAATTTCTGATTAATACTTGTTATTCTGGGCTATTTTCTGTTGTGTGGATCCAGCTTGTTTCATTTTAAAATATCCACTGTGTTTGTGCACCAAAAGGCAATGTGCGCATGCCTTACTATCCAGGTTATCAATTTACGCATTTGATCGTACCGTATGCTATTCAACATCTCAGCATGCATATCATGTTACCACGCGGTTCGCATGGATAATAATTAGGAGAAACTAATATTTCCACTTACAGTATTTGTGGATACGTCAAACTTTGCAGAATATTTTACATTCTACTTATCAACCAGCATCGCGTTATTCGTGGCTAATATTTGTGGGAATGTAAAGTGATTTTACTGACGATAGCGATACTGGTCTAATGAGTGGCACTGTTATCTTGTTATGCTTGATCACTGAAGTTCTTATTGGTAATGAGCAGTTGAAGGTGTTTATGGCCTCTTTGTCCAAAAACAGAGTTCGCTCTGATTTCTCAAGCTACACGAACAAAATCATGTGTCTAATTTGGACAGAGGCAAATATTTTCATCAGCTGAATCATTAAACTTGGGAATTTTCGTGCAAATTATTTAAATAAAAACGCACACGCCTTCTGGTTGATTTATACTGCGGAGTAAGGCTATTATGTTAGGCATAAGTAAAACGTTAACACATTTGCGGTATACCTGGAAACAATCTTTATGATGGGTTTAAAAATAACACGCAGTAAAACTAAACATCCTTACTTATCCACAGAAAGCCAATTAGAAAACTCCAGATACTAAAAGAATCAAGCTTTACTTGTGTTTTATTTAGAATAAATATTTAATGAGCAGTTGAGATTACAGGACGAACAAACGATTGCCGATCAACCTAAGACAAATCAACGCACTTCAAGCTACTTGAGGTAAGTTTCAAACCTAGCTGTTACCATATCTATGGGATTGGCAGCGGACGACAGATAAAGTGGATTCATGTAGCACAAGTTCTAGAATTCAAGGATAGTAGCTGAGAGGTTTTAAGTCTGACGAGTCATTCATTTTTTCACGATACATTTCTGCATCATTAAGAGAACTTATATGTGTCCGTTTCAAATGGTTGACAGGATTGTTACAAGCAATTATGTTTTAAGTCATGTTGCTGAATTACCAGTGCTTTAATCATTTAAGCTGCCTATGTTTCCTGGCCAGTGTAGCAACATTATCAGTTTGTTTCCTGCTAACTGACTCAGTACATACAAATGCGTATCAACTATTTGCAGGAATGAATGCTAGAGTTAGCCAACAGATATTTCACGAGTGCCCAATCTCAGCACATCGTGCTATTGCATCTCATTTCGAATTTGATTCAAAGTTTCCGTATCCTGCGTTGTAGCCTTTTGATCAAGATGACTGCATCTAAGAGCCTAAGTATGTATGCCTATATAGTGCGCATTAAGAATCTAAATTGTCTATTGGAGTGCCGTCTCCAGCATACGTCTCTTAACTCCCGAGGGTATTTCAAATCTTCAGTTCACCTGAATCCTCTTTTAAATATTAAATTATCCTGCTTAAATAGGTACGAGTTTTCTTTTCGACTCACAAGTTAAAATATCGACAGTGGCATTCAACACAGATGTCTCCACAGCAAAAATTATTGCTATATATACTATGCGATATAAACCGCGTTGTTGTCGGTGACGTGGTATCCTAAAAACGCAGTGGTTTGTCGACGTATTTGTAAAGAAGTTAACGCATACCATATAACGAGAGATTGATAGGTGGAGCTGAACGGTATGGTTAAGTGATCTGGACCGCGGATTAGCATTCGAGTTGCAGATTCATTGCCCACAGGGGTTTGATGTCCTGCGCAATACGGAAAATTCCACTGAGCTTGAAACTGCACCACAGTGATTCTCTCGGCGTGTAATGTTGTCTGGCGTAGTCAAGGCGTCGTTAAACTTCTACTATCGAAAAACTGCAGGCAGCAAGTCTGTTTGGTTCCACTGCGATACAATATTGTCCATTTCCATTTCTTAATAAATATGATTGGGTCACCAAAGTGTGCCGGACCCAGTCGTCAGGACTTGCGCCGCACGAATAAAAAGAATAGTACTTTCAGAAATAGGTTTGAGTGAAACCAAAAATACAAATAAATATAGATATTTAAGGTTCGTTAAAACTACTGTGGATAACATGAATATTACTAGCTGGATGCAATAAACTCTATGCAGTATTTTCAAGGACTGTGTGACTATGCCATTTACAGTGGGAAACCAAAAACGAATGCTGCACATCCGGAAGGACACTTTACGAAGGTAGCACACAAATTTATTCAATCCGTTTAATGATGCATTTACGCCGTCATCGACAGGTTACCTACATGTTTATCCTAGATTAGTACAGTGACGACACGTAACGTAAGCAGAAACAAGCGGCCAAAAGGCATACGAAGCACACGAATTATTCAACACTTCAGTAAGCAACCGAAGATGATTTGCAGTAAACGGACATCAGCATTGCTCACCCGATGTTTTCATCAGAAGTGTGCGATATTCCACAATTGCCGGTGATCAAACCCACTCACTTGCTTGATGTCTTTACTTTGTACTGGCCAATCTTCTAGCGCATATAGTAACACAGATATTCTCGCAACGCTGTGCATCTGGCCATTGACGGAAAGCAAAGTCTATCTATCGGCATATGTAGTTGAGTCTCTTACACGCAGATTAACGTTATATACAGTGACGTGACCAACATAGTTGGAAAAAATACTTAGGAAATAACCCGATTGAATATTGGCAGTAAATATGCGGTGAGATTAATAATCCACGGACCGCTTTTCTTTCCTTACATCACAACTGCAGTAATTTGGTGTATACTACATAACAAAACTTGCCGTACCACCAATAATCTAGTTCGTTAGACAATTTATAGCCAATGCTTTCAATCCAAACAGTGCTAGGTTCGCGTACTTTTCGTTTAAAATTTAGTTAAACTTTTAGAATTATTGGCAAAGTATGCTGAAATAACAAAACCATGTATGTTACTTTGATCCAAGATTTTAAGAAAAATGAGGATCTATAGTACATACATGTAGAAAACTTCTTTACGTCTGGGACACAGAGGAAATATTCCTTTGGACTTATTAGTTTCCGTATTCGCAGTAGATGGATTTTCATCTGAAATGGATTTTCCTTGAAATACTCCCGGCAGTTTTGAATGCAATAATCAAGGAAGATAAACAGATTTATAGGTGGCCTTCAGGTCAAGGAAAACAAATATAGTAAGTGAATTACAAGTGTGTCCTTTCTCTAAAACCTGACTATGTGTTAATATTTCATCAACAAAACCACGACAAATACAAATGTTTTCTTTTTAAAATATCCCATTATATGAAAGGCAAAAATTTGTCAAATATGGATTCATGTAACAAATATGACGACACTGAAATTAGGTTAGATGGCCTCGATGGTTTCCGCATATATTCCTCTGACCTACTTAACGATCGTCAAGTCAGGCTCTAGCCAGATTGTAGGAAACTGTTTATTTTCCAAAACAGAGTTGAATCTAGTGATAGCTGAAATCATGGAATATTTACCTAGATCTGCCAAAGGACGAGCGGAAAAGCTCGTTTTCGTTGGATATCATCAGGCTGGACACCACAACTTATGCCAGTAGAAAGGGTTAAATCATCAGACTGGAGTAAAGGGTAAATTTAAATGGTCTAGTCATCTAAATGATAAAATCAAGTGGTTAATTCATAAACGGTCAATGACATTTGCATCTTTCTCAGCGTGGGTTACTGTAATATGTAGGTCAGGGAAAAGATAGGATCTGAACAAATTGTATTTTACACATAGCTGTGAGTTCTGGAGGCGAAGGTAGATCGTTTCGGCTGTTGCTGATGAGTTGCATCTTACTGCTTGCGGTACGTAGCAAATTGACTGAAAACATTGGTACGCACCATACCTAGCATGAGGGTTTACTCGCGAGCGAAGAATAAGCAGTGTTTTTGAAAACCTAGTGAATTCAGCGGTGAAACTGCACAAAAGCTATTGTTCAGCGTTTTCAAATAGTAGATTTCTTCAGCAATGTTTTCGCTCGGTTGTGGAAAACAAATCATGCATTCTGCAATGATTCTTAGCCACTAAATAGGAAAATGCTTATGGCCCTTTTAGCTCTTGCGCGTGTTCTGTCGACATGATCCATTTCTTTATCAAGTGAATGAGGTGTTATTATAATTGCTAAATATTAGTTGCTTTAGTTCAAAAAGCTGACAAAATATATTCCACTCTAATTTTATACTCAAGATTTGAAGATGGAGTAACATATACCGAAAATGTCAGCATATATGTTTGAAACATCATCCCACCAACAGGTGAAGAACGAGCGAGTTATAAGATAGTAACTTGACAAGAAGGAGTTCTAGTCAGTAAGGGTTTTATATTGAAATTGCGATATATGGCCTTT
>OX104066.1:27890978-28040289 GCA_944474145.2 Dicrocoelium dendriticum | reverse complement strand
TGCTAAGTGAATGGCATTCATAAAATATACATTTTTGACTCCCTAGTATGATGACTGTTTTTACTAAGTGTGTATCCCTGTATAGAGTATGTTTGATTTTCATGACCTCTATTGTGCCGGCTAGAGTATATAAATGTATATACCCCATACGTCCTAGCTCCTAGTTATTACGCTGATGGCCATAGCAGCTATGTTTATTTATTCTTTGAACTAAAGATGAAACTAAAACGTCAGTAATGCTGAGGATATTCAACGTGCTGATGTGTTATTTATTAAATTGTGCATAATAGTTTGCCATAAAAGCTATAGTAATGTTGGAAAACTGCACGCTTATGGCGCAATAAGTTGCGTAGGCACTACTATTTCGTGAGTGTCGTGTTTATGTTACACTAAATGTGAATCAATTATTTCCCGTATTTCTCGGTTTGGTTTGATTGTTTTTACTGCAATCCAGAGATCTGAGCAAGCCTTTTTCAATAGGAGCGAAATACTGAAATATTGGTAGGATTTTAGCAGGCTAAATTATGGGAGGCACATTTTGGTTTTAAGCATATATGTAAATGTACTGTTACTACTCCACAAGCGTACGTTTAATTATCTTCAGTTAATTAACCGTTATTACTTGTACCATGAATTAAATGCCAATATTACGCAAAGGATAATCTATGATTTTACGAAACATTCAGCAAATAATATAATTAAAATAAATGTTTTAGTGGTTGCCACTGCGTAACAAAACATAATTATCTAAACAAAAGCTCAAAATTTGTCCACACGTATTGGAGGATTACAAATTAATTCTTTTGTAAATGGCCACCATGCACCTGTTTGTTTAGTTGTGATAACGCCATGTTATCACATTAAGCAAATATTAACCACGTATGTCTAATTTTAACAATACGTTTGTTTATGTACCTCTATTTCGGACGCAACTGTTTATAATTACGTGATAGGTTGAAGCAAATTTCGCCATTGTTGAAAAACGCGGAGCACACCATGTATAAGTTTAATTACCTTTGCTGTTGACACCAATGATTTAGAATTAATTGAGAATGAATTAATTCAGCTTCGTAACTAAAGCCAGAATCCAACACATGGCTGCTAGATGTTTGCGCCACTATCCCACAAATTTTGCTATGGAGCTATTTGGCGCAGCAGCAAAAGGTCATATCTTACTAATGATTTGTAAATATGGAAGTAATGGTCATGTTCGTTGTCGTTTCAAATATTTAAAACAACTTTCCCTACGAGAAAATAGATGACGCTCTTGCAAGTCAACAAATCTCGCTAGCTGTGAAACCCAAAACGAGACTGCGACTAAGATTGATGAAGAAGCACGCAGGTTTTTGGGTAAGTGATCCCGTACTGTAAAAGTCGCTGTTTATTTCATAATATTTAAAGTTTGATGTCTAACCGCGGGCATTTCTAGATTAGATAGACTTGCAGTCGTAAAACATGGATAAAGGGCATGCTCCTTAAAATTAATCAAGTTAATAAAAAGGCGCTTATCAAATACTCCATGATTTCCCATTAAAAGTATATGCCACCTAATGTGTGTTTTTTGCAGAAGACACTAGCTGCTCGCTGCGATAGTTCGCTGGTAATGAAGACTGACTGAGTAAACAGGTGGTTACATTCCTTATATCAGTCTGCTAATTATTATGATTATTTGAACTCTGCAAGATTCACAGATGTTGTGGAAGCAATTGCACCAGAATGCGCGTGAAACATTTGGTAAAGATTAGGGGGATGATAAGGGTTAATATATAAGTCAATATAGAGTAGGCACATGAAAAAGTGGCAGGAAATAAAACCACTGTTCGGAATGTTTAGGGGATCAGTGAGATCAAAGATCTAGCATTATTCCTAATAAAACGCTTGCGTATATTCCTGCTAATTATGAAAACCGCATTACTTTAGCATTAGATAAAAGCAAATGTAAATTTATTTAGAGTTAGATGGAGACTCCAGAGTTTATAGAAGTAAGCAACTCAGATTTATTTGTACGAAAGTGCTCGAAAACTTACACTATGATGCAACATACAACTGGCAGATAAGTGAAGAAACCGGAAAGTAAATTTTATTTCTTTATCGAGCGAACATCAAAAATAAGAAAACATAAATCTACCTAGTGTTGTAATTAATTTTTTTAAGCCCAGTCTATTACCTTTCGAATAAGATGCAAACGCCTTTTAGCCAACAGCAGTATTGTGAAACGTACCGAAAGCAACACTGGGGGCAATTATTTTCATTAATTCCATTACGTTTTGGCAAAATGTTTAGCAGGTTAGCTTCCCCAGAGAAAAACGGACCAGACAAATATATATTACTTGCTACTTAGATCTTAGCAACCAGTATAAATTGAGGTTATTTGATGTGTTTGGGTGTGAGGAAAAGTATTTCAAAAAATCCTGTTCCATTGGTTAAGGTAACGATGTAAAGCAGTCTGCTGTTTGCATTTTACATTAATTTTTCTTCATGCTCCTACTTGCTGCATCTTGTATTAAGACATTTCTTAAGGAATTCCGTGTTTTTATTTAGAGCTAGAAATCGTTTTCAAAAGGGCATTGTCCCTTTGTTAATATTACGCACCACAGTCATTTGCCATGTGTCCATATTAATAAGAGATTTGCACAGCTTTGCTAGATAATCTTGCAAATTACTTAGATCACTCTAGAGCTACCTATTTTGTAGCGCCAAACTGAGGTGGTTTTAATCATTCAAATATCCCCGGTTTACTGCCCAATGTTCTGCATTACTATGCTAAGCCTACACCTGGTTGCTTTTGCATTCTCCGCTAATCATTGGATTCGGTTTTCAGCAGGAAATCGATAAGTTGTCGAGGAGCATAAGTTGTTTCTATGTGGTTTCAGCACGCATTTCCGGCCCCCTATCTTATCTTTGCTTTCCATTGTAGGTCTACTGCAACGTGCTTCACCTGTCTGTTTCAAAGGAGCTGGAATCGCGAACCTGACTATTATTGCATATTTGACAATCCTGCCAAAATCCTATCATTAAGGGTTATCCCGGTAAATTGGAAAATTGTTTTGCAGTGCTGCTGAAGCTACGGAAGCGGCTCAGGTGCAGCAGTGAACTATTCTTACTCTCTAGCATATAAAGGAAACTGGATTTTAACCTACGGTCATTCCGAATTCTCCCGCGATACCGGCTCGGGAAAATAGTTCACTATCTATGCACTACCTCAGAGAAGGAAGCAAGTTATGCCTAAAATCTAACTTGCAGAGGTATTGTAAGGAAGCATTTCGCTCGGATGAATTACGTAAATGCTTTCGACATTTTAATTATAAATCAAACTATTAAAATAGAGGTTTAAGCAGCTGTCTTTGAAGAGATTGCCCTAAGGCTGAGCTCCTCACGGACTTCCAACAATTGCACCAGTAATCTAGCTCTCTTTAACCGAAATCAAACAAGTATCTGTAAGCTTCCTTTTGGGATTATAGCTACCCGCTTAGCGCGTGCGAGAAAGATATTCAATTGAAACTATGGCACCGTTTTGCGGAGCATTTGACAGGGGAATACACGTACCTTCTGGTAATTGTAAGATTCTTGTCTCACTCACCACGAAATTGGACGAGTCTAATAATTCGAAAGTTTAACCTGAGCAAGTGGATCCGGCTACGATTACTTCATTAATTTGCGGAGAAGAAATCAATATCGTCATCACCATCCAACATCTGTCTATTCGAAGAGAAACTCACAACAAAATAACCCTATGGCGGAAGTTCAGGGAGATAGCAAACACATTTGCGGTTACAAGGTTACTCGTTTAGTGTATAGTTGTTTCCGGATCTCAATGTGTAGTTTTTCCCTTCATTTGAGCTTATGTGAACTAATGGTGTCAGCATGCTGGGAACTGCTGTAGATGTGTACGCTCGATTTCGGAGGTGTATCTCACCAACTTACACATGACTTTGACATTTCTGTGAACGTGGTGGCCGCCAGCAAGACGGCTAGTAAACCAATTTGATGGGCAACCTGTAAAAAACAGCTACTATAGATTTTAGCAACCAATCACTTTTCCTTCCTGTGATCTTTACTTGAATGTTGGGTTAGGTATGGATCTTTTTATCCGTTTCTGGGATAAAAGTATTTTGTTTAGAAAAACCTTGCAAATCAACAATCAGATGCTACTTTGCTTTTCTACCAACAGTACAATTATGTCTTTTGTGGTAGAAGAGACTCATGTGCAATTATCTTTTAGAACGATTTCTGCAGAAATACTGGCATTTAGCGGCGGTTATTAGAAAACGATTATAACCAACAATCAAAACTCCTTTTCTTGGCCAGAGGAAGAAATAGGATAGTACGAATTCTACACTGCATAAATACAGGCAATGCGCCGCCGGTGGATCACATACTATGATTGTGCCCCTACAGTCCCTGTATAATTAAAACGCAATATCGTATATATGCTACAAAACTAGTTATTTGGGTTTATGAACTGCCTGGGCGTCGCCCCAAGTTATTCTCGAAAATTCATTTTCTCCAAAAACCCTATTGCGTTGCCCAGAATGTATGAGAAAATGAACGCTGAAATATTCATTTAGGTTTACCAACTTAGATCTGGCTTCGTGTAATTGGCAGGGCCAGAAAGGCCCATACCATCCGGCTTATAGGATTCCCACAACATACCATTCGGCTTAAGAAATGCGCCCAAAAATTCCCAACGTTTGATTCAGGCAGGTTTAGCATATTTGACAACGAAGCTGTCTAGTTTATTTGGACTAAATAGTTGTGTAGGGCAGAACTACGAAAGAATGCAATCCCTACCTTGTCGTCTACTTGATCCTCTATCGCAGCCGAGGTTAACAATTAAATCTTTCAAGAGACCATTATAAATAAAATAATTGGCCCATATAATTCACATGTCAGGGAAAGCAGTGAGCTATGAACCGGCGAAGATCAAGCGGGTCCGCTTAAAGCGTCCCGATAAATTCTGCTTTGCGCAGTTTTTTCCGTCCTGCCTCTTAATATCGGCAGTTTGTTTGCAATTCGAAACCGTCGTGATGTATTTTAGTGAAATATGAGCTTTGGATTAATTGAATTTTTTGGAGAGTGCAACAAGAATATTCGAAATCCTTCGAACTAAGCTGTTTGGGGCGCCGATTTCGTTGTTTCCTGACAAAGTTAATTCGAGCTCGTCTACATTTCCTTCACAAATGCCAGCGACGTTTGAACTGCACTCTCACAGCGTATGGCATAATGAAGCATAACTCATGTCGCCTATGCCAGTTGAGATATGTTGCCAAACATGTGCAACTATAAAACAATACGAAAGTTTGTACCAACGATACCAAGCCTAAACTAAGTACGTCGTAATAAAACTAAACCAGAAGCTACGAACAAACAAATCTAGACTTAACGCACGGTCTAGGAAGGAGAATGAAACGAATTATCCTGTAACCGTGGTTCTATAGGGTAAATTAAATATAGTGCATGACTTACGATTAGGTGTTGCAATCGCAGTGCAAGAGCGCAGAAGTTGTAATCGGTGCGGCGTCGTGTAAGTATTTGGGCATTGTCAGAGTGACATAATAGCATTAATGACCTTGAAACGTCAAGGATTGCACTGACCGTGAGGGAAAGAAAGAAATATACGATTTGGTAACCGGTTGTAGGGCACAAAGTAATTTAAAATGAGCAGAATAATTACGGAATAGAGATGCCGTGTCCTCATGTAAACAATCCAGATTGGGGATACATAGTTTCTTTTAAACTTTACAGGGTAAAGCTATCATTGCTTTGTTTCATGAACCAATTACTGCACCGTCTACTCGGCCGCTTTTGATCGTGCATACTGACCACATATTATTGATCTGGCTGCAATACCTCCGGAGACTTGAGTGGCGGATAAATAGTTGGCAAGATAAAGATCAAGAATAAGAATGAGAATAATAACTCCGCTTTTGACAATAATGTGAATTCGATGCGTTATCCTGAATGCCGGTCACGGACTAAGGATTCTGCCAAATTTGAAGAGCTGTCTGTGAATCTGCCGTTAAAACGAACGCACCGGAGATATAAGAAATAATACGTAGTATTCGAACGACCCGGCAATAGAACACTCGCATAATCAGCATTTCGAGTTGAGGACCAATCATAGCAGTTGGAGCTGACTGGAGCCATTTGTGAGCCTCCTAAAGCCCCACAACCCTTAGCATTCGCAACCAAAATATCCCCAATCCAATGAATAAATGTTACGGCGTTTGTTATTTCTAATTAGCGTTCGTAGTCTGTAACGTCTTATATTATGCATCGCGGCTAACAATCTGAGGTGTTATCTAACCGTCGGTTAAATTCTAAAGATATTACTGAAGACGGAGTCACCGGGAAGAAACAATTGCTTTTTTTTACTAAAAATAATTTGCGCGTAAATGACGGAAATTCGTGATCAAAAACAGGCCAAATTATAACGTAAACTATTTGATTGATTTGTGCCACATGATCAAAGCAGAAAGAAGACATAGATTGAGATATGTCAACATTCCGATTGTTCTCCTCAGTCTCATACGCAACACCAGCGGAAGCATACACAAATAGATACATGGGAAAATGTTGACACGCCAATCAAAACGTCAAAATCTAGGCCAATGTAACCTAACTGATCGCCTCAAAGATTTATTTGCACATAGCACAGGTTGATAGACCTTAATTTGCAACGCTTCGCTGATTGCCAAGATTATCAGGTTCCGGTTACGTAATATCAATTTGAACGCAGTCTTCGGGTCCCTATTTTGCCCAGATTTCACGAGGAGCTTGGTGATATGTGTTGACAGAATCCGGTTCATTCTGTGAGGGGCGTTCCAGTTCGTTGCGTTATAATATGTTTCAACTCCTGTGGCAAGTGTTCAGCCATCCGCTGAGCTAACCGCCGGTTAGTCCTGCCTATATAAACGTCAGTGCAACTGCCGTTAAACTGATAAACCATATGATGGAGCAAACTAGCAGAAGAGTAGCTCTAACGGTCATGAAGAACAAGTTTCCGAGTAGTGTGCGAGAAGCTCAGCTGGGCAGTCGTGTACGTACGCGTTAGGGCGGACCTGAGCTTGTGTCCGATGTCACTTGCCACATGGTCTCCCTTGAAGGGTCGAAAAGGATAAACTGTTATTTTTCTCTGTCGTCAGCACCGGCAGTTTCTTTTTGAGGAGACTGCTGTGCACTTGCATGAACTTATCTAGATAACAATTCAAAACCAATGTCCCATGCAGAAAGTTCTCTTCAGCTTCCAGCGTTACCGGACTACAAACTCATCTGGCCCAGTAGAACAGCGTTTTCACTAGGTCGCTTTTATGCAAACGTGGCGAAACTATACAAGTGAAGGTACTGCCTACTCCAGGTTGTTTTGCGATAAACGGTGCGCTGCAATGTACCTCCACCCCGTCTCTTAATACCTCGGTTAAACTCGAGTTTGTTGCGATCCTACCGATTAACACAGGCTCACCTACAAACTTCATAAACATACCAGCAGAAATACTGCTGAAAAAAGAAGTGAAATAGTCACTGCAACCCTAGTGATTAGGATTGGTTTAAAGCAGAGCTGACATTATCGAGAGTCCGCGAGAATCTTCGTGAAAACTTCGAACGTCCATTCGTCTTGCACTAAGTGTTGTTAGATCTTACTTATCATATCACATAGCCTGGTGCTCGGGTACCTAGCATTTGTAAATGCAACAACCTGAAACAAGATATTGGCGCTCAGAGTGATGAGGAAAACACCTTTTAGAAAGAAAGGTGGCATTGTATGTCGGGGCTTATGTCTTTTAATCTCTTTGGCTCCATCGCTTATCTGAACAATATCACATGATTGCGAATGTCTATCGTTCGCCTGGTTACTGTTGTTGACTCGGTAAACTGTCAATATATACTCGACACATTTTTCTCGTGCAATCAATATTATTAAATTTTTTGACTGACCTCTTAACTACGTGTTCATTGTGGCTGATTTCTTTTATGCTCTTAAATGAAAGAACCGGGAATCGCACATTGGTTGGATGTTATATTTGCATACTTGCAGATCAGGCAAAAGAAAGGACAGATTATTTGAAAATAAAGAACATATAGATAATTTTTGAGGAATACTTATTATTCTCGGCTAGTTTCTGTTGTATTGCTCCGGCTTGTTTCATTTAAAAATATCCGCTGTGTTTGTGCACCAAAAGGCGATATACGCATGCCTTACTCTCCAGGCCATCAAGTTTACACATTTGCTCGTACCGTGTGATATTCAACATCTCAGCATGCATATCATGTTACCATGTGGTTTGCATGGATGATAATTAGGAGAAAATAATATTTCCGCTTACAGTATTTGTGGATATGTCAAACTTGGCAGAATATTTCCCATTCTACTTATCGACCAGCATCGCGTTATTCGCGGCTACTATTTGTGAGAATGTGGTGATTTTACTGACGATAGGGATACTGGTCTAATGAGTGGCACTGTTATCTTGTTATGCGTGATCACTGAAGTTCTTATTGGTAATGAGCAGTTGAATGTGTTTATGGTCTATTTGTCCAAAACAGAGTTCGCTGTGATCTCTCAAGCTACACGAAGCAAATCAAGCGTATAATTTGGACAGAGGCAACGATTTTCATCAGCATAATCATTAAATTTAGGTGTTTTCGTGTAAACCATGTAAATAAAAACGCAAAAGCCTTCTGGTTGATTTATACTGCAGTGCAATGTTATTCTGTTAGGCACAAGTAAAACGTTAACACATTTGCGGTATATCTGGAAACAATCTTTATGATGGGCATAAAATAACACGCAGTAAAACTAAACCTCCTTACTTATCTACAGAAAGCTATCTAGAAAAGTCCAGATACTAGAAGAATCAAGCATTACTTGTGTTTTATTTAGAATAAACATTTAATGAGCAGTTGAGGTTACAGGACGAACAAAGGATTGCCGGTCAACCTAAGGCAAATCAGCGCACTCCATGCTGCTTGAGTTAAGTTTCAAACCTAGGTGTTACCCTATCTATGGGCTTGGTAGCGGACGACAAATAAAGTGGATTCATGGTAGCGTAAGTTCTAGAATTCAAGGATAGTAGCTGAGAGGTTTTTAAGTCTGACGAGTCAATCATTTTTTCCAAGATATATTTCTGCATCGTTAGGAGAACTAATAGGTGTCCGTTTCAAAAAGTTGACAGGATTGTTACATGCAATTGTGTTTTAAGTCATGGTGGTGAATTACCAGTACTTTAATCATTTAAGCTGCCTATGTTTCCTGGCCAGTGTAGCAACTTTATCAGTTTGTTTCCTGCTAACTGACACAGTACATTCAAATGAGTATCAACTATTTGCAGGAAAGAATGTTAGAGTTAGCCAACCGACGTTTAACTAGTGTCCAATCTTCGCACATCGTGCTACCGCATTTCATTTCGAATTTGATTCAACTTTTTCGTATCCTGCGTTGTAGCCTTTTTTGATTAAGATGACCGCGTCTAAGAGCCTAAGTATGTGTCATATACAGTGCGCATTAGGTATCTAAATTGTCTATTGCAGTGCCGTCTCCAGCATACGTGTCTTAACTCCCGAGGGTATTTCAGATCCTCAGTTCACCTGAATTCTCTGTTAAATATTAAATTATCCTGCGTAAATAGGTACAAATTTTATTTCGACTCAGAAGTTAAAAATTCGACAGTGGCCCTCAACATAGATGTCTCCACAGCAAACATTATTGCTACATATACCATGCGATCTAAATCGCGTTGTTGTCGTTGTCGTGGTATCCTAAAAATGCAGTGGTTTGTCGACATATTTTAAAGAAGTTAACACATAAAATATAACGAGAGATTGCTAGGTGGAGCTGAACAGTATGGCTAAGTGATCTGGACCGCGGATTAGCAGCAGTCGAGTTGAAGATTCATTGCCCACAGAGGTTGGATGTCCTGCGCAATACGGAAAATTCCCCTTTGCCTGAAATTGCATTACAGTGCTTCTCTCGGCGTGTAATGTTGTCTAGCGTAGTCAAGACGTCGTTAAACTTCTACTAACGAAACACTGCAGGCAGCAAGTCTGTTTTATTCCACTGCGATGCAATATTGCCCATTTCAATTTTTAATAAGTATGATTTGGGCACCGAAGTGTGGCGGACCCAGTTGTCACGACTTGCGCCGCACGAATAATAATAATAGTGCATTCAGAAATGTGTTTGAGTGAAACCAAAAATACAAATAAATATAGATATTTAAAGGTTCGTTAAAACTACTGTGGATAACATGAATATTACTAGCTGGATGCAATAACCTCTAGGCAGTATTTTCAAGGACTGTGTGACTATGCCATTTACAGTGGGAAACCAAAAACTAATGCTGCACATCCGGAAGGACACTTTACGAAGGTAGCACACACCAGTCACACAAAATTATTCAGTCCGTTTAATGATGCATTTACGCCAAGTCATCGACAGGTTACCTACATGTTTATCCTAGATTAGTACAGTGACGACACGTAACGTAGGCAGAAACAAGCGGCCAAAAGGCATACGAAGCACACGAATTTTCAACACTTCAGTAAGCATCTGAAGATGATTTGCAGTAAACGGACATCAGCATTGCTCACCCGATGTTTCCACCAGAGGTGTGCGATATTCCACAATTGCCGGTGATCAAACTCGCTCACCTGGTTGATGTCTTTACTTTGTACTGGCCAATCTTCTAGCGCATATAGTAACACAGATATTCTCGCAACAATGTGCACCTCGCTATTGATGGAAAGCAAAGTCTATCTATCGGCATATGTAGTTGAGTCTCTTACACGCAGATTAACGTTATATTTAGTGATGTGACCAACATTGTTGGCAAAAATACTTAGTAAATAACCCGATTGAATATTGGCAGTAAATGTGCGGTGAGATTAATAATCCACGGACCGCTTTTCTTTTCTTACATCACAACTGCAGTAATTTGGTGTATACTACATAACAAAACTTGCCGTACCACCAATCATCTAGTTCGTTGGACAATTTATAGCCAATGCGTTCAATCCAAACAGTGCTAGGTTCGCGTACTTTTCGTTTGGAATTTGGTTAAACTTTTAGAATTATTGGCAAAGTATGCTGAAATAACAAAACCATGTATGTTACTTTGATCCAAGATTTTAAGAAAAATGAGGATCTATAGTACATACATGTCGAAAACTTCTTTACATCTGGGACACAGAGGAAATATTCCTGTGGACTTTTTGGTTTCCGTATTCGCAGTAGATGGATTTTTATCTGAAATGGATTTTCCTTGAAATACTCCTAGCAGTTTTGAATGGATTAATCAAGGAAGATAAACAGATTTATAGGTGGCCTTCAGGTCAAGGAAAACAAATATAGTAAGTGAATTACAAGTGTGTCCTTTCTCTAAAACCTGACTATGTGTTAATATTTCATTAACAAAACCACGACAAATGCAAACGTTTTCTTTTTAAAAAATCCTATTATATGAAAGGCAAAAAGTTGTCAAATATAGATTCATGTAACAAATATGGCGACACTGAAATTAGGTTGGGTTGCCTCGATGGTTTCTGCATATATTCCTCTGACCTATTTAACGATCGTCAAATGAGGCTGTCGCCCGTCTCTAGGAAACTGTTTATTTTCCAAAACAGAGTTGAATCTAGTGATAACTGAAATCATCAAATATCTACCTAGATCTGAAAAAGAACGAGTGGAAAAGCTCGTTTTCGGTGGATATTGTCAGGCTGGACACCATAACTGATGCCAATAGAAAGAGTTAAAACATCAGACAAGAATAAAGTTAAAAGGGTAAATTTAAATGGTCTAGTCATCTAAATGATAAAATCAAGTGGTTAATTCATAAACGGTCAATGACATTTGCATCTTTCTCAGGGGGGTTACTGTAATATGTAGGTCAGGGAAAAGATAGGATCTGAACAAATTGTATTTTACACATAGCTGTGAGTTCTGGAGGCGAAGGTAGATCGTTTCGGCTGTTGCTGATGAGTTGCATCTTACTGCTTGCGGTACGTGGCAAATTGACTGAAAACATTGGTACGCACCATACCTAGCATGAGGGTTTACTCGCGAGCGATGAATAAGCAGGGTTTTTGAAAACCTAGTGAATTCAGCGGTGAAACTGCACAAAAGCTATTGTTCAGCGTTTTCAAATAGTAGATTTCTTCAGCAATGTTTTCGCTCGGTTGTGGACAACAAATCACGCCTTCTGCAATGATTCTTAGCCACTAAATAGGAAAATACTTATGGCCCTTTTAGCTCTTGCGCGTGTTCTGTAGACATGATACATTTCTTTATCAAGTGAATGAGGTGTTATTATAATTGCTAAATATTAGTTGCTTTAGTTCAAAACGCAGACAAAATATATTCCACTCTAATTTTATACTCAAGTTTTGAAGATGGAGTAACATATACCGAAAATATCAGCATATATGTTTGAAGCATCATCCCACCAACAGGCGAAGAACGAGCGAGTTATAAGATAGTAACTTAACAAGAAGGAGTTCTAGTCAGTAAGGGTTTTATATTGAAATTGCGATATATGGCTTCTAAAAAAGTTGAAAGGCTGGTAGCCCGGTTCGGTTGTTCAACTTTTGAGTAGTTGGCCAATCTTGGTTAGATGATAGCGTACTTTTTGCCACCATGCGGGTTGCATTGTCAATGCAGCAATACGTAATGGAAAATCTTACTGATCGAATCGTCCATTCATGATCGACGAGATAGTGACCGTTGTACGTGATGTCTTCCATTTGGGTCCCTTTATATTTACCGATATCCCCACTTGACCGAAGCAGTCGCTAGATGATCTCCGGCGAGTTGAATACACAGCCAAAAAAGTGACACGCTGCAAACCGTTCGAGCAACTGCTAAGGTCTTGGGGCAATTGGCAAAGTTCACCGGACAAAATCAAAGACGTCCCTAATAAAATTTACCTTCCAAGCGATCTCGAATATACGATATATGCAGTCAGATTACTCATCCTTCATCACCGCAATGAGGATACCACCTCGCTCGGTGGCAAAACGTATGCAACCATTTGACCACGCTCGGCGATTGATATATTTTTGCCAATTTTGTTTTGAATGTTTCATTCGATTTACCCTAAATCGGGTCACTGAATTATCAATGGGGCATATTGTGGATTTATTGAAGGACCCTACTTGGAATATTTCGGAAAATCAGCTTTGGTGGGCGGTTCATGAACGTAAATTGCAGCTAAATTGGGATTGTAAATACCAAATGGGTCTACCTATGGTCTGTCACACCGCATTTTACGATATAGAACATCCACATTTATTTTTCATCGTGGTCTTTTACGTTCCTCCGACTATAACAAAATGCAAGTAAAAGTTATCGGAAGAGTAGCTAATGAATGCAATTTTAACTGTTGTAGTTACGTTCATAAAACGTCGCTTGTAATAACATATATTCACCACGGTTCTGCTTGAAAATATTCACATGCTTTACCACGCTTAGTTAAAAGATTTGCAATTCCTGTTGGACATATTTTTATACTTTGATTTTTGAAGCCAGTTGTAGAACTTGTGAAAAGTTGATCACTAGGATTTAACCAATAAAATTTACTAAGCCTTTATTAATTATCTAACAACCTGCGCAGACAAACTTCGTCCACCCATCGAATCAAACTGCAATAGTGGGTACTATGGTTGGAATAACCGCGCACATTCACTGTTGTACTGCTTATCTTTACATACATTTCAACATAAATTATAAGTGAAAAGAGGATTTCTTAAGTTGGATATCCTAAATTAACTATTCTGTAATAAACAGAACAAAAACAACACTTGGTAAAGAGCTTTAAAACATATACTTTTGAAACCAGGATATATATATATATATATATAGAAAATCTGGATAAAACCGTCCATTAATATCTGTACATGTTTCTAAAGTGACAAATAGCTTTACATCGATTATTGAAAAGTTATACATATTCTCGTTTGATAGGAATACACTTGGTGCTATCCAGTGGGGTAATCAGAAAATATACAGCACATACATAAAGAATTGCTACTCCTTTTAAAACCAGAGTTGGATCAACTAGTTATTTGAAGCTCGCACACCGAGATATTTGTAGCTTGGTATTTTTATCAATGAAATTTCATTCAATAATATAGTAGTATCCCGCAATTTGAAGATCAAACTTTCAAACCTTTGTTAAAAGGTGGTTTAACACAAACCCATACAAATGATGCATTATTATTTATAAAAACTACATAAACATATTTGTATGTAATTACGTAAGTTAAAGTTATAGCAAATTAAAAGGTCTATATGAATTTCACAATGAATCGTGGGAGGCCGTGCAACATTTGTATTGTGAAGGTGTACCAAACTATTGCATCAGAAATGAGATGAATACTGAAAAATCATCCAAAAAATTAACCTTCAATCAAAGTTCAACAAATGTTTAACTGGATTATCTATACATTATATTTTTCCCTTTAATTATGAATATATTCATAGAGAACCGATTTAATGTGTGACGTATAATACACCAGGACTTTTACGGGCAGTATGTTACATACAGGAAGCATTTGGAAATAATGTCCAGCCCAACGTTTTTAGTATTCATATTACATATTCTTGCTGATTTCCTGAAAAACCTACGCATAATGCTTGACAACAGAAATTCTTTCCTACTACATGCCTAACACATTGTTTCAGTTATTGCTGTAGAAACCCATTGCATTCTATTATCGTCCATTTTACAACTACAGTAACCGCGCCAATATAACGTCCAATAATTCTAATACCTCTAAAATTAAACGAATGTTGGAAGAATTTTTAAGTGCTAACAGTCTAATGCAACGTCTTATACTTGCAAGAAATATATATAGCCGTAATTTGCTTGTAGTTAAAATGTCATCGGCGTACGCCCTAACGTTTTATCGACACTTTACTACAGTACAATCACCAGCAGCCCTCCCAGACTAAGTATTCTGAGAGGGTTGTCTGGTCACCTACGCAAAGCTGAACCCGCTACCACTGGTAAACAATCGGGTTTTTGATACTTATAACCAGGTACTAGGTTGCAATCGTTGTTAGGTTTACTTATTAACTATTTTTATCAATGTGGACTAATTCAACCAAACTGTTCATATTGCAAGTGAACATATATGCACATATAATATAGCAATATTGTGCCCGTATTCAAGCCTAAATTATTCATAGAAAATACAAACTTTAAAGTTCTCATAAGGACAGTTGCTGTCTGTTTTAAATGTTCTGTTTAACAGCTAAACTAATCTTGGTGAACTGAACAATATACATTGAATTTATGCGAGTAAATAATCATTGCTTTACAACTCTTGTTCGATGGTTGGTTTTGATAACAAATAATCATGATACGAATAGGAATAGTTAAACTGTTAACACTTCTAATATAAAATTACGAAATAACTTTTGCTGTTCTGTAGTTCTGTAATCCACGTAGATTTACAGTACTCATAGTTAACATTAAACTCTAGGAGGAGGATGGAGAGGGGCCGCTAATTGACAAAATGTAAGCAAATGAGTGCGCCATCCAACCGTCTTTTAAATACAGTTATTGTCGGTAAAGAGATGATCCATTAGGTGAGAGCATTCCACGGGTGACAGACACTAATTAATAGAAATTTCTATGGCACTCCAGAGGACTAGACCGTTCTGCAATTTTCAATGGGTGGCCCGTGAGTTTTGTATTGCAGTTGAGTTGCAGCTAAAGGCGGCACACCTGATGTCGGTCTTGCGCAGTCAATTAGATGATGATTAGGTAGGTTCGCAATCTAACACAGCGTCCGCTGAATACCCCTAATCGTTTTAGTCTATAATCGTATGAAATACTGCGTATCTGCTTAGAGGCCCGACCTCGAGGCTGCTTCAGTGAATTAAGGTATTGTTTCAACCATACATGCCAAGCTTAATTTGCGAATTCGACAAGGGGGCGAATATACGCAATAAGCATTTGTATAAATATATGGAGCTGTTTATTTGTCCAAACGCCAGTGTCAGCCGCTCAACATGGTGGTTTCTAGTCTTCGGGGCCTTTTTGTATTTACGGGAGCAACTCAAGTCATCTTGCTCAAGGACACCCAATTCATGTTTAGCAGTTGTTAGTTGCAATCCATTCAGTCCGAGCCGGTATGAGTAACTGCTCTCATGTTTTATGGAAAGTACTTTACATTTACTCTCTTTGAAATGCAGCAAAGTTTGGATTGACCATTAATACACCGTGCCTAGGTCAATCTGAAGCAAATACTGGTCAGCATTCATTTGATTCTTGCGCCAAATCTTGCTATTGTCTGCGAGCACCTTTGCGATGTCAGTAATCAAAACCAAAAGCAGATGTGGACCAAGAACAGAGCATTGCGGCACATAAAACTCGACTTGAATGGGGTACGATAAAGAGCTCCGTACTCTAACCATTAATATCCGTTGAAGTAGAAAGTTACAACCCAGCGTAGGAGAGGGTCAATGAATATGTAATGCTAGAGCTGGGAAGTAGTATTCGATGGTCTACACGACGAAAATATTTGGAAAGGACAGGTATATCACAACAACGCCTTCTCCAGCGTCAGCCGACATGGTCCATCGATTGCGTGCGATTATTAGGTCGTTTCACATGACGGTCTATACAGAATCCGCGCTGTTTAGACGCAATGATGTTGTAGTTTTTCAAATAACAGACTAGTGCATCGGTAATTACGGATTCCGTAATCTGGGAGAGTATAGGAAGACAGGATACTGAGCAGTAGTTGGAGGGTACAGTTATGCTTCCACCATTGTGAATCGGTTATGGTTCCAAGCTTCCACGTAGCGGAAACTTTGTTCTGTTCTAAGCAGTTCTGGGAAAGCTGAGCTAAAGGTCCTGCTAGTTGAAATGTTGCTGCTTCCAATCCCTTTGGAAGAATGGCATCGACACTCGGCGAGCTCTGTTTGCGTGGAGAAGATGGCTTCCAAATGCAGCCTCCGCGTTAAAACTGATGTGGGATTCTCCTGGCTGAGAGGCAAAAATCAAGAAGATGGCTTAGTGACATCAGCTTCTGAAACCTGGAAGCATATTGCATTTGCAGTGAGTTTGCTGATTCCAAAGCCATTATTTTTGGGTCATCGGCTGTCCTGAGTGGAGGAAATCCTTGTTTAAACTTCCGTAGGCTAATGACGTGCTTGTACATCATTAGTTGGTCAACACTGAGGGTTATTGAATGTACTGCTGCTATGCAGCTTTGTATTCTATTCAGTGCGTGCAGTGGTTAATTTGGACTACATATTGTCTTATGTTTCTGGTGCTGGAGCTTCCCTGTACATTCTACATGCCAATTGGTGAACTGCTATGCATTTTCGATTTTTGCTGCTAACGAAAGAAAATTATTTACACTTATTGCAGTTACGCATCTCGGAAGCCTCTGCAATCAGCTGACTGAATTTTTGACGAAGTCGAGCCAGGCAACTTTGGTTGGTTTTCGGCAACGAAGGACCAAGTTGTAGGGCTAACGAGCTGGGCTAATCGATCGTAGCTTGTGATGGTTCGCGCAGTCTAATCTTTCAAATTCCGATATTTCGCATAGCGGACGAAAACTGGATGATCACTACAACCCAAAGGGCAGTCTACAGCCAAAACATAAATTACACCATCTAGTATGAATTGCCTGTTACATATTCTGAACCGAGTGGGCAAGCTGTTGGGCTTGTACATACGAACAGTGGTTACGAGAATTTATAGTTTGGCTTTGTATTTTTCTCCGGTCGGGTACGTTGGAATCACCCAAGATAATTATGTGTGGTATTTTCCTTGTAAACCGCATCCTAAAGCAGTTGCTAGTTGGTAGTCGGTTTCTTGTGTTGTGTTCAATAATAAGCAAGTTTCTCTGCATTTTATTAGCAAGCGGCACCAAAGAGATTCGCGGAAATGCGATTCCGATTCCCCCAAGACTCCGTAATGTACGTCGCTTCGGTTATATTGGATTACCCACCTAGCTTTGTGAGCTTATGTTTCCGGATCATCGACATGCGCAGGAGCAAAACTTCAGAGACCATCGTCCCCGTGTGCAACCACGTCTCAAGGATACCAATGATATTATAAGACCCGGAATCTTGGCGATTGTTCAGTTCGGATTGTTTATGAAAAGGACCTTAAGAACTCTTATTTAATCTAGTTTCCCGGCTTCTAGGAGCCTAGGAGGGCTAAATCTGTCAAGTGTGCGAGGATACCGAACGACGCGAGGTTGCAAGCTACTCGTAATTTGATAGAAGAATGATACCTTCTCTGAAACATGATCCTGCCAAGGTGCGTCTTAAGCTTCTTTGCGATGACGGATTAGGATAAACATAGGCTTTTTAAACTTTATGGAGTATTCGGTATTGAAGGGTGTCACAAAAAAGGCAATAGGCTTAATGTGATTTAGTTATCCTTGTGCGCTTAATCACGGATGAAGTTATATCCGTGAGTAGTAGTACGGATTTTAATGGTAGAAGATAATTTCAAATAAGATAGAGCACTGTATTTGCTGGTACATCCGATTCGATTGAGCGTACAGTGATTAAGCTGCAAGCAGATGGAGAGTAGATAATGAGGAATAATAAAAATTTGCCACTAGCACAGGAATCACGTGTATGTGTGGATGCGCCTTGATCAATTGCAATCAGGTTTATCTGAGGTTTTAACAATTTGTTTAAATTACTGGTAGTGAGCGAACTCTTTTGCAGCGTAAAATTCGACTGGATAGATCTTCATATTTTGTTGGAGTATTTATAACAAATAATTTTGATAATAATACTTACTGGGCAATATTGCATAGTTATCTTGCATGTAACCAGTCAATAACAAATAACAAGTAAGCTCTATCTGGAGCTATGCTTAATTATACATTAAATTTGCTGAACGGTTTGTTTTCTGTGCATTAATTGACGCATTCATTCAAGTGTAAATAATTCAAAAATTGGATCTGCATATGTTTCAAACACAAAAAGTTGTTAATATGTAGTTAAGTAAAGTAATTGTTAACTAAGTCGTTATTCTTGACATTAAGCTTATAAGCTGCTAGGTTGTATAGGATATAAGACACGTTTAAAAGGTTGGGTGCAACCTACTTGGGTTATGTCTGTTAATTTAGCTGCAATCTGCCGCAGCTAAAATTCAGCAGGCGTAAGAAAGTTTGTGGCTAAATTTTTCATTCTTGCAGTTATAATATTTAGAAAAGAGTATGTTCAACGGGTAAAAAAGAAAGACAATATACCTGTTTGTGAAATGGCAAAATGGCCAATAAAATAGGACGGACACATATAACATTTTCATAAACCCAAACAAAGCTAACGCGGTATTGACTTAGAATCCTACATCCTAGATATCTTAAAAGTTTGGTATTATCGGTATTTTTATATATATGTATATATACTAAACGCTTAGTTTGGTAAATGTGATTACGAAACTCTTAACAAATTAGCAATATCTACCCGTTCAAAATTTTGAACATTAGGCAGCTTATGATTTTTGCATCTTGATAAGAACACTTTGGCCATTAATATAGCCAAAACGCTAAACTTACATCGTATTCCCACAGAATATACGGTGTCATCCATTCTTTCCATGAATCCGAGAAATACGGATACGCAAGAAATGCTAACTAGAACCAAATCATTGATATTTATTGTCGAAGTAACGTGATGGTTGATCAAGATTTCAAAAGTATACATGAAAAACCTGCGAAATCGGTTAAACGTTACATGTGATAACAAATTGCCGCACCATGAAACTTCCTTCAACGGAGAGCTAAACTAAGTGTTGCTGTTACCTGGAAGAATGGTGGACTATAAATACTTGCGAATGACGGTTGCCCTAGTGATGTATAATTAGGCGAGTGTGTCGAAAATCCGAATTTCTTTGAGGTTGTAGAATAACTAAAACTAAATTTTACTTACAACCATAAGCAATGCCTCTTATACTCAGTGGCCTTGGTTTGAAATGTTCAGTGTGAACATGCTGTAGCATTCTTTTATTTTTACATTTGCCCTAAATATCGCGTTTTGTTATAGTATAGTAACTTTTTGCATGCCATTCATGTTTACGAAGTATTGTCCGCTACAGCTTGATAATTCGCAGTTTTCTTGCAATCATTTTGGCTTGCTGAATTGAAAACCAATGATTGCATGCAAAAGGAACATAGTTAAATCGAGCAAAATATCGGTGTGTTAACAGATGACTATCAAATGTGGCTCAAATTAAGATAAATAAAGACAATTCTACATAATTTTGAAAGATGGATAATCAACTAGGGCAGATACCTGTGTTAATAGAAATGATGTTGCAGTTTCGGAATAAAAGTGTAGGGTTTTTCGGTAATATCAATTTAATAACCTAGAATGCACGAAGCCTCCGGCGGTTGCTGAAGCATATCTCACCATTAGAACTGCATTTATGTACAAACATGTAGAAATCTTTTGAAACTATTATACGCAAGCTATTTGCCATCAGTTAACAGATATTTGCTACACATATCTGATATAGCACTTCTAAAATTATAATTTTGTTTGACTGGCAGTACGCTAAGAACAGTTTGCTTCCCGAAATGACGGAAATTAGAATAAGTATTTCTTATATTTTAGCTCGAGTTTACGACGTATGAAAATCTGTCATGGTACCATGTTTCACAACTTTTGAGTTAACGGTTGCTGTGTTTACCGAAAAACTCATTTAAAAAGAAGTATTATGGTGCAGTAGTAAATGGTTCGCCTACTTTATAAGTATTTCTCCAACTCCCGTAACAGACGCATTCAGACGAAGAAATAAGGTATCCTGCAAATATCAGCGCACATTGCATTTTGCTAAATCATCCTTATCACAAGTCCCAAGCCAATTTTCACGTATGATTTTCAATGCCTACGACTGATGCTTTCGTTGTAGTCTATCCGAAGACACTTTTTGGCCAATATGCCGCGCAGCAGCGTATTTTCTTCAGTAACATAATGTATTCACTACATGTGATAATGCTATTTTAACTAGAAGTTTAAGATGAAGTTGTATTATGTCTCAGTGAGATAAACTGCTAAGGTCTAATGTAATTGATTAAAAAACCTCATTTAAATTTCGTCCCTCGGCTTTCACAATAAATTCCGTAAGCAAAGGCTAGTAAGTCAACCCACGACATTAAATTTAGTCTTGTGCAAACAAAACATTACAGATTTATACTTCCGGAAGCTAGTAATATCGATTAAGAGGGTACAGTAACCTTTTTTCAAAAATGTTAACAAAGAACCTAAGCCGCTGTTAACAGCAAGGAGTGTGCCAACAGGAAACCGAGTAGTCTTTAAGCAAGTTCACATCACACGGCCTATAATTTCCTATTTTATTTAATGCAGACTATTGTAGAGATTGCGCGAATGCACAGTTTTATATTATAGACCCAGTATTATAATATTCATGATGGTGCAGATAAAAGTAAACTAGATTATGTGCACTATTAAGAGTCATGTATATAAAAACATTTTTGATCCCAGCATATTATGCAACAAACGTTCTGCTTCCATCAGCCTGTTAAATCATAGCTTTTAACCACTAAACATGCAATTAATATTTAGGTGTTGACAAAAGTACAAAATTAACTTAGCAACAATAAAAAATATTAACTCTAGCACTTTAATATTTGCTAGTGTAATGAAAGGTGATTACATAAACATATGGTACATTTTATGAAATGTAATAAAAAACGATAAATAGACTCTGCTTTAAAAGGTGTTGGATATTTTTTGAACTAGCTCAGTGTCTAAGCCACATATTGCGAACTATGCTTTCCTTTTATAATGTTGCAACTTTACGCAATGTATACGAACTCTATGATAAATAGTAAAAGTTACAGTTGCAAACGGAAAGCATGATTCTTTATTACGACAAACAACTTGACGTGTATGGGTCTGCGAATTTCGATATGAAATCAAATTTTACCAGTAATTTTGTCATGCCTGGTAATTCTAGTAATTGTTGGTTGATGTAATCAGAAAGAATAATAGGGATCTAGTAGTTTCTTTGAGGCAACTATCCATATTATTAATTGTCGGTAGTTATGAATCGATTTAAAAGATATTTTAATGGTATCCATGTTTTTCATTCTCTAAAACCAGGGTAAATTTCCCGCTATGCATTTGGTCTTATTGGTTGTCAACAGCGGGGCACAACCCTTAAACTAACGAATATCCTCTGATAAGACAAAACGGCAGTCTTTCAGTTTCCCTCGGATAAGCAGCGCTGAGAATTTAAAATCTTCATCGGAGGACGGTGCACCGTATATTGACAAAATTGCTTAAGAAAATTGTCAAACAGAGGTAGCCTACCTTTATCCGTACGGAAGAGAAAGTCGAGCTACAACTAAACCCTTTTTGAGTTTCCGGGGAGGAGAATACGCGATAGTCAATGCACTACTATCTTTTATTGATGCAACTGAAATACATGTAATCATTATTTAGCTGTCAAATGCGGTATTCTTGTGTTTCTCTAAGCTCAATTTTGGCTACCAAGACGATTTTAGTTCCATTAAATTCTGAAAGCCTTTGTTGTCAAAACTTAACAGACCAAAAGTAGACAACTCTGTATTTGTGAGATGCAGGACGTCGATCTTTTATACAAGACGTATTCACTGTCGTAATTAATATGAACCCCTTCATATCAGCCGGTCCCGAAGCGGTGAAACCAGCAATTCTTAAGCCATGCGCTGATATTCTTTAGCATCCTGTTACGTAATTATTCAACTCGTCGCTACAGGAATGCAAGTTACTACGAGATTGGAAATAGGAAACTCTAGTTGTGATCAACCAGGAGGTCTAAATACAGGCCTGTTATCTACAGACCTGTCAGTCTGAACCTTGTCTTCCTCAATAGCTTAAAAATACTTGTAAGAAACCGGATTCGTTAGCACTTAGAAAAAACATGATATAATTGTATAGTGAAAGCATGGTTTCATTAAGGCAACATTGTACTTCACTAACATGCTGCGCTTATCAAATTATGTTACCCCGATTCTTGATTGCGCGCTTCTTGTATAGGTACTTGAATTTAGTAATGCTGTCTCCTCAGTAAATAACCGTTCCTTTCTTTAGAAATTGACACGGTTTATTTTGTTTTATTAACTTTTCTTTTGGGTGTCGTACTTCTTACTTCGGAGAGCGTTCCGAGTTGAAATCGGGGACGTAAGTTAGCTTTTGGACCTGGCTTACTTTGGCGTACTCCAAGGATCGTAATAAGTCCAGTATTGTTCCTTATGATTATAAACGGTTTGGCCGCTCTTCTTAAAGACCCCTGTCATAGCTTTGCATGTGGCTTAAACCTGGTCAGCATGGGCAACCGAACAACACTGATCAAAGATAACATCAGTACAATTAACTGGCCGATGCAATGAGATTTGCCTCTGAATTCCAAGATATGCGAATTATTTCCCCTCTTGAAGAGGATATTAGTGCAGTCTTCCTCCACGTCTTTCTCTTTGCGGTGCACCATCCTGACAAGTAATTTAGGCCTAATCATTGCAATCAGCTTTAAGTCTTTGGAGCAATATCGATATTTTTCCAGGCAAGAAGGATATGAATTGTTCCACCTTCATAGTGTACTGTTAAAAACAAACCCAGAAGTTTTCCTTTCATTGTACAAGGCAGTGGTTAAGTCTCTTCTGGAGCATTAGGTACAAAGTTGGTCGTCATACCTCCGTGGTGATGTAATTTGCATGGAAAAGATTCAATAATTATCGACGAGGCTGATTAAACGCCAAGTCTTACGAAGATCTGGTAACGAGCTCTAGGCTGTTTTCCCTGGAGCGGCCTAGACAGGTGAGTTGGTAGAGACGTTTACATTAATTTAGCTTCTCAATGTCATCCAGCTTACTGACTTGTTTGAGCGGGGTGCTTCCGATCACTTGCGAAGACATGGTTTGAACCTCAACGACAGGGGCTAGATTGGACCTATGAGTGATATTTTATATGAAACATGCTATTCGCAGCTGGAAAATATATTTCCTGAGTTTGAAGATCGTGAGAATTTATTGTGGTTCCAAAGTGGTATGGACGAGTGTTGGTCAAGCATTTTCCAAAAATAGGGTACTTATATTGAACGTATTGAGAAGAGCTCGGATAGTAATATTTGATGTTGAGTTATGAACATGTAAATATTTTTGCCGTAACAGCTCCATTACTTTTTTGAAGAAGCAAAGAGAGACGAACAAACTTCGAATTGCCAGAAGCACTGGTGCTTTTACCGGTACCAGAAGCTAGTAACTTGTTAATTATCAGCCTTTGAACTTAAGGTAACTTTTCCTAGACCAATAATCTCTTGACATGTCCTGCAAAGAATTTTCAATATACATGTACATAAATTACAAAAACGTAGCAAATGAAGTACATAAATTGGATGCACACCAATTTGGACACGGTTAGAATCCCTAAAATAGCCCCTCCTAGCCAAGACACATGCGGATATTATAAAACACAGAAGCATCACAATGTCAAAATTAATCAGGATGATAGAGTAAAGTACAAGTGATATCTATCGATAAACGCGAGTTGTAATCTTAACATAATATACATAAAGGCAACCAAACATTGCAGAGTTAAGCGTTGAGTTCCTGCTCTAAATACATATACGGATTAGCGTAAAGGGAAAAGTAAGTGGCTGACGTTCTTGGACAACATATTAGCCCCACCTTCCAAAGTGAGCAGTTATCTTTCATCTAAATTGGGGTATTTCGCCGCCCGTTTCCAAATCAGATAGTCGTGCACATGCTCGGAAAAGCACTAGGCTGCAGTTTCAGCCTGTTGGGCATCGTCAGTAGTGCGCGTCCATCTGATCCATCAGGATTCGAACCCAACTTTCATCTTGCTCAAGTAGGTCATGAGTCTTCAAGGCTTAACTAAATATGCTTTGCAACTGCAGCTGTACTGAAGCGGCTGATATCCTTACGCAAGTACAGCTCCACTGGCGCAGACAGCATTCGCCTTAAGGCACATAAATCTGCCATATATTTCGCTAAACTAGTAGCAATGTGTAGTTAATGGTTCATTTTTATGTTGCATGTCCTAACGCTTTAGAAATATTATGCATGAACAAATCGACCAGAGTTGCACCTGTGCAGAATCATGAATATATTGACCGATAAAGCTAATTCCAGTGATCTCGTATACCTTGGAACTTACGGTTTGTAAAGCGTACATGGAGTACCTGAAGCTAACACAAAATTCTCCTTCCTGAGCAGCAAAAATTTTACCAAAATTGGGCTTGTGCTACTTAAACGTTGACAGCTTGTGTAGGCCGGAAGTAATCTGCGGATGCTGGTTTAAGTATAGATGCCACCTATCCAGATTATTCAAAGGCACTCGACCGTCAATAGAGACAACTACTGCTGTACAGAAATTAACTTTATATACGCGGTGATACCGTTCGGGGACGGAGAGAAGAGTATTCTTGTTAGATCCCACCTGAATGTGCAGGTTCGCAGCACCGTGTCCGCAACCTTCTAATACAATGCTATTAAGTAAGGGCTCAGTATGCAGGCCCCGACTTTTCCGGGTCTTAATTAATGAAACTGCCAGGGTGACTTCACCAAATTTTTCTATTTGCCAATAAGAAATCACGGCGTGTTATCTTAATGTTGATGATCACACAGCTCGGGAACAAAGCATGAATATTGTCCAGTGAGAACAATCTGCAGTTAAACCATGCCTAATACAAGGTTCTCAGCACAAGTTATAAGGTTAGTCCCAACACCAGTCGGGGTCCACAGTTTCTACAATGTTATTCTCATAATTGCCATCTTAGCATACTTATGCAAAATAACCTAGTTGGGTTGAATCAGACTAAAATGCATTAAAGAAAGTAAATCAACAATTTGGCCAGATTCGTAAGGCTTTAGAATAGTTCAACGCATCAGTCTCCATCATATTGCTTAGCGCTACGTAAGGCAGCACAAAGAGTACGTTATCCAAGTGCGGCAAACTTGGTGGAAGCACAAAATAACTGAGCTTGATAGGGCAAAAATCAGCCTGACGAAGTACATCAACGGTTTCTACTGCTCTCCGAACCCACTCTGGCCGAACCGTTCGCAGATGAAGTCATCAGTGTCAAGAGAATAGCTCGCAATGGTTTTCATGCTATTAAATGCCCAAAACACGCTTGACAATTTATTTGGAACTCAGCTATAACACATCTCTCATGAGTCACCAGTTTATTTTGGCCGCATATGGTACGACCAAAATGAATCTAGTCGAAACGTTTTCCGTTGACCAAAATAAATTCCGACAGTGATTGCAGGTTTGGGAGAACCGGATTCAATGTTAAAAGCTGCATGCGTAAGAATACATCCAGTTTGTAGCTAGGTCTCCTTCCTTTTTAAGTTTAAACAGAACACGTATGAATGTATCCACAGATCTCCCAGCCTATCTATTGGACTGAGGATTATAAATGGGACAAAGTATGTGTTGTACACCCATGGAGTAACAAAATCTCTTTAACTCGTTCGATGTGAATTGTGAACCATTACCAGTGATGAGTGTTTCTGCGGAGCCTAACTGAGAAATAACGACGAAGAACTGCGATTGTTGAGGCTATCTTTGGTGGAGTGACAACAAGTATTTATGGCCATTTTGTGTAGACGTCAAAAATAATCAGTGAATATTGCTTTTCAGTTGGTCTGAATAATTCACATGAATCAGCATACCGGTAGCTGTTGATTTTTGTCAAGGATGAAGGTCAAATATGATGGGGCTTTCGTAGCCTGTGCACATTTGGAACAACTACGAATAACACCTTCATTAGCTTTATGCATATTTGGACAATGAGTATGACATCTGGCAAGTGATTTCATTCGTGTAATTCCGTGGCGTTCGGCGCAAGCATTTGAATCACTTTTACTGAGATTTTTGGGGATCATAATGCGAACTGCTAGCATTAAACATTCGTTTACACTTGTTAAGTCAACTTTACACAAAATATGGTTTAACTTCAGCGTCCGATAGTTGGTTTGACCAACCTTTGCCATGACAATGAACGACTAGTCGTAAACAGTTATCTGACTGAGTAGACTCACAAATATCATTGTACGTAAGCGGTAATTTTCGGATGAACTCCTCATAATAGCTTTTGTCTCAGAATCAACTGCAAAAGATGAACTGACCGTGTCTTCATGTGGCTGCAAATTTGATCTGTTAGCAATCAGGCGTAATAAGGCGTCAACATGTCCAAAGCATTCCGAATGGATGTGTTTAATAGTAAAATGTATCCGATAAGTATTGTTGCCAAAGGTTACAGGTGATTTGCGTTGTGAACAGGAAACACATTCTTGGTACCAAGTATAGACAACAGGGGCAAGTGGTCAGTGCATAACCTGAATTTCCGACAGTGCAACATCTTATAAAACTTTTTGACTGCAAACACAATTGCTAAACCCTTTTTCAATGTGGCTGTAACGCCGTTTAGTTGTTGTTAGCGTGTATGAAACATGACTGGCCGCTTTTTCCTGCCATCTGGAAACTGTTGCAAGAGTGCTGCTCCAATACCGTACTCTGAAGCGTCAGCAGCAACTACGATAGGCAGTTTCGGGTCATAGTGTGTAAACGCAAGTTCAGAAGTTAAAATGTGTTTTATTTCATCTTATGCCTACTGACAAGCTGGAGGCCATACCCATTTTGCATAGGCCTTCATAAGTTCATTTAGTGGCAGCCTTAGCGAGTGCACAGTAAGGACAAAGTTATTGTACTATTTGACTAGTCGAAATAAATGAAGCGTTTTCCTGTCCTTTGGAACTTGTAGTTGTTGGATTGCCACAAGTTTTGATGGGTCAGGAGGACGACCACTGGCATCAATGATTGAATCAAGCTATGCACTTCGCGACATGAAGAACGCAAATTTGTCGATTCGTAGATTAAATCCAAAACCCGATCTTATCAAACTATTTATTTAGGTGTGCCTAATTTACCTCAGCTGAAGCGCTTACGATTATTATGTTATCCATGTAGGCCACGACAAAAGGAAACGCGTTTAACGTTGTATACATTATTGTTGAAAAATTGCCACAGTTCACTTAATTCCAAACGACATTCTATTGTATTGATATAGACCCTCATGAGTATTAATATGGAGAAAATATATTGATTCCTCATCAAGTGGGACTCGTAAATAGGCATCAAAAGTTCAGTTGTTAAAGATATTTGCCACCATTTAACTTCGCAAAATAGTCATCCAGAATTGGCAGTAGGTAATGGTAGATCTAAGTTCAACATTTAGTCCGGTTGAGGAACCACCAAAATAGGTACTGTGCCATTCGCCTTCCTAAGTATCACGTGAGTAGCCCAGGCTGAATAATTAACCTTCGTTAGCAAGCACAATTTTACCAAGTGATTCAGTTCTGCATAAACAAATGGGACGGCTTAATAGGGTACTGGCCTTCTAGGACGAAATACTGGCTTTGCTTCAGTTGCGACATACGAAGTAGCCAGAAATTTGGTGCACAATCCAAGTTCTGCTTGAAAACACTAGCATGCGTTTCCTGCACGTTTGCCTAAATATCATTTTTCACTATAGTATCAACAGCTGCTACATAATTTGAAGGCATATTTTACATGCTCTTAGCTAGAGAATCAGAAATTGCGCTGATTGCAACATCACGTAATTGCAGCTCATCTATCCATTCAATGTCTGAGACATTTGCTTCTTTTTCTGCTGCAATAAACAATGAAAATGCTTTTGTGTTGCGTAACGAAGTTGTTGATTGACATGTCCCGCAGATTTGTGGGGATAAAACTATCATTATCAAAGATAGGTGAGTTGTCTGTTTGAGCGTGTTTCTAGCATATACGCTGTTGAATAATAGTAGTGTAAGTGGAGTTAAATGCGAATGACTAGACAAAATAAAACAGTTATACCTGTTATGCTCCTTGGGAAAAGTAAGAAGTAAAAATGAAACTAACCACTTCCGTCCCGCATCTTCAAGTTCACTTAACATGTTATTCCTGTTTGGAGGGATAATTAATATATTCAAAAGTTCCACAGTTTATGCAACGAACTGATGGGACCAAGGCCAAAATGCGATGGTTTTTTTCAATATTTCTAAGTTTCATGAAGAAACAAGGAAGTTTAGAAGCGAGCTCCAGGGTTGACGAACCCAAATAGAAAAAATAATTCCACCGGCATTCCAAGCAGCTATACTGTGAATATAATTTCAGAGGGTTAACTCAGAGATCGGTTTTACGGCTGTTTCATCAAGTGACGGCATACGTGATTATGATCATTCAGTATTTGGTAAAATAGTATGAGATCGCCGCTCAGCCTTCGGTAGCGTTCACTGAAAAATCTCAGTGACTTCAGACTTTGATGGTAGCACAGATTTCGTAGGCCCTTGACGTTCTTTGTGACCATACGTCGTGGTTTCTCCAGCACTATTAAGTTTGCTTCAACCAGGGTTGCCAAGCTTGGATGGCAGATTTAAAGTGAGGGTACAAGTAAATATTGTGCGGCATGCGGAATATGCATGGGTCGGATCTTCCGGAAGCTTTCCGCAGGAATCCCACGTGCTGGTTGGCTTCCTTCGCAGCTGTCTCTGACCGCTTTGAACAGTTAAGTTCACTTTGAATGAGCACATCAATGTAGCGTTCCTGGGAACATTTGCAATACATGTGACCCAAGCCTCACACGTAATGATTTCTATGGTGCAATTTAACAGAGTGACAATTTCTATACTGAATGGTTGTGCAATCAGAACTTAGCAGGTTGAAATCGTGTTGACGTCACGCTGGAGCTTTTCCTGGTCGTTCGGTTCTTTGATCGCTAGCCATAAATTGATATCACCTGCGAGGATTAGGAAATCTGAAGTAATTTTCCTCGCCAGATCGTTTAAGAAAATCAGCAATGGACGGGGTCCGAGGGCCGAGCATTGTGTTATGCCGCACTCCACCTCAAATGCGTCGGACATTAATTCCCGTACGGTCACTTGCAAAAGACGTTCTTGCAGGAACTCGCCTATCCAACGCAGTAGTGTGTCATTATTACCTATATAGGCGAAGTTTCTAAAGTGGTATTTTGTAGGCTAATCGACCAAGCGCTTTTGCATATTACAAGCAAAGAATACCAACTCATGCTCTACCATCAACTGCGTCAGTCCAGCTACTGCGAGCAATTTGCAGGTTCGCAGTGTATGAGTGCTTTCGTCGGAAGCATTATTGCTCTAGGGTTATCATCTTGTGATTTTCCAGATACTGCATGATTTCAGCAGCGATGGTAGACTCCATGAACTTGAACAGCACAGTATGAGGCATTATCGGACGGTAGCTATTTCGGTCAAGGCGACTACCTTCCTTATGTTTAGCAGTGATTGCCCCACGCTTTCTTATTTTTGGGATTTGTTCTGCAACATACAGCGCTCATAGATTATAGACAGAGACCTTGCCAGATCACTGGGTGCTGCAGTTAAAGCGTTCGGTTAAATGCTATCGACACCAGGAGGGCTATGTATACGCAGGGACAATAGTTATTTGACACTGTTTCTGCACTGAAGGTAATAGTGGATAAGGCTGATGGTTGGACAATAGAAACTGGGGTAACCATCGGGATCGTTACTTACTGGAACGTTTGTGATTAATGGAACTGTAAGATACAGGCTGCTACCGTTGTTGGTGGCGTGTATCCGTCAGTCCTGATCAGTGCTGGATTTCCGCGCTGCACCTTATGAATTCCACTAACATGCATGTATAAGAGTATGCGGTTCGTGCAGAATTTCTCCATTAACTGCTGCTGATGTGTCACCTTTTACTGCGGATCAACATCACACAGAATAGACGCTGTGCCAAATAGGCAGTCCAGGATTCGGATTTCCGGGAGTACTTGTGAGTTTTTTGTGCTAAGTTTGTCAAGGACATGCATTTGTGTTTTCTGCTCCTCAGAAATGACTTCCTTCTCCCTTAACGATGGAAGGATTTCCTCTGAGAAGCGTAAGTTACCAGTTTGATGATTGTCCTTGCAAAAATGTCCCGGGCGATTTCTAGGAGGTTAACCGTTAAGAATGTCCAATATACCTCCTTATCAAGCGGGAATAACAAGATCTAGTGCGTGACCGTATACAATTTATCATCTTCAAGATAATCCGCATAACATACATAATTAAACAGTAAATCGTATGCTCCCTGCAAACCAATGGTGTGCTTGGAATTATTCCATCTAATATGCGTTATTCGTTGGTGCGCACAAGAGCAAGTATCGACGGCTTGTTTGCAGTTCGAAATCTAGTGGGTAAGGTCGCGTGTTTGTAAAGTGGGTAGCTGGAAATTATCTCTTGTAAACTTGCATTTAACTGCATGCTATCGGTTGCCGCTCTTTCCAGATCTTGCACATTAAATTCGCCTGCGATGAAAATGTGACTGTATGTCTTTCTCAACGTAATCTGAAGAATTTGGTTTAGTTTGTATTCCATTTCTGACGTAGAGTTTGGTGGACGATAAATCACAGCTCTAAGAAATACGTCTATGTTTCGCAACCATAGGCTGCACCAGAGCAAATCTGGCACACGGATCCCTGGGTGATCAACAACTTCACATCGCAGGTAAACTTTGTAACACAATCACTCCACCAACTATGCAGCGCTGTCATTCTGAAGCAGCGACATACCAGGTAAATTGACTTCAGCATCTATATCTCAAGGCTTAACCAAGTCTCCGCAATCAAAATGGGATCCGCGGTTGTGACGCCTGGCGTTCTCTAAGTTTGACCAACTCACTAATAACACCTTGGGCTTTAGTATACAAACAAGATAGTGTTTCTGATATCAGAAGTGTGTAAGTGGATAACAAATTCGTGTTTAGCTTTAATCCTACCGTTCGTCGGTCGGCCGCTAATCCTTTTTAACTTGAGTCATTTGTTCTTTAATTTCAGGCTGGCTGCAGGATAGCATGGAGTATCTCGATGTAACAATTTCCACTGTATTTATGGTTTCGAAATGTGAACTCAAAGTTTAATTGTGATTGTCTTGCCAGAAGAATCCGAGCGTGCGTTTTGTAACACAGTACTCTGGTTTGCCAATGTATTTCCAATTCAAAAATAAAGTGATTTTTATGTCGGAAGCAGTGCCAACTTGTATATTAACTGACATATTGCTAATTAATAGCGTGATAAGCTTTAGGCCATACCTCCCCTCGAGAAATATATGTAGTGAACACTAGATTTGACTGCTTTACGAATCAGGTTGTTCCGTGCTTGTTGAACAAACGAACCCAGTGTAGCTCCTTTTGATCTAATGTGCCACAATCTTGACATTCATGGAATTGAGATTCATAAAAGCGTGCAAATTGCCAGGCGCCACACTTCCTGCATGGTGTTCGTGGTCGTTGATACCAGTCTATTTGCAATGAAAATCTGTTCTCTTCCATGTGTGATTTGGTAATATTATTAAAAGAAATCATGGCTGAATAACAGTTGTTTGACTGTAACATTTGTGAATCAGGCTTTAGGTATACCTTTCTGATATATTCTATGGTTAACTCGTGCAAGGAAATGTCCCAACTAGAGTTCCGTTTTGATAGCAATTTTGTTCTGATATCGAAATCCGCAGGTGATTTAATCCAGATACAAAAGCAATACTTAAAATGATCTCCTGACATTCTTCTATACTGAAACCATTCAAGTTTCATGTTCACTCTACCTGTATATGTCACAATCACTTCTTCTTCTTTAGTAAGCTTTAAACAACTATGACGAATGTCAAATTTAGATGTTCGCTATCTAAAAATTATGGTAAGCCTATCCACGGTTTCTGGCAAACTAATTTCATGGGTGTTTTGGTAGAATGTAATTGCCATATCTTGTGTGTTCTGTACATCCAAATTGTTGTATCAACAGCCGTACTTTTGCCGATTCATGCAATGCTGAACCGTCAACAATAAAACTGTATTCACAAGTATTGTAACACGCTAAAATGGTATTGTCACAGTCTGGGTAGTAAATGAATGCTTGAATTCCATTGGCCAACCCAACTTTAAGTTGAGTATCACTTCTGCGCTCTGGAACCTCTAATTTTTGTGCTGAAATATTTCGTGCAAGAACTTCAAACAATTTCTGCTGTCGATCGAATTCAAGTTGCTGCCTTTTTAACATATGCATGCTAACATTTGATCAACCATCTCTGTGGCCAGACTGTTATAACTCCAGTTTATTAGTCAGGAGACAGAAATGACAGATTGAAAATTTTCTCTGCACAACTGCCTTTACAACTAATTGTCGGGAAAGCCTTGCCATGTGTTTGGATGCAAGTTCCAAGCTAACATACAAACACAAACGAGGGAAATCGATCGATTGTCATGTGCTGTCTGTGTTTGACATCCGCATTCCCACTAACAGCTTGACGCACACAGAGTAAGTTATGCAAGAGCGGCAACGTTGGTAGAAACACAAAATAACAACCTGAGACCTCAAAAATCAGGGTGATTAAAGACATCAACGGTTTCTACCGCTCTCCGAACTGACTCTGGCCGAGTCGTTCACGGCTGACGTCATCGGCGTCACCAAAATGCCCACAGTGGATTTCATGCTCCTAAAAACCCCAAACAAACACGCCAATTTATTCGAAATTCAGCTAAAACACATAACTTGTGAGCCACCCGTTTAATTTGGCCACTCAGTGTAGCCCACAGGAATGTTGTGGAATCATTTTCCGCTTCAAATTATTACATTCCTGGAACGCCTTTCCCGTGCATGTACTTATTGCACTCAAATTATACGTATTCAAAAACGATTTGTCGATTGATTTACACATTTACTGCTATGGCCTGTGACCATGCGAATATAAGTGCAGAACAAACGGTAGACGGCATCTTACTTCACCTATTCTCCATCCAGGATTATTCAATCCAGTGCTAATGCAAACCTACTAGTGAGTCACTTATCTTACACGTTCTATTTGGCAATGTTTGAAGCATGTTTTCTCAACATAACCACCTACAGGTCTTGTCAAGCCTTTCTCTGTATACAAATATAAACCATTTTTCATTGCTACAATACGCTCCTATGTCAGGCTACCTCCAACTACCGACGCTAAACGAGGGGGAAAACAGCATTCGGGGTGCAAAAATGAGAGAGCAGCAAGAAAACCCTAACTTTTTGACACTGTCTAGGTGCTCGGTATGGCAAAATCCAACTTTAAATGCAACCATAGTCAAGATTGAGATTGTTTCGCATTGAAAGTTTTAAGAGTTTTACACACCCGACATTCAGCCACAAAGCGATACATCTAAGGCTGCCTGTTGAGTTCATTTGTGTAATAAACATAGCGATGGCAGCCAACCGCTACTTGCCTAGTTATACTCACAGCTCCGGCTACGTCAAAACAAAGGCGAAATGCGCCGTTGACTTTCACAGTGGAATAACAGCATTGATATTTGACTTACATTCGGAGCGCAGTTACAACTTCCATTAGTTACAAGTGTTATGTAATTTTGCCATGCATCAGCCACCAAGGTGCATTGCTCCGCAGGCGCCGTCCAACATCGGTGTGTTTTCTAAATGATGAGCACCTAATCTGGTGCTGCAGTGATATTATTTTCAGTCATATTAACGAAAGCATCAATTGTCTTGCGCAGTTGATTACAAATCGCTGGGTACATTTTAATCGTCTACGGTATGCTCTGCTTAATATTTATTATTGAAGGACTTGCATCCATCCAAATATTGTCAAGTTAATCGTGACAATTTTTATCGCCTTAAGGTTTATTAGGTTTATTTACTCGATGAAAATACGGCCGTTACTTGTGGTTATGCCGGATGAGGCATGTTGAGAAGCTCAGGCTCGAGCTACATTCGCTATCTCCATAAACCGGTGCTTTGTTGGTTTTAAATCCAACATTACTGGTACAAATTTTAAGCGCACTTTTAATCTAAGAAATCAATTAGGCAAATAGTGCAGCTGTGTGTGTGGAACATTTATAATCACAAAATATGCAAACTAGCTAACATTGCCTATTTGGTTCATGGAACGGCTAAGCCGTGTCTTTTTATCTAATATTTCAGGCCATCATGTTTTTCCATTATTTGTAGCCTAAGGAATGATGTGAGTTTAAATTTTTAGCTGAGCTTCCTTCAAACAAATTAGTAAGTATACTCACATGGTGTCTTCCTCCGGTTATTCAAGCTCGTTGTAACCTTGCACCCATACATGCATTTGCAGGTTTATCTAGTAAATATCGATTTAAGTAGTAAGAGCGCTGGTTTTGATGTAAGAATTTACCAACCAAGAACTCCAGCAATGTTAAGTCAGATATGTGGACATGTTTATCAGTAGTCGCTCAAGATGTATATGCCACGGTAGTGTTGTTCTTGTATAAATATCCGCAATTAAGGCGATGATGCAGCTAGTTTGGCTATATGGTCCTCAACAAACTCAAGTAATTTAAAATGCAACCTCTCCTAGTTTCAAATGTTATGGAAGTAGCGTCTAGTGAGAGGAAGTCATGACCTTCAAGGGCTAGCAAGTATCAACTGCTATGGCGGTAACCTGCTTAATAGTGGAAGATAAGTCGTGCTATATCTCAGTTAGATTGCAAAATGTGTAGCCCAGTCGACGTCCTCCATGGCTCAATGGCTTAAACTACTGCATAGTTGGCATCTGCATCTAGCGATCATGAGTTCGATTTCCAGTAGGAAACCGGGAGAATGCGCACCACTGACAAGACCAATAGGTCAAATCTATGGTGATTTTTCGGACCAGGGTTTGCTATATAGTTTGTATGCATGTAGGACGAAAATATTACAACAACCATTAAAATGTTCGCCGAATCATTGAAAATATAAAATATAAGCTGGACTTACAATGTCTAAATAAATTGAAGTTGGTCTGGTGATTGAAACATAATGAATGATATAAAATAAAGGAGAACCACCAGAACATTCTCTGTTGTGCACCTATGCATCAAATATTTGATGCTTACGGTTTATGTGGGTTAAGCAACAGGTAAAAATGCAACCTGCGAAGGGTCACGTCCATCATGTTTTCCTCTAACAAAATGATCTTAGAATGAATCATGCAACGCATACATGCAACATAATATGTTTTCGTGCACTTGAAGCTAAAATTTAACCGTTATTATTGGCTCTATGATCTACATGTTGTTTTATCTTAGTTGGTTAGGAAAACATTTTCATCACCGTCTTTTCATCAAACAAACAGCATGTCATTTATATACTTGACCAACTTACAAGTATAAACATAGTTTGGACTCAGCGTGGTATTTCCTAAGAAAGCTAAATAAACGTAAAACGATCTTGTTAATTGGTCACTATGAATCTAACGCATCGATGAGCATATGATTACTAAGAGCAGTACATAAATTTTATCTTCACAAGTTTCATGCGTCGCTTCCAAATGATTTTTATTGCTTTCATTATAGTTATATTAAGCTGTTGCCACCAAAGAATCTGCAAGAAGTCTTACCATCTTTCCAGTGTATCCGAGCACACTACTTTAAGTTGCTCCATACATTTGCTGTGGAAATTTATTTAGAATGGCAGTCACTACCCAATTGTGTTACTTGATTTTTATCAATATTCACAGGGAACAAAACTTCATGTCTGGAGACAGGCTTCCCCTGCTGCCATTCCCTGCACATCTGGGTTGAATAAAAACGCAACCGTTGTATTTACGTTTGATAAATCTGTCATGAAACAAATCGCTCGCTACCACGCTATATATCATGGGAATAAAAATTACGCTTGTTATCGCCTTATATCAATCTCTCAAGTGAGTCAAATTTGGATGGTTTGTATGCCGATCCGCGAATGATTCAGTTTCCTAAGGTACGTGGAGCCAGGTTAGTCCCGATAAAATTGAAGCAAGAAGAAGCAATAAAATCCAGTTCATTGGAATATGATGAAAACTATAGGATTACATGTTGTTAATCATATTTTGGGTGCAGAATTACAATGGACACAGAAAATGTGGGCTTAAAATGCAAGCAAGAAATCAAAAGTTTCTTTATTCCTTACTTTATTTTATTACCCTGAAAGACTTCAAATATCTAAGTCGTTACCGAGAAATATCAGGTCTGCCTGCTACATCCCTACAATTACGCTGTTACACGCGTGCTCAAGCGTTTCTCAAATCCTTTGGTACAAAATTGTTGCCATCCTTGCTCTGTAATTAGCATAATTTTCAGCGCGTTTATGAAAAAATCTGAAATACGGATACTGTAATTATCTTTATGTGCCCCAGGGGAACTTTTGTCTTTACAGATTATCTGACTTGTCACATTTGATCTAGTATTTTACAAATTGCGAGAAAATGTTTAGCACTCTAGGTTCAAAGCTTTGCACAATTTTTGACAATTATAAATGTCTTCCTTTGTTCAAAAGAGATCAACAAATGCTTATACAAAAACATAAGTACAAAAAGGAGAGATGATTGAAGAAGACTCATGGACAGAAGCAGTACATTTAGCTAGAATGATGGTTATCATTATTTCATGATTGCGCTCTCTTTTAACAGAATGTGCAATAGAGCTTCATAAAATTAATACGCATGTAAGCCCATTCTAATACTTCATGATGTATTGGCAAAATACATATGGCTTAACCCGTTCACTTCATTTAACTGGACTTTATATCTAGCAAGTGATGCCTAACACTGCGTCATCATACATTATGAGAAAACTTTCTTCAAAACTCATGACCGCTGCCCGGTAGGCTTGCTTTCCCGTCCGTTAATTTATCTAATGTATTTATGTGGTTCATGTGAGCAATAATCATGTGTTCGAGATGACTGAACAAACTCAATCTACTAATAACAACAAACATTAAAATCAAGTCGTCTGTCCAAAGAAAACAACGACAATTGAAAGGCCATCCCAAAGATTTGATAACACACGAAATAATTTATCGGATAATAAAAAATGAACAATTAATTTATACGTGTTACGAAGCGCTGCTTTACAAGTCCCGTTGGATAGTTGGTGGGGATATCGAGTTAACAATAATGATAAAAATGATGGTAAAAGAGTTAGTACTTCAAATATGCAAATAAGGACTTATCGTTTGCTCCGTCGTAGTCCTGCAATCCGCTTATATTCACGGCACCAGCAGTCAACTTAAATAATTCCATGGTTAACTACAGTAGTGAGATGAAGACCTAGGGCTAAGTAACGAAGTGTAAGTGGATGAGTGCGTTATCCAACCGTATTTTAAATACTGTTAGTTCGGTGCAGAGACGACGGATTCTGGGAGAGCATTTCACTTGTGACGGACACGAATAGAAACACAATTTTTGCGGTACTCTTGGCGGCCATACTGTACAGTGAGCTTAATTGTGTGGTCCCTCAGTTTTTATTGCTGCTGAGTTGAAGTAAATGGCGGCATACACGATGTGGTTCTCCCAGAATCAATTATGCCATAATCAGGTCGCCACGTAGTCTGCGATAGCTTCCAATGAACAATCCCAGTCGTTGCAGCCACTCATTGTATAAAATATAGTGAATTCCAATTATGCTCTTAGATGCCCGACTTTGTGGCATCAACAGTGCATTAAGGTCGTGTTTCAGCCATGGATGCCAGGCTTGAATTGCGTATTCGACATGGGGACGAACATACGCACTGAGCATTTGTCAATATTTGGAGCGGTTTATTTGTCCAAATGCCATTCGCTACAGCCCTACGTGTTGGTTCGCAGTCTTTGAGGCCTTTTCGCATTGCCTGGAGCAACCCAAGTCATCTTGAACCAGGACAATCTAGTCACGTTCTAGGGTGGATCGTTGTAGTATACTTGTTCAGAGCCGGTATGAGTAGCTGCTGCCATGTCGGATGGAAAGCACATTGCATTTACTGACGTGTTTTGCGTTGACCATTGATACACCGTATTTATGTCACATTGAATCACACCTTGCTCGACTTTTGTCTGGATCTTGCGCCAGATCTAGATATCGTTAACAAACAATAGGAAGTTTGGAGAGATTCCCTGTGCAATTTATTAAATAAACACCAAAAACAAACGTGGAGATAGAACTGATCCTTGCGGCACATCACACTCTATTTGCATGGGGTCCGATACAGAGCTCCGTAGCCTGACCACTAATTACCGTTGAAGTGGAAAGTTTGCAATCCAGCTTAAAAAAGCTTCGCCGATCCTGTAATGCTGGAGCTTGCAGAATAGTATCCGATGGTCTAGACGATCGAAAACCTTGGAAAAATCCAGATAGAGCACATTATCGCCTTCTGCAGCCTCAGTGTCTCGGTCCAACCATTGTGTGCGAATATTAAATTCGTTGTACATAACCGCTGTTAACGGAAATCCCAATGCTCAGGCGTGATGATATTACACGTTTTCAGAAAGCACTCCAATGCACCGGCAAATATGGATTCCAAGAACTTTGAGAGTGTAAGAAGAAGGGATACTGGATGGTAGTTGGATGGATCAGTTCTGTTTAATCATTTGGGAATCGAGGTTATTATTCCAGTTCTACATAGCGGGAACTGAATGCTTGCCTAAGCATTGCTGGAAAGACTTATCTAAAGTTCATGTCATTTGACTTGTTGCTCTTCTACTGCCTCTAGACGAATGGTGTCGACAGCCGGCAAGCTGTGTTTCCGTAGAATCGTCACCTTTTGCAATACAGCCTCCGCGGTAAAAGTGATGTGCTTTAGCCTGTCGAGAAGACGACAAAGGATGGAAGATCGCTTGATGGTAAGACCCTTTGAAACGTGGGAGCATATTGCATCCACAGCGCGTTTGCTGTTTACACAACCGTTTTGTTAGGCCATCAGCCATCCTGAGTGGAGGAAATCCTTGCTTCAACTTTATTAGGCTGCTAACGTGCTTGTACAGCAGTTTGTGGTTATCACTCATGGCTTTTGCGTAGTTGTGCTGATAGGCGGATTGTAACAAAAAGAAAATCACATAAAGAAGATGAATTCTGAGAGATACTTCAATTCCTGTTGTCCGCACAATACCATTAACAATAACCGATACGCACAGCTATAGCTGCATGTGGGTTGAACGGGACAGGCTTGCGGTGCATAAATATTGACGGTAGTTCACACATACGTCCAAGGCTACTTAGGCTGAAACTAATTCTAAATTGCGCGACAAGCCTTACATTTTGATACATCTCATCAGGCATTACAAGTTATGAAGTAAAATTAGTAGACCGATTGTGCAATTAACATTTAGTTCTACTAAGAAAGAACCAAGTAATCCACACAATCTATTCGTTTGACTTAACCGATCATCGAGCAGTCTTACGATGCACTCACAACGTATATCTTTATTTGTTGGAAGGTAATACTGACATATGGATGGGTTTGCAATGATCTCTCTCCTCGGCCCGCTCTTGGCAGATATCTTCCTTGTGAATATCTTGTGATATCTTCCTTGTGTCCTATTAGTTCTGCGTATTTTACTTTATTCGCAGTCACACACGTCCAGCGAAGGTGGCTCAGCCTCCCTGGGCCAACTGACACGGTGTAAACCAATTTGCGTGTGAGTTCGGAAACAGTTCCCGGGATAGATCTAATAGAACTTGACATCCACGAATAATAGAGCATTTGCCAAGAAGTGTTGAGCGTGAAGTTGCTCATGATTTCTAACCCCAGGCAGTTACCGCGCTCGCATGTTCATTATATTTGCGCCAACTAAACAAACCAACAAAAGAACAGCGATATCTACCATTAAAAAGCATACCATATATGTTTAAAATTGAAACGTTACGATGGATAGATCAGCATATATCATCGATCTAACAATTTGATAGGATTAATCAGCACGTTTCTAACAATGGACAAGGATACCAATAGCCGTCTACTATTAATATATATAGATATACTTACATATATATATATATATATATATAATATATATAAATTCCGAAGATAAATGTGGGCTTTCACAGGTTATTTTGCAATATGCCATCGATACTAGACATTTATTGGTGCCATGCATCTTTGCTACAAACATGCTAATTATTCTCATAAGAGATTTGTTTAATTTAGGCTATATGTTTACCTATGCCTCATATGGATTTAGTTTTAACTGATATAAAATGTATGTTAATGGAAGGTAGCGCTATTAATTGTACATGGCCGTTTTTATGGCGCAAATGTAGTTATTACTTTTCATCTTATAGGCTATATTTTAAAACTAAGCTCTCGTTTTGCACCCCTATTTGATTAGATGGAAACTTTGTTTTCTTTTACTCCTAAGCCAATAACAACATTTTCAAAGGACAAATGTTCATTATACATCGATACATGTGGAATTCGATGGAGGCGCCCAATCTGTGAATGAAACATGAAAAGCCTTAAAATTTAACAGATCAATCTCGATCACCGGGACCGTATCTTATTCGGTCGCATTGCCTGCAGAACCTGGCGCCATCCCAAATGACCAGGATTTGAGCGCCTGATATCCCTACCTAATGATAGTGTTTAGTAAAAATTGAGTCGTGCAGTGAAGCGTGTCTGAGCTTCCTGCAAAACACGTACAATTGTAATATGTGACCATGAATTTGCCGTTGCCTTGATATCTAGCCGCAGCTTATGCTAAAATTGCGCGTTCGATTAAAGAAAAATACGCGCTAAGAATCTAAGAAAATATACTGAATTTTGCTACTTGAATAGCCTTAATAATCTTAGCACACCGCTTCATAAGCAGTCGTTAGTTCGGCTTAAAAACTAATCTGATGGGTAAGTATTTGAAGCTAGGTTATCTAGGATCTTATCTTGATTAATTTAAATCACCTGTTCTGTATTCTGACAAATCTAGACGGCTATTCTTAACCATGATAGTTTTTATTCATGATGAAAAAGTAAAATTTATTTGCAAAGCATTGATCCTTATATCCAATTCATTTGCTGCCTGATGTTGGTCTCGATGTTTCTGTAAGCACCAAATTTGTTATTGAAATTATGCAACTAGCCAACTGGCAGAACGCATAAATCATAATGTTTATATCTTATAAAAATACACTGCACTATCCAACTCACGGTATTTCAAGCGGTCTGTTTTCAACGCCAACAAAGCTTCTAAATTCCTTAAACTGCTAAATATGCCCCAAAAAGCGTTCACTTTCAGGTGTATACGCACCGCGGTTTGCGTTTGATGATGCAAAATAGAAACATTTAATCAAATTGTACTGCGGTAAAATTTAACAAATTATTTCATGCAGTGTCAATTAGATTTGGCAAATGACATGGTTAATGTCCCTTTTTTAGGTAGCAAAACTCGTATGTCGTACATTCATAGTTGATAGCAATTCTAAAAGCATAGCGGGCATTCGCAATGAGCTCCGAAACATCCTAATATATTCACATGTAGAAAACACTTATTATGTGTAATTAAAAATATGCAGTATACGTGGAAGTCGGCCATCCTAATTTGGTTCAGTTGTCTTTACTCTGCAGGGAAAGTACTGTAAAACGAATGAACAAAGTGCGGAGAGTGCATCATGTGTACCTTCTAGCCAACTTGGCAAGTAACTGTGTTGAAGCGCAACTAATGCAGCATATATGTTCATGGTTACATGCCCAATATTCCGACGCTTCACCGTCCTATGTCACATGTAGCGTTCAAGCAAAAACCGGTATTTACTCAGGACAATATTAAGTAGTGACTGTTTCTTGGAAGCAACCTAGAGGTTGACGGCATTTAAAGCCATTCACATGAAAGCAATGCAGATGTCAGTTTCAAGTCTAACCGACAACTTAGCTTAGTTACTTAAATGTCAACTTCAAGTCCTTACAATATAGAAGCACATCCTAACCACGAATTTTACGTTAGAGCCAGTTAATAATCCTCGAAAAATTGCCAGGTGGTTTTGCCCGTGGCTTGATTTAGCTATAACTTTGTTATTGCTGAAACACTAACGGCCGATTTCTAAAGGTTCCAACGCTTAACATCGAATACAATCAGACGTTTTCAGCTTTGCTGGCTTTACAACAAGGTGCTGATTCCGTTGGAAGCTGAACCGCAACAGCGCATATTGACCCAGAAAAATCTCGCCTATCTAGACCATGGCTCACTTGCCGAGAAGCACACGCTTGGTGCCAGATGGACGGTTCGGGTATTTCCCGTTCCGCATTTTCAACCCAAAGCACAGTTAAATAACGAAGCGTTCAATGTGCGTACTCTAAATGAGATCGGACAACAAGTCGGACTTGCGCGCATAAAGAAATCTCATACAATAAAAGTATGTCACATATCCAAAACCAGATGTTTCGTCCCCCAAACGTCTACCAACTAGCTTCACCCGTTCACAATTCACTGGATTCCCTCTTCGCCTTTCTGACAACGCTGAATCCGCTGTAGCTGGGCAAGCATGTGTTGGACTTGCCTAATGTTCCATATCCGATGCCTCCCATCTTGATTAGATTCCTATCAACAGTCGCATCTAAGCCTTGCCACTAAGTGGCTTCTCGAAAGATAACTGGCGTCGAGAAGACAAACGCGGGCATTTGTTTTCTCCGCCTACGCGTCCACTGATTGTAGCCCGAATTCCGCCAAAAATCTGTTCCTTCGGAAGCCATTTGTTCTGCTTCTAACGGCTGATAAAACGGACAGCATTGTAATGGCGGTGGATTTAAACACGCGCTTTTGTCATTTACTGTCAGGTGAACGCCATCTTGGAGTTCGGGTAATGGAGCAAGGTTGCTCAGATTATGATCCGACCATCAACTTTAAATTTCTAAACTAAACTTCTTGCACCCGAGATCTCAGAACGCTATCTGGCGTGCTCCACCATCGCAACAGTGGTCGCATTTGGAGCATGTCGCCATAAGTCGCCGATGGGGTGACAGTTTTCGAGAGTGCAGAAGTTATTGGTCGCCTTTCACCGCCTCTTTTCATACACTGGTAGTTATGATGGTAGGAATGCGCTTAGATGACTCGTCTGAACCAACTGCTCCAGTGCAACATCAACTGATGCTCCGTGGCAATTTCACTTCTCCCACTGCTGTGAATATTTACCAAAGTTGCCGCTTTTACAATAGGTTATATTTTCTGCAGCTCTGTCTACTCGTGGTACCCTCCGTTTAACTGCTAAAATTTGGATCGCGTTGACATCATCGGAATCGTTTGACCGTCCGTCGTCCATTCCCTTGAGTGTGGTGCACACTGAATTCCGACCAACGGTTATTTAACAATTAAAAACAAGTATTGGCCATGCTCGGGATTTCTAGTAGTCTAATTGGCCCACCTAAATTGAAGCTACTACCACTTCTGGAAAAACCGGCTGAATATTTTGTCATGTCAGATGTACTGGATAAAAATTCATGCAATCAATTAGACGATCTGCGCATCGGATGGTACAAGGTTCATTAATGTCCGCAAAAGTCTAGGTCGCACTTTGCTCTTCCATTTCATTATCATACGCAACAACCGGTGACATCTCCTTTGCTATATCGTGCTGCGTGGCTCTTGTTCACAAATCCTCTCACGCAGGTAGAGCTATGTAGAGAAATCCGAAATGTTCAAAAGATACAACTCCCTAGTTCCAAACAGTCTTTTTCCAGCGCTATTCGAAGTAGGTGGGGATACAGTTATTAGCGAACTACTGTCGTATTTCAATAAAGTGTGTTTAAATAGAAGATTCTCAACATTTAGGTAGAAACTGTCATGATCCTGATTTACAATAAGGCCTCTGCGGCGATGAAACTACATAAAAAATACATCACTCATGTTGGTCGGGACTAACGTTTTTTGTCTGCATTGCTTTCCAGTCCTTCGGCAACAAGCGACAGTTTGTCTCGCACGGAACAAGCAGATTATCGTGCTGGTGGAGGTTGCCTAGACCAGATCTACATGCTCTGTCAAATTATTGAACATCGTCTCATAAACAGAAAACCAAAAACAAAGGGGTATTTGGATTCCAGAATCGCATTTTATTCAAAATAGGGAGTATCACTTTGGAACTGGCTGCTAAGAAGCGGTGTGCCCGACGAATTTGTCACAATCCGAACTAACTCTGTCGTCACAAGTCAGGTAAAGTCGAACTTTTGGAAGACTTTCTTCGCCTTTTGCTGTTCCCAGCAGAGTAAGCCATGGTTGCCCAATTTCACCACTCAAATTCAAATTTCCCATTGATTATTTTCGCCACCGCGCTCTGGAAGAAGCCCAGAGTTGTGGCGTTTGCTGTTTCCAGAGACAAATTAAAGTACCTGCATTATGCCGGTGATATCGCTTTGATGGAAGACAAACCACTGGTCCAAAAACGTTTTGCATAGCGAAGCGAACAAGGCGTCTAATACGGGTCTGTATTTTGTCCTATCTTAGCGAAAATCTCTGCCAAAATATTGGAAATTGCCGGTGTGTACACTTACAATTGCAGGTGATTTCTGTAGCACGCGATTCCCTTTATTTATCTCTGGAATTTTATCACGGCAAATAGTGATGTTTGGGATTAAATTTCTCAGTAAATCGCTTAATCTCGCCCTATGTTTATCAATCTGAGAAACTTTCGGCGGCGCGGCGACAATATGTTACGGCTCAAAGTCAGCTTGTACTGTGGCAATGGCTGTACGACCCTGCTGTACAGCTGAGAGACCTATCCTGTCCTTGAAGTATATCTGAAACGACTAGCAGCTTTCGACTACTGCTGCCTGTGGGCCATCGCTTGTTTTTAGTAGCAGCCCCATGTATGCCACTCGGAAATTATAAGCCGAGTACTCGAAGTCAAAAACTCCATTCTCTATTGTATTATTCTTGAATAACGTTTACCTTAATTGGTCACTTTTTGCTCATGCTAACCAACCGACTTCCTCTCCGAGCATTATTTGTGAGTCCTACACGTGAGTGGATAAAATGTCGGGACGGGCAACCGATGAAGCTAAAGAAGAACATCTAAAATGCCACCTCATATTTGGCAAACTCAGGAGATGTTCGTCTAGCATGTTGAGGAACAAGTGATAAGCACCGCAAAAGGTTGGAAGTTTTGGTGGTATGTTTCGTAATCTTAATCGGTAGGGTTGGTGCTGTCGTAAATTTCCCTTTCCTTTAAATTTCAGTTTCCAAATGCTGCAAAAGGCATGTGTGAAGTACTAAAAACAATAGAAAACAGATGAAAACAAAAATAGAGTAAAAGCAGATTTCCTCCTATTTTTAAACAACGTTTTTTCATACCTATATAGCTATGCCTCTGGAAGCATATTTTCAGTTATCAGGCTTCTGTATGTATATATACAAACTTTTCTAAAGCAACCTGTTCAAAAAGCAGCCCACTTGTAGTAGGAAACGGACCATTTGAATGGAGCAAGATGTTACAACATTGGCGGCCTTTATAAATGCGGGTATTCGTGCCATTAAGGCAGAATGCTCAGTTCTACAATGTTTAGTTTTTTGGGCACATAATAAACAGATACCTTTAAAATTGCGTTAAACAGATGAAAACAAGACAAGTTTGGACAGTCGGTAATGGGGAAAACCACAAGCTGCCAAATAAACAAAGCGGGTTCAAATTGCGGATAAACAACTAATTTCCTTCATAATTGCCTACAGGTGCAAATACACATCAAGATCATTTGTACAATTTAGCCGGGTGACCAACAATTGAAGGCCGACTCACAAACGCTGGTACCTTCGGCGGAGACTCAACACGACGTCTGCTGTTACGAGCAAAACTAAAGGCGTCCAAAAGTAGGAAATAAATTTTGGTGTCTAACGAAACGCTCATAGGCAGTATGCAAACGTCGCCATGCAACATTGGCAAAAACTCAATCTGACTGCACTGGATGACGATTATCGAAAAAAACGGAATAATAAGGGCTTGTTCTATCTCCCTTACCAACTATGAGCGAAAGCCAAATGATTTTGCTGCGGAATCTATCACAATCTATAAAAAATAGTATCAGCTGTACACAGTAACGGCGCTCCGCCGCGGTGCGAAAACACAAATGGCATGCAGGCTGTATCCTGCGAGGACGCCCACCCCTAGGCGCTTTATGGAAATATATTGAATAGCCTAACTTGAAGTAACATATTTTGAATTTCACATTTTTCGCGGTCTCAAATATCGTATCCACTACACGAAACCGAGTAGCCACATGCTGAACCTGGCCATAGTTGCAAAGTAGCTAATAAAGTTCTACTCGCATTTTTAATCGGTGGGTTGTTCTATCGAGTTCCATAAGTTCCTTGTCGAAATCCTTATTTTATAAAATGATGCGACTGTGTTTGATCTTATTTGCATTTGATTAATTGAACGCCGATCAGACAGTAACGAAAAAGCGCAGACGAAAGTTGTGCTAACAAACCCGACGGAATATGGGTCGGCGTAGTCAATGTTTAACGTAATGTATAATCCTTTTTTAAAAACAAGCCACGATTTTTCGAAAGAATAGCATGTACTTTTAAACAGCCATGCAAATTATACGGCTTAGTAGGCAATGCGTGATATCCAAAATTAAAGTAAATCAGCTGTTTGATGAAAGTACAGCAGACACAGCACGTTCGTTACAATTATCCATAAATATATCATGCTGTGTGTTATGCAAATCTGTCATCAAATATACCGCGCAGCCGTCATAAAATCTGGGACCACTCACATTCATTCAGCTGTAATAATGCTACCTATTAGGTGACCCAAATTAATTAATATTCTTATCATTTTCTGGAATTTAACACTGGTGGAGACTGCATCACAATTTTTTGTTTGCAACGGATAAATATCCCACCTTTGGAAGACATAAACTAGAATACATGCGACATGATTTTTTGCATAATATAAAGAATTATTTAGCGCTAAAAATTTAGTAGATCAGAACAACATAATCTCGAAAATAATTGTATGGAAAATCAAAAATATTTCCTTAAATCAAATATGCGAGCAGTTGGTAATAAACTAAAAGCATTAGCATTAAAACCGTTGGTTCAGCATGAACAGTTGCATCAATTATATCAATCTTTAATGCAGCTTCATTCAACCTGTATTAATGAGGTACATCCAGTATGTGATTAGTGCAATTGATACGAATATCTTGAAATCCTCCGAAAACAACCAATAGTTGCCTACACTTAATGAATCTCATTCAGTCCTGTGTTAGCAAAACCAAACACTCCTACCTCTTCCTACATTAGGTATAGTACAGGGATATTTCTAGAACAACGCAAAATCAGTGCGATTAACTGTTCTCTTAGAGAGACAAATTTTCCGAAGCATATGTATAAACCAGTGTATTTCATTATATAATTAAATGTTAGAAATATTGCCTACCTGCGACGCTGGATGTAGAAAACACTAAATATCTTTCGACGTTTATTGGTGATGTAAGCATACGAATTTGGATGCCTGTAACTGATAAACTTGCCTTATTGACAAGTATATGATGTGATACTATCTACCATTTGTGCCATTTGCGTGACATCATATCAGGTTGCTCTAATTGCTCGTGAGGATGTGCTTAGGAATATATTCTATCATCAACGGGTTCTGTTCAACGAGTAAAGGAAAGGAGCAATCAAAGCTGACGTAGATAAAATTGGACATATCTGTTGCTGATTCATCTTTTATGAAATCCTACTTTTTCATTCTAAAAATCGTCGACTAGAACATGGAATCCCAGAGTGTAACTTTTGGTATTCCGCTTGGACAGTGAAAGTGCGCCTCACATAAACGCTAGTGTTGTTTGTTTGCTTCTACTACTTGGGAAGGTGAAACTCAGCGCGAATTTCCTAACCAGATTTCTATAAAATTTCAGCCACTATCGAAGCAGCAAATCCAACTGACAATAGTAGTACGTTTTTTCTATGCGTGAAAGCATGCGTAACATAGAGAGTCAGTTTAGTAAAACTGTTGCGGATTACTATGCTTATACTAGCTCCGTGATTGGGTGATTTGCGGTTTGAACTGTAGAAAAGAGTGCAGCTTTTGAGTTACTATTAAGTGTTTGACTTTTCCAAGGTGACATGCTATAATTTGAAAATCTATACACTTTATGGTAAGGTATTAATGATGTTGCTAAATTTTATGTCTAATGTAACGGTATAGGATTTGCAAGCGGCAGGTTTAGTTTAACTACAAATGTGCCATAACTTTTGCTGCATATGTAGCAATTTACATCAACCATTTGATTGCAGCATACTTATGAATCCATGCACAATTCGTACTCAGTGTAACAAAAATATAACAAAAACGCTTGCATTCCGAATCACGAATCATCAGGTTTCTAGGCCGCATAAAGTAAGTTACATTTTGTGCAACGTGGCCAAGCAGCAGCACACACTTTTCTGTACACAATTCATTAAGGTATGGTCAACTGGGCAAACTGATGTATCATGTTGACCTGCTGTGTATAATGTTTGTTGCGCCGCCCGGACAGCATTGCCTAGAGAGCCAACCAGCATCACAAATTCTGCTAGGAGATACTGGCCGATAAAAATCTTACATAGTATTTCCGTTGTTTGCTCTCCTGGGGAGTAAAAGAAAAAAATTTAAAGCAGCAAAATTACTAAGCAAAATATTTAGTCATACTTTAGAAACTGATTGGTAGGGGTTAATCCCGTTCCGGCAAATGTTTTAAGCGCAGTTCCAGGAAGAGGTCGACTTACGCCTAGGAACCGTTCCACGTATAAAAGCTACATTTTTCTGCCTAGCAATCTTGCAAATTTGAAAATGTGCCAAACACAAAATAAATATGTAACTCCTCTACTATATATCGACCTTCCTTACGCTATGGATGTCAGCTCTCTACTTTACTTTGAATCATTTTTCAGCCAAGGATCTCAAGGTAGACAATGCCAAACGCAACGTCACATTATCAAAGACATTCAACTCAGCTACGTACATTCATAGCCACCTCTATTGTTATATTCATAACATAGATCCAGTTGTTGCAGTTAATTTCGTATCACTTTTACTAGCACCCATAATCCGTGTTTGTATTAACACAATCATACCTACGCAGGCGTATCTCGTATCCTGGTATATATATATATATATCTATATCTATATATATATGTACATTTATATATTTATATATATTGGCGGCATCATGTTCCGTATTTGCTTATCAAGATGGCCAGCCACCGGACGCCGGTTCTACAGAGGGACGATGGTTGGCTGTCAATGATTATTTAGGCTGCATAGAACTTGCACGGTAAAACTCAGATAACTGCAATTATACGATGCTATATGAACTATGTGAAATACGTGGGTCAAACTTCGAAATGCTTTGTCAGCTGTGTTGTTTGATTTGAATTCTTGTATTGCATTTTTAGATATCATTTGCCTAACGGACTTTAAAATCTCTACCAATTGGCAATTGCTTCAAGAGTTAATCATTAATACTTAGATAAACACAGACCTTAATGAAACCCGCCAGGTATATCGCATGCTTAAATCAAATAAAACTGCTGACAACCATAATTCTAAAAACATTTACAGTTTGAGGTAACCCATCCAATTGTATGGCTACCAACAAAGGAAGCGGTTGGTGAACTGCAAAATTTTAATCGACGTTTTTCAGTGCGTCTACTTTGTGGCAATATTTAAGCGTTGAGTTGAGGAAATCTCTACCTGGAACTGATATCTTTTGTACAAAAGTTGATTTTGGTACCAACTGAAATAATGCTCTAAATTAACTACGAAAGCGAAGCAAATCACTAGACTTTGAAACTGTGTGTTATCACGAATTTAACCAAATGTGTAACAAATAGTTACTTGGCATCTGCAAAAATTCCATTTTCCATATGCATTTACTAGACGTCTACATTTTACCCAAACCCCTAGTATTTAATCAACATGAAAATCACGCAATAGCATACAATTCAACCAATGCCTGCTTTCACCTTATCTTAATGCCTACGTTGATGCAATAATGTGAGTTTCTGAAAACAGCTAGAAATTATATGAAAGAAAACTTTCGACGCTAAGGCGATCTATCCGTAGCTGTTGCTATTCAGGAATCAATAAATGGATCATGCCTTGCGAAATCTTGTTTAACTGCATGCGTCAAATAGCTGTTGAATTCTGCTTTGTGAATTTCAACAAGTAGTCAACGCGGATTTTACTGACCTTACTGCGGTTATCTCTAAATTTGCAAGACTAACTTCAGTAGATGTTCGAAGGACAAAAGCAATAGATATGCTAAACTCAAACTTTTATACTTCATTTCAATAAATTGGTTGATAAATAACTTTATATACCTAACGGGATGATTTACATAGCGGGAGAATGTACGCTGGAGAATGTATTTTGCCTTATGAATTAACAAGGCTATTAGGGAAATAATTGGATTTCCTATGAGCAGCAATATTTTAGCAAGCTTGAAATGTTTACTTGCGGATATGGCATGTAGCGTTTGTAAAAGGTTTCATTATGTTGAACAGTAATAACGAGCCATGCCCTATCAGTTCCTTGTCGATGCACACTTAAATTCCACCAAGTAGAAGAGTTCTGTGATTATTCGTAATTTCGCTTTGATAGATCATCAAACGATCAATATGAAATAGTGGTATAGATATGGTCTTTCTTGTGTTTGCTCCTGGTGAGCACCTACAGAATCGTTAATGTCCTCTGTGAGCCGGCCGGTGGCCGAGTGGTCTGCACGTTTGCTTTGCAACCATAAGGTCACCGGTTCGAATCCGCGTAGGGGTGGGCGTCCTCGCTGTATACTTAGCCAGCGCGCGACTGGTGGTGGTCGCGCGGCAGCCAAGCGCCGTTACGGCGTACAGATGACACTTTATTATTATTATTATTATTATTAATTTTATTATTATTATTATTATTATTATTATTATTATTATTCTGTGAGCAGACAATTTGTTTGATACACTTTGGGAGCTTCGACTCTTTCGTGGGTTTCGTCTAAGTCATTTTATTAAGCTTTCGCTTTGATGTTGGCCGCCTAATCGCCACCGCATGTTTCGTCTTGGGTTGGTAGATAAGGGTGACAAACTTACCTCACCTACGGGGGTGTAACTTTGGACATGTCCCCGGCTATTGTTCAATCAAGAATTTCGCGGATATGATATCTGAAACGGGGGCCAAACAACAATGAAAAACGCTTAACTGTGCACTCTACCTCATCGCGCTTGAACCTGCCATAGACCAACTATAAGCAAATGTGCATGACATTCCTGTCTCAGAGTTCTAGGCAACGATTAACCACTCAATTTCCGCAGCTTGCTTAAGCTACCACTGTCGTGTTTTCATCCACTGTAACCAGACTTCAACTAATAGAAGACGGTTTAAGGTAGATAAGATAGATAGAAGATAGATAAAATATAGATAGATAGATAGAAGGCGATTTAAAGGCTTCAATGGAGCTGCAAATCAGATTGACTAGTCATTACCAAATTGATCACTTGTTGACGCTTTACTTTCTTCTACAACCGGAGTAAAACGTTTCATATGTGAATTGTACCACTAGTATCGGCACAGTCGATTAAAAACCCACATTAGTTCGACAGGGATTACATCAGGCTTGTTGAATATGAGCATACTATGGAGTAAACCCATGTTGTCTGAACTACCGAAATTTACCAGCGCACATGACGGAAAACTTTATGCCCCACAACACTTGAAACACAATTTTCCACGGTTTGATCGCTGGTTTTGCTTACATTGCAATGTTAAATGTATTCGTTTTACAAACATTGGTAGCGATGACCACGCTGCTCGATTTAGCAGCTCCACAAACGATTCATTTGTTAAGATCCGCCATGAAACAATGTATTTTATACTGCAGACTGATAACGCTGACAAATCAGACTACTTTGCAACTGCCCTAAATATCCATATTTTCTGCAAAACATATTCATTCCGCAAAGGTGAAAAGCAGCGTCTCGTCTCACTTAAAAGTATGTTAATGAAAAACATGCTCGAAAGTTTATGTAACAAACATATGCGGAAATATAGCGGAATAATTATACAGGAATTTGTGTTGGATTATCTAATGTCAAAGTATTTTATATGTTTGGCGCAGTGTGGTTTACGCAGAAATTAACTGCTAGGACCACCAAATCTTGTCAATACATGGAGCGATAAAGCCTTTCATGGATTTTGTAATTCTCGACCTCAGAAACATTTTAGATCAGGCACCTCCTTAAAACGCCGTGGTATTATGGCATCTGGTATTTTTCTCTGTACTAATAGCAAAACAGATGCAACCGGTACTTCAAACCATGCTTAATATTATATCCATGAAAATGTGGTCTAACGCAAGTCAGTGGTTTGTGTTTTTCAATAGACAGGTTATAAAAGTTACCATTTCGTATTTATCCATGATAACCTCGAAAAACTCAGTTGTGAAATGTATTTTTGCACATGTGGATCCATCTAAAGTTTTATGACTTGCCTGAACACGGGCTTCTTAATTAAATAGACCTTGTACTTTAATACATTTTGCTGCTCGATCTGACCTAGTGGCTAACATTTATGAAATGCTAACTTCTGAATTTTTAGTTCTTGATTTAGTAATGCAGCTTTCATATAACCTAAACTTTCCAGGACCTGTTAAATATAACACAAATGATAACTCGCTTATCATGTAATTCAAACTGGATGATTCAATATCTTTTCATTAATTACGACGCATATGCCTAATCCAATAACAAGGATTTATGTTGCCCTATCGCGCAAGGCTGTAAGGTAAACTCTTCTGGATTGTGTCAACGCCCATTGAGGAGACTGACGTTTGATTGCTGTCAAAGACCAACCTATACGCAACGCCGCACAATGTTAGATGTTGTTAGATGTTGTTAGATAGGACAACAACCTGTTTGTCCTTATATTTCAACTTATCATGGAATGTACTAAGACGTATTGCTTTACTTAACAACTTTACATTTTAATGATTAATGTCGGGTTTGTATAGTTGAATCCACTGCAAGTAACCTCAATTCTTCATTTTGCAATTAATTTTAGCAAGAAAACATCGAGAAGACAATAGCTTAATTAGCCAACGTGAATAATATTTGGTTTTGCGATTTATTTGATAATGCAAATCTTCATATCTTTGTGAGGCAAATCACTATTAATCGTATCTGTTTCAGTATGCAATCTGTGTCACCCCGCGATCAATAAAGTGATTATCCTGTTGCGAGATAAAGCGCATAGTAGGCTTCGTGTCGGCGAAATATGTGGCATTCGATCAACAAGTGTAGTCGTCTCATTGTCGAGTTTTGATTTGACCAATTGGGGCAAAAATAAAGCTATTTTTACTGGTCAAAGTTTAATTATCCTGCACTGTGTAGAGTTATTCCAATTGCGTTCGTTTCAAATATACCCCACAACCGATACCGTTCTCAAATGGAATAAAATGGCAAAAAGTTAAGGCAGCAAAACACTGTAACTCTTCTGCATCGCAAATTTCCGACGCCAATTTGCACATTTGTATGATATTTCACCTCTTTTTCAGCTCTCGTGGACACAAAACAGAATATTCTTTGCACCGCTTGTGAGGGAGTTGGATTCATGGTGGAACGTTGCCCTGTCAAAATCATCCTGATTTGTGGTGGTATTATTAAGCCAAGGTTGTCAGCTATGGTGCGAAGGTTATATACACCTCAAGTGCAGATTGCATTCTACACTGAAATGTGTGTTTCTAAATCCTCGAAGGAGCTTTTAGTTACACTTTCGAAGGCAATCATAGGGTCATGGTTGTGTAGTAAGTAAAATTGGTCGATCATCAGATAAAGGTGGAGTGCCGTGACTCTAGTTTTTGTTAATTGATTCATTTTAACAGAACTAAACAAAATATGAACAGCTAGATTTTAAGATATGTCTAGTAAATCCTTGCGGGGTTTTCAAAGAAGCAATATACCCATGCGCATACAGGGGCATACATACAACGTCTTTATGAAAGTTGGTAGAACCATACATTCAATTTATATTCCTAGGTGTGCGCATGTGCACATGTTAGCACTAATAAGGCTATGTTTTATTCTTAAGTTTCCTATATTTTAAGGCATTCTGCTAAGTTCGCTTTAAAGTGTACTTTTAAATTACTTACCTTCTTGAATGGAACACTAAACCAAATTTTATTCTTACCGGCTTGGTATTTTCTTTGCAGTTATTAAAAAGATTGGACAAGTCGCGTTTAATTACTGCCATCTAACTGTGGCGAATTAATAAAACGTAAATAGCTTAAGATTTTAAGAAGGGGGAAATATTTTGTCTATGTGCATCGGCTTACTAACGGTGTTGTTGGTCGCCTTAATTAAGGATAGGGCGTCCCTCACTTTGGAGTTCTGGCTTTGAAGTCTTTGATATGTTAAGCCACTCTGGTGATATCGTGCAAACGGTTTCCGCAATATTACCCATTAGTTTATGGGACTTTTAAGCTAAAATTACTTTCCATAAAAAAACATACGATTTGTGTGTTATCTCGCCTTTCTAGGTTTCAGTATGCAGCATTTTGCATGGAAAATTTTGCAAAGTTTGGAACTTGGGCACATGTGCCACGCAAGTCATTAACCTGAGACACGATATTAGGCGTGATCGCTGAGATACTGTTAAAATCCAATAGAAGTCGTCAGGATTTACTATCAGAAGGTCTAGTGCTGCGAAGGCTAAAATTAATGTCATACGGTTCACATCATAAAAACTACTTCTTTGCGTTATTCTGGAATGTAAGTCAAAAGCAACATTGTGAATGATCACAAGATGGTTTGGTGGTTCCACGATAATATTATAGATCGCAACTGGGCAGATACGATGAAAGACGGGGTGGGGTTATTTGCTGGGATAGGTATCTTACCGCGTAGCTTTGCCATACAATAGTATAGTTAACCAAGCAATTGATTCCTCGATTGCCGCTGGAATGATCCATCAAGTGAGAGAAAAAATGTTGACGCAACTGTCGGAACAACGCAGCTATACGCGTGCACATGGAGGTAAAGATGTTCGGAAATTACAAATCCTGATATATGTGTGTATTATGGTTGTATTCATGACAGAATGGGTTCATTAAACCGCTCTCGTTTACTAAAGACGAATAACAACGGAATACCTCTGGAACGTACAAAGTAATGTGAACTGAACTACTCCAAGTGGGTGAATAACATCCTGGATGAAGGATGGGACCTGGTTGTATTGAGCCAACAAGATGTAGAGTAGACAGTCAAGCATAAGTCTCATAATGACTGAATTATGCGATTCAATCCGGGAGGTCTTCTGTTGACATGTCAGCCTGGAGCCTCCAGCCCTTGAGTCTATATGAATCAAGCCGGTGGTCGTCGATTCAGTAATGGAAGTCTGTGTATTTTATCCGATCCTAGAACCGACTAATGACTTTCATATTCCACTCGATCTGAATTTGTAACTCTTGCATTATCAAGGACAATTCCTCCGGTAATATCTGCATATCATGTTTGAGAATGCGGTGAACTAATCAACTATTACTGCTAGAGCGGTGTATGCGCTGTCTCATGTGGCGGTGCACGTTCCTCCATGAACCTCTGTTAGGTAAGTGAATATACCAATTTGTTTGGTAACTGCACCAATAGACCGTCTACTTTTGGATTGACAGGAACCTCTTGCTTATACCAAAACACCGAAATTTAGATTCTGCACGTTCCAACACTGCTGGTTTCGTGACAATTGTGTATTCTTCTGGTCTACTAACTTTCTTTGTTTCGGAATAATTATATCCCAGACAGAGCTGATTTGTCTGCCTAATAGCGCTTCAGGCAATGAGGTACAATTACACACGGGACATGCAGTGATTCGTTTCACCCTGAGGTAGGTCAGTCCGTAACACCGTCCCCTGCGCTTTGATCAGTGCCCGTTTGATCATGGCAGCAAATCGGGTGGAAGTGTGCTGTTCACATTTGAATCACACCTTTAGAATGAAAATGGTGCCAAATTCCTCAGAGGTGAAATCTCGTCCATTGCCGGATACGAGTGTTTTGGGCATTGCATAACGATGAAAACCCGATGCAGCAGTCAATGTTGGTTGATGTAGTGGTAGAGGTAAACATTGGGATGAATTTGGCTACTCGCCTTTGTGCGCCGCATCGGATTCTGAGGAAAAATTGTATTATTGTTTTGCGTACTCCTCAGAAGAGATGAAAAAGCAAAACCATTGAAATAAAAGTTCGGTTTAACTAGTGCTTAAAACCTTGGGTCCAGGACGTGTATTACCAAATTTCTCACGCTTTCATTCAGTTTTGTTGGCGCTATCTAATGGTGTGATTGTTTTCTCCGTGAGGGCGGTAAAAGCATTTGTACTGTTTTGTTTGTAGTGCGTTGCTTACTTTTTCACCTTCAGAATCAGGGTGTATAGAGAATTGCACTCTGCATCGATTGAGCCTGTACAGACTACAGTGCAAGCTTTATTCATGGATATATTCATACTTAACTAATCATAAGTCTAAACATAACAGATTTTGTTGTTTCATTTTTTCTACCATTTTACATAGCCTGTACCGTTGTGTATGAATTCATTTTCTAGAGCGATTAAAAGCTATATTCAATGGTGATTGAAGCTTTTGTAACTCTTAAAGTTTTCAGAATTTATTGGCACTTAAATGAGTTTGGCTTGCGAAAGAGCTCCGGATCCCATAGTGAATAAAAAATATGGATATTGCCTTATTTTAATGCATTTTAATTTTGTAATTCTTTATTTCTTTAATATTTTGATTGCTTACAATTGTTTTTCGTATCCGTCCTATATTTCGTTCGCTGTCTTCGTTTGAATGAACCAGCGTACATATTCTTTTAATTCTCTAATTATTATAGAGAACTATAATAACCCATTTCTAATCTTAAACAGCCGCCTTCATTTCATTTTATCTTCCTTACTTTATTGCAGTAGTTCTCTGAATAAGCATATCCTTTACGATTTGGTCAAACAACAACTTTTCCGCGCTTATTTCTTTTTCTTTTAACCTCAACGCGTTCAGCCAACTAGAGCAACATAATATCAAAAGGTTTAAATTCACAACATAGTTGGTGCACACTATTATCCAATTTGTGGCCGATTTCCGTATCCTCCCTTTTTGGATACAGACACTAAGCTCCATTTACATCTCCTAACCTGGCGCGTTCCTTCTATTGAGTCCTTCAGGTTAGTTCATACTATCGACTACACCCAACCATATTCGAACATTTTTCTATATGTCTAGTAAGTCTGTTTGATCTCTTAATGCCTACTTTTTTGTCCAACCCTATTATCTTCATTTTAATTTACCCAGCACTTCACTAGACATCCAACCGCTATTTACTCCACATACCTACGAAAATTGCATGCACTTTGTTTTAAACTATTCTGTTACTTTTATAAGGCTTCATCACGGTTTATCTTCGTTGGTTCCTTAGCATTATACGCTAAGCTTATGATTATGCTTTCCGAGCTTTATGCTCACTCAGTGGCTGAGTAAAACTGCTTAATTTGATTACACACACAACGCTTACTTTCAACATCTTAGTGCACAGCCCCCTAACTCCAATGTTAACGCAACCCCATCGTCTTCCTTCTAGCACGGGCTGCATTCATTGTGCACGGAATTATAAATCCCAGATTGCTTTTCTTTATCATTTACTGCGGCTGCATCCTAACGAATAGCAGTAAATTTTAAGATTAGGTTTAGCAGTGTGGATAGAATGGTGGACACATCAAGAGGACGAGGAATTACTTATTGTGGTGACGGAGATTAGCGCGCATTTGCGGATAAGGATGACACTGATGACCTAGCTTAGACACCTAATTCCGAAAAGGACGGAGGCAGCTACCGCAATTAGGCTAAAACGTATGAAATGGAAGCGCTAATTTACACATCCATCTCTACCTAGACGTTGGAAAGCCACCACCTACTACTCGTCAACAGTTTGTTCCGCTTCTACTGTTTTAAATCGGGAAAGCCAGGCCTCGCTGAACGACAATTATTCTTCAGTATTACCGTTTCGTTGCCCATTTCCGGTCATCCACTTCCTACTGTTTCGACGGTGGTTACCAAATTCCATGGGTGAAAGCTGGGAAGCACATCTGGCCCAACGACATCTGTGCAACTCTCAGAGTTACATCTCTGCCCATGGCTATCCGTTGTATCTTCTCTAGTTTCAAACACCGTAACAAACACGCTCTCCGAGACTTCGAATACCTGTTTTTCCATAACCGCTTGAACAAAAGTCCCAGGCGCTGATGGAAGCTTATTAAAGACCCGTGGCACAAGCTGCTGCTTGTCCACCTTTTAATTTATTTCGAAGCAACAGGTCAGTAGATGTTATAGATAATATACCAAGGTTGCGAACGTACTAGCCTCTGCTGCATCTCAATCCAGGCTGCGGAACCGCTCTCCTATGGCGCCGTCCCGCATACTATCATGACATCATTTCAGTCTATCTCTATCCCTCGTCCCTCTCCACGTAACTGCCTAAGTAACAGGGAATGAATTCACATCACCCTCTCCATTTTCCCGCGAACCCTATGCCACTTATCCTAACGTTCTCTATAATAACAAAATTTAACACTAGTTAAATAGGCCTTCGGAAGTTTAAAATAACACACACTGGTCTCCTGAGACACCTCGCCGCCCACATCAGGAATACGACAGTTTTCTGGCTTCTGCCGCTGCGGCGAAGTTCCATGACTTCATATGTCATATCTACCGACGCTGTTTTACTTCACAAGGGGCCTATCACAACATAACCGACATGAACATCCAGACGGCTACAATCCAGATTCTGGAGCACGAGTTCCTGCGCAATCCAATACTTGGTCGGCTAGAGAATATAGGCAACTACGTGAAGCGGCCTCGAATATGGATGGATCCTGCCTTAACTTCGTTACTCTACTTCAGTTAAAACACAGACACATTCCCAACGCGGACGAAGAAGCGCATACTGAAATGTCTGCACGTCTGCGCGCAGTTTTAGAAACCTCGGGTTCCGCTCACACTGATACTTATGCGACCAACTCCTTGCAACCTGGACCCTTTTGTCCTAGACATCAGATGACTCACTAATAAAACTTCCCCAGAATGTGGCAACCGAAGACATCCATATTACCAGCATCCAACCAGTGACGGACAGGAATGATCAGTTTCTACATATAGTAATACTTCCACTACAAAACTTGCTTCATTTTCAATGCAGAATACCAACCCAACCATTGTTAATGGGTTCACCTACTTCCAGTGGACCTGGATGCAACACAATGCAGTCTGGAGTACCTTGTTTTAGGGTGCAAAGATTCGCCCTCAAAAGCGGACTCAAGAGTAAACCAATGCTCGTGTCCACACATTTCATCTTAGTGCTCCCGATAACTTGATCAGTCCTTCCTATTCTTTCGTGGTCTCAATTTCGCATCCTACCACACAGCTAGTAGATGACACGGCCACATTCCGCCTACTATTTGCGGAGGCTCAACGGTTGGCGCAAAGGAGTAAATCTGCCAATAATGTATCAAATTCACTGCTTCTAAATGTGTCGTTTTTCCTACCGGACGATATGTCGCACGAACAGTGCAGCATGGAGATCAGTGACGTTTGTACTGGCCTCTACACTTGCAGCTCCTCGCTGAACGAATGCAAGAAAGCACCGCCACTCATTAAAAAAATCAGCAAGGTGAAAGGCTTTCCTATAAATAGACCACCTTATCAATGGTTTTACCGACTTTTGGACAAAAAGTTACTTCTCTGTTTTCAGTACATTGAAGATGGTCCACCTCGCGATACCATCCCTACTAACTCGGATTCAGTAAGGCATATAAGCCAAGAGGAAATGCGCACAGTGCTCCGTCAGATGCAAGTGTTCTCACCGGAAGTTGACCATATCACAGCACGGGATGTATTTAAGATTGACCCCTATTTTGTAGCTGCTTTTCGCAACTCTTCTCGCTTATTCTTCCTTCTCTTCACACCTGAATACAACACGGATCAACTTCGCTATCAATGCAGATGTGACCTCATTTCCTGAATTAATTCGCCCTATTTTCATCCCTTCCATGTTCTGTCGTCTGCTTCCTCGAAATCTACTTGACCACTGACACCCCACTTTCCCCTTCAGTTGTCTACAATTCGACTTCCTACTTTAGAATTGAGGTTTTGAACTTCCTGCGAAACACCACGCAAAATTAAGACACGCACATTCTTCATGCACCCACTTTCTTTTGCTTTAATTGCCATTTAAAAATTCTTTGATCCTCTCACCATTCCTTTATACGCGCCGCCTCAGCTTTTTTCGCATTCTCGCCACTACTAGATTAAGCTGCATCGCGCTGCTCATCAGCTACTGCAAATGACAAAATGACAAAAACGAGAATTCACACAGGGAAACTAGCTTTCTCTGCTGCTTTTTATCATGACGCTAGACAAAACTGTGAAAAAGTTACTCGCTAAACATGGACATCCCCAATTTGGCCAATCGATTACCAAGCCTACGCCGTTGACATCCTGATATTTGCGCAGGACCAGTTCGTTGCTTTTCACGGCCTCATAGGATTGTCCATCAATCAGATGAAGTCAACCGCCTTGGATATTGTAGTGAACCAGACAAGAAAACTAACGATACTGGACACCGCCTTTTGGACTGTGGAGATATCATTATAACTTACTTTCAACCAGAAGAGAAATTTCCAGTGTTTGGCTGATTTTATAGTTAGAAGGTTAAGCTCCGGTAAACTTCCGTAGTCGAGTTACAGGCCAAACTGGAATAAGTTACCAAAGCGTATATAAAACCTTACCAGGCCTTGGAGCTTCTGAAAACCTCCCTGTTTCCAAAGTATCTTCATAAAATCAAACTGGCCGTTGTCCACAAACATACGCTAAATCGAATGGACAGGCTTGTTTAAGTTTATGTGAGGGAATGGCTATGGTGACCCATTGACACAAATCTGGCTACTTTCTACGCCTGATTCTTGGACTGGTATCGGTATACCATACTTATCGGACAATATTTCACTGTTACGGATGGACCAATTAGAGCAACATGATAATGCTGCACAGTCACAGTAAATCACAGTCACAGTCACAGTAAATCCTGTCGATGGTTCCTTTCATCTATTAGCACCCTCCAATACTCTTATAGGCAGGCAAATGGTGATGGCTAAATAATAACCGCGGAAACACGGAGAAGACCTAATTTCCTCAGCAGGCGGTTCCCCTTTCTGGGTGTTGCCGCATACCCGGCTGTACACAAAGGGCTCCGAAATCGGTCCAGGATATTCCTTGGACGGTTATTATGAGGTATACATCTTCGAAGTGTGTTAATCTATAAAAAATTACGACATGCAAAAGGACGACGGCCTGAGAACCGATCTGATCTATGTCGTGGCAGCTGTGAACAGAGGGAGAATAAATCTCATATCCTACATTCATATATCGTCCAACGTGAGGCACGATGTAAACGCCAAAATGTCATAACTGGAAAAGTTATCTAAAAACCTTGCAAGCGAATAGTTAATATTTTCCTCGTACCCGGAATATCTACAGCGACCACAAGCATCAAGTCGGATATACTCGCAGCAAAGAGTTCATCGGTGCACGTCATGCATGTTGGACTTTAGGACCTCGACCGCATGGCTCGTACGCACAAATCAAGTGGACAAATATGGCCCCGGACATTTCGTATCGGTGGCCTCGAATCAAGTAAGAGCACAATCCCCTGAATTGACATCATCAATCCATCTTAAAGAAATCGGGGATTTATCTATTCGGTTTGGGAGGTATACTTAACCACTCGTGACTTCATAATACTCGATTTCTCATATATAAACTTCTCCGCCATCCGCTCATCGCTGAAGATATATGCTACGTTTTTGAGGGGGCATGCTCCCAGTTTTCATAAAATGATTCCTACCACTTGATATTTCATATAATCACTGTCAGAATACATGAAAACATCGTGCAAACGGAATCGGTTCCGCTCAAAACGTTTGAAGTATATTGAAATCAGTGATTATTATTATGCCGGGGCATTAGCCCCTTCTCGGCAATTTACGGTAAAGCTCCACTTTGGAGTGTTGAATGCAACTTACCGAAACTATAATGTTCTGCTCGTCAATTACAATGTAAACTATTCTAACGTCAAATGGGTCTGAGAATTTACATTAATGCGAGAGCACGGCGTTTTTGTCTCCGGCCAATGTAATGACGCGGGACGATATGACGCTGGTTGCATCATAGCCCATTGTTCGCACAGCTTATACAAGTTCAAGAGGTCGTCCATTTTGGTCAGTATACATAACCTCTGGCTAGTGCTATTTTGCAGGTGACCCTGGTGAACATTATTTAGGAGGGATCGTTGTAAAAATATAGGAACAACCACATGTTCAGCGGAAAGCAAATATAAACCAAAGTGGGAGAAATTGCTCTAGAACCGATAATAAAGAATGGGTTCTGAATCGAGCACTTGTGATGGTTAAAATTCTTTACTTGCTTTGCGACTTTACGTTATATGGCATCATGTGCTGTTTGCTTTATGGATTTCAGCGAGACTTGTAGACATTTCGCGTTGTCGAGAATTCCTCAATCGTACTCCTAGTCCACCTTAGTACTAGCAATCACCGTCTCGTTTCCCCCGGATGATCAGCGACTATCGAGACAGCATTTCAGCTTGCCAAAAATCGGTTGTTGATTGGCAGTGGATGCAAAAATCTTATATAAGTAATAAGAGAGCCCATCTTTATAAAGGGCTGGCGGTGGTTGTCAGGATATCGTTATGTGATCCGATTACGGTCCGCCATGTTTTGGGATACGCATGTAACCTGAAACGTCTACCGTATAATATTTTTAAAACTTATCAACAGCAAATATGATAGCCAAGCCTTCCTTTGCCTCCTTAGATTATTTCTCCTCTGCTGTTGAAAAAGATCGAACTACTTTTATAATTGCGCACTCAGAGAAGTATCGGAAAAGCTAGGATAACACAGCTTCGATGATAAGGTTGCTTGCATCGACATTGTCACCAATCGGAAGATAATTCTCAACATGCGTGAGGAGATCGGAAGACAACAGAACATCTATCCGAGCAGCCGCTGTTTGGAAACCGGTCGATCTGCTCCATCCGATCACCTTTACGTGTAGTGGGCTCAGAAATGCTCGCAGTTGATGCATTTCTGGAAGGAAAGTGGAGCACTGACTAGCCATTTCAAGGATAAAGCGTTGGGTATTAAAGTCCGGTATCGCTGAGATGTTAACAATAGCTGTTATGTGCCGTGAATCAGGACAACCTCAGGTATTTAGGCTATAATAAGAGTAAACTGCACTTCTAGGGTCGCAGACGTATTCGGTATTCATTTATTCCAGCTAAGACCTGGTCGACCTTAATGATATCTTCTCCGGATTCGCTTACAAAACTAAAATATCACCTAAGTAAGCTTCAACACCGTCGCTGCACTTAAGCACCGGGTCCATTAGCCTCTAAAAAATGGCTGTCGCTGTTTTAATTAAGAACGGTAATCGGTTAAACTGAAATAATGCGCGATGTGTTTTATTTGATATCCATAAATTTGAGCCATCTTCAACTGTGAGCTGTAGACGTGCGTCCGCTATATTAAGTTTGTCAAGCAATATACCGTTGAACGTTTCGCAAAAATGTCTCCTGGAACTAGTAGTGAGAGTTTTGTGTCTGAAATGCCTCAGTAAGTATTGTTGACGAATATGCACGTACATGGATCAGCCATTAGCCTTCATACTACAACAATGGGAACAGTCCATTCATAGTAATCTACCGGTTGTATCACTTTTGCTATTTTAGACGATGAAACACTGCCTCAACACTAGTTCAGGCAAAACACGGTGTCCGATGCTTTGGACAAACATTGGGTTGAGCACCTGTTCTCAACTGTAATTGAGCTTTCACTTTTGTACAAAATCCAAAGCTGTCCTAAAAAGCTATGGCGTATTGTTAAATCAACCGTTGTGAAATCATCTGCTGGAGCTCTTCATTGAAACTTACAAGTGGAACGCTGATACCCAATGTCAGCTTGTACACTTTATCAAAAGGAAAACGCTAACGGTTGCCTTTTTCTAGCCAGTCAAACTAAGGATGTGCCATCCTGGCTGATTAGTTTGGTAACATCTTCACGGAAACCTTTGATCTTTGTAAGTTACCAAAAATTAGTTCACTAACCTATTCGAGAATAGTTCCTGAGGCACTGAGGGCAGTTTGTTGGGTGGGAAAAGCTGCAGGAAATCTGATGGCTTCTCAAATGCATTGTGAACTGATGGTTATATCCGATCCGATGTCCACTAGAATATTTGCAGGATACCTATTAACACTTAGTGACAGCGCCTATGCAATGTCGCGTTGACTTTATAGGTAGCAACAATTCTGCGGCTAGCCTTCTTCTGTGGAGCTTCGGAGATCCTTTGTTTGAGTTATCAGTTTTAGTCGGGTTGTGTGGCTTGCAGATAACATCTTAGTGACCTAAACGTTGACACTGGGTACACCGTTGTTGGCGAAGATGCAATGAGATGCGTAGTGCCATGTGCCACAATTCCAACATGCTGTAGACGGCTTTGTGAACTAATGCTGGTGCAATTTGATTGGTCTGACATCCAACGTGTTGGTTTGAATCTGTTCAACCATAATTACGTCAGCCGTCAGGTAAAGCAGACGTTGACATTCCTCGGCCATTTTCTGCAGCGTCATGTGAGTCTTCTTCCAGTTTGGTGAGCATTTATGGGCGAATGTCCGTTTCGGACGAAGATTGCAGACCACAAATGAGTAGCGGATATTTGAACTGTATGTCAGTCCTGAATGCAAGTTTAAATCATCCGCACTCACGATTGTCTATATCTGCACAGCTAGTGAACTTATCCGTGGAGTGTTTCGCCAGTTTTAAGCAGCGATGGTGAATGCTGAAGAGTGATGCACGTTCGCCAAATATCTGATTGAGGCGCTGAACTGTGTCATCGAATGAAAAATCACGTGGTCCAACGAACTTAACCCGAAATATACCCTCATAGCTTCTGAATCATGACTCAAAAATAATACAAGATAACACGTAATGTTATAAAAAGTTTATTGTAGAATAAATTGACTCGATTGTTTTATTCATCATGCAGTGACTTGTCATTGGAAATCATAGAGTAGTTACGAGTCTGTGTATCGAGTAGATGGAATTGTTCAGCTGCGAACTGCCTCTGGTGTTGTTGTGGAATCTCAAAGATATAGTCTGCTGACGTTGCAATGTAAGGGGCCAATTCCGTCGAATGTTGATATGACCTGATCTACTCCAAGTAGGTGGCTAATTATTGGATCGTAGATAGGACCATGTAGGGTTGGTCTAACGTGATCAAGAGTCATTAATCAAACATGTGTCTCATAATGACTGAATTAGAAGTATCACTCATTGACGATTGACTGGGCGGTGTCACAGTCTTAGGCGATCGGCGGATAGCTGGCATCGGGTTTTGTTCAGCATTTGGTTTAGACTTTATTAAACGAAACTAGGAGGGTGCATGTGTGCGTCTATCAATTTAACTACACTGAAGTTACCGGAATGATTGCCTCCATCAGTTTTGAGTTCACCAGGAGGAGAGTCCCTGAGCAAAAGCTTGCAGGGTTTGAAAAGTTGTCAGGTTTCAAAGTAGGGACATAATGCCATCCTTGCACGTAATGTGACTTGTTGTCAGCATCCTATAAGGAAAGGACTACGACAAGAGCTTTGCTAGAATATTGGCCGCAGCTCTCAGTGAATTCAGTTAAATGTTGTCGGCCGCAGTAAAAGTATGAGAGCGCTACTCAAGTAGCTTGCTTAAACTAGAAGCTGCTTTGATGGTTGCATACGTAAAATTGGGATGGAGCAGTTCACGAGCAAGTACTACTTGCGAAATTAAGCGGATATTCTTTGCGCATGTTTGCGCTATTCAAAACAGTATTTCTTTGTATGATTTAAATAGCTTGCTACAAATCTGTTTCTATTCCGAGACATATAAAAAGGCTAACGGCCAGAAAGCCCTAACTTGTTCACGGGTGTCAATGGTGGTCAAGTTGAAACTATAATTGCGCAGCTCCCTTTTTCTTTACTAAAAGTAATGCACGGTTGGAAATATAGTCGAAAGACGCGCACACACATACCGGTGTTAAGTATCAGCTGTCTAGAAGCGTTAGAATCAATGCATTTTGGTTATAAATACAAAATGATATAAATGAATCCAGAATGTTTGCATTTTTATGTGTGGTTCGACGTCTTGCTGCATTATCTTAACTACCTTATGAATTATGATGTCACGAGTAAAGTTCTAATACTTTCTGCAGTTCGCTAGAGTTCAAGCTAACTCTAACGTATAAAGTATTTCAAGTAAAGTTGAATTTGGCGAATCCGCTGGTGGCTGGGTTGCTACAAGCAACCTCAATTGAGACCTCGGTTCACTTGATGTGGACCTCGGCCATTCCGATCAAAAAGACCGTAAGTAAAATGAAAATTATAGTGTTGCTCGTCCCAACACCGGCACCCCAAGACCGCGGTTTCGTCCTGTTGGGACTCATCAGTTGGAGATAGCCTGAGTTGGGCTGGAACTCAGGGCCTAGTGGCTCATGGTTGACGCCATAAGCACTATGCCACTGAGATCCACGAGCAAAGCTTGGTCCAGCAGAAAAGATTGCAAAGTTGAATTTGGAGAATCCGCTGGTGGCTGGGTTGCTACAAGCAACCTCAATTGAACCGAGGTCTCAATTGAGGTTGCTTGTAGCAACCCAGCCACCAGCGGATTCTCCAAATTCAACTTTGCAATCTTTTCTGCTGGACCAAGCTTTGCTCGTGGATCTCAGTGGCATAGTGCTTATGGCGTCAACCATGAGCCACTAGGCCCTGAGTTCCAGCCCAACTCAGGCTATCTCGAACTGATGAGTCCCAACAGGACGAAACCGCGGTCTTGGGGTGCCGGTGTTGGGACGAGCAACACTATAATTTTCATTTTACTTACGGTCTTTTTGATCGGAATGGCCGAGGTCCACATCAAGTGAACCGAGGTCTCAATTGAGGTTGCTTGTAGCAACCCAGCCACCAGCGGATTCTCCAAATTCAACTTTGCAATCTTTTCTGCTGGACCAAGCTTTGCTCGTGGATCTCAGTGGCATAGTGCTTATGGCGTCAACCATGAGCCACTAGGCCCTGAGTTCCAGCCCAACTCAGGCTATCTCCAACTGATGAGTCCCAACAGGACGAAACCGCGGTCTTGGGGTGCCGGTGTTGGGACGAGCAACACTATAATTTTCATTATTTCAAGTAAGTTTATAGAACAGGACAATAGCAAACTTATTGTAATTATTGCTTCCAAGTTAGTAAAGCATGCGCAATAATCTGTACTCTGTGAGCATCACATCAGTTTTAAAATATCCCGTCAAACATTTACAATGTTTCATTGAAATATCTCCACAGCCATAGCTACTCTATGAAATTTGGTGCACTCCAACGTTTTTAAAACAAGGTACCTACCAATTAGCTATTACAGTTTTTCTTCCTTTTATCATAGTTTGATAGTAATTTGATAATTGTGGATAAATATATATGGCGGACAAATATTTATGTAGGCGCAAACTCAACTTGGACGTGTATTGCAAACTAGGATGGTTCTGTCGGAACGGTTATTTTCTGATTAACGTTGATTTCACAAATGTTCCTATCGAACATTACAACACTGTTGTATTTGATTTCCTTAATATTCACCGGGTTATTAATTTATTCTTAGGACTGGAGGAGTGAATTCTCATTTCGTCAGTTTCATGCAGGTGAATTTTGACAGCCCGCTAAGAGAGTAAAAATCGGCAGTGGAGTAAGTTGTGTAAAATAGCCGTTTGCTTTTCTCCATCACATTAGTTTAGCTTTATCTGCAGCGCTTACATTTGTGTGGTTTCGTCCTAGGAATATCTGGTTACGATGTAATGAATACTGCTTTTATTGATATTTTGATGCAGAACTTAGGCATGTATTACGCAGGTGATCTAGTTTAGTCCATTCACATTATCTTTCTTAAAATGCCAAACATACGCGCATTTGGTTGCATATGAAATATATAAAATTGATTAGAAGTAACATGAATCAGAAATTATGTGAAACACACTGGCTTTCTTTGTTCGTTTGGGTTGGCTTTTATCAGTTGAGTGCGTATAAATATGGTCAAATTTTTTAAGCACTGTAATCAAGGGGTTTGTATTGTTGATTTCAATTGCAGACTGGCAGTGAAATTTTCCAGGTGTTCAAACATTAGCCGATATATGCTGCCTTATTTCACGTACCTAGTTTTGCCAACTTGGAAGACTTAGTTTCACCTTGTTGACGAAACCATGCTAGTTCCCTTTTCGTACACCATGGTGCATGTTTATGCTTCGCCCCCAAATTGTTAACATCAGAATTTCGTCCCAAATGCTTACCAACTTTGGTTAGACACTGGACTGATATTCATCTTTTTAATGATCATTCCAACAGCAACACATAAGCTTAAAGGATAATAATTGTGATTTTACCAAATTGGTAATTTTTTTCTAAACCATGCTGCACACCAATAGATTAGGGGTGAGAATATAATCGCAATGAAGTTTATTAACGAAGATAATGTAACATTCCACGGACACTAAAATAGAAATAGCAGTAAGTTCTAAGTATATACTATGTATGAAGAAAAGTTTTATGGACAAAAGCAAAAGAAAAGCGAAACAGTTGTTTTGCTGGCCAATATTAATAAACAATTGCTACATGTCGTTTTGGCTCCTGACGCAGCATAGTCATATTAGTTTATTTAACTAATTTTATCAAGCGCAACCAATGTAATAGACTTGCACGTGAGGAGAAATTGTGTAAACTGCAATAGTAGGTCCGTAAATTTGCTAACACCAAAAAGGCAAATACATGCATGCTTACCAAAATCCGGAAAGTGAAGCTAGCCATCACCCCACTTAACATGCCAGTCGGAGAAGCACAGTGTGTATCAGAGGCAACACACAATCTAAGAATGCAGTATGCCCCAAACTTCCAAAGATAAGTCCTCCCGTGTTATATACACACATCACTATCCCCAACTTCAACGTTCACTAACATCGATTTTATTGCCAAAACCGGTGCTAAACCAACTGCTTTCACTACACACTTACAACTCTCTCGGAATCGATTTCATTCACCCATAGGCGAAGAAGGTAACAACAACAACAACACTGGCCAGGCCAGTATCGTACTTCTTCCAAACGTGCTTGGATAAACAACTTTTATCTTCCATGAGTAAACATGGCCTAATCACTCTAATTTTCAAAAGCGGTAATCGCTCGGAACCCACCAACCATCGCCCAGTGGTCATCCAGCTTGTACTCTAAAAGGAAATTGAGGCAATCATTGCTGCGGCTTTAAACACCATTATCATCAGTATCATCAACAGCAGTATATCAGCCATTTGTACTGATGCTTCGCAACCATACAACCATGACGACCTAGGGAATTATGAATAACACTAACCGGTACTAGCCTACGCACGTCATCCTTGAGGACACAATGATGCCATCTGACACCAGCAATGCTTCGCAGACAATGATGATCCAAGACTTGAAGTTGCATCAGATCTTCAGAGCGAAGGGGCCAATTCTCACTACCATAGAGTAGGATGGCCCTAACTGTGGCCTTGTATACACCGCCTTTCAGAGGAAGGGAAACTCCTATCTGTCGCGGAAGATTCCGCAGGAACAAGAAGGCAACTATAGCAAGTTTCCACCAGGCAGAACCTCAACGCTACACGGTGAGACTCCCCAAGGGAACACTCTATGATATAATCCACGAAGAAATTTTAAAAAATGATGAAATTGGATAACACTGACGAAGGCAAATTGTGGTCGGGAAGCCATCCGATAGGCCACCGTCGACCCTGACACTTCCTGTGGTGTTGGAATATAGAGCACGAAGGATTTTCACATATTTCGTGGGAACACAATTCCGAGCAAGCATTTCGGAAAAAAGCGATGGAGCCACGGCTTCGAACACATTTGTAGTCGAGGAACACAGCAATTTTCCGCCTGTTGAAAGAGTGGAACTGCTCCAACACCGCCGCAAACTGAATACATGGTTTCTACAGCCACGACATAGGAGATAACTTGTATGATATTCCCATATCCGAGATTCCCGTTCCACATTGAGGCGTCGAACAGACATCGAGGATAGCAATTTCCTCACAACCGGCGTTTTTCTAATACCCCTCAGTTAGGACTATCTGTACAACAGCGCTTCCTGCATATAGCCACTATAATCGATGCGCTTCAATTAGACTGGATTTTCTCTTCCTTCCAAATACTTTCGAATAGGGAGGTCAGCGATCTGCAAGGAACTTCAGCTCCATCCTCAAATAATGCAGGTGTGAGGGAATCCGGGCAAGCCGTATGAAAACGCTTGATGTCTCTGATCGCGTTTCGGACCTCGGCCTCCGAAGTAGGTTAAAACAAACCGCCCATGGATCGTCCAGCATCTTCTGAGTGGGAAGAATTCCGGGAGTTAGGGGCCAGCTGAAAAGAACATAAAAGTATCCCGACAAACGAGTCCTACGGCCCTCTTTATTGTATGATATTGCAAACGCGGCGTCTAAAATTATCTTACTTACGCCTGGTTTCCTGGGACCAGTGGTGTGGATCAGCTGGAAAATCTAGCGGTACTTGTCTACTGCTCCTGCCTCTATTATTACTTGAGACCTACAGGTCAACATAGCATATATGTCAGCACGTAGGCTCCGCTTTACTTCACGCCTACTAGCCCGTCTGGTGACATTGTGCTTTGAGCCAGTCGGGAGACTTCTACCAGATTCCAACGTTTTCATAGACCCCTCGGATATCTTTTACCTGGTGCGGAGACGATGGATATTGCCACAAGCAGCTGCTCCTACGTCGTGCATGGTCACAGAGATCCTATTCCACTGAAGCTCAGTGTCATTAGAACAAGACAGCGAATTTTCGGTACTTGGTGCCTTTTGATATGCTTAACTGATCGCGGGCTGAGAGGATTTCTCAGTTGCCAATCGGCGGAGACGATTGGTGCGATTCCCGATAAAGTTCATGGAGAAACCACTGAGTACCAAGGTATAATCAGATTTGACGCAGGTAGAACAGTAACAGCAGCAATCCAGGACGGAACCACGCCACTTGTAAGTTATGACAATGTGTTAAATTTGGGTACATCGCAGGCTAGCCACCGAAGAACGCCAAGTGGCACTTCGGTGCCCACTTTGTCTAAATGAAGAGCTACTAAGTAGCAATTGGTGTTCCATATACGGTTGCAGCAAACGCATAACGTTGTCAGTCCGTTCTGAGTTCAGCCCATAATTACAACCCAGCTGAGCTTCTGAAGAACTCAGATGCCCTACTTATGCGTTCATCGTTGAAATACTATATTATCTGAACCAGTAACACTGCGTAGTAGCGCGTTCAGTTAGTGATGTCAGGTGTCCTTGACAGCATTAGAATTGCAATCCGTGTGAGCATAAGCGGAAATCACAAATAAACAACGTCTTATTTTACTTTTTGAATAACGCTTAGCTGATGTCCTCAAACGGGCTGCAATTGAACGGCTGTCCACCTCTCCCAATCAACCAAAAATGGATAAGGCTTGCAGCTTAGAATGATACATACACCAGCTTGACCGGTGATCGCTGCATCGGCATCTCCGGATAAGTGCAATTAATAAGGTGAAGGTTGGGTTGGTACAGTTATCTCACCAACCCCATTAGAGTCATTTATCCAAGTATCGGACACAACACCCATCAATACCCAGTCTGTCCAAAGTGCCTACGAGTGCAGATTATCGACTTCTTTGTCTTAGGGTGCGAACATTGAAAGTCGCCATGGCAACCGGACAGCGTGGCCTTAAAAGGGACTTTTGCGATAATCGTCCGACAGGTATTGTGGGATGGTGGCTGCAGACAGTTCTACTCCAATGGCACTTTGGCTGCTGTCAAGTAAGCCGGGAATTTTAGGAGGAAATATCGTAATGGCTGTCGGGATGGGAGCAAGAGGAACAGGTGGAAAAGAATTAAAGGGCGCTCCAGCAGTAACATGTATTCGCGCATCCGCCTTGTTGTAAGCAGCAGATAAGGCGATCCTTGATAATCTGCGCGATGTCTGATGCAGAGGAAAGTATAATTTGGAAGAAAACTTCATGGTTATATGTTGGCTGAGATAATGCCAGGGCACCGGGACCTAGACTGGAGGACGATAAGGGTTCTCATTCAAAGCCTTTGGCTCAAAAGACTGTCCATATTGCAGCGGAGATGTGGCAATGTTTTAGTTGTAAAAATAATGGACGCCATCTCAACTCAAACCCCAAATGAAAGGACCAAGAGACTGAGTTTCTCTGACCTCCCAACATTGAGCAACCTGATGGGAGTAGCACTCAAGGTGACGGCAGGCACCACCTAGTATAGCTCAGTGGGTCAACGAGGTAGGCAAACCGTCGCAACGAGATAAGGTCCAGTCTGGTTGCGCAAGCTGAGGCTTAAGTAGACCATCTTGTACGTCATAAAATCATAGCACCTGAGCAAAACGGTGGCCACCTGCACTGTTCACGCACTACCAACGTACTGATTGCACGCTGCAGTTGGACGGAAACATCCGATACAGGCAGAGGGACAGACTTCATTCACGTCGTCCTCCAAACTTTTCGACCGACTGGAACACCTCGTTCTGCTTTACAGACTCAAAAACAATGGAGTTGGTGATCCTGTCCTCGAGTAAATAAGGGATTTCCTGCAGAATCGTCAACTGTAAGTCGGAGTAGGAGGTGCGCTCTCCGATCCGATTTATGTCGTATGTGAAGTTCCACTAGGATCAATCCTGGAGGTGCGTCTGTCTCTCGTGTACACAAATAGATTACGAGTCTTATTCCTTCAGATTACATGCTGTTCGCTGAAGATGTTAAGATGTGGCGGAGGATCGCCAAAGATGCATTTCACTGAGACATGGAGAGAGCGTATGGATTGACACTCCACTAGCTACTTTAGTTCAATTCATAGAAGTTTAAATATTTTACGTTCGCCACCAGCCGAATATCACACACAACTTAAGAGATCATGTTCTGCAAGCAGTCACGCTGGAGCGCGAATTTGGGGAATCAGTTCATGATGATCTGGTCTACTCAGAACAATCTGACAATGCGTCAACGACGGGGAACCAGCACGTTGGCATGCTGCGAAATGCATTTGGCGTTTTGATCCCTCTGTCTGTTTGTATTTGCTTAACACCTACGTGCGGCTTCATATGTAATACGTGATGCAGATGTTGCAGCCCTGGCACAAGCAGACATTGAAACGCTCGAGGATGCATTGCGAAGAGCCACGAAGCATGTCAAAAGGTTGTTCAAATTTCCTTAATAACTCAGACTTCGCACCCTAAAAGTATACAGTGGCTGGTACCAGATTCTAAAGAACTCCATACCCGTCTGCCGTCAACCACCACAACTAAGCATCAAAGGAATTTGGGGGGCCACCAGTTCAATTTAGCAAATAATACAGTCGGTTAGGATATTGACCGAACTGAAACCTTTTCTTGTGTCCGCCTTTGAAATCCTTTCAAATTACCTTGTTGGTGCCTCCACGTTAACTTTGTTTATAAGTCGACTTAATGTTGCCTTAACCCACCAGCGCTACGAGATATAGACTGTGTGCCTCGCCAAATGATATAATGCGACGAATGTTAGACAACGAGAGGTAACCTAAGCAACATTTGTAGGCTGTTTTGCTTGCGTCTGATGTAACGCTGTGGTGAGTCCACCAAACTTTTTTCAATTTATTCCTTGGTTTTCTATTCACTAGTTCGCAGTTGTATTGCTGGCCTTCCTATGGACTTGATTAGCATCCGCTTTTTCGCCTGTAATATTCTGTTTTTTCACTGTCTGATTGCCACTTGATCGCCATGCTAAATAAACTGTGATAACCCTATTTTTCCTTACGAAGTTTACACGATATTCACAGATTGGTTGTCTTCTCATTATTAGTTCCACCTACGATTGAATACGCTGGGTTTGTTCTGTGAACGCTACTGGCGGCTACGTGGAGACTTCATTTTATTTTACCAAAGACGTATGCTTGCACCTACTGAACAACTGCCCGAACGTAATCCTAAAAGGAAATAGCCCGAATCTTAATGAATTACATGGGCTTCAAGGTCGTCGACGAAATTAGTTTTCCCCTGGGTCTGCCACCCTTTGTACGTCTATCCCTACTGATTTATCTGTAACCCTATATTGACTGTTTTCACGGAAAGATTAATTACCGAATTAAGTGCCTTAGAGTTTGAACGGATATTCTGGATATCTTCGGGATAACTAGCCTCTTTGGAATTAGGACCCATTGACACATACAAATCTCTGGTAAGGGAGAGCCACCTAGTTTCGGTTTATAATGCTTTTTTAAGTGTTACTAAATGTTATTTTATTTGGCCTTAGTAGTATATCACTACAATCATCATTCTATACGCAACTACTCTATAGTTCCGCCGAGGCATAGTTTAGTTGGTTCAACTTTGTTATTATTAAGTTTTACTTTTTTCTGTTACCAACCTAAGGGACCAATTAGGCTTGGGATTTTTACACCTTAGAAACCCTCGTTCTTATGTTCCATTAAGCCTAAAACCGAATATGCTCACGTGCTTTAATTTACACAGGTCAATGAACTTAAATGTTCATTTTGAGTTGCTTTTCAAAGTTCACCCGACATACTCCTATTTTTATTGCACCACTCTGGTCTCCGTCACTTGATCTCTTTCTAAAATATAATGGTAATATAGAAGCAGTGCACGGTAACCTTTTGCCTAGATAGCAGATTATGTAAAAATGTAGTCCGTAGTCTATTTCGATGACAGCGTTTGTATATATCGTTGAATTTCCTGAGTATCTAGCCACCATCAGTACAATGAATATGAATATTACTTATCGTATTAATGCTTAAAAAATATAACCAATATGCAAGCTATGCTGTGCGGTGCTAGTCGGAGTCTTTTCGTTGCTCCTGAATTCTCAAGACTTCACATTCAAATGTTTCGCGCATGTCAGCCTGGGTGCACATATCCAAGCGTGCCCGATCAGGCCTTCCCATTGCGCAAACTTGCTCGAGGGTACTTTTAACGGATTAACGTCTTAGACCGGTTTTCTATTTTGGAAGTGATTCAGAGCAGTCGTTCGCCTATGAGCGCATCACTTTTCTACCTCTGTCAACGTTCTTGGAATTATCGGAAGCTTATTGCGAGGTCCACTTAATTAGACCTAAACCAGCCCTATCGGTAGCTGCATAAGGCAGTTAGAAACAATTATATCTTCCTAGACTAACTTCGTTGACCGAGAGCTCTCACGCCGCATTGCGAATCGCGTATAATCGAACGACGCAAATCATTGTCTGGCCGGATTTGTGCATGTGCGCTTATTGGCACCTGTGGCATAACGTGACGCGACACGCCATGGACTTGACCTCAAATTGGTCGATTAGTGAAGAAAAATCTCCCCTTGTTGGAATCTGGACTACTGAGCGCTCTTACATCCCGTTGGTTTGTATAGATCGTCGCATCTGAAACAGTGGTATTTTGAAACCTATGATTATCTTGCACATTACATAGGTAGTATAAGGCCTAAACTCCTAGTCTGTATTCTCGGCAGCTTACCAAAATCTGTTTGATTTGTGTCGATCAATATAACTGGAATGGTGAACTTTGTCCTCTATTGCCTAATCCTTGTTCATATAAACTAGGTTTTACAAGCCATAAAAACGATTGACTAATCAGTAATAACGCTCATCACCTCAGTCAAAACAAGAAACTAAAAGAAGGGACAGTAAGCCACTGAAACGCTAACAAAACATCCTGCTTATAACCCGTCAGTTGGCAAGCAAAAGATAAAAGCCTCATCATCTAAGATGAAGATAAAGCCGAAATCGCTCATAAGCGTAAAAAACAATATAATGATAGTTCTCCTAGCGTTTCCCTGTTAGACTATAGTACAGTTAATGCAGAATTGCAATCTTACTCGATTCAAAAGAATACTGCATTTGAACTACAGCTGAAGGACCTGAAGGAAAGGTTTGAATCTCTTAACCAAGTTCCAGGGCAATCCAACTTGTTTAAGTAGCTTTTTAACACTAGATACACCAAAAAATGAATACTTCGATCCCTTAGGAACTTTATACAACATGTTGTATTTGAGGTTCGTAAGCACAATAAACGCTCCAAAAATGTAATAGCATTTATTTTACCAGAAACGTTATCTGGTTATCTCTGCGGTGGCCAACGGTTGTCTTAGTGAAAGACTGCCTTTTCCTGCGTGAGGTCTTCGAAGCAGGCCTGTCCGATAAATTTCAAAATTTCAAGCAAAACACTTGCTGAAAAATGCGTTTTTATTAAAAGCCTAGTATCACGTAGGACTGATTACGTATCGGTGGTACTGAAACCAGATGTATCAACACTACAAAGGGAGTGCAAAATGCCTATTTCCGACAAGCAGCATTTGAGCAATTTATTCCCTTACCTACGGAACCTCGGGAACTTCCCAATCTAGTCGACCTAGATAACCTTTGACCATATATTATTCAACTATAACTATGAAATCAAATAGATATTGTCATAAAAATATCACTATAACTCCACTCACTTTCACATTAGTGCACCATTACTGCGCAAATCTTCCACGAAAATACAAGAAAGTTCTATTGCGCAAAGGACTATTTCTACTCACTCTTTGTCGTTCACCAACCAGGTGCATGGAAGCTCTGGTATGAAACCGAAACACTCCACTCCAAAAAGCTGTGCACCTCTAACGTACAAACCACTGCGGAACAGCCTCGATGTAAGGAACGTTTGTAGCAGAAACTCACGTGACATCTATACTGACGCTCCTAAGCACAATAAAATCTTTAATATTTTAAACGTTTCAACAAACACGGTCACCACTGGATATCTGCAGACTATCGGCATATCACCAACTATACAACACTTGAATATGAAACATGTGCACCCCATTATCTGTGAGCCACTTGCTAGTGAAATTCAGGTAGTTGAGAGAAATTGTCACAATTAAAATTTCGCAAAGTTCCTCAACACTTAAAAAAGCTTAACAGGTAGGTAAGTTCTATGCAGCAGATAGCAAACTATAATCTTACAGTGGGTCGACATTTTCCAGCATTTCGCCCATCAGGAAATTTTTGGGGTCTAGTGGAGTTTTAGCCGCCACACCCCCAAACGACACATTCCACAAATTATATGTCCTCCATATCAACCAACCCTACTACACTCCCTCTAAATTCCACCTCGTTGGGGTCCATACCTGAATTCCTGTAGACAACATAACGGACAACATGACAATGCATTTTCTGTTAATCAGTTTTCGTTCAGTGTTAAACAAAATGCACTCCGTTCCTACTATGATCAGCTTTCTTCTCCCGATATAGTACTATTGACAGAAACATGGTTTTCAGCGGATATTCAGCACACATTGTTCGGGAAACTGGGTTAAAACATCTTTCGTAATGACCGCGTTTATGTTAGTGGTAGGTTGGTCAAAGACATATACTTGATTCTTCCTCTGGAATAACCACTCCAACGGAAAATCCTGTTTCCGTATGGGTTACCATTTCTATTAATCCAACAAATGTTATGGTATGTTTCTTTTATATACCCCATCGCCTTCTCTCATCGTAACCGATCACACTTTTATTGCCGACCTCACATACACAATAAAATAAGCCTTGGAAATTTTAATATGCTCGATATCCCATAGTCCCTAACAATAAACCATCAAAACATAATACTTTTATGTCTAACCTTGGTCGACTGGGATGGATACAGTAGGTCAAATAGTCTACTCGGTTTGGTAACACACTTGATCTAACATTTGTCATTGTATGTTCACAGGTGTCCATATACTTCAGTGAAGGATTCTCGGTCAGTGCTCATAACAGCGTTTGTTACGCTTTCCAGATTCGTTCTAAACCGACAGAATCATCGATCAAATATCGCCCAATTTGCTGTGAATTTATCAATTTTCTCGGATCTTATAATGTCTACAAATTGGAATCCATTTTTCTTAGAAACTAATGCAGTAATTGCTTGTGATGAGTTCTACCACCGCATACATCTTTATGTTGGATTTGTGCCTCTAGAACCTATCAAGAAGTTGTAAAATACTACTGCACCTGCAGTCATCTTGAAAAAGGTACACAATAACTTCATAAATTAAGAAAGTTTTTAAGAAAACAAACGATGTTACTCTCCCAATACTCCATGCCAGAATGCTAACAGCGATGCACCAAGATAATCACAAAATGTTATGCACTGAGAAGGTATTGGTACTGAAGTGCGCCAAAACGGTATGCTGCATCTCAAAACTTTTAGGCGGTAGGCATGATAAAAATCAAGTTGTAATAACTCGACTGTAAACTCTGGTGTAACTGTCATAAGCGATCACGCAACCATATGTTCGATCTTCAATGACTACTTCATGTCTTCTTATAACACTAATGCGATGGAGGAACCTAAAATCAAGGTGCTAAACAAAGACAATACTACCCTTCAAACTGTTGCATTCACTCCTAGTTATATATGTCGCTAACTCAGATATCTTCGGCCATCACGCTCACCAGACCCTGACAACCTCTCGTCAATTCCAATCAAGCACGTAGGTCCAGATTTACATCCGTTTTGCTTTTGTTTCTAAACTTTCCAAGTTCAGTGGGAGTATCCTTTCAATAGAAACAAACAAATATATCCTACGATAAAAAACGAATATTTGCAAGTTGTAAAACATTACAGCCCAATTTAAACACAAATCCGTTATATTCAGCTTCATGGATGGTGTCAGTTAAATAACACATACTAGAATATTTGGTTCTATGAGACTTCTCAGAACACACGGTTTTTAAAAGGTAGGGACGGCATTACCTATCAGTTGGATTATCTTAATTATATGACCAGAGCAACAATCGACGGAAGTGCCATCGTTGTAATATTTCTTGACACCTGAAAGGCTATTGACCGTGTCCCACACAACGTATTGCAGCGGAAGCATGGGTTCTGTGGCATCACAAGTTCATTTTTAAAGTGCTTGTATTCTTAATTCGAGGGTAGAAACAAGTGACTAAAGTTGTTATCTGTACAACTAAAGCCACTTCAGTATATATGGTGGTTAAATTCACGAAAGCGTGCTAGGTCCGCTTTTGTTCTTAATCTACTTCGACGGCCTCCTTGATGAAATCTTGTACGGGAAGCAATTCCTCCTCGCTGGTGATGTTAAAAGTGCGTATTGTTCCGCCCCTGGGCAACGTTTTCCCAACTTAGCCTGTATTCAGTCTGAATTACCTGCATTGGTTCACCGGAGTAACTTCTGGAAGTTGCAATTTGCCACTGTTAAACGTAATCTGTTGCACCTGGGCTGTGGCCATCTACGAACATCCTAAGCTTAAACGACACCCCTATTCCTGTGTGTGGTGCAGTCCGGGAATTTAAGCTAAGATATTCTGCCGCATTTATGTTTTTAGGGCATGTTATATTCTTGCAGACTTCTGCCAGAAAGGTGACCGCTTAAATAAGTTGAACTCTTGTCTTGAGGGAATCCTGTCACCAAACCATTAAAATATGTTAGGCCGAAGCTTAAGTACTGTAACATGGTGAACAGTAATCTGAGATATGTGAACATCGTGGCACTAGTGAACACTTAACAATCATTCAGCAACATATCTAACATTATGACATACCGTGAGCGACGCGAGGCTCTAAATTTGGAGCTGCTATTGCTGCGCAGACTCAAACTTAAACTCTGCCCTCTATAACGCTTACTATTCGGATTAAGGTTAACTGCTCAGCCACAACTCAAGTTTTATACTGGTATGAGCTATGAACCAAAAACACCGAGCGCCCATTGCAAAACAAACGTCTCGCACTAAGCTCCGCTGAATTTTTTCTGCAAAATATGCGTTAATGTGGAACAAACCTCCATCGTGTATTAGAAACTGCACTACCTATCCTCAATTCGAAGGCATAATCAGTATTCACCTGCCTGTTTCAATTTGCTGGTCAACAATTAGGCAAAATATGTCGCTAGATGGTTTGTATGAGGAAGATCCTAGATAAACTTGCAATTCGCCATATCCTCCATTTGTATCAATAATATAATTTTACCTACATAAATTTAAATGCTTGAGTATGTATCCATAAACGACCATACTCCTATCACGCCGTCTAAGCAATTGTGCTTTCTCTGTTGATGCAACGGTTCGAAGATGCACAAGGCCTTTCAAACTGACGTCTCTGTACCATACTCCTCACTCGCCAATATTTTTTCATCAAATTGTGATTGGCTTATCGCCAAGCGATTGTATTCATTATTATGTTCTTTTACTTCCTCATACATTATTTCAATGTTGACCATGACTGGATTGGTCCCTTGAGGTGACGGATTAAGGCTCCCAAAATAAAAATATTATACCCATGCAAATCATACTGTTAATTACTCGGCTACTGACAAAAGGTGTCATACTTGTTTGATCCGCATGCCGGAACGGTCAGAAGCTTCATGTCCCATAATGTATGCATAAAACAGCCTTTAGGAAAACTACATATGTTAACCAGCTGCTGATATGTTTACAACTTTGTCACACTGGTACGGAGCCAGTTGGAGCATGCAAGGGTGGGAGAAACCCATCGGGTGAATACCCAGCATGGAAGCAGTTCCCTTGTGGACAGTTCCATGAATAACCGTTGTAGTTTACCCCAACATTGGGTTACCTCTACATTTGTCATTCTTCCCAGTTTATTAAGCTCTCTAATGCTTTTGAACGCATATAGAAACCTTTTTTCTAAATACGTAAAATAAACAATTTTATGCGATCACGTTTTACTAATAGACCAGATCACTCAATTGGTTTGTGCCTTGCGTTGTCGATGAACAAAACGTTCATTTATTTATTTAGTATTCAATTAGTATTTGTTACGATTAATCAATAACCGGGTTGACAAAACTTATAGACGAATTACACAAAAATGCCACAACCGATCTCGAAAAAATTGATCATATTTATTAAACCAATAGACGTCCGATGTATGGAGTGCTGTAACGCGCATTCAGCCTTCTGAATTGCCACAGGACGAATCACGCAGAGCAAGGGTAAAGATAACGTAGAAGACATATTCTTGATGGTAACCTTACTTCCTTGATTCAACACATTTGAGTACATTAAAATATACATGCTCATTTTTGTTGCAATTTTTTAATGTCAGATATCAAATCACAAATTAGCTTCATTTCATTAACCTTTGGCTAGAAGTTGCATGCATCACTCGTTCAGACGCAGCTGAAAATTCCCTTTTCATGGGGGCATAAAAGCGAATTCTTGGCAAGACTTGAACAAATGAAGACCTGACTGATTTAATTTGGACGAGACATACTGTACTGAGAAAGGGTAATTGTTATAATGACTGAACAGTTCTTTGTCTGCTTCTGAAAAAGAATAGTGAAGCTAGGGTTGATGGAGATTCCGCGAATTCTAAAGTGTGGAAGCTTAATAGCTTGCTAGTTACAGAATAGCAAGGTTTTAACTTTTACTGTGAAAAGAAGCATTGGTATTCTAATTAAAGCGCAGTTGGTTAAGCACTTCATGTGGTAATGATTTACGACCAGTAATTTTCTTATGTGAACTGTGATTTAAAATGGACTGATACTTCTCCGGTTCAGTCAATGATAAAACGATGAAAATTGCTTTTGGCCCGCTGAAAAAACGTAGATACCAGTGATTGCGTGGGGGTGATGGATGCGATTCTTTCGTGATATGTCACGTTCTGAATACTTCGCAGATACTTCGCAATCAACAAGGATAGTAAGATTTAAAATTTGAATTTTTTTATAAAGGCAAAGCAACTGTTATAGTGGAACCGTGGAAAAACAATTATATTGCGAGAAAGAGGAGTGCTTTTATTTTCGCACAAATATAATTGCTTGCCTTAATCTCCGTGTGCACGAAGAAACATGATTCCTGTTAAAAGCGCAGGGTGGTGAAAACCACGTGCCTGACTCCAGAAGCAATATCCAGAAGCATCTAAATTTAAGAGAGCAAAGGCGTTATATATTTGGTTTGTGCAATCAAGTCCGTTACTTCAAATAAGTAAAACTATTCCGAAGTGAAGTGTTAACTTTTAACGGTGTGTTGATGAGACATCACGGTTGAGCAGTGGAAAATGGAAACTTGCTTAAGCAGCTTCCACCAACATCGGGCGAACGACATGACACAAAATGAAAGGTCGATTTTAAACTTTTGTTTCAAGTGATAAATGTAACGATGGACATCATATTTTAACAAAGGTGGCAGCATACGCTACCTTATTTGCACTTGATGTTTACCTAACATCATTAGATGGCGAATTTGGATAACTCAGTTTTATTTTACTAGCATATACCCATGGATTATCGAATTATGCTTATATTTCAACAACTAACCAATATTCGGCGTTGCATTTAATTTCTTTTTACCTCGGCGTAGATAGCTAAGACAAACTTATATATAGTAATATTAAGGCAGTCATATTAAACGCTACAAGTGAAGTGTGAACTCGGAGGTTACGTAACAATATGGGCGATATCGTCGTAGATAATAGAAAGTTATTGACTTATTTCGAAGACAAGTTTCCTTTAATATTAGGAAATAAAATCTAATGTGATAAATTTCTTTGCATTTCCATTTTTAGCTCTTCTTATACTCTCACCTGTCATTACATAATTATTGCGGCAAAATGTGGATTACAACAGAAAAATTCGCAATAACTTCTGTTCTATTTGGCAAATGACTTTCTCATTCGAAACCTGTAGAAACCTGGAAGATGATGTTATTTAACTGGACTAGTTGTACCTTTTACATGGTATCCATGAGATGTAAATTCCAGGGAACTAAGCTCCCGGTTCAATAATCCGATTAAATTCAAAATTCCTCTTTAAGAAGAGCAGGATTCAATAAACAAATGACGACAAAGAGATGTATTCAAAGCCATCGAAAAACTATGCAATCAGAATTTATAAATATAAGCATAAGCGGTAAATTGATATAATTTATGCAGGGAGAGTCAATGATAATTTACCCGGGTGCATATTAATTGTCTAATGTGAGTAAGCCTTGTTAAGTACAATACTTTAAAATATATGCTTCGAACCCGTGCCGTTTGCTTGCGCAAGCACTCAACTTGAAAGAAATCAGAACATTAAAAAAGCTAGGAACATTATTCTGAATATTTATTTATGCATGATTAGGGGTGTTGCCAATGAAGAATTTTTGAGTATTAATAATGAGGGTCTGATACCGTACCTAGAGCAGGTGAAGAATGAATCACTAGCATGGACATAGGAATCGCACAGTCTGGGCGTCAAGCGTTGGGTGGAGCGTTTTGGAAAATACCATTGGTGGCTGTAAGACCAAATCATTCCAACGAACAATGCAAAGTAATTACTTGCCGACTGCCGTGAACAGCACATATGATTTGACGAACAGTATTCACAATAAAAGTAAATCTTAATGTTTTGTAAACTGTTACTTAAATTTGTACGGCTTATATGCTACTTCCTTATTCAAAACGAAGAAATGTTGGTAGTTTGAATTGGTCCTAAATAATATAAGCTTGCTTTTGTTAATACTGATGCATTCTCGATTGAATTTTGACCAATATTCGTACATAACATGTTAATGCATGATACGTGGTGTGCGTTTGTTGGTCTTGAAAACCTACTCAGAATAAAATCCTTCCTGCAAACTGCATGCATCAGGTAATTCGGATATCACACTTGGCTGCTCTCAGTGGGTGTGGTTTTAATTTACTTGTGCTCCTCTTCCATATGTGTTGCTAGTAGATTTATCCAATGCATTTATTTAAAGCCCACAAGTTTGGCTCATTTCTGTGAATCTTGCGAAATGCAAATATGTCCAGATTAGGTAAGAGAAAATGCTTACAGCCTTCGATCAGCATTTAACTTAGAAAAATGACAATTACGATAGAATCCCTAGGTAGATTAGGCACACAAGATATTCGTCCAATGTCAGATACTCAGGTGAAAAACATAACGATGATCAACCTCATGGCGCCCGTATTTACAGATTTTCCTCAGTTTACAATTATCAGTAACCTTTGTAATACAGTTTTGTCTTATGGATTAACGGATTGTTGATGAGTCAATTTGCTGGTTTGCAAAGTTCAGAACACTGAAGAAAGGATAATGAAATAAGTGCATTTGTAACTGTTAAATTGGCAATGCCAGTAAGCATGATGGACGGCTTCATGCAATCAATTCATGGAATCGATAACAAGCTAGCAATTTTGATATTAATTCGCTGCTGACCATGCTCGTTAGCACCGGAACGAATGATAAAGAAATGGTCGCAAAAGCAGGTTAGTGTCAGCACTGTGTGTTCCACATTGGTTGAAAAGCAAACGCAATAGACCTACATTTACTCTTGCAAGAGCACGATAAAATTTGGCAGTTGATTACTCGTAGTAAACGAACAGTATGTTACACTTCCTAATCTCATTAGTACTGTCGGTATCCTCGTAGGGTTGATGAGAGCTCAGTTAGTCCGCATAAACTTTTCTACTGAGTAAAGTTCAATACTGGTGAAAGCAAACTTAACTACGTGCTTTATTTGGTGCTATCGGTAAAACGAACTATTGCTGCATTTCTTTCCAATCTTCACATGAACCAATATTCTGAAATGAATATTGCATTTGGCATGGTCTTGATTAATGGTCCATTTAAAATACATAATAAAACCGTGTGGAACATAGAAGTATCACTTAAGATAAAAATTGAAATTAAACAAACCGTCTACTTTATAAATTATAAATAACACAACCGTTGTTTGACTTAGTTACCCCATGGGAAAAATTACTCGACACTTATTATAAAACGCTTGTTAAATCACAAGGTTTTACTAGTGCAAGTTACTTAGTCATATCGATATTATTGGTCCGTACAAATAAAATAGCTACATTTCACCACAATATTCAATTTGTAACAAATCAACTTATAATATTGGTTGGTTTTCAAGCAATGGTACATTGAAGAAATGGTATAACACGGGCAAAATATCGGATGTCTAGAAAATCCCATAAGATGGCCAGCAGGAGAACTACAAAATAGTGAATAGAACAATATTTGTGGTTTGATTTGTGGTTTGGTGGACTCAACACAGCTTTAAATCAGACTCATACAGAAAGGGCCTACCAATGTTGTGTAGGTTACCTGATTACTTGGTTGTGCAAAGTTCTTCGCACTGTATAGTCTAGCGGTCCACACAGGTTATATCGCGGTTGGGTTACGGTAAAATCAAGACGATTTATAAACAAAGGTAAAGTGGGGGCGCAAACAACGTAATTTGGAAGGCGTTAAAAGGGTGACAAACAAGAAAAGTGTTAAAGTTCCGTCAAAATTCTATCCGACCGTATTACGTGGCTAACTTGAACTGGTGGTCCCCAAGATTTCGTTGTTTCTTATTTGTGGTAGGAGACGGAAGATGTGGTTGGGGTTCATTAGAATCTGCTAGGCATTATTTGGTCGCCACTTAGGCTCCAATACCAGCAACTGTATACTTTTACGGTACTAAATCTTATTTCATAAGGAAAATTGAACAACCCTTTGACTTGTTTCGTTGCTAGTCGCTGTGGACACTCGAGCGCTTCAAGGTCTGCTTGTGCCAGGACTGCAACATATGCATCACGTATTACATATGAAGCCGCACGTAGGTGTTAAGCAAATACAAACAGACAGAGGGATCAAAACGCCAAATGCATTTTGCAGCATGCCAGCGTGCTGGTTCCCCGTCGTTGACGCATTCTCAGATTGTTCTGAGTAGACCAGATCACAATGAACTGGTTCACCAAATTCGCACTCCAGCGTGACTGCTTGCAGTATAGGATATCTCAAGTGGTGTGTGATACTCGGCTGGTGGCGCACATGAATTATTTTACACGTCCCTGAAGTGAACTGGAGTAGATAGTGGAATGACAATCCATACGCTCTGTCCAGGTCTCAGTGAAATGCATCGTATTCTCTTGGGTGGGGGATCGTCCGCCACATCTTAACATCTTCAGCGAACAGCATGTAATCTGCAGCAAAAATATCGCTAGCTCTTTATATAGACGAGAGATAGATGCAGCTTCAGAACTGATCCTAGTGGAACTTCACATACGACATAAATCGGATCGGAGAGCGCACTTCCTACTACGACTTACAGTTGACGATTCTGCAAGAAATCCCTTATTCACTCGAGGGCAGGATCACCAATTCCATTGTTTTTGAGTCTTTAAAGCAGAACGAGGTGTTCCAGTCGGTCGAAAAGTTTGGAGAATTCGACGTGAATGAAGTCTGTCCCTCTGCCTATATCGGCTTGTTTCCGTCCAACTGCTGCGTGCAATCAGTATGTTGGTAATGCATGAAGAGTGCAGACGGCCACCGTTTTGCTCAGGTGCTCTGATGTTATGGCTTTCAGGATGGTCTTCTAAAGCCTCAGCTTGCGCAACCAGACTGGACCTTATCGCGTTGCGACGGTTTGCCTACCTCGTTGACCCACTGAGCTATACTAGGTGGTGCCTGCAGTCATCTTAGGTGCTACTCCTATCAGACTGTTCAACGATGGGAGATCAAACAATCTCAGTCTCTTGGTCCTTTCATTTGGGGTTTGAGTTGGGATGGCGTCCATTATTTTTACAACTAAAACATTGCCACCTCCCCGCTGCAATGTGCACAGACTTTTGAGCCAAAGGCTTCGAATGAGAACCTTACTTGTCCTGCAATATAGTTCCTGGCGCCCTGACAATAAATTCGGCCTACATATAACCATAATCTTTCCTTTAAAAACAAACTTCCTCCGGCGTCGACCGTCTCGCAATTATCAAGGATCGCCTTATCTGCTTCATACAGCAGGCAGATACGCGAATACATATTACTGCTGGACCCTCCCTTTTTATTTTCCGCCTGTTCCTCTTACTCCCATCCCGACAACCATTAAGAAACATCCTTCTAAAATTCCAAGCTTAATTGACAACGATCGAAGTGCCACTGGAGTAGAATCATCTGCAGCTACCATTCTAAAGACCTATCGGACGATTATAGCAAAAGTCCCTTTTAAGGCCACGCTGTCCGGTTGCCATGGCAAATTTCAATGTTCGCACCCTGAGACAAAGCGTTCAATAGTCTGAACTCGTACGCACTTGAACACACTGAGTATTGCTGTGTGTTGTCTCCGAAACTTGGATAAGTGACCCTAATGGTTTGTTGAGATGACTGCACCCATCTAATCCTCACGTAGTTTGCACGCATCCGGAAATGTCGGTGCAGCGATCGCCGCTCAAGCTGGTGCAGGTATCATTCAATGCACCATGCCTTAGCCATTTTGGTTGATTGGATTTAAGTGAGCAGCCGTTTATATGCACCCCGTTTGACGACATCAGCTAAGGGTTATTCAAAAAGTAGAACAAAACGTTGTTTATTTGCGATTTCCGCTTATGCTCTCAAGGACTGCAATTCTAATGCTGTAGAGGTCACCTGCCATCACGAACTGAACCCGCTACTACGCAGTGTTACTGGTTCAGATAACATAGTATTTCAAGAGATATCAACGCATAAGTAGGGTGTCTGCGTGCTTCAATAGCTCAGCTGGGTTGGAATTATGGGCTAAACTCAGAACGGACTGACAACCTTGTGCGTCTGCTGCAACCATGTGCGGAACACCAATTACTTCTTTGTAGCGCTTCATTTAGATAAAGTGGGCACCAAAGTGCCACTTGGTGTCCTCCCGTGGCTGGCCGGCGATGGACCCATATTTAACACATTGTCATAATTTACAAGTGGCCTGGTTCCACCCTGGATTGCTGCTCTTACTGTACTACCTGCGTCGATTCTGGTAATGCCTTGGTGCGCCGTCGTTTCTCCATGAACTTTACCGGGAAGCGCACCAAGTGTCTCCGCCGATAGGCAACTGATAAATTGTCTCAGCCCACGGTCAGGTAAGCATATTAAAAGCACCAAGTACCGAACATTCGCTGTATTGTTCAAATGACACTGAGCTTCAGTGGAATAGGATCTCTGTGACCATGCACGACGCAGGAGCATCTGCATGTGCACTATCCATCGTCACCGCTCTAGTCACTGGATATCCGAGAGGTCGGTAAACATGTTGGAATCTAGTAGAAGTCTCCCGACTGGCTCAGAGCACAATGTCACCAGACGGGCTAGTAGGGGTGAAGTAAAGCGGAGCCTACGTTTTGACAAAATGCTTAGTTGACCAGTAGGACTCAAGTAATGAAAGGGGCAGGAACGGTAGGCAATTACCGCATGCTTTTCCAGATGATTCATACCACTGTTCCCAGGAAACCAGGCGCAAGTGAAATAATCTTAGACGGCGCGGTTGCAATATTATACAATAAGGAGCGCCGTATGACTCGTTTGTCGGGATACTTTTAAGATCTTTTCAGCTGGCCTCTTGCTCCCGGACTTCTTCCCAATCAGTTGATGCAGGACGAGACATGGGCGGTTAGTTTTTAACGTCCGTCGGAGGCCGAGTTCCGAAACGTGATCAGAGACATCAACCGTTTTCTTACGACTGGCCTTGATTCCCTCACACCTGCATTATTTAAGGATGGAGCTGAAGCACCCTGCAAACTCTGACCTCCCTATTCGGAAGTAACTGGAAGGAAGGGGTGGCAAGGCTAATTAAAGCGAAAGGATTATACTGGCAATGTACAGGAAGCGCGGTCGTACAGATAGTTCTAAGCATAGGGGTTGTAGAAAAACGCCAGTTGTGATGAAACTGCCATCCTCGATATTTTTTGTCGCGTCACTGTGGAACGGTATCCCGGATAAGGTAAGCTCAGAGAGGTTATCGCCCAAGACGTATCTGTATAAACCATGTATTTAGTTTGCAACAGTTGCTGGAGCAGCCCCACGGATACAGCAGACGGAAAATAGCTGTGTTCCTCGACTTCAAGTGTTCGTTCGATTCAGTCGATTCATCGATTTTGTTCGAAATGCGTGCGCGGAAATGTGTTCTACGAAATATATGAATGTCAGTATTGCTCTACACTGGGAAACTGCAGGCCGTTTCAGGGTCTACCGTGTCCTATCGGATAGCTTCCCGACCACAATTTGCCTTTGTCAGGGTTGTCCGATTTCATCATTTTTGTTCAGTTTCGTTGTGGATTTTATCAGCTAGTGTTCCCTTGCGGAATCTCATCATGTAAGCGTTGAGGTTTTGCCTGGTGGAAGATTAGTTTATATTAATTATACTATGATATCCTCAAGCTTCTCAAGCATGTAGCGGCGGCACAAACAACACTGAAAATGCTGTCTTTAGTGGTCCCATTATTTTGTATGCATTTCGTACATTCAATTTGCAGTGTTGCTGCATGACCCCGAACCACATTAAAATATGCTGGCCTTCGCTATCTAGAAACTCGGTGTGGTAGATAAATTCATTTATCTTTGAAGCTGTATCAGCAACGATGGACGCATTGAAACTGAAGTCTTTTCACGCAATTCGAAGGCAAGAGCTGCCTTCTTGAACCTGCGGCATCTTTCGCAACAGTGAGGAGATTCCCTTCCTCTTATATCCTGACTATACAATTCCACATTGAGGTCCGTCCTACTCTATGGTAGTGAGACTTGGCCCCTTCGATCTGAAGATCTGAGGTACCTTCATGTATTAGATCATCGTTGTCTGCGAAGCATTGCTGGTGTCGGATGGCATCATCGTGCCCTCAACGATGACGTGCGTAGGCGAGTGCTAGTTATTGATAATCAAGCTAGCTCCCTAGAACAACAGATAACATGGAAGAAGTTGCGTTGGTTTTGGCACACACTACGTATACCTGGTCAAAGCTTACCTAGGAGGGCATTATTTAGTCTACTAGGTGCATGATGGCGCAAGGCTAGAGGTGGACAGATGTTGACTTGGCAGCGGGGGATGTAGTCACTGACAACCAAACTGGGTGCCGTTGGTCCGTCTCGCCTTTCGGAATAGAGTCCAAGTGAATCACTTTGTGCTTATCTCGAAAATTTACAGCACATGGCTCGCGGTCAACAACAGTGGTGCGTCTGCTGCCGACTTCTAATTGGATTGCCTGTTAAAAGTTGGTGCTGCGTTATCTGCTTTGAAATGGCTGATTATGACTCAGGGCAGTGAAAACGGCAATTAAGCTGTCTCGTCGATGCTACCTTATCCTTGCACGATAAACAGCCGTTTGTGAGTTTATTTCGTCTACACAAGATGTAAGCGCATTGACACCGAATGCTTAGGTCTTAAGGTTTAGGGGTAATTCCCACTTATTTCCCTTGTTATTCATAGTTACATAAATCGTCATGGTTGTATGGTTGCGAAGCATCAGTACAAATGGCTGATATACTGTTGTTGATGATACTGATGATAATGGTGTTTAAAGCCTCAGCAATAATTGCCTCAATTTCCTTTTAGAGTACAAGCTGGATGACCACTGGGCGATGGTTGGCGGGTTCCGAGCGATTACCGCTTTTGAAAATTAGAGTGATTAGGCCATGTTTACTCATGGAAGATAAAATTTGTTTATCCAAGCACGTTTGGAAGAAGTACGATACTGGCCCGGTTAGTATTTTTGTTGTTGTTGTTCTTGTTGTTACCTTCTTCGCCTATGGGTGAATGTAATCGAACCGGGAGAGTTGTAGGTGCGTAGTGTGAGCAATGCCTTTAACACCGGTTTTGACAAAAATATCGATGTTAGTGATTGATGAAGTTGGGGATAGTACCGGTCTAAGCACTGCTGGAAAAACTGAGCTTAAGCTCCTGTCCTCTGGACGAATGGTGTCGACAGCCAGCGAGCTGTGTTTCCGTAGAAACGTCACGTTTTGCAATACTGCTTCTGCGGTAAAAGTGATGTGCTTTAGCCTGTCAAGAAGACGACAAAGGATGAAAGATCGCTTGATGGCAAGACACTTTGAAACGTGGGAGCATATTGTATCCACAGGGAGTTTGCTGCTTACACAGCCATTTTTTTGGTCCATCAGCTGTTCTGAGTGGAGGAAATCCTTGCTTCAAATTTGTTATGCTACTGACTTGCTTGTACAGCATTATGCGGTTATCACTGATGGTTTGTGCGAAATTTTGCTGAGAGGCGGATTTGTCTTCTCTTAGCAGTTGAGTGCAGTGGCTACGCTGAGCTACGTAGTTGTTTCAATATTTCGGTGCCGAACCTTCTCTGTACAACCGCCGTACTGCTTTGTAAAGTATAAATTAGTAATTCCATTTCGCACTCGCTAATTTCTTCTTACTAGTTCGTTAGTTCAGTTTCAATTGCAGCAATCAGATATTTCGGAAACACAGATGCGTAAGGCGTGAATGCAGTATGTTTTCTATAGTGAGTGCCGCTTTTCTACCTAACACTGCAATAAAAGTTAATTTTTTTGTATATAAAAACACAAGCTCAGCAATATAGTCCATTGCACATGTTGTACTCTATTGCAGTGCAACATAATTACATGCGGTAACGTTTGTCTTTGTAACGTGGCCATTTTTCTTTTACCCAGAGGAGCAACAGCTAATAATATCAACCTACTGTTCGTGTTGTCAAATCCGCACTGATTGATTGTACTTTTAACAGTGGTTGAGTATATCAGGTCTTTGTATTCTTGGTCACCACATTTAATGCACATTCATTTCACTTTTATGCGTTAAAATCATAATCCGTGAAGTTTATATAATGTAATGATAGAAACTTTGATACTAAACACAGGTCAAACAGGGCGAACAAAGTTAACCTACTTTGCTTTCGAATCCAGTGCAGATAACAAGTTCAGTGAGCATACGTAAAATAAGTTGACATCGACGTTGGTATTTTACCCCCACATTTGGGAGCCTTCTGTCGTTTCCATAGTTAGTTACATTTTTGTACCTTGGATATTTCCACAATAGTCGTAAGCAAAAGTCGACCCACAGCTAACGCGAATGATTAGACACCCCAGATTTTACAACACTTTTGTTGCCAGTAACAAATCGGAAAGCACGTAAAGAAGATGAAGCCTAAGAGATATTTGCAATTCGCATTATCTCCTCCGTACCATTAACAATAACCGATATGTACACCTACAGCCGCACGTGGGTTGAACCAGACAGGCTGGAGGTGCATAAAGATTAACGGTAGTTCAATAAATGCCTCCAAGGCTACTTAGGCTGAAACTAATTCGCAATTTACAACAAACATTCCTTTTGCCACGTCTCATCAGGCATTACAAGTTATGAAGTAAAATTAGTAGACCGATTGTGCAATTAACATTTAGTTTTAATAAGAAAGAACCAAGTAATCCACACAATCTATAAGCTTGACTTAAGCGGTCATCCAGCAGTCTTACGATGCACTCACAACGTACATCTTTATTTGTTGGAAGTTACTACCGACATATGGTTGGTTTTGCAATGGGATCTGTTCTCGGCCCGCTCTTGGCAGATATCTTCTTTGTGGAACTTGAGCGTGGACCACATAACAGTCTGATCGCGCCAATCGCTTACTAGTAACGGTACGCTGAAAACACATTCATCGAAGTAACTGATGGCAATACGTCCTTTAGTAAAATTATCCTAAAAACAGCCAGTCACCAATACACAAACCTCACCTGTTCTTCCTTTGACTATTATAATTTATTTACACTTAAAATTATGGTAGGCGAGTGAAACATAACTCAGGTTATGAACTACTTAAGTAATTCTACACATAGTTTGTTCTAGAGGCTTTGCTTTTGCGTCTATCAATCGCACAGTTAGAAAGCTGTTTGGCTGCAGTCAAAGCCATAATCCTACATCAGACTACGATTGTCATTTTTCAGTTTTGCTAGGTGAAGGCGATTTGTTAAGCAGTGAGATGTCGATTGTGGTAACCTACCCAAATTAATATGCCACCTGTAGTTAATTAATTGATCAGCGGTAACTTGTCATATATCTATACTTTCTATTAGATCTTTTCTCTTCTACGCTTTTATTAGTACAACAAAAGTCTCTGGTCGTCTTCAAAGTAGGCCGTTTGCTGGAACCTATGACGTACACAGTATAACAATTATCCCTTCTTGCACTTAGTATCCGGGCCTACATATGTTTTACAGATCGGTGTAATTTTATAAAATAAACCCTGGTATCTTGCCTAAAGTTTATAGCACTTCGAAATATTGTTTTTTCTTATGGTAGGCACGGTGGGCAATCTACGATGAATCGTTTTTGTCAGTTCGATCGTAATTACCGAAGGTTAACGTCTTGAAGGCAGAACACAGTATTTCGAAAAATAAATGAGCCAGATATATGTTAGTTCTACATATTTCTTAACGTAAAATTCAAAGGCTAGCTTAAGAATTTGATTTAAGACAGAATATTACTATGTGGTTACATTCCAACGTAAGTCAATGTGCTAGAATCCAATACCATGCTCGTACTGTTGTTTAGATTGCGGCGAATAGCAGAGAAGCGCTTTTTATTTAAAATTCAAGCTTTTTATTTGAAATGCTGTTTTATATTGGGCTTGGTTGTCACGCATTTTCTTTCGCAATCAGTCGTCTTGCAACTTACTAGTTTGCAATTCTGATAGAAATGTCAGTTCTTTTTTAATAGCCATAAATCTTGAGTACTGTTGTTGCTCACTACAGCAGTTTTGTTATACTTTCTTTTCACTGACTGTCTGACACAATTTGGCGAAGATGATTTTATTGTATAGCAGTGATTTAAATGTTATGCTCTCAAACTGATAACGCTGTTTTATTGTAGCGTTGATGCTTTTCCTAGGTATAGATGATCCATCTACCAGGAGAGACTTAGTGCATAAATTAAATTGATAATTGATTCGTAGAAAATAGTTCACCTAAAAAGGAATAATGAAATATGATTTATCACGGGTAAAAAAGCATGTGTTTGACAACTCTTGTAGGATGGTTGGAGTAAAAATTAAATTTGTAGGATCACCGAATAAGTAAATCGTTATTTCCAGTGTCCACGGAGTCAAATGTACTACTGCGTAACAAAGCACTGGATGAATTTTCACACCAACTACTTATCCAAAAGCTTTGCAACAGGTGTACGATAAGCTGACTGCTGACTTGGATATATTAATATCTCACTGGGAATATAGAGCCCTTCAGTATAGGCAATCGGTAATCAGGGACAAGAGAAATTGCAATTGTTTTAGTACAGGGAAGTTCACTCAGGTTTATTCCTTTCCAGATGCATATAAATTATTTGTTTTCCATAAGCCATAACGTTAAGTCTTACCTGTTTGCTGAAGAGAAGCAATTATTTATACTGCAGAATGAATAATCCCAAATATTATATCTATAACAAAAAACAATTTTGCAACTCTGATATAGTGGTGTCCCAGTTCCGCTAGAAGCTTTTCGACGATTAACTGTCACAGATGTATGCATGCTCTGTTGTACTAGAAAGTGAGACCCAGCATAATATTCTCTTTCTAATAGGGTGTGGCTTACTCCCGCGGTCTAAAAAATAAATTACATATTCTGCTTACAACTTAACAATCTGTCAGAATAATGATCACTTTGTTTATGACAAATGTTGCTAAACTCATAGCTTTCAGAGAAAACGCATGACGTATTTCATATTACGGATCAACCAACTTAAGTAGCATAACAAACTGTGATCAGCAGCAATGCGAAGCGATGCAGAGCTTTTCACCATAAGAGTGTGTTACACATCTAACCTGTTATAAAATAAATATATCCTGCTAAACCTCAAGCAATTCTGCTCCGAAAGTTTAAATTAACCTGGGTTTGCCTACCAAAATATTTCGTTGGCAGATGCATACCTAATTTTACTGACCGGTGTGAAAAGAACCTTTTGGATTACCTGTGAAACCAAGATTCTGTAATTAAATATACTGCAGTCGCACGCGGCTCAAAAGCAATGCCTTTACGCTCAAATATACATTTCTATGGAATAGGTTGTAGCACGCCATCAGAAGTTCAGCTTAGGTTTAGACATTCAAAATAACTAAACAAATGCATAAGTAAACATATCAAATAATTGTTTTATCTCGATTGCGCGAATATGCAGATAAATGTGGGCCTGATATTAGTTAAGAATTCATCTTTCGTCCAAATCATTTACCTGTCTTTCCACATTTTGCACTTCATAATCCTTTTATCTTGAAGGAGCTTCCATTTAATTTGAAGGACTTCGTTTCTTTCCAAATGACCAACTCATTTTATCTTTGTTATATTCACTATTTCTTCCGGTGTGACAATGGGAAAAACCCTCTATGAGCTATTCCAATAGGGACCCAAATACATATGAACACCAAAGTTTTCATAACTAGGCACTGGCCTCCAACATCCGCCAGAATATTAATACATGAAACGCATATCCCAATACCCTAACTATGCATGTCACTCATGCACGAGCATGGATTCTCCTGCAAAATCGATCTATGCTGCTATAGACACAGTTCCTCTCTTATGAATGGAAGGATTTTGGTGAGTATTTTTGTTCGTTGCAATCAGCCGACAATTCAGATATGTCGACCAGCTGACCGGAAAAGCACCAGACGGCCGTTTCGCCCTATTGGGGCTCATCAGTGCTGCGCATCCTTCGGTCCTCTGCGGAGGATCGAAACCATGACTGCTAGTGGCTATTGCCAACTAGCCCGCAGCTTATACAACTTCGCCATGGAGGACGGTATCTGACTATCTTGAAGGATGCGCACCACTGATGAGCCCCAATAGCTCGAAACGGCCGTCTGGTGCTTTTCCGGACAGCTGGTCGACATACCTGAATTGTCGGCTGATTGCGACGAACAAAAATACAGTTCCTCTCATCAAGAGAATTATACGTATAATTTTTATCACGATTATCCATACTTCCATAATTTATACACATTCCAGAATAAATCATCTAGTATTTATAGCATCTGCTTTTGTCGTTAATTAGTACACCGATAGTTAGTTAATGATGCATATCACAATATATCAGTATCCTCCAATAGTACTTCTCCCAACTTCATGTACTGCAGAATTATTGCTAATAAGGTTAATTTTATCCAACTTTTCCTTCACATCTTGTCACGAATTGGCCTATCTGCTTAAGTGAGGCAGTGAATCAATTTCCAACCAGTGCATGAATGGAAAGTGAAGTCCTAAAAAGCCAATAAAGGCAACACTAATGAGATGTTACCATAATAACCGTCGACAAGGTTAAATAGCAGAAGTGACAATTTTGATTGCATATAAGTAACACCGAAGAAAAAAGAACAAGTAAAAAGACAAGAAAAAATGCGTAAAGCCATGCCAGCTTATTTGCTTTTAGGCCACACAGGCACGCGATCAAATAAGGTTGAAGAGCCAATCATAAATGCGCATAAAATTGTTTCGAGAGATGAATCCAAATGGTGATGCGTTGTAAAATTTGCAACCAAAATGACACAGTGCCAGAAGCTAGCAAAACTGGAAGAGGACGTTTTAGCTGTATTATCAACCATGAAAGCAAGTTCTCAAGCAAGGGTTCCAAGAACAACCGCTAGAATTTAATTAAAGTTGATTTGTTCCAGTTTAAGAAAAAGAGTTTGAGAAAAACATTAGAAATATGGTGCAGCGAATAAGCTCGTTTTCAGTGCATCATCATCAAGCTAGTACAAACACCACTTTGTAGATAAAAACTGAACACGTGAATTACAGGCGTCCATAATTCGAAATATCACATCAATAAGGCCATTTGATTAGCTCGACCTGTGTGGAGTCAGAGGAATAGTGTGATAGATCTGCTTACTTGTGTTAGTCTTGGGCCAGGATAGAAAGAGCGTCTGCACAAAATGCTCCCGTGCTCACCAGCCAGATTTATGGAATCGAATTGCGACTGCGTTTGCTGTCAACAGCAGACGACATCTAACAACTCTCGAGTGGCATCCTGGCAGTTGGAATGAAACTTGAGTTCATTTTGTGGTTCAAAATTGACACTACTGCGCTCGTCACATTCGCCTTCACACCACTGTATAGGCAAGAGGGACAATACCCTCGAGGTCTTACGGACAGTCGTCTGGTAGTTTTTCTAATATGACTTGCTCGACACGAGGAAGGGAAATGGTAAACACAAACGGAAACGATCACATATTCTTGTCTAGACAGGATAAAGGAGCCAGGGTCGTCCTGATGAATAAGCCAGATTACATCAGAAACATGTGTACCCTCCTTACTAATAACCCAAATATTGAATGGTTGCTAACGATAATGACAAGCGTATATCATTAAGATGTTTAAAAGGAAACTATTGCTTTGCTTAATCGACTCGAATGTATTCGAATATACCAGGCCGTGTGTAAGGTGATTCCATGATTACGGCCTGCCCAAGGTGTGTAAGGAAAGGCTGCCACTAAAAGCAGTACCATACATGTACAACTCTCTTACCGTTCGACCGCTAGGTGGCTCGACAAACGGTTGGAACCAGTGCGAAAACTCAAAGCTGGGTACAATCGCAAGGACACTTTTGAGCTTCTCGATTCAATAAGACCATTTGAACAAACAGGGCGGAAGATGTTTTCATTGGGCGTGGTCTCCCTTTTCACCAGTGTTCCACTGGAAGAGTCTGTAGACTATTTATGCCAGTTCATCCAGCTGCACAGCGTCAAAGTTGGTATCACACCAGATCGATTATAACAACTATCGCTGAGATGTACGAGAAACGTCCAGTTTCAGTTTAATAAATCACTGTACCGACATCTAGATGGGGTAGCCATGGGTTCGCCGTTAGTTCCGTTACGCACGGATGCGTTCATGAGCAAATTGGAGAGCAACAAGTTGAAGGAATCTATCAACATTTTGCTTTATTATGGTCGATAGTTGGATGACATCTTACGTATTGCGGATGATGAAGTGTGTATTGAAGATCCGCTGGCCCATTTAAACTCCGAGCATAACAACATAACGTTTACTCTCAAACCAGAAAAAATAACTCCTTGACCTTTCTAGACTTTCAGGTTAATAGGTCAGCAGACGTTACAAAGCAGAAGAGATTGCACGGAAAGCAAACTCGGTATGGGCAATATATACACTACCATAGTTTCGTTAGCATCAGCTTGAAGCGTAATGTAGTGCATTGTGTCACTGAGAAAGCGCAACGATTAAGCACAGAAGATACGCTTTCTGAGGAGCAGTTTCGTATGAATGGTCTTCGAACGTCATGCGTACCCGGAAAAATCATCCATAAGCAGGTGGAACCGTACTTACTTGAGACGAAATCTGCTTCTGTGAGAATCAATAGCTACCGATTAAGGGTCACGTGATAGCGCAGCGAATTACCCGAAGGCTTACCATAGCCACAGCAAAAATGTATAAGCTTCAACTCAACACCAATAGTGCGCCGGTAACTCAAAGACAGGATATCCCGGTCGCATATTTTCTTTTGTGTGTACCATTTTGTTTCCTCGTGTCGGGCAAGTTACCTTGGAAAAACTACAAGACGCCTGTCCGTAAGACCTCGAGGGTATTATCCCTCTTGCCTATGCAGTGGGGTGAAGGCGAATGTGCCGAGCGCAGTAGTGTCAATTTTGAACCACAAAATGAACTCAAGTTTCATTCCAACTGCCAGGATGCCACTCGAGAGTTGTTAGATGTCGTCTGCTGTTGACAGCAAACGCAGTCGCAATTCGACTCCATAAATCGGGCTGGTGAGCACAGGAGCATTTTGTGCAGACGCTCTTTCTATCCTGGCCCAAGTCTAACACAAGTAAGCAGATCTATCACACTATTCCTCTGACTCCACACAGGTCGAGCTAATCAAATGGCCTTATTGATGTGATATTTCGAATTATGGACGCCTGTAATTCACGTGTTCAGTTTGTATCTACAAAGTGGTGTTTGTACTAGCTTGATGATGAAGCACTGAAAACGAGCTTTTTCGCTGAGTTCTTATGCTAAAATTTTGTCTGTTTCACTTCGCTTTATTTCTAAAGCATCTCCTGCGGCCCTTCATTTTTTCTGTGTCGCTATATGCCTGAAATGATGTAAAATGATCTTTTCCGACGCACAAATTACACCATAATATATTTAGATGCACTGGGTTCCTGTATGTGTCTGAATAACACAATAAGAAGCGGGTGTTGCATGATGTCATGCACTCTGTTCCACTTTAGCAGACAATTTTATGTCAATGAATTCCGTTATGTCCCATACCTCGACCTAATTTGCATTTGCAAGCGACGTGGTTACGCCACTGATCGCCGCAAAAATCAATGCTGCCCAAATTCTTCTAGAGGTGATGTACAACGCCCACCCAAAAACTCATTTTACATTTGAGTTTGAGAACAACAACTGCCTGCTTTTTGTAGGTGCTTTTCACTAGAACTGACGATGGCTCGATGCGATCTTCTGTCTACCGAAAAGCCACTTGAACGGGACTTGTCGAAAACTGCAGCAGCTTCACATCGGTCTGGTACAATGGTTGCTTCGTCAAAACACTGTTCCAACAGCTAGTAGAATATGCAGTTCTGAATGTGTCGAACCCGAATTGCACTTCATCACTCATACGCTAGAGGTAAATGGTTAGACCTCAGCGTTTATCAAGTTTCACGGTCGTACGGTAGAGGCGAACAAACAAAAGCTTCATGCAGTGTCAAAAATGCCTTCTATCTCCAATTGTCATTCATAAGATATTATGCGGCAACGCCAGTAAAGCCACGTGTCGCCACTGCAATTCGACATATATTCAATGTTACAAACGTTTGTCAAATTTGGACAACCAGTAAGCTACCAGCACTTCCGGTTAAGCTTACGCAACAGGTGTCTGCCACAACACATTGCATTAATAAATTTGTCTTTAGCTGTGAAAACAGTTTTACCGGCAGAACAGAACAATGTCTGAGCAAGCGGGTCGGTGAGCACATCCCAAAATGGGTTGCTACAATTGTGGCAAAATTCATAGGGACAGGTGTCATTATCCAAATCACTGGCCTCATAGATTGCCAGTTATCTATTTGAACGGGTATCAAGTTGAATTTCAGTGGGCGTTTAGGTTTCTTTATTTTAAACCCCGGGATACAAAACCTCGCGGAAACTGTGGCAACTAATCACAGTCGTGTGGACTTACATGTGAAGAAACAACGGTATGTCACACTGAAGCTTCCTAATGGATAGTGACGCCTGTCTCAAAGGTTGTGATTCTGTTGCAGTTTATGCCCTTATATTTCTTCCATTCCCATTCCCAGATCATTATAAGCATTGATTGTTTTCCCCTTGTGTTATATTTTAACGTCGCTCGCTTGCATGATATCAAAATGCGCGAAATGATATCACCTTGCAACACTCATTTTCTCATTGTGCCACTATTATTATTGTTAAATTTATAATTGCTTCCTTCTGCTGTGGAACGATCCGGCGGGCGTCGGGTAAAAGTCTGAAAATTTGCGCCACAAATTTATGTTTGACAAATAATTGAAGTGAATACTAAATAACTAAATTATCCCAGGTTATGAAATATTAGAGAATATCTGTAGCTCCGGATATGGATGCAATTCTCTCCGAGCTGAATTATTATTCTCAGACGTTTTTTGCCAGACTAGGCAGCAACATCAGTGCGACTTAATATCCTGTTTCGTAGAGCCTTGTAAGCGACTTACAGATTTCAGTGCTTATTGATCGAATTCTGCTTTGAATACCAGGCTTTAACAAACTCACGTGGTTGCCCACTTGTTGCCATTCCGAGGATTTTCACGTACTCCAAGTCGAAGTGGTTACATTTGGCTTCCGTATGCACGGATATCAAACAATTCATATAATGACGGCGGATGGCTGCTTTTTTCACTGAGCCGTGTGCCAGGGTTTCTTTATGTTTCCCTACGTATTATTTGTCACAGTCTCGGCAGTAAATCTTATAGAAACATCTCCTTCTGATCCTACTCCACAAACACCAAGAGCAGAGACAACAAGCATTCCGACTCTTCAGTTAATAACTCGGGATGATGGTATACTAGATAGAACAACTAGCTGTGTCAAAGTAGAAAACGACAATGCATCTCCTGGCGTGGTAACATCAATTGCCTTTGCTTCTGGCTCCGGCACAACGCCTAAGTCAAGATCAGTGAAAAAATCTTTCACCTCTAACACCGAGGCTAGCTTCCTAATGGAATCGGATACCCCCTATATCGCACCTATGGCGAGACCTCAGCCTGGTGAACATTCAGTAAGCAAGGGCCCGAATACCAAGAAAAGAACCAGTCGTAAAAGTCAAGCTACACGCACAAGCGACCTACTAACCAACGGAACAAAGTGCCGTCACAGACCGACATTTCATTCGCGGTAATGACGAGTGCTTACGAAGATTCACCAAATTCACGATCCTCGAATTCTTTCCACGCCACTTGTAACAAAACACCTCAGACCAGCAACACTACTTACCACACTAGTAAGACTGAAACCAGAAGGAATTATCTTCTGGACAAACCCACGCACCGCTTTCCAGCATTTGTCAATAATACTCGAAACATTAATGACAGTAGGAAAAACTGGACAATGCAGCCCAGTGCCTCACCTGAGACCTACTCTGGAACCCATACTCCACCAGTTTCCTTCGATCATTTTTTTAGGAGATGTGGGGATGGCTTCGCAGCCAATCCCAACAATAGCACATCCGGCCGATGCCAACTTCATGGCACAAGTCTTCCTACAATTTATTCAGATGACACGGCTAGCTCCGTATCATTCCAACCAGAGCTTTCACCCAGCGCCTCATCATCTTCCTTACTCCAACTTCCGACAGAACTCACAAGGGATGCATTGTCCTTATCTCAGAACGTCATAGCAGTAGACACGACTGCTTCATCCCTACACTCTCTTCCTCTGTCCACAGATCTCCATCCCAGCACTCTTGATACTTCTGAACCAAGCAGTGAACTCCTGTCCACTGACCCCGATAATACATCTATAACATTATTTAAGCAAGCACTAGAACTCGCTGATAAAACACATGCCATGCATGTCCTACTTATAAATGCACGTTCCCTCAGGAATAAAATAATTAGCTTAAGAACACTTGTCTCCCTCGTGAACCCAATAGCTATATTGGTCACTGAAACTTGGCTAAAGGAGGATACCCCTGAGTCGGTTTACCATATCTCGGGTTACAAAGCTTTTATCGGTTGTCGTAAGTCTGGTCTAGGTGGTGGCTGCGCCATCTATGTTCGAAATGCTATTCACGCTTCGGCATCGCCTATCCAAACACAGGGACGATTCGAAGACTCCGTTTTTATAGACATTATAGTTGATAATCTTCTCATCATTATCGGATGCATCTACCTACCGCCCAATCCTAACCTCGTTGAGATAAGCGCATTACAGAGCATTTTATGCCATCTCGCGTGCCAGTCCGCGAATCGCAAGATAGTAGGCGGGGACTTCAACCTGCCTGATCTGTCGTGGTCCTCTAACAACGTCCCCAATAAGTTTAAAAGCTTCATCGCCACTGTGCATGTATGTGGATGGACTCAGCATGTCTCATCTCCCACTAGAAAGAATAACATATTAGGTTTGTTTTTTACCATCGGCTTCACTGCAGCTTCCACCGAGATACTGGGACATCTTCCCGGTAGTGATCACAAAGTGATCTCTTTCTCATTCAGTGTCAATGCTCAGTTGTCAAAAACACCCTCATCAAAAACACATATGACTATCAGCTCCTACAAAACCGCTGACTGGGGCCTTTTTGCAAGCTTGATAAGATCGGCGCAGTGGGATACATTCTTCCTCGCTAGCGACCCTCAGACTGCAGCAGATGAGTTATATAACATCATCCATCGGTCAGTAGATGTGTCGATTCTGCGAAAGCATGTAAAACTACCTACCTCTGGAGAAAGGCCTACACAACACAAATTAGCTGTAAAGCTCAAAAAGTTGCTCAAGGCGTATTGTAAATCCAATGACTTCTGTTTCTTAATAAAGCACCAGCAATTGGTTACTATTAAGGAGAATGCCAATCAGGCCATGCTGATTGATAAAGAAAAACAAGCACTCGGTAGCCAAAATAGAAAACAGGAACTGTTCAGATTGCTTAAGCGCAAGACCGCTAAACAGAACCTAGATGTTATCTCGCTTATGTCTGCAGATAAATGTTTAGTGAGTGACCCGACTTATACCAGCGAAATGTTCAACGACTACTTTGCTGCCTCGTTTAATGAATGTAGTGATCCTGCGACCCTGGATCTGCAACATCACACGAATGATCAACTCAGCAACATCACATTCAATCTGTGCGATATCCAAAATCTCACAAAGTCCACTAAAACCTCCTATTTCACTGGTCCGGACAATCTCCTATCTGCTGTCATAAAATTCGGGGAGATGACATTCCCTTGCTGCTACTGAATATGTTCACCTTATATATGAATTCTAGTATCATACCGGCTCAGTGGAAGGAGGCCATAGTGATGCCCCGTCATAAATCAGGTTCACTGTACGACGTAAAAAACTACCGACCGATTAGTCACACATCAGTATTGTCTAAAATGATGGAGCGACATGTATATTCGAAAACGCTTGATTCCTATTAACTCGGAACTTAGTAAACAATTCACAGCATGGATTCCTGAACTCCAGGTCCTGCATCACTTGCCAATTAGAATTTTTAAATCACCTTGTCAATTCACACGATCGTGGCTTATCGGCATTCGTCATCTATCTCGACATGCAAAAAGCTTTCGATCGCGTACCTCATAGTCGCCTACTAGCTAAGCTCCAAACCTACGGTATAAAGGACCCCTTACTGGCTTGGTTTAGCTCTTATCTCTCAGATCGCTCCCAGAATGTACAAATCCAACAACATAAATCTCAACCCAAGGCTGTTACCAGTGGGGTGGTACAAGGCAGTGTTCTTGGTCCATTGCTATTTCTACTTTACGTTAACGACGTCTTCAGCGTAGTTAAATGAGGCACACCTTATCTTTTCGCCGATGACATCAAAATAGTGTACTCCTTCCATCCTACTAAACTCAGCAATACTCTAATGGAAATCCAGCTGGACCTCCATGCGCTTGAGGCTTGGTGCAACACATGGAAAATGTCTTTCAACACTGACAAATGTAGCGCGATGTTATACAGGTGCAATGTTAAGCACAATGCTCTGACCCTAGATAGCAAACCACTTACTATCTGTCAGACCATCTGTGACCTAGGGCTTCGCTACTCATATTCCCTTAACTTCTCAGAACAAGCATTTTATGCAACAGCCAGAGCTAAACAACGCATTGCATTACTATTCAAAAATCTTACTCTACGAGATTCAATTTGTTCAATGTATGAATCATTCGCCCGCCCTTTACTTGAATATTGCTCAATGGTGTATAGCAATTCCAGGAAGCATGATCGTATCGCTATAGAAAAGGTACAACGAGCGTTTACAAAGCGCCTTATTGGTACGAGCTTAGTGTTACCCTATTCTGAGCGATGCGACTTACTTAATTTTTTTTTTTTTTTTTTTTTTTTTTTTTTTTTTACTTAGCACTTTTTTCAATATCCTGCACAAAAATGTCCACACCCCTAGCATTGATCTATCACTCATGAAACCAAATGGATACAATACAGGCAATAGCGAAAATTCTGTGATGGTAAGAAGGTCAAAGACAAACATATCAGCAAACTTTTTCCTTAATCGGTACTCCCGTATCTGGAACAAATTGCCGACCGATATTCGTACTAGCACATCTGAGTATAACTTTCGTAGAAAGCTTGACGAATATCTTACAGTCAGCAATGTGATTATGCTCCTGCGCTGCCCTACAACTATTCAACAAACGTATGAACAAGGTCCAGACAACATATAACTGAAAGTTGCAATTGACTGTATCAGTCAGATCAACAAACACCCGTTGATTCCCTGCTTACCCTTCTCTTTTATTGCTCACCCCGGATCTGCCTGCCCGAAAGCTCACCGCTGATTAGTGGCTCCACTGATACATCGATGGGATGGAGGTCCAGGCTTCTGTTATCCAGTTCATCCCATCTTGGCTCACTATACTTCCCCTTGATTTTACTTGGCTCCACTGCAACCATGTGTCAGTTGAATCACTGGCAACTTGGTTAGCTGGACTCACAAGTCCGGTTAACTATCTCTCCAATCGTAACTTCACTTCCGTTTCACCCGCTGGCACACCTACCATTCGTTTGTGAAAGCATTGACGCTTTGGTAGGTAAAGCACCCGGATCCTTTCTTTACATCTTTAACCCACCTTGCTCCCCAACACTTAGCTTCGGTTTTCACTTGACCATATCTTGCTGGTGAATCAACCGACACATTGTCAACATCAATATGTTTGCCACTCAGGACTACTGTAACCTCGTAAACATATCACTGGCGTTCTGTTGGACCAATTCCCTGCATAATGAAACTCCTAGCGCAGTTAGCCAAACTACTAATGGTTCGGCATTCTTGTTCACAGCCCACAACCCACACATCTTAAGTAATCCTGAATCCGTATTGCGCCTCCTAATTGTAAACAACATCTGCAATACAATAATAAGGTAGTTGCTTAAATGTTTCCCTTTTTCACTGTTCAGTAATGTGGACTTATTTTTCCCTGTTAGCCAGACCCATACTGCTGTTCCTTATGCTGTGTCCAGAAATTTGGTTGCGAGACCCTCCCTACACTATATTATTCTCGATTCTACACATGTACATAATTCCCTAGGAAGTTTTCGGCATCCATAGCACTAATACTTACCAATACTTGCTATTTCCCTTCTATTTACGTTGATCCGGACCACGACTCGTTCAACGGTACGATGAGATACTTGCTACCGAAGAAAGTTGGAGCTGCATAAGAATAAATGACAACTTGAATCCAATCCCACTCAATACGAATCTCCTCGCATCCGATAAACAATTTCAGCTTCAGAGAAAACTTGTACATAACGATCGGTCCAGGGTCTCTGGAACGTGTCTCACCTTTCTGAGAAATATAACTATTATTATTACACCAGATGTTTCCCACAAGTGGGCAACCACATGAGTTTGATGAAGCCTGGTATTCAAAGCAGAATTCGATCAATAAGCACTTAGATCTGTAAGTTCCTTACGAGGCTCTATGAAACAGGGCCTTAAAGCCGAGCTGATGTTGCTGCCTAGTCTAGCAACGAAAAGTCTGAAAATGATACTTAAGCTCGGAGAGCAGTAAAAATAAGCGTGTTTCAGAGCATACACGGGACACACTATCGATTGGATGATCTACATTGTACAAACATTGATAAGCTAATCTCAAGTTAATCGTAAGTTATTCTTGTTAAAGAGAAGGGGAAGATTCATAATGTTCAAATGCGTAGTGGAGTAAGCTGTGATAGTTTTCGAGATTATATTTCCTTTTCTTGTTTTGCATATATTACCTTGCCACTGTTACATATACATAGCGACGGTGATTTCACGACCGCAGTGTCTTAGTTCACGAAGGATAATATAAATGTCAGTTTATATTACAGTATTATTGCTCATTCAATTTCTGCTGGCCATGAATAGATTCTTGGCGCCGCTTTTCATTCGCCAGTTGAGTGACTAAAAGTGTACCGTGAGGCTTGAAACTGTCATCGTTTTTGGAAACATGCATTGATTACATTGGGACTCAATCGGGTTGTTTTGAATATTTTCACACTGCGCTGCGATGTAAAACCCATGAGCCAGGTAGAAGTTGGAGGTAAGTATTTGATAATTACCGTTAGCCTTATAACGCAACCTTTAGGGAGTCGGATAAAGAAGAGCAAGATCGAACAAGACTGGCAGGGAAATTGATTAAGACGAAATAAATAAAATATTGTATTATGAATGTGTTAGCCATTAACCTAGTATATACAGAGTAAAACCTTGTTAACAGCATTCGCGCTTTACGCGATTTCCCTTTCTTGCTAAGCATAGATGACAGTATATTAGTTGATAATGTTTTAACTATATGGTGCATAGAGTGATGGACGATGACAAGATAATCGCCTAGTTATTACGGTCCATGTTTGAGAGGATGACTGATGTGGCAAACTAACGTTAGGTCGACATTTTCCATTCGGTGTGCCCCAACTCCAGTTGACGCACGGGGCAAAGGCGACCCAATAGGACATTCGTCTTAACAGCTCTAATCACAATATCTCAGTTTTTGTTATAGTGAAATCATTTGAGAGTTGATGAATGAATTCTTCGTACACTACCACCGAATTGAGGTCTATAAGAAAATAATGGAACGTGTTGAACAGTTACTTGTCTTCAGAGCGAGATTAATAACACAATTAGCGGTTCCAAATGCTAATATGCACAGTTATCCACTCGTAATGAATGCTTCTAGCATGTATATTGGGGTTACTACGGACACCATAATTAGCATGAATCCTTGACTCAATATTGCCGAATATACGAAGAGTGTCGTCGCTTCATGAAGTCAGATATGGATTACGAAGCTGCTAGCTTATTTGAAATTTTGTAGACAGTAAGAATTATTCTTACCGCTCGGTTGATCTGCACGTGGAAGCTGAATTTAAAAACAAGTATAAACCGATATTATTTTTTAAGGTACTAAATTGGTATCGAGACATTCAGAAGGAAAATGCCAGCAAATGTTTCAGCATTCATATTTTGTTTTTAAAGTGTCTGATCAAACTTTGATAAAGTTGTACACATGTGATATTTACCTTCTCCCATAATACAGCTTTCAGTAATCAGAAGCAAGTATTTCTGCGTCGGCATTCAGTTGCCCTTCTCTTGCCTTTTAGATCTAAAAGATACTTCGAACGAGGAAAATCCCTAGGATAATAAGTAGTCTTGGCAACATTGTCGCCAGGATATATGCTACTCTCAGACAGTTATTCCGACAGCCAGGTTTTGTCAGAAGTGCCTTACTATAAAGAAACAATCTGACCCATACAGCAATTGTGAACAGGTGAAACTCAAATGTGTGATTAAAGATATTCAGATGTCCTTTTGAGAGCGGCAATCTAAAATAAACATCAAAATGACGCATCATGCAATGTCATCGAACGAAAAGATGCGTTCATTGCGCGAAGGTGCTTCCTTCCCTAGAAAGTTAAGATAACAGGAATCACGAATTGGAACAGCAAAGTTTCATTCGAGAAACTATTTACTTCGCTAATGTTATGGCGCGATTGTACACAAGGCTACCTCTTTGAATAAATTATAGAGGCAGTGGCTCAAGAATACTAAAACCCACGGTTCAACCGGTGGAAACATCAAAGGATGCTTAGGATCCTTGGAGATATATTTTCAAAATTCTTTGTATGAACTTCGGCTAGAAGCGGCAAGAGCATGGCAAAGACAGACACGAAACATTCCGAGAAAGCAAGCCTAGCTCCAATGACACAAGAGCATCATATTACAGCTCAGTTAATAGATTCTTGTATTGTTTCAAATGAGATAAGCGACGTACTTTGGAATAATCATTTTAGAGCCAAAGGTGTAACACCCCAAAGTATACGAATAACGGATGAAAACACAGCGACCGTCATACTGACACACAATTTGCGCTCATGCGGTTAAGAAACTAGCCCATTTGTGCATAGTGGCTCAAAGCTTTTCAATAAGCTAGTGGAACTAAATGACGGCCAATGTTATAAGTCATGTGATTTTGTCGGTATCACTGAGATATGGCTACATCCTGGAAGGTCGATGCCGCTGATGGTTATTTTGCTCATCTAAAATGAGAGAAGGGGTAATTCTGTATTACCGAAATCACTCAGCATGTGAGACCATGCGATTCAGACTCGCAGTTTCACGGTTCTCTTTCTTGCCTCCTGTATTTATAAGGCAGCCACCTGTCTTAGATCTTTGGTGCACTGCCATCCAAATTCTACATCCCAAATAGATTGTCACCACGCGAACACTGTAAGACGCAGTCAGTAGAAAAGCAAACAATTGGGGGTGAATTCAACTTATATTGATTGGAATCCATTGGCATGATTAGAGAACAGTTAAAAGCTGATATTCAAGCGCTGAGTTGCAAGCGTTTTATAATCACGTTAATTTGCAAACGCAGTTTAGAACAGGCAAAAGGTGATATGTGCTGGTTCTTGTGCTTACAAACAAGGTAGACATGCTTGATCTGCTTGTTGTAGACTGTTCTTTATGACGTAATTATTATGCATTCATTAGTTTCAACTCTATTCATCGCCCGAAATATCGAATTTAAACCACGCATAATTGGGCACCATCACACCATACTACAGCTTAGGCCAGCGTTGGCGTGCCGGAACATGGTCGTTGCTCTTCGAAGACGCAAAAGTTGCCTGGCTCGAACTTATCGACAAATGTAATCGACTGGGTACAGAGGCCTCCAATACGAAGCTTTTGCAGTGGGCCTAAAACAGTATCTCGTAAGAAGCAGAACTCCAATAGAATGTTAGTACACAATGCGGCACGGTCAGGCAATATATTACCTCGAACGCCAGATAACTTGGACACCTACGTAAGACAACATAACCACTGCAGTCAAAAGCTTTGAAAATATGAAACCGCATATAAGCATGGCATAGAAAAGCCACATAGCTAATCATCAACCACTGTACAGGCACGTCAGTGGCTTACTAAAGGTGAAGGATGGATTTCCTCTAATTCTATCCGCTGATATCCCAGTAAGTACGGCTACAAAAGTGGAAAACGCGAAACAGATGCCATATGACCCCACCTTTTAGGGGTCTTGCCAAGTTCAGCATTATTTGCTCCGCCACCAATACTTACTTATAGCTATTGTACCGTTCAAGCCGTATTGCAGTGGCTGACGTCCCTGAAGAATCACGGCCCAATATTTTTTCCAGAGGTAATAGGAGCCGCGATGGGACAACTCGCGGATACTGTGGCTCAATTCTTTCAGTGCTGCTTAGACCAGAACTAGGTTCTTGCTATGTGAAAGGCGGAAATAATAACCGATTCATCAAGACGGAAGCAGGAGTGCGCTTATAAATTAACCACCAAGAACTTTTCTCCCTCACCTGTATTAAGTGATGCGACAAATCATTGCCGATATGTTGGTGCGCCATCTGGAAACCTGCGAAATGTTTGCTCTTGAGCGACACGGTTTCCATCGGCAGCGATCTTGCACACTAAATTTATTTAACGCTTGAAGCACTTTGACCAAGCAAGCTGAAGCTGGAGAGAACGATGACGTGATCCAGCTGGACGTTTCAAGACATGCAGTAGTGTAGATCATCAGATTTTTTTAACCAATTTCTAATTTCAGATCGTCGGTGAATCTCTTCTAAGCTGCATCGCCACCATTCCTTTTTGCGATACTTAGTCGTCAGAGTTCGTATCACATACAAATCGAGTGCGATGTGCCTCAACTTTTAGCGATAATGCCAGTGTATTTCTGGTAACATAATTGATGTCGCATGTGTAATCGCTTCGAATGCTCTACTGTTTACCGACAACGAAAATATATGACGCAAGATTCAGGCGAGTGCCGAGCAGCGTATGCTTAGGAGTGATCTGGATGCGGCACATCCGAGTTTAACCCAAAATGTATTGCAATTCAACGTGTGTGCATTCAAGATGCTCTCCGTATCACACCAGAGCACCTATTCTTACAGGATGGGAACGCATGTACTGTAGCGATCTTCCGTCTAACGTGAGCCGGACATATCGATTCAGGATGATTTGAGCTGCTTAAGGCAATCCGAAAAGACATTGAAATCTGGTACCCACCACGTCAAGCTTTTACGGCTGGCATTCAGACAAATAGCCATCTTTATTCTTTGACATACGCTCAGTGCGTATGATCGCCCCCATGTCGAGTACGCAATTCAAACCCGGTGTCCATGGCTAAAACACGACCTAAATGCATTGGAACAACCACAAGTTCGGGCAATTAATTTATTATTTGTAAAATGCAACTTCCAGGTAGAACAGAAGAGAAAACTTTTGCGTGCATTCAGCAGATGTTATTGCCAATTACTAAGCCAACTGATAGTAGCCTACTTGATTCTGCACGATCCATATCTTTGCCACTGCTTGCAGCAAAGCATCAGTAATACAAACCTGAGAGGCCACTCCACGAAATTAGGAGAACAGTACAGCCTTCTACCTAACCGTAGGCTTTACTTTCCTGTATCGATATAACCATGTTAAAAGACGATCGGATGACGCACTCATCCACCAAATTTTGTTACTTAGAAATATATTTTTATTCTACTCGTGGGATAAATCTTATACTTTTCAAATACCATACGTTGTTGTGATGAAACTATGCAGAGTGCAGGATCAGAACCAACAGACAATAAACCCATCTTTGCATACTCAAGTTACTAACTGTTTGTTGTCTTCCTTCTTGAAAACTCCATCAAACCACCTGGCGGGACTCATAAAACATTGTTTATTAGACCCCATATGCTCACAATTCAAAGTGAATTAATATAGTCCTTGATATTGCTGGTAGTCTTGGTCAGTTTACGACATTACATTATGACTACACGTTAATTTTCAAATCCATGATGGGAACATGAACTCGCTTGCGTATGATATCGAATGGAAGATGCATATCAAGTATTATCCGTCTGAGCCATGCCTGGTCTAGTTACAAAGCCATGCAGGGATTTGCGTAAAATATTGGGAGGCCATTCCTAGGAGACACGTGGTGAAGAGACTATGCAAGCTTTCCAGTTTCAGACGATCACAGTTTCTTGCATTACTGTAGATCAATACAGAATAATCTAACGACAAAGGTGTACATGGTGTATATAGAATCTACCATTGTGGATGTTTTATGCAGTGGTCCATTGCTTCGACGAACTTTAGCAACGGCGCTTGCGGTGTCCTCTCTAAAGTTCAGCAAGCCATAATATTGAAATCCAAACCTATTTTCATATTTGCGAGCTATTGTCTCTCTACAGTATCTGGTTGCCTAGTATGACTGAGCAAGGAAGTTGGAAGTAGTTCTCGGTTCAACTCAGAATTACATATTTTTATTAGTACAACATAACCCTGAAGTTCTAAATCAGATTTAATGGTGTTTATGGTGTGTTTCTGTCACTAACATTTATTTTGTAACCTATTTTCACGTAGTCAGCGAAAACGTGTTGGACGCTATAGATTCTTACGTTGTTGCTTTACAGAACATGAAGATTTGAACCAAAAACCTGGACCTAATATCTACCGTACATCAATTAGTCTGGACTGAAACTTTTGACTATTTTTACTAAACTCCTGGGTTCGGATTGAAAGGCATGATCGACCTCAAGAGAAAAAATTTAAAGAATGGTCAAGCGGAACTAACACAAGCTTGCGAAAGTAGTAGCCGAACGACACAAGGACAACAGAACAAACCGACTGCGCAGCACGCAACGTGTATTCTGGCAAGAACGTGTACAGACCATCGATTTACTAGCTGAGGCCAAGCTACTACTGAGTAGTAAATTTATAGGCCGACACACGCGCACATGCATGGACAATCAATGCTGCGTGTGAAAGTCGAACTGGTGATATTGACTCATGGGCCACAATCCTCCCATTATTTGACACTTCCCCAGGTAGCCTTTTAACGAGCAACCTTACGGCTTACTCTAACTGAGCGGCGTATTTGTTGGGCTTTTGGCTAGCTTGGGTTCTGCTTGGCCTCTACGACTGCTGGCTCGCTTGATGAGCTTGGCAATTTGTCGTCTGGCTTGGCAAAGCAGAATAACAGCAGACGCGAACCATATGACGGGTAACTGTCCTGCCGTCCGATGATGCAACCTTCCATCTCTGGCCTACAATTTCGTGTAACGCTGCAGGCTGTCAAGTCGGTAGGTAGAGATGTTTGAGGTAAACAGTCTCGCCTTCAAGAATTTATCAATATGATATCTTTCGAAAGCACCACTCTTTAGATTTCTTTGTAGAACATACACACGTAGTCTATGATCAGCAAAGATCACGTTTAGCCGCATTGTAAGCCTACCATACGTTGCCTGGACTCTTGCTTGTTGTTTCACTAGGGTGGAGCGGTAGGTAAATATAAATTCGTGCAAATGTGGACGCAGATGTAGGTGTGGATGCAGCCTACCTGGAATTTGCAAAATCGTTCCACTACCTGGACCATCGCCTTCTACTGCACAAACTCCAGAATTATGGCATAGGCGATCCAGTTCTCGGATAGTTAGCCCACTTTTCCGTTCAACGTTACCTGAATGTGAGGGTTCGCAGCACTCTGTGGGAACCAATCAAAGTTCAGTGCGGCGTACCTCAAGGCTCAGTACACGCGCCACTTCTGTTCCTGGATTTTGTACTGCATACTGAATACTGTACTATAGAGCAAGTATAAATGAATTCTGTATAACTCTTTCGAATTATGTCGCAAAACGTTATAAACGTTATCAACCGTGGATATCATCGTCGTTCTCATGTAATATTTAAAATATTTGACTCACGATATGGGAGGACTCACAAATGTGTGCAATCGTGCTCTGAATCGAATAGTGGTAAAATATAACTCTAACAACATTTTGAACTGCTGCACGGATTTTGCCTCAATCACCTGTTCACGTAAACTGTTCCAAACTTTTACCGCTCTCCGTTCGAAGCACAGTGGGTGGGGAACACATTTCACATCTGTCACGATAAGTTTGTGTCTGGGTCCACTTGTGCTGAATGGCCCTTTTAAGTGCAGCATTGGCCTCAGCATGGAGTTCACCGAGATGTAGAATACGATAGGTGATAATGAGATCGACTCCCACTCGACGGTAAGACAAGGTGTAGAGTCCTAGTTTCTCTCACCTGTCTTCATAACCTAAGCCACGTAAACTCGGGATGAGCCTGGTAACAACGTGTTGGATCCGTTCGATCTTTTATGCCTCGCCTCGGATAATCGGAAAGTAGGCGGGCGAACCGTACTCTGGCATTTGTCTAATGATGGAAGAGAAGAGGCGAGTGGCAACCACTTTAGACCATGTGCCGAAGCGACGTTTGAGCGCCCAAAGTATTCGCAGCCTGTTACGACATAGCCTGTTCGTGTTGTCCACGGAGTTCAAATAGTAGCACGAGAGTACACCTAGGTCCTTCACAGAGTATGTGGGATATAGCGGTTGGCTGTCAAGGGTGTAGGTTCTGCCATCAGCACCCTTCCCAAGCTCATAAATATAGACTTGGCTGGGTTGACCAGGGAAAGAACTGCTGCAAACCATGTGGACAGGCGGTTGTGGTATTGCTGAAGTAGGCCATGGTCATCGGGAGCTTCGAGTTCTCTCCAAATCTTCACGTCATTCGCAAACAAGGCACACGGCGACCGGAAAAATGGAGGTAGGTTGTTGATGTGGTTTAGGAACAGAGTGCGCCCCAGCATAGTGCCTTGAGGCACGCCACTTGTAGAGAGGTACCAATCAGTTAGATGGTCGTCGACCTGTACCCTCCACTTTCGTCCAAGAAGAAAGTCGCGGATCCACCGTTGCAGTGATCCACCGACATTACACATCCTGAGTTTGTGAAGGAGAACCTCATGGCTGGATTTGTCGAACGCTTTACTGAAATCGATGAATATCAAATCGACGGACCTTTCCTTGCTTATTGCCTTAAACAACTCATGTCTCGTCACAAGCAGGTTCATAATGCATGAGCAGCCTTGCATAAAACCGTGCTGTGCGAGCTTCTGGACGTCGTTTGACTGTAGCAACTGAAGCAATCCCTTCTTCACGATTTTCTCAGCAACCTTTACCAAAATAGGTGTCAGACAATTTGGGTTGTTGTTGTCTACTTTGCTAGGGTCGCCGCCTTTCGAAATAGGTTTCACCACCAAACATTTCCAGTCAACTGGCAAAGAACCTTCGGACAGCGACCTGTTAAAAAGGTCAGCCACGACAGGAGAGATGATGGTCAAAAGTGACTTGAGAACCAGTGGGTGAAGCCTATTAGGTCCAGCAGGTTTGGTACCGTCAAGGTTGGCCAGTAGTTGACATACCTCTTCAACGCCACAATCCAGACTGTCGAGTTCGGTAAAAGCGGTACACGTCGAACTCGGAACAGACAACTGGTCATTCGCAAATACAGAAGCGAAGTGCGCCGCCAACGCGGGCGCACTCTCAGTGCTGGAGGTTATAGGCTGTTCATCCAGGCCATCCAGCACTGGCACACATCCTACCGGCTTCAGATGTTGCTTCACGTATGCAAAGATTCTCTTTGGGGCTGTCTTCGCGGCTATTGCAAGCTACTCTCCGAAATGTCGGCGATTATTCTTTTTTGCACTGTTGCAGAGGTTCCGCTGACATTTATACCCCACGTAATCATTGGCAGAGCCAGAGAGGAGGAATTAGTCCCACAGTCTTCGCCGCCTGCGAGCCAGGTTTCCATACTCCTTGTCAAATTAATTAGGCTTAATCGGTCCAACCTTTCGACTTTTCAATGGCACCACCTAGGACCACAATTTTGTCAATCTCTCTTTTATAAATATCCAAAGGTCTTCCACAGATACAGCTTGCAGCAGAGACAAATCCAGTTGGCTCGCTGCTCGAGCTAGACCATCGAAGTCCGTATTTCAGTAGTTGGGAACTGGTTCCAGCGGACGTGAATACGGTAAAGCTTATTCTATATCAGCTATGAGTACTGAATGGTCGCTTGTAGCCAGGGGCTCCAGGATCCTAACGTCACGCACTCCTTGTTTGTAGCTCGTTAACATCAGGTCGAGACAGGATGGGGTTGAACGTGTCGTTGTGTGTGTTGGCTGGCATATGTGTTGCGATGCACCAGTTTCAAGTACCAAATCCACCAACTTTGCTTCAACCTCCTTATGTCCAGGCATCAAATGCACATCAGGCCATCGTATTCGAGGACAGCTAAAATCACCCATAAATATAAAGTGTGGACGAATCACGTGAGTTCGAAGAATGGGCAGCCAATCCACAAAACGATTCAGGGGGCTGCGATAAACTGGGCTCACAAGTAGTTCTCCGCGTCTGAGGCGGATGGAGCACCACAGTAGCTCACACAAACCATCGTCACTTGGGTTGGTACTCACAAGTCTCCCACGCAAGGAAGACCGGATGTAAAGTAAGAAACCACCGTGGGCATTCTTTAGTCTATCGTATCGGAAAAACGAGCAACGGTTGAGTTCAAGTTTTTGGGTGTATAACTCTGAACGTAACCACGTCTCTGCGACTCCCACTATGTCTGGTCGCTCAGATGCAACGAAACAACAAAGATTATCACGCTTGTTCATAACACTGCAAACGTCTGTGAAGGCTACTTGCACGCCGCAGCAGGAGCCGCCGTGCGTGCTTGAAGTAGGAACAGCCTGTTTATCCAGATTCGCAGATTGTTGGAAACCCAGCAACAATTTATGATACGAAGATTTGTTTCCCCTTCACCAATGCGTCTTTTCAGCTCAATGATAGCAGACTTGAGCCGCTCCCTGTCTACTGGGTCTAGGTCTGGACGAACATGGATCTTCAAACCTTTCAGCCTACTAAGGTGGGACATGAAAACACTTGGACTGGCTTCGTCCACAAAAGTGATTCTCATGGGCCGAGTTTGTTGATCACTTTGCTTTCCAAGACGGGCAATTTGTCTCACTTTTACCGAGTCCTTACCAGCGTCGAGGAGTCTGTCAATTAGACTCTGTAAAAACGACATCGTGATGGTGGCGCACTTGGGGTGCTGGACCACTGGACTTCGGAGGGTGGAATATCAAGAGATTATAACGCCTCTGGTCGGACGAGGTTGATCTTGCAAGGCGAAGTATACTACCAGCCTCAAGTGGTTTGGCTAACTGTTGACTTACAGAAGTTAAACTCCCAAGGTCCCTTCGTAATCTCGTTCTTTGTTCTTTCCACTTGTCTTCAGCACTGACTTTCCCCTGCTAAGACCTCAGTGCCCGTCGGACATAACAAAGGTAAACAATTTATGCCTGGTGCAACCGGGCTTCGCACAAGGGTTGGACTTCGTGTCGGTGAGTTTGCACAGGTAGTGGAGGAAGACTGAGCTAAAACCTGAAGGCTGTTCGGACTGAGCTGTTGAGCAAACACACGAAGCTGTTCGCAAAGGAATGATCAAGCCTACAAGTTGGCTTTACTCTTCCTGGCTGTATCTAGTTTCGGTAATTTGCACATCTATTTTGAAGGAAATGGTGGTAAATCTCACGAAAACGATGCAGATGCTCAAGTGATAATCCAACACATGAAACGTGGTATTTCACTTGGCAGAAAACACATGTGGGGGCATTTGCACGGTACCCGACTATCTTGGAACAAGTACCACAGGATGACTGCTTCGGCATTGTGAATAATCCGAAAACAAGATGGCGGCCGATTGACGGAGAAAATGGCGACAGAAAGCTCGCCGAAAACAAGCGATGAAAACACAAGAACTTTTGGTTGGAGTTTTCAGAATTAACATTTAAACTAAATTGTATCTGAATTTCAAGGAAATGTTTCCAATGAACGCATAAATTCAACACAAAGTGATCTTGTCAACACAGCCAAAAATAACCGACCGGAGGCCGTTATCCGCAGTTACTGGTCTTTAGGTTGAAACAGTGGTCTTGAACATATGCTGTCCTCAAACTGTATGGCATTTGCAGACGACCTAAAGTAACGGAGTGCTATGGCCACAGTGGAGGATCACACAGCTCTACAGGATGATCTGGACAAAATGCTCTTATGGTCCATCAAGAACATACTGCATTTCAACGTCAAAAAACGCAAAATTCCGAACATACGACTTCAGAGTACTCACAACTGCCGTCTTGGGGCAGAAATACTACAGCGGACTTCTCATTAGTGCGATCTCGGCGTGCATGTGTAAGGAGACCTTGGATGTCTAAGGAAGACGGAAAGTGCCTCAAGGAAAGCAAACACACTTCGCCTTCTTCGTATAGCTTTCGGGAAGTTTGGAGCCTCAATCTTTCCGAAAATGCTTGGCGTGTACATGAAGTTGCACACGGAATACGCTACTCAAGCGTGACAACCATGGCAGAAACACCATCTCTCCGCGCTCGATGCTGTAGAACGTAAGGCGACAGAGAACGTTCGAGGTTTGTCCAAACTTCTCTATCGACACAGGCTGAAATCCCTCAAAGCATATAGCGGACGTTACCGGCGTCGATGAGGCGATCTTATACTGGTGTAGTAGCTCCTGAGAAGCATCAACCGCACACGGCATTCTGTTTTGTAACTCAGTCACGACGCATCGCTAAGTGGTCTTCAGATTAAACCAGTCATGCAATACAGCAGAATGGAAATTTGACGAAACATTTTGTCCCCTCGAGTGTCACAGTCTTGGAATGCCCTCCCGGCAAATATAATTAGTGGTACTACTTTATTCCCTTTCAGAAAACGCCCGGATGATACTATGACATTTTTACACTAAATGATATACTCCGTGCCCACCGGATGATGGCATTAATGTACAACAAACGGTGGGGGGCCTTATAACCTCCTATAATCCAGGCAGGAATACTCGCTTATGTGCTACTCCAAACCCTTTGGTCAGTCATGTATTTCACACGTTCCTTTACTGAGACTTATTTTAATTGCGCGTATTGTACTTTCACCATCCTACGTGACATGTCAAGCATTTGCTTTTATACCCGTCATAAACCATTGCTCCTTTGCAACTTCTTTTGGAATGGAGCAAATAATGGTTTCTGTAACCCTGTAATAACTCACTGGACTGCTCTTTCCGCTAGTGCTTTTGCGACTGGTAAGTAACCAGTGACCTTTGTTTGCCTGATGCCTTTATTTTGTAAGAATTTTTGAACCTGTTTACTAGTGAGTAGGGAGACGATTTCTTTCACTAGCATGTGCATAATACCGAGACTGTTGAAACATGTGCACATGCAGGAAACAATTATCTCCGAAGTTGCGTGTCAGTTGAATTATCTCAATCCATTAGGAATAGGCATCGGCTGAAAGAAAAAAAACCCATTTATCATCAAGCGGAGAAAAATAGTCTGCATGTATACGTTCTTATGGTTTGTCGGGCTATTTCCATGGATTCAGTGACATAAGTGTTTCTTTGTATATTTTGTTGTGGCTCACAGGGTTTGATCAAGCTTCCTATGCCGCTATAAATGAGTGACCACCAAACATAAAATCACAACAACCCCTTCATTCTGGTGATACCTAGGTCAGCTGCGTGCAATTCCTCCAACATATACCGTGATAACAGAGGAGCCCCATAAGAGGCAGTCATCCCTGAAGCGGAGTACTGAAAGTCGCATGAAATGAGATGATAATTCCGATCACACTTATCGGGTAATCCTTGGAAGACTAATCATTCCACCTTGCAGACTAGTATATCAAGTTCTGTCTACCGGCGCAAATCCGCGTTTAGCGCCGCCATCCCGGGCAAGTGCTACATTAAATGGACTAATTTAGTCAGTTCCAATACACAATCGGGGGGATGATTTAACGAGGTCCGTCTCAAGACATCTGCAATGTGCTTTGCTTTCCAAAGAGAGAATAGATACTGTAACAATGAGCCGATAACAATAAGGCTCAACGTTACACAGTGACAGAGGTCACCTGGCTGATGCACCATTTAAGGCAAGTAAGGGTTTATGAATACTGAATACTGAGAACATGCAGCTAGTAGCGTCGCCTCTGTGTAGCTACATCTAATATCTTTCTATCTATTGTGCTGATGCTTGTTCTCGAAATCTCAAGTCGGCAATGTGCGCGTCTAGAAATTTCGTAAACCCCGACATCGACTTTGCTCCGACTATATCTGCAGACAGGTGGTTCCAAGTATTAAACACCCCCATTCGAAACAGATTTGGTGAGCGACCAGCTTTGAATCCGGTACGAAAACTTGCACCGGTGTCCTTGGGTACTGCTCGTTGTGCGTAGCTGAAGCAGCAGCCTCCACTTGGGGTAACCACCCAGTGGTAATATTCGGTGCTTCGTGATGAGGTCAACACGCATTTGACGATAACACAGCGTGTACAACGGTAGTCACTTTCACCGGTCTTCATACGGCACACTTCGTGAACCGGGGATGAGTCTTTTGACTGCATACTTTACCCTCTCAATCCTCTGCACCTCGCCCCAGGGGAGCGGACAGTAGACGGGTGAGCCGTACACTAGCATTGGTCTGGTAATAGGAGAGAAAAGCCCGGTGGCCAATTCTTCGGAAAATATGCAAAAGCTGTGTATGAGCTCCTAGAGCATGCGCATTCCATTTTCATAAAGCCTGCTCGTTTTTTCAACGGATTGCAGATAGCGGTAAGAAAGCACGCCGAGATCTTTCACGGATGGCGAAGGGTGCAACGGTCTCGATACGTGTTCCCCGAAGGTAATGATGATATTTCTTAATCGCAGATGTAAATGTTAATGCCTCATCCAGTTGTGCGAAGTTCCCTGCAAACGTTAATCTCCTAAACGCAAAAGCGATGAGTATATCTATCTGATAATTCATCTTGTGGGGCAGTAGGGCGCCGAGCCCTGATACTGAGGCTTCATATCACACAGTGATGGTCATTTTCGGATCAAAATATAATATCCGATAAGCCTTATCCATGGCTGCCTTGCTAGGATCGAATGACATTTATGCTTTGGCTGACAGTGCCAGTTGACGTTCTTTCCTTTTAAGGCGTAACGTGGTGTGATGTTGGTGGTCAAAGTAAGGAGGTGAGTATAGTTTCTACCATGCGAAAAGGTATTGAAGTTCAGTGATTTTGCTTGGTTGCCGAGAGCCAAGGATGGGCCGGAATTTTTACCGCAGCGTGTGCAAAGCCTGTTTATCTAAACGAGATCCAAGATACTGGGCAGTCTAGCAACATACACATCTGGATTACTTCGGATTGAATAAATCCCATTGGTGACAATTAAAGACCGTCGCATGTGATGTCATATACTGGTGGCCACTGCGACCATAAATTGCGACGTCATTTAAATGGGCTCATACACCAAGTATTCCTTTCAACAAATTGTCAAAAACCTTTGAACTATTGCCGACGCCGAATGTGTCCCAGTGGAAGTACTTTGCGGTAAAACAGCGCTTTCCGTCATTCTGGAGAAGCTACCACCACGGGGTCTAAACAAATGGGTTTAGCTCGCCTCGTACTCACAGTAGAAAAATTTACTCACCTGGAATAATATATTTACATGGATCCCCTGTTCCACAACCGAAGACAGACAATTATGGCGTCATTACCTTCACTGCCTCAAACATTCCGATTCTCCAGTCACCTGGAGCTTTTCTGATGTCATTTCACGGACAGAATGGCGCGCGTTTAAGCGGCTTTTCCGATGATCTTCCATGGAGTTTTCACTTGGCCATGGCGACAATTACACTTAGATTCAAAGGAATTCTTAGTCCACTTTGCGGAGAATAGCATTTTTCCTGTTATGGACATATTCAGACACAAGAAACAACTGCACTCACCGTCCCCATGACAAGTCCAGCATGGATAGCTGGACACGGGTTGCGAACCGGACAATATAATAGAAAAAGCCGGCCCCTATTAATAATGTGTTTACTCACCTGCGTCATTATCATTCGACTCAGCGACTCTTTTACATCATTGACCGGCTTCAACGACTACTGCCGGACCAGTACTAAGCCATTCGGCCAACCAACGAAGAATTTTGGCTGTCAACCGACTGCGAATAATAGAGTGCAAAATCGGTCTATAGGATGCATAGCCGACTAGCACTATAGTTCAACGGAAGCTGCGACAGTGTTCCAGGACGTGGTGGGTTTTCGCCTGGCAAGCGTTCTCCCTATAAAAAGCCACAAATGTCCGCTTAACAACATTGCAACGTGGCGGATGTGACTCGCCACAAAATAAAGTCACAGCTAGACATTTCACACTGAAGCAGTCCTCAGCCTTCTACATCCAACCTGTGCAACTGATTTTACTATGAAGAATAATTTAATGGAGTACAGATCATTCCGGCTTCGTAATGGTCATTGATTGCACCAAAACCTTGTTTGGGCTCCTGTGCTCATGGACCACTACATGGCAAATTTACCCCCAATTTGTATCTTGACGCAACAGTTTTTGCGCGCCACAGCGCCATCATGGCCCTTGATCTGGCTATTACCTGACAATAAGCTCGCTCATATGGACTACATCTTTTCGTTTATTCCTTTCATTAAAACGAAATGTTTTAATATTCCAAAGAAGCTATGCTTTTGTGCATATTTGATCACGCCTTTACCGGTGTCTCGTTTTACAGAGAATATACCATTTATTTATTTATGTACGTACCGAAGTTTTTGTCTAGCTGGCGGATTTCTGTAACCCTACTTGAAAGTAAGTGTGGCTTAAACCAAGCTTGGGTAACATTTGATCACATGACAGAGTTGCGTCTAGGTTATCTATCTGCGGGATAAAGTGATAGCCTGGTCGCCGTTTTGTTAACAGCCAATTTATACTCAGCACAAATACGGACGGTACTATGGGGTTTTTGTACAGGAACAATTGTCGTGATGTGTGGTGTACAAACGATAATATTCGACGATTTGTAGGTTCTCCTGCTCTAACTAAACTGTCGGACGGATGGCGAAAGGTAAGCTCACTGACTTGTATTTTCGGCTAGGCGTTCGGTCCGATAATGAAAGGAACTTTGAAAGCATGCAGAGTACCCGGCAGCGTTTCATCAAACGAAAGCGAATATTCTCACGAATGAAGGAATATCTGGAACAAGATCCAATTTCTCGACGGGTTGAACTAGTTCCAGCAATTTCGAGCCACTTGTGTTCACAACAATTAGTGGAAGATTAAAGTTGTCAAACCCATGAGTATCTCTTGCTTCATACCTTCCCAGTACTTCGAGTGTTTCACCAATATAAGAACTTAAAGTAGATTATGTCGGGACCAGATGCAGTTCGGGCAGGGTGTGATTGTTAACCTATGTGACTGAGGCGGACTGACTTTTGAATAATACCGTGCAGGCACAACAGAAAACATCTGTGAAAATATTTTCGGGACCAGATATGAATCCAATCACAAGCATTCAATTCATCCAAAGTACCAGTGCTGCCCATGAACTAATTATACGGGGTGATGACACTTGGTCACTCCAAATATACTTGTACGGAAGAGTAGCAGGTGAAGTTGAATGATATAGGTAGAAATTCGTCACATCTAGAATCACACGTCCGGGAAAGCATTGTACGCGTGTTTAATCCTTTCGGGAATCGTCAGCTGTGCACATTCCATCGGACGATGGTAGGTCTCGGACTCACAACTCGACTGTTGTCAGTACGTGGTTGGGACAACTGAGCTACGGGAATGACAACGAGCACCGGGAATAACTTATGAAAAGTGACAGCGCCGTTCACTATCCATTGACTTGTATGTTACTGCCTCTTGTCTCCCGAAAAGGGGCAGAGCAGAGCAGAACCGGAACGTATGTATGGAAAAGCTGTGTGCACATACGCGCTTTACAATTAACTCGGTAGGCGTTAGAATTGCAATAAATCAAATGCAAGATCAGTTGACTTGGTTAACGAGTGCTAAATAGAAGTATGATAGCATAAATGAATGGATAGCAAAAACAAACCAAAGTATTGGAACACGACATTGTCCCCTCCTCTGTTCGTAAAAATATAAGCACTACTTGTCCTTGAACGATCTAATTTAATATCAGCAACCCGAAGAAGTGTCATGTGAGCTAACGATTAAAGAGCATCGGTAGACATGGCAGTGTATTCAACTAGAACCTCTTAGGTTTGTATTAATTTGTACCCAGCGCGGTGTTGTAGGTGTGTTCGCTTGGTCAATAGCACGTTGGGAAAACGCTGTATGCAGCCGTCTTGCATTAACCTTTGTCCCATCAACCAACTTGTAAGTCCCTGGCGTTCACGCAGATTCCACACTGCTCGGGGGTCCGAACTCATTACCTTCTTTCCGGGAATAGGATAGTCTTACACGAACAAATGTACCTGGAGGATGCGTTCTCTTAGCCCATCTATACTTAGCCTGGTAGACAGTCCGTCTTTGTGTTGTGAGTTCCTATGTTTTTCTCCCTCCATTTAGCTTCCACTTTAATCACTATCTCAAGCATATACTATTTAACATCACATTTTTTAGTGTACATTGTGCAATTTATAGTGTGCTTTTTTAGTCTCATGTCTTTTTGTATTGCGGCACATTAGCTGAAGTATGTTTCTTACTCTCAGCTAAAGTGTACTGATGATGATGATTCGCTGTGATCGGCGGTTTCTTCGGGTGTACAGGATGCATTTAAACGAGTTCGAATTGTTTGCCCTAGCATTAACTAGGAAGGGGTCGTTGCCGTTGCTGTATGTGAAGTGGTTCTGCATATATATAATACAGATACCAATGCGTCATCCCATGATTCTCCAGAAAGTCGAGGGATTTGTAGAGATTCTTTCAAAGTATGAGTAACTTGTTCGACGTGTCCATTGGCTGCAGCATTATAAGGTACAGTCCTCGTGTGTCTTATACCATTGCGTTTTAGGAATTCAATCTACTCGTTACTTCGAAAATGTGGGCTCTTATCAGCGACTATTTCTTCTGACAAACGGTAGATTGCAAACAAACTACGGAGCCACTTTTTGATGATAGCTTTAGCTCCATCCCTGCCTCTGGCCATTTGCTGTAGATAAAGGTAGCCACTAGCATCTTTCGCTGCTGAAAGAGTGCCTTGGCAAACAGGCCCATAATATCGATGACAATTTTTGCCCATTGCTTCATTATGTACACGACAGTTTTGACGGGAGAATTCAGGGGTCGAGCAGTCTTATGGGATTGTTGGCATGCGTACCATTCCCAAATCACCTATGGAAGTCAATTTCGGCTACCAATAATATTGTCGTATCCGAGCTTTTGTTCGCACAATCCCTAGAAAACCTGTATATGCACGTGTAACCACCAGAGGAATAAGGGTTTTGGAACACAAACTGACCGCCTCTAATAAAGCAGTTGCTCACAGTAGAAAGCTCGTTCCGTAGGGTATATTATAGAAGTAACTTAGGTTGAATCTTGGTACGTTTGGACTGTGAGGTTGAGATGTACTCCCGAAGCTTCAATACTACAGGATCTTTTTCAGTGTGCTCTCGTATCAGGTCAAATGTTATGGTAGATGTTCCCCCTGAGAGACGCGGTATCATGTTTACCTCCTCTAAGTCCGCGTTTTCCCTTCCTTGGACAGTTGGAGTCTCGACAAGGCATCCATATGTTGGTTAAAGTACGCTGGCAGGTATTTTATTTCATAAGCATAGTTCAATAAACGTGAGTACCAGGGACTCAAGCCTACCAGCTTTTGTCCTGTGTTACCGCGACTTAGTAAAGTTGTAAAGGCAGAAAGATCGGTGGGCAAGGTGGATCGGCGTCCGAATAAGTAAAAGTGCCGTTTCTCATACGTCCAGAGGCATGCGAGGGCATCCTTTGCTCCAGTAGAAGAAATTCTTTTAGTAGCAGCAAGGCACGCGATGCCTACGCAATTACTTTCTCTTCGCCATCGTTCAGCCGGGACAGAACTGCACTAAGCCAACATCTGAAGCCTCCGTTGAAACAAACTTTGGACAGTGTTCATTGAAGATCGCTACCGTCAGAGTGGATTCAATCAACGCTCGTATGTTCATGTAAGCGATGGCTTGTTCAGTGGCCCAATGAAACTCCTTGTTCTGGCGCGTCAACCTCCGCAACTTGTAAGGGCTTAAATAGGCAAAGTATTTCTAGGCCTGGAAACTTATAACGTAACAACCACGCCGTCAGGGGAGCAGAGAGCGTAATTGTCCTTCTATTTCGAATTGTATAACACCCGGACTCTACTGGTACTGTGCGACAGCTAGTATCAAGCAATTATTCGACCTGATTACCGCCAATGTGATGTACTTTCGGGAGCCGAGTTAGACTATACCAACCTCTGCATTGTACTAAGGTTTAGTCAAATAGTATTTTTAATGTCACTCCATTTTTACTAGACTTGTTTCACTGAACATTGTAATTTAGTGCTGTGTTTTGCATTAACCTTTGCGTGAACGGACTGCGCATTAATTAGCATAGTTTGGACCTGCCAACTTTCGAATACTTCTATTTTTAAGCTGAAGCATCAAGACCCTTCAAATGCTCAAAAAGCGATTTACTATTGGATTAAGGTGAAATGATGACCACGGCATTCGGAATTTGTCCCTTGATGAGTAATGGCACATCGAAGTCTAGCTCAGTTTCTGATTTTACGGCAGCATTTCCACTGCACTGATACCGCTTATAGACAACCTTATCCGCTTCAGTAAATGAGAAGATATAAGTAAGTTTGTTCCTCTACTCTGACATAGCAAAACTCAATGTTAAGTTGGCTAGGTTACTTTGGTTAACTATGCAAAATATTGGTCATACGGTGGTGACTGGTACCGCCGCGTGCATACTTTGCAATTGTAGAATGGATGGTCTGCAAAGCGCTATCTAAGCAATACCGGTCGTTAATTTGACAAGTACACACAAAACCAAAAGGTAATTACTGCGTTCCGTGCACAATTTCTGAAAAATCATCAGCGCTATCTGTGTTGATTCCTGGAAATTTTTATCTCTTTCAAATTTTCTTCCCAATCAGTTTGCTATCATCAGTCCCTAGGGCAATGTAAACTAGAAACTGTTCCCTTGAGATATACCAAGGTTTGTCTGCCACGGGTTTTGTGAATCCTAAGAATGCGTGTAAAATTCGTTTTTCTCTGAGTTTCATGCACATTAATCTAACCATCGCCTCCCAAAAATTTATGTGAATGTTTGCACTTACACTCTTTTGTGAGCGATTATTTTGGCACAAATGTGTAAATTAGCGACGTTGTTCATTCTGGCAATTATGTTGTTTACCAGAAATGAGAGGATAAGTTATGGTAAAATTATCTTGATAGACGAACAGCTCAAAAATTGAAAAGTCAACTCCAGCTGCAAGTATTTCGTATGTCTGTGGGCCTCAGAACATCTTAATCTAACATTTGAACCAACTGATCTGAAACAGAATTTCTTAAACAAAGCAAGCGATAGAAAATCTTCCAGTGGTGCACCGAAATTACCTAAGTAGCTCCTATACTTTAAGCGAGGCGAACTTCGATAATGGCGTACTTGTTTTAAGTCATTATCCTCAAAGTATCAGAATCAGTCCCAGAATATTTAATATATTTTTTAAAAATAGTGCTGGGCTAATGAAGATAGTGAGACCAAATACTGCGTTATGATTGAAAACGATTCCGAATTTGCAATCCATGAGAAATCAGTTCACTGCAGTAGATTTTTCCATTTACCACATGCAAATTTCCCACTAAATCATTAGAGATCCCAATCCATACCTTTGTTGTTAGTTAAAATGAAGCACACATATGCATTATAAGTTCATGCAGTAAGATAATGTTTATTCAGATATATAAGTAATTTCTCTCTGATCCACTCGCATGTTCCTTCAAACACCAAGCTATTATTGGCTTTACCATGGCTGTCCCACCTATGGTTAAATGGTTGCCTATCTACATCATTTCTCGATTGATTTCAGCTTTAGGGCAATCTGTTTATTCTTTTATTCATCAGCTCTCGTGCTTAACGCTGAAAATTGAATCAGATAACCATCCAAATTTAACCCATCTCGCACTGAGTGGTCAGCCGTGGACCTCGCATGTACGCAATTGTGGAGCGTGTGAGCGGTGCAAAAAGTTCGGAGTCATCACACCCAGCTGCTTGAGAGGGACAAGGTGATAGCCAAACGACGGACATCACACGTGATGCGCATACGGGGGCATAAGTTTAGTTCCGAAACGTCAAAGTGATTTCACGCCTCCGACTTGTAAGTGGAAACGTCCGTACGGTTCCGGTAGTCCGTTTCTAGTCAGCGGAATTGTCACTTCGGCTTTCCCACAGCTTGGTTGCACGGGAACGGCAAGCAAGCGGGCAAGGGAAAAGAAAACCTTCCTCATAGTTCTCCCACCAAGTTTGTCTTTAAGTCGACATATATGGTTTTTAACATTTAGATCACATTTTGCGCGATGGAATGAAGAGGAACCTACGCCCGTCATCTGTCCGATGTAAAGGCTCTAATGCTGAAGACGTGGGAAGAGGGCAACGACAGGAAGGGCATTGCATCTCTGTTATAGGCAAATGTAAAAAAATGTCGAAGCTGGATTAGAACATTATGATTGAAGGAGCCGACAAGAGATCGTGGTGAGAAGCGTCGAAATTGTCTGTCAGACAGTCACGTGGATTGCTTGGTTGAGTGAGTGGAATCGAAATCTACGGGTAGTTTGGAAACCTTTCGGTTACGACCGAAGTTGGAGTTCGAGGTGGAGATGAGCCTCAGCACAATCGCCCGTTACCTAGACGGTCGGCTCATAATAACAAACTGATTACATGCAATACCGGATTCCATGAATAGGATGGAGGGCAAAAGGCTAATGAAGGGGTAAGTGTTAAGTGGCGGACCTTGGAGAACGAAAGCAAACTGTATGGATCGATGGGACGGACTTCAATATGTTCTGCGCTCGTACAAGAGGGAGTAAAGCACGTAGCACACGTGCATTCTGTACGGTGCCGAACACTCGAAGACAAAATCTGCACATGGTTAGCTCGATGAATGAGGATGGTTTACCCGGATATTCTGCCCTAAGTGAGAGTAATAACAAAGAGCGATGTGCGCGGTGCTTGCTACTACTGATTGATATCAATGGAATCCATTTCGACGAAAGCTGTCTCGTTATTTGTGATAACGCACCCTTGCACAACGATCTGAAGCGTACCTTCCAACAGCAGCCTTACAAACCAGAAAGGCTTCCGCAACTGGCACGGTACTCTCCGCTACTGAAACCGCTCGAATATTTTGGAGTATCATTATGGCCTACGTTAAACAAATTATGAGGTAGCGATATTCCGAGATGCTTTAAGGGGATCCAAATGGCGTACTGTGCAAGACTAAATAGAGCATGCAGTTATTGGAGCGGGTTGTTGCGGATGCACGTGCATGCATGCTGCTGCGTCACTGTCACCAAATACTTCAGCATGCACGAAATAACTATACACCAGCAACGCACCTACTCGATCTGTTACCAATTAAAAAGCACCGTTCAACCTTTTAGTACTGTTCACTGTTGGTTTTCTTAAAGAGCAATGCGGCGCCACCTCGAAAGGGGTAAACAGTGGCTTTCTGTTGAAATTGCCTCTGGCTCTGCGAAAGTTCATTTGGGGTTAGCAATAGTTACTAGAAACCGCGATTACAGGGGTTCTCGCTGTAATGATAGACCACGCGTTGTTGGCCGGTAGTTATGTAGTCCATCGATAGTTACCGACAGTGCGCATACATGTCGCACGCCGTTCCAATTAAGTTAAGTAAAACTGTACAGGTTCCTGGGCGTTTCTCATAGATACTGGTTACCATAAGCGTCGGTGATTTACTATAATATCAATGCATACGACGCGGCCGACAGTCCCGACATTCAAGTCGGCTACGGACAAAGTTCATCTAATGTTAGCCGGCACTCCGCTTTGTGGAATGTGGCCAGCCGCCTCTCCAAAGCAGTGCAAGACTGGCGACAAACTCGGTCTGTTTACACATTTTGGCATTCGCCACCTTATTGCCGAAGCCCCGGTAAACTATGCAGGTGGGAAACGCTCTGTTGGTTGATTATGCTGAATGATTCAAGAGGGTTTTCATACACCGAGCAGTCAAGTATGTCTCAGGCGATCAAACTGACAGGCAGCGTTTAAACATTCATTACCAGATTTCGTGGAATATATTCTGAAATCCTTGTGGACAATGTTCGCCCAGTTTGACCAACTTACTCGCTACCTAAATTACATTGAAACAGGTAAGTGGTTGTGGCTTTAGCACAAGAGTCAAGCCTCTCTCCATTGGATCTAAACAGCAACTTGGTACCTTGGTGTAAAAGTACAAGCTTAGCGGCGTAATAACGCTTTTTCGTAGATTGACGGTGATGGCATCAGAATCTGCTGTCATTTTGGTCGCTTTTGAATGGTAGCGTTATGAACATTATTTTAGTACGGATGTGGGGTACCGGTCGTTCTTAGTATTCGCGTTCGCGTTTCAGTGCCGTGTTGTGAAATTCATTGGATATCCGTTTTCATGTAATGTGGAGGAAACTCACTGTAGCTACAGAATTCCCTCCTAGAGCATGAGTCTACAAGCTGATCTCCTGATATGTGCTATCTGACGTGAGTAATTCGTATCGATTGAAGAATGACTTCACGTCCAAAACTTGTACGCATTTTGTCTGAGTTTGTGACAAGCGCTTGCTGGTGAGATGAGGGAGCACTGAAGACACACATCGATTGGTTTGTTGAAGTGCTTTGTGGAAGAGTGTGTGAGCATCATTGTAGGTAGTCAGTTGTGGTGACTGTAGTTCGATGTAGGCTTGTTTCAGGCGATAAATTCTGGCAGGAGCTTGAGAACCATTTCTGTCCGCGACAAAATACGTCACTTTTAGAGCGATGACTTGGAATGACCTTCATAAGGCAGTGTCAACTGCAAGCAAGCCGCATAGATGCTTATGAAAACTAAGGGGCACTTGTGCAAGTCTGAGTGAACCTACTGGTTTCGAGAAGTGAATCGCCGTGGCATCGGACGAATGACGCTGAAGTATGGTTTCAGCCGTACAACACATGACGTAGATCAACATCGTCGGTAATGCTGGAATCTAGTACTACTACTTCAGGACCGACGGACCGACGACTAATTTTACGGGACCACGACCGACCTCTTCCTTTAAAGAGTTGCGGCTACCGAGGAGAATGACCAGTAAGCGCTCCTAGTACTGGATGTTCGTTGGCACCGCAATGAGTGCGGTCTTGATTCTGCAGTGAAGACGCTCGACAAAACGCTAGCAGCTGGATGGTACGATGTCGTGTGTAAATGATAACAGTCAAGCATATGGTTAAAATAGCGAAACACTGCAGAACTAAAATGGGGTCCTCTATTTGTGGTGATAGTGGCGGGGTTGCCAAATACGGATATGCAAGTTTCGAGGAATGTTTGTGCCACCGTCTCGGCTGAGATATCTCGCAGAGGCACGGCGTGTGACCTACGTGTGAACCGATCGACAAACGTCAACAGGTAAATGAAATTGTTGGATGGCGGCAGAAGTATAACTGTGTCGACATGGACATACTTGAATCGAGCGTCATGCAGAGAAATGTTCTAGTGACATCATTTCGTCAGTTTGTGGATATCAGAGCTCACGCTGAGCAAGATTTAGCGATTGCTAATCTGTTTGATGGTAGCGCGACTGCTCGGACGAGAGATTCCACACAAGAGGTTATAAGCAACTAGTCGATACAGTTGCAGAGCGAATATTCGAGGCTTTCCGGTGAATATATCATAGTAAATTCGAGCTTCCGACCTGAGAACATCCAGTTGAGGAAGTTTAGCAGAATAATTGATTTCATCTTCTCAAACCCAGTATCAGTTTCTTGATGGGCAGCTGGATTGCTTTGCGCGAAACCTCGTGAAGACCAATGCCGGACATTGCACCCATTACAACTTTATGAGCTGTATTAATATGTCCAGTGTCGATGGCAAACTGTGATACGTAATCCAACTAACGAATTTCTCGAGGTGAGAAGCGATGTGAGGAAATACAAAAAACAAAATAAGAGGATAACGATCCGTAAGTATGGCAAATGCAGTATTTTAATGAATCCTTTCCCGGAGTTGGATAAGCTCAGGATCATTGGCTTGTGTGGCAGATATTATCTCCAGGTCGATGGGTCTCGCTGACAGTTGATTAACTTGAGCACGCGATAATGCATCAGCAACAGTGTTTTTGGGACCGTCGATGTAACAGACGTCCAGACGTTTGGGTATGATCCTGCTGTAGTTGTTGACTGCCGAGTAATCCGCGTTTTTTTCTAACAGATGGTGGCATGGAGTAGTCTAGCATCATTTGGATCATCCGGAATAGGTTTGATGCCATCACCATTGGTTCTTTAACCTAGAAACTCAAAGATGTACTTACTAAAGTTGCATTTGTCCGGGTTGTTGGTTATTTCTTGGTGTGCAAAGCGAGAAGTAACCATTCGAATTTGTGATACATGCACATCGGATTTCCCGCGTGATCTCAAAATTTGTTTATATAAACCTAGAAAAAATCTAGGAACAGGTAGGACCTATTCCATGCACATCAAGATAGGAATGACTGAGATTTACCACACAATGAAACGAGATCTCTATAGAGGTTGCGAGTCGCAACCCAACATCACAGCCTGTTCCCTAAATTCAGCTTCGCATGGCTTTCTGTTACGCCTAGCGTTACTCGCTGGGCGCCCAGTAGAACTATGTTCAGTGCGTCAGCCGTGAACTACTAGGCGTGTATTTCCAAACCAACTCGGGCTATCTCCACCTGACGAGTCCAAACCAGGACGAAACCGCGGTCGTGGTGTACCAGTGTTGTGTAGGGCAAAAAGCAAATATTTCTATTTCAGATACGGTCCTCGAGATAGTTATGACCGAGGTTTAACTCACAGTGAACCTAGGTCTCTATAGAGGTTCCGAGTCGCAACCCAACCACAAAACTGTTCCCTAAGTTTTGCTTTTAAAAATGGGCTACTTACGTCGTAGTCCTAAACTGAATGTACGTAGTTTCTGATCGTTAGTTGCGATTTATTTTGATCGGCATCCAGCTGGTTGTAGGAGAGCTTTTCCCGAGAACGGTGGTAGAACGCTGACTTTCGCACCTGTTTCAACCAGTAGGTATACCTTGGCTGTGGAGAATAAATACGTACAGCAGGCGACTAAGTTTTGTCCATCACTGCGTTCTCGTCACAGAATCGAGTACCAGATGTATTGTGAAAGGCCTTTAATTTTGATTTGGTTTATTTCATATGCGGTTTCGCTTACGTTCCTTATGACCTTGAGGGAATCAATTCGTCGTAGTGGCAGCAGCATAGTAGCTCCTGTATACCCAAGAATTACACGTATTTCTTTAACGACCACATGTTCATAAGGGTTATATGCGGTGGCTTTTGGGTGGAATATCTAAGTTAAATATGATTAATATTTTTAAAGCTATCTCAAAAAATATTTATCACCTGTTTTACGGAAATGGTCCGAAAGTACAGAACGAAATGAGGAATGGGCAGAGGTTAAATAAATGTTTAGTTTTATAGCCAGGCTCATATACAAAGTGTTATCTAACACAGTTCAACCTCCATTGTTTTAATGTATGAAGCTTGATGTGTTGTGTTCGTAAATGTATTGTGTGTTCGTAAATGTTCGTAAATGTATGGCTTCTGCAATTCCGTAGGAATTATATCAAGATAGCCTGGTCAAGTGCTGCTATACCCCCACCATTTCACTCACACATTTTTGTTCGCTGACTAGGGCAACACGATGTGACCTCGCTGCATCAATAGTGCCGTTCCGATCCACGATCTGGTATTATACCTACCTTAGAGAGTACCTAAGGCAATGCGCAACACTCAGCATCGTTTCATCGTGTTGAAATGAAGAGATGGACGCAGTAATCAACAGCTATCATTCGAGCCCAGTTACTCAACAACGCTTCGTCGCTTTGGATGACTACGTTGGAACATGCATCACAAAAGAAATCAATCCAGAACATCCGTGAAAAATGAGAAGCTTCGACAATTAGCTGGCTAGCGATTAGCATGAAGATATTGATGTTTCATGTTCGGGATCTCATGCTAACCATGAGACTGTACATAGCAGTATTTCACATTCCGTCCATCTAGCCGAGTATAACATCTGAGCTTATGAAAATCAGTTAACTTACGCGCACCATTTTTATGATAACTTGAAATGTTGCTTGATATATCTCCGTCACCTTCTTTCTCTCCGTAATGCAAGTCGCTTGGCTACAGCTTTTAGAAGGACCAACTACTGACTTGGTGCAAATTGGTATCTGTATTGCACACGTATAAGAAGAAATATCTAAACCTAACTTATTTTTATTGGATTTAATTAGTTCGTTTGTATTTCGCGATTACACCACGTGCTGGCCGCTACGCTTTTGTAATATTCATGTACTATTGTATCATTGTTATCTTCAAAAGTTCATTCTAAGTAGGTGCCATTTAGAGACAGTGAGACACAGCATTTTCCCCTTTGTTCTATTAATCGGCCGTGATTCACATCATTATGTAAGCACCATGATATTGCTCGACAGACTATGTGAGGCTGTTAAGATATCTCCTTCTACCTATATTTTTATAATTGAAATTGATCTATAGATTACATAAATCTATGCCTACCAGCTGCCTAAAGCAAGCACAACCCTTAGATAGACCGTGCGTTGAAGGATAAATTTCAGTCCATGCATGATCACTCTCGCATTACGCGTTTATGTTTCAGTTGAAACTATCTCACAGACTGCCGAGCGAATGTAATGGTTGATGCGGATCTCAGCTGTAATGGCAAATTATTAAGCATCTTTCTAGTTGTCGGCCGTGTTTTTTTGAGTGCGGTGGATACACATGAATCAGAGGCTCCAATGGCTTACGCGCTTTCAGTAACAAAAAAACCTTCCTCGCTCTGTGTAAAATGCGAAATTCGGAGTACAAAGCGCAACGATTAGCTCTCGTGTGTCTACTTTGGACCAAGCATCCCAAGAAAAATCGCTCTGAAACATCCGTGGAAATTGATCGAACCTGACAAAGTAAATAAGTAGCGATGATTAGAATGTTAATACTTCATGTTCTGTTCTACATGTTGGTCATACAAGTGAGTAAAGCTATATTTCTCTTGTTCATCCCCTATACTGAATTTAAAAGTGCGTATTAAAATGCAGCTATTATTGAGGTTAGAGGCGGAAGTGCAGAGACCCTTGCTATAAGTTGAATTAGAAATGTTCAATTTTCCTAGTAAACCTGGAAGAAGGTAGGCCATATTTGGTGATACGTTAGTTAGTATATTTGATCTGAAAGGAATCAGCGCTGAGTAACAATGTTTTAGAAGCACCGAATGGCTGCACCCTAGAAGTAAGATAGCAGATCGTTCTCAAATAGCTTATCACCGCGGCAGAGTGCACAGTTGTATTTGCCAACGTTTGAGTACATAAATGACAGCCATGTTAAATTTTGGAGATTTGCTAAACAGTGTGGACACTGTGTTGAAAGCCGAATGTTTGGCAGTGCGCAATGCGACTTACCTAATGTATTACTGCTGTGGTCTTGCTTAAGAGGACATTACCGAAGTTGTGATATTACCATATGACAATACTTAAATTTGAACAAAAGAGGTTTTTCAAGAATCCACACAAACCTCGAGCAGCAGATGTTTGGACCGGTACAGTCTTAAACAGCGGAGATACTGTAGTCAACACTCCCATCGCATTCGCGTGCTGTGTGACTTTCATCGGCTCCGCAAGCCCATATTAACTTAAAGCAGGCGGCATCTACAAAATCACTAACGGTTAGTAATCCATATTTTATTGTACGTCATGTTTTTGTTAGTCCATCGCGTAACTGTACCGATGGTATTTACTTCTTTATTCCCATATATGTCTCTATCAAATATGTATGCCTAAGATTCTGACTAAATTTAAAACCATCCTTCGGCCTCATATCTAAATACGAAGAAAGCACCGAGCGTTGTATCCATTAATTATCTTCTTACGTGCGATTTTCCATAACCTGGTGAACATATGGATGTTAGCCATTCCTCCTAAACCAATCCATGCACGCCCATGGGCATTTAAGTTTCTCTATCCAGTTTATGGTAGTTTATACCTAAGTGTGGACAAATCATGTGTATACATTGGATTCTAACTGCCATTGCACACGCATGTTACAAATTCATCTGTATATATATGGCGAATTAATTCGACGAGAATAATCATAATGATTTGTATGGCCAAACTATTGCAGGGAAGCGGCACGCTGGCGAACCGAAATTATTTTAGCAGGAAATGATTAAGGTGGGTTTAGCACGAACTAATGTTGATTTTAGGTGTTGGGAATCAAAGGCGCTCGATCGGCTCGAATGGAGTGAGCTGATTAAGAGGGTGCTTGCTCAGATGCAGGAGAATGTCGTTTGGCACGCGGAGGAGAAAAACCGGGTACGAAAGCAAAAGGCGCCGATGGATTCTTTGGTTTCGACGCCTAGTGCATGGTGTGGTAGACCATGCGGTCGCGAGTGCTTGAGCCAAGCGGTTTTGGTAAGCCACTAGCTTAACCAGATGGGGCCAGCATCAGCCAACTGCTTAGCTAAGCATAAGCAGCACAACAATTTGTAGGCGCGATGTGTCCGCGCCAATTCGACTTAATTATCTAGGCCAATAAGTCGGCTGATATGGTAAGTGTGCCGCGTCGTGGTTGTAGTTCGTCTGTACGTGTGCCTACTTGTTGAGTTTCTTGCCTTTCAGTGGTTGGTTGTTTATTTATCTCCCCGGTGTGGTTGAGCTTTCTGTAAAAGATGACAAGGATCCAGGAGACAGTTGGTCACGGCTGGCTGGGATGGTGTGCACCGTCCTTGTGACAGGGTTATGTTCAGTGTGTGGTTTTATCTTGTGTGGAACGAGCTACGGCAAAGCCATTGCCTTGTGTACATCTGGTACGTATAGTGTCCAAGTTAGGCATGAATGCTTCTGCTCTGCTTGCTGTAGGAGCGTGGGCTGGATCGGTTGGTGAAACGTGGCTACCATACGCATGCCTCCGGATGTTACTTCATCGGATTTACTTCGGATAAGGCCTGTGTGGGTGGAACTATGGGTGGTGCATCGCAAGCCACCCATGGTTCCTGTGTAGGCGAAGGTGCCTTGTGGCTGTCCCAGTGGAGACCACATTTGCAGGCAACTCCGGAAAAGGATGCTGCTAATTCGTGATACCTAAAGGCTTCAGAGGAATTATAAATCAAGAAAACTAACATTCAAGTCCTTATCTCTATAACCCATAATCATTAAATAGTCTGATTCAGAGACTTTAGTGGTGAACGTTTCGACCAATTTTCAGTTCAGCCCAAACACTGAAAACATTAAGGAGCCGGTTGTTACTCCATTTGTTAATACGAATGTATTGGCTTTAAACGTCAAAAAAGAAGAGAAACATAACATTCTGAAACATCTTGTTTTGGGTCGACGGTATAGATATATTACCATAGTTAAAATGATGTTTCGCGAGTATTTATTTAATAATAAATAATGCAGCTGATGCGCTGATAACATGTAAAAGTTAGTTTTAGAATGATCCGTGAAATTGGAGACTGTTTTGATGCAAGAATCGCTGTTCATATTTGAGTCATTATATTCTTGCCTGCGGAAAACCTTAAATTCTCCACTTTCACTTTGATTTTGCATTTCTGGACGACAAACGTATCTTGCTGAATTATTAGTCTTTTACTTATTAAACATGTTGCAGTATCTATGCATCTGAAGATAATGCTTAAGTGCCGACCTATTTTCTTTGAGGCGGTAACATACATTTATGTTAGCAAATCGCAGTGTCTTATCATAACGCTAGCTCTAATCTCAAACAGAATACAGCAAACACCCTACGTAAATTATGACAGGATTCCGCTTACATTAAATTATAATCCGACTGAAAAAATGAGGCAATGCTCTATCGGTCACTGCGTCCATTCAACTGCCTAGTTCAGACTGGGAACACCACCAGAGCCTTATGCACCAAACTCAGTCAGTCTTTATCCCCTGATGCCAGCAGTCACATATAATGCAAATTCCGCTGCTAATTAGACGGAAAACAAGTAAAAATGTTACCGGAAATTAGATGTATGGAACCAGAAACCCAGCAAGTTGCTTTGCGCTGTTGCGCAGATGCCAGATTTATATGCAAATTAAATGACTAATTAGGACGCATTCGTTATTTCCATGGTTCTCCGATACGATATCAAGGTATTGACTATGAATAAATAAAGAAACTACAGTGTTAAAACCATAATTTAAACGAAAACCACCATGGTAAGAAAACGTAAATTAACCAGTTGCTCACTGTTCATGCTACTTTGTATGGAAGCAGAAAATATATCTGGGATTTTTGCTTTGAAAGACTGCATCCGGTATGAATATTGAGTTTAAAGTAACATAGATTGCACCGTATAAACAATAGTTCTACAAAAATGGAGAAGTAATAGTTTTCAGCAAAAAAGTACCCTAAACAATTGTCCGGAAATATTTTTACACGCCCATGCGGGTGGTTTATTTCATCGTTGATGTATCTAACTACTGGTAATAAATCTTTCGTTATACTGGGCAGCATGCTATGGCGTATTGTTATATGCGACGCTGTTTCCGATAGATAACTATATCTTTACGTGTAACGGTTATTGTAACTTTCAAATAAGATGATTATCCTTGCTGACGTGGATTTCCATTTGACTGGGGTTTCGTAGGAAAGGCGTTTGAATCAAATGCAGGAGATAGGGCAAATTGAACACTGGGTTTTTTTGGATATAGGCTGGCGGTGCTTACTATCTCTTCTGCAAACATTTCTGTCATTTTTGCTTGCTTCTTTTGCTTTCAGTTTGCAATGCTACTCTTCCAAGTTAACCCGGCATAAGAATGCCACGAACTTCATTATCGTTGTATTTGACATATCATTCTATATATGGACCTCCACTTACTTTGGTTGGTTTAACCTGAATACTCCAAGTCAGATAAATAACTAAGCAAACTTTCACTTTCTATGTAACGAAACATACCAAGAGAGGAATTCTCTGGGTCCTAAGTACGGACTTGCAACAGTCGCGTTGCGGGTTCGAGCTCTAAAAGTGTCCGATGAAATGCGCACTGCTGACTATCCCGAAAGGATGAAACGTGCGTACAGTGCATTTCCGGGCGTGTGGTGACTGTCTGAGTGAGTCTAGATCTGATGAATTTCTACCTACAACATTCAACTCTCCCTACCACCCTTCTGCAACCAGTAAGCACACCAAACTTCTGATAATGCCATAAGTTAATTGGCGGCTTAAGTTTGGTAAGCTCCTCGCTTGATGAAGGGGATACCCAGCCCTCTGCACGGCAGTAACGTGTATGTCAGTAGATATTGAGCGGCCCTGTATGATATCTAATAATGCATTCACGATGATCGTAGCCATCCTCCGTAGCTGAGTGGTCTCGGTCACTGACTGGAAACAGTCTAGTTTCTGGGTCGAGCCCTACAAGAGTCCGATGGAATGCGCACTGCTGACTATTCCCGAAAGGATGAAACACGCGTACAGTGCTTTTCCGGGTGTGCTGCGGCCGTCTGAGTGAATTTAAATCTACCTACGCTACCTACGCCATTCAAGGCCCCCTAATACTATTCTGTAATTACCGCTTTGTTGATCCTTATATATTTTGTAAGTATTTTTTGCAGTTTACAGATGCTTGTGTTCTAAAGGGGTGTGGATAGAGAAAAATGCATAAGCGAACAGACCACGGGTTTGAAAAAATGAAAGAGCCGTTTAGAATAGAGAATGGAGAAGAAGAGCACGTTTAGCGTGATGGAATGAAGGATGGATCCGACTGCTGTGATGCGCTTGTGTTTCATAGTCAGAAAAAATTGCGGCATGTTAGGTGAGACGAAGTAATTGCAAATGATTTGGGAGTATGCAGGGCAACCAAGGCGGGAAATTGCACCAAAAGACACAAGTAGACCAGAAAAGTTTCGGAATGAGATTAATGGTTGATATGGAAATGGTGAGGAAATGATAATGCATGTGTAAGACGGCAGCCAGAACAAAACATGAAGGAGAACATCAAGTGATCAAAAAACAGATGACATAAAGTGCATAGCTGCAAAGTTTTAGAGAGGAAGAGATAGGATATGGGACTGATTGCGACAGCTACAGCGAATATAGGGTTACAGAAACAGCTATGTATTTCACATAGTTAGCACTGACTACAAATGTTGAGCTTATGAGGGCGCAGGAAATTTATTACAGCCATGGATCAGATAAAGTTAGAACAAGGATAGGACCAATAGCGACAGTTAATGATTAGACCTAAGGTTGGAGAAAATCAAATGGCAGCGGCGCCTCTGGAGATGAATTGCTCCTCTCGGAATTGGAGCGCAAGATGCTGCCTGGTGGGTCAGATGGGAAGGATTGAACACTGATGCGTACACCGCAAAGAAAGCCAGGGGTGCACTACTTGGATAATGCTTACGTATAAGTTCCGGAGCTAAACAAATATGACAGAATCCTACGCCCTCTAGTAATAGTCATCCAGGAGGATAACATCCGATATAAAGCGTGATTCAGAAGCCACATGTGTTGTATTGATGAGAGTATATGTTCTGTATAGCAGCCATTGATCAAGGAACTATAGCAAACATATTATATTAAATGCGGCAGCTATAGAAAACATAGTGTTGCAAAGCATGCGTGAGATTCACTTACGCAAGGAAAAGACAGTCCATCACAAAATAGCGGAAGGAATAAAACATGAAGCAGAAACTGCTAGTGACCAAAAGCCAAGATGGCATGAACTGCGTAACGGTCCTAGTTCAGAAGATGGGAGATAACAGATGAAGTTAACTGCGGCAGATATAGTGAACGTTGCAAAAGTTATTTGGGATTTACTTTCGGACAAAATACCCTTTTAGTTACCACATTCGAAAATTATGCATACCGGACGCATAAAGCAAAAAATTGTTTTCGATTTAAACATCATCAGGATTAGTACAGAAATATGCGTTAAGAAGATCCAACCAGTAAGAACGGTACAGATGTAAATGATTGATTAGATGGAATCAGAATGCTCTCATGATGTACGTCTGGCATTCAGGTGATAGAGGGCATTTGACATTGTTGGGCCAAATCTGCCTCTTCTCTTGTAGCTGTTGGCCAAGTGAGTTGTAATGTGTGAAGTAGTTTTTTTGGATACAGTGGCTTGATCTTGTCCATCTTATGCTGACGGCTTCAGTGGCAGTTAGTAACCTTGTTTATAGCCGATGGTTCAAACGGGATGGTACCAGGTATGCAATGGAACAATGGAACAATGGATTTATGCGGGTATAAAAGCTAAAGCTTGACAAATCCCGTTGGGTGATTAGTGCGAAAATCATAGAAGTGTGAAAAATTCAATGAAAACCAATTCAGTAAAATCTTTTAACGAGTCACTACAAGCTTGTGGACTCACCGAGTTTGAAGTGTCAAAATAATAATCCACTATAACTCCGGAGGGGATCATGAGGTATGGAGTATTTGGTTAAATGGGTCACCGCCCCTTGAAATTCGCATGGGGCAAAGTGTTTGAGTTTGAAGCGTCAAAATATAAATCCACTGTTGAAATTTGCGTGGGGGAAAATTGTTTTTAAAGTATAAATTTTGGATCTCTCAAAATTAGACAGTACTATGGGAGATAGTGCAATGAAGTGAGGGCATTATCAACTCGATTTTTGAACTCGATCAGGTTGGGTGCACTGAGTACAGATTCTCGGAGAGCATTCCAGGCTTGGCAAACACTCACGGAAAAGAAATTCCGTCGACATTCCGAACGGCTGTACTGCACTGCCAGCTTCAGATGATGGCCTCTCAGATTGTTGTTGTTACTGAGCGCCAGCAGATGGCGGCAGGTATGATTGGGGTCTGTCAGAATCTGATAAGCCAAAATCAAATCTCCCCGTAGTCGTCGATATTGACCACTAAATATCCCGAGCAATCTCAGTCTGTCTTCGTAGCGTAACTGGCCTAAACCTTTCACGTTCTTCGTTGCGCGTCGTTGAGGTTTCTCTAAATCCGAGAGGTCTTTCCTCAGCTACGGCTGCCAGACTTGTATTGCATACTGTACTGTCTCAACCAACTGTACCTGCGCCATCCCAGAACCTGAAATACCATCCACTTGCGCTTTCAAGTTGTCAGCAACAATCACATGTCAGTATTCTCTACCATGCGAGAAGATAAGAGAGATGTTATTAGTAATCAGTTTTGGTACCTACGAACTGCAGTAAGCAATACCATAAACCGAGGAGGTGAAAGGCAGTTTGTCTTCCAGAAGTGCTTATTTACCCTAATAGAGATTCGAAGTGGAACCGCACACATGCATCTGTTAACCGCTATCCTGTGTGGATTGCCCTCGGCAAGTCCACTGAAGCCGATACCAACACCGTATATACCTTGAGCCATTGACTCGGTTTAGCCAGACGAGAAGATCGTAGTCATCGCCGTCAGGTTCAGGATCAATTAGTCAAATATTCCTCACAACACAGTTATCTTATTTGCGTGATTCGGTGGGAACACCATACAATACTAAGTAAGTGAGAAGTGAGAGTCAGTGCTGAATGTTGACTGATCTGCCCCGAAATGAGGACCTTAAAAGAACCAATTTGAAAGGCGTCTCGCGGTTGAATAGACCAGTTACGTTTATAGATGGCAGCAACGGCAAGGTCAACGGCAGCTTCCTGCTCAATAGACGTGGAAGAAGAGAGTAGTAAAGGGAGATAATAATAATAAGAAGTTAGAGCAAAATAGGGAGTTTTGTTGACGTGTTCGGGAGGGCCGATGACACTCTCCGGCTGCCTATTCAAACAGAGGGGTTTTGTTCGATTTACCCTACTTCTAGTCTTTGGCTTAACAGTCTGACGCACAAGGCAGTGCGGTATTTGAAAGTTCGCTTGAGTGACACCATCTAGATCATTTGGCTTAAATGTCTGATCCCCAAGGCATTGGGGAACAAGTCCAGCTTAGGAGTGTGATTGCAGATACCTACTGGGAACTGTTTGAGGCTCGTCACACATAGTCTTTGAAGATTCGGAGCAATTCACATGTATTTTACAACCGGATTATTTACGCACCCACGAAGAAGGTCAGCTGCAGGTGGCACTTGGCGGGTCTGCACTAATTTGACCAAAAACTGTGGGGTTGAGGGAGGGGGGCCGTAGCAAACCAGTATGCACCGGAATGTGCCCTCCCACCGTCGCAGACAGTGTGTAGAGCTTGTGCTATAGGCCATTTGAACCATGAGCTTAGATTCCTTAGATATGTTGTCATCCATGGCTATGTTTTCAAGAAAGTGGGTAATCAACCACTCCCTAACCTCCGAAGAAGATGGGATTATGAGAGTGAATTCGTCTGACTCTAAACATTGAGCAGTCTAGTATGGAGTGGCTCCCTAGGCATTTAGAAAGTGCCAGCCCACGTAGTTCAACGTGTCACTGGGTACGCAAGCCAAAGCATCATGCAACGGTGCAGTTTCGTTTCAAGGCACATTGAAGCTAGGTTTAATAGATTAGATATCGTTGAGGCGTTGCATTTGTGTTTGTATACCATAATTTTCTTATGGTCGGTATACACCAAATGAAGATAAGTTACCCAGTCATGTTCCCGGTTAGAGAACCAAATGATATGAACTTGGAAAGAATGGGAAAGCCATTCCATTGCCAGTTCTCATCCCTAATTTCTATTGCAAGCAATGCGATGGTGTTAATATTTGTGATATTATTGTTTCAAACAGCTGTCTACCGGAAACATACCAATGAAATATGGGATTTGTATTCATATTTGCCACTGTAAGTAGACGTTATGGAGTGCATGCTATATGTGGCTCGGGACCCTGGAGGAAAAAATACAAGTCTGGACGAAGCACCGTCAGATAGGTCTTCTGGACACGCATTCACTGGTGACGCAATGAGATTGGTGTGTGCGTGCATGGTTGCACGAATGTGTCCTGTCTATCCACCTGAGTGAATTAGGGCCTGACCTTCAGTGCGCCTAACATATTCCTCAGCTGCATAGATGTCATATTCCTGGTTGAAAATCATCCACTGTGGTTGCGAATGCGTGTCGATTGCTTCGACGGCGCCTCTCTAGCCAGTCCTTAAGTTTCGCCGTCAGTGCATTATTGCTTGTCTGCGTCTCCTTCCGTGCATGTGAATTTCCTGAACGAACGGGGTTTGAATACCGAGAAATAAGGCGGCCGTCTGAAAGTTAGAGATTGTTTTGGTTTATCGAGGAACGAATTTTGGTGGCAGGTTGTTGGTGCGTTTATTGTGGAAATTCAGTGCAGAACGATTTATTTCGGTCAAGATGCGTATAGATGTTCAGCTCACCTGAATTCACTGACTGTTTGTATCGTTCTTCCATCATCACTCGTAGATTAGTAAACAGTAGGTTTAGCATTATCCTGAAGTTTCTACTAAACATCAGGTATGCAATTGACGTACTCGTACTTTTAGTGGGTGCTGAACAAAAGGCAAATAGAAACATATTCAACTATGTTTGTAGGTTATTTACACGCTGTTTCAACAGTCCTGGGTTAATTGTCTTTACCGCCCGCTTTGCCACCCCGATTAACACAGTATGATAAGGCGCCGATTTTAGATGTTGGATTCCATGGTTAGTGACTTGTCGCTTGAACACATTACTAACTAAAGGGGAGACTTTATCGGTGCATCGGTTCTCTGGAATGAAGAAAGTGACAAATGATACACACACGTTAAAATTGGTGGTTTTAGACTCGCTTGCTCGAAGGTATATAGTTCAACCCCTTGGTGCTCGCGTTGATTAGTAACAGAAAGATGGCTCCATACATTGGACCAAAGTGCTCTACGTGGAACCGTTGCCATGGCTTGACAAGCTAGCGTCATGGATGTGGTGCAACAGGGGTTTAATGCGCTGGTGCCGTTGAGAGGTATCACGGTTCTTTGGCATATCCTCGATATCTGAATCTATCGTTGGCCACCAGCAGTGTCCCCTCGTTAATGCTTTCATTCTCACGACATTTGGATGCACATCAAGAAGCTCGTGGAGCATCTTTACACGAGCTTTGCTATGAGTTACCAACCGGGAACCCAAAAACACAAGCAACGAACGAACGTTTTGCGTGTCATAAATGGCTGCACATCGGTGGCTCCTTCAGCAGGACATCCGACTATTAAGAATCGTTGGATTATTAAAACAACCTGGACTTCTGGTCTGTTAATTGACGGGTTATGGGGCTTCACTGATGTGTTGTATTTAAATGTTGCGTCAGGCGAACTAATTCACAGAAGGAATCTGGATCCTGCAACGTTCCTGCAGCTGGCTTAGGGCGACAGCTGGGGGATTTCTGGTGCCAGGAATGTAGGAAATATTTATTGCATGCGCTCAACTTCAGAGCCATTCTCAGTATTTTCATATTTGCATGGCTTTGGCCTCTCCAATCAGTGGTACCAATGGGTTGTGCTTTGTGTAAATATCAAAAACGTCCCCAGATCTACTGATGGAACGTTTTCACACCACAGATCATAGGTAAGGCTTCCTTTTCTAGAAGTGAATATATGCTTTCCACTGATTGTTGTGTGCGTGATGCGAACGCTGTGGGGCGCAACGATTGTTCCTATATGCGGCGACAGATGACAGCACCCACATGCCAAGGAGATGAGTCACACTTCGGATCGAGCGGCTTCCTAGGATTATAATGAACTAAATTTGGTGAAGAGGTGAGGGTTACATGTCTTTGGTTAAAGCACTGCTTTGCCGCGGACCAGATCTTCACTGCCAGTATTTAAGGAGTAACTCAGTGGATAACATAATCGGTTCAGCTGGTAAGAACCGGTTGTAATATGATCAACTTCCTGGAAATTGACGGAGCTCATCAAAATTTCTCGGTACAACGCACACTAAAGTTGGTTTTATCATTTAATCTAGAATATTGAACCCGACTTTATTGAACCAATAACCGAGATGACACACGATTGAAGCACTGAACTCACAAGTAGAGTTTGGCAATTTAAGTTCTTTGCATGCCAATCATTCACGCATGGTATTGCTCGTAGGTCTGGTGGGTCGGAGCTTCCGGAGATGAGAATACCATCCAAATACGCCTAAGTGAAAGGTATATTCTTTACTAATTCACCAATAATCTTCTGAAATTGTACAGGGGCGATGTTGATGCCAACTTTTAAAGGCGTGTAATGATAATGTACCGTGATTCTAGTATGCTTTCTAGATGGCTCAAGGAACTTTATTTTTGAATGCACTTGGCCATGATCAAGTTTGATGAACACTGCACTACAAGCAAGTATGGCATAGAAGCATTTAATGAGGGACAGTGTATATTTGACTATCTTGCAAGACTAACTGAAAGTTCACTTGCAGTCGCCGCAGATTAGCACGAAGCCATCCTGGTTAGCCACCGGTAGGTTTGGCGTCCGCTGTTTGAAAATTGCAAAATATTACAAATCCCTTATTTTGTAAACCGGTTAAAATCCTCTTCAAATTTAAGTCTTGAAACATACGGTAGTGTTCGCACTTTGATAAATTTTAACTGTGCAGTATGATTCAGTCATATTGCAGCTTAAAATAGTTTCAGCCCCCCAACTCCTCCGCCAAAATCTCCGTGTGTCTTTTGCACAATGTCTTCCAGTCCAAGAATTTCAGTAACTATTACGGACATCCAAATTATTGCGGAATGCGGCTACCCATACCCACCAGAGTAGATTTGGTCGATCTTCTGATATTACATGGAGAGGAGGTTTGTGTGTCTAAGCGCCATATTGTGTATGGTCAAGGCTTTTACAAAAAATCTGTAATCGGGTGACCTGTGTAAGTCCGAAGGTGCGAGTGCATCACAGCGTTCGCTCTGCTCTTGTCACCAAGACCCCCCGTAGCTACCTCCATTAATATCTGGCCAGCAGAACAATCTCCAGTGTTGCCAGCTTGGTGGTTGGGGTTTAACCCATTGCAACAAAGAGTTCGGCTGTACTATTTCACTACGTGGTGCGTTTTCGCCTGACAAGTGTTCTCTCATTAAAAACCACAAATGTCTGTCTAGTAACAATGCAACTTGGCGGTTGTGACTCACCACAGACAAAGTCACTGCCCAGAGAATATCCGGATAATCCTATACAACCCACGGACGTCAGTCTTCTATTCGCACATTTCCGACGCTATCAAACAGTTAAGGATGCAGCGGCACACTTACAAGCAGAAATTACACAGCTGCACACATGGTTGGCGGCATCCGGTTTCGGATTGGCCTGTCACTGTGGCAAGCGACAGGACGCCTGCGCCTACAGAGGGACCATGGATGGCTTGCGCTGCACCACCCACAGCTCCAACCACACACCCCATATACAGTGTAAACCAGAAGGAATAAGACCGGGAGGCATGCGGATGGGAACCAGGTTTCATCAACGGAGCCGGCCCACACTCCTTCACAGGCAAACACAAGCACACCATATGTGGGAATCAAGCGCACACAAGGCGGTGGCTGGACCGTATTCCGCTCCACACTGACTGCATGAAACCACTCTTTGAGCCTAACGCGGCCACAAGGACCGTGCACCCTGTCCCCTACAGCAACGACCAACTGTCTCCTGAAGCCAGTATGGACGAGGTAGTGGGTAATAGACAGGTAGGCACCTTGTCAACATGCACATCAAGCGCATCCACACCGGGGATATCAAACAACAGCCAATAACTTGAGAGAGAGAGAAAGAAAAAGAGAAGAAATCGATTAATGCATAAGGAAACGGTGATATAAACCTTAATTAAATAGCATATATAATAAATTGTTTGCAAACAAATCCTAGCTAAGTGCACGACGTCAGGAAATATAGTTCAGGGAATGCCACGAACACAAAAATATTATGGAAATCGAATACGATTGGCTTAGGCGATGTGTGCAACTTAATGGAATAGAGAACAGGGAGAGATTTATATGAGAAAGAAAAACATTAAAGTAAAAATTGTAAACCCACCACCTGAAATAAAGAGACTTAGCATGCGAGCACGCGGTTAGTAAATCGAATTCAGCGTGCCTACAAGCGCTGCGCCGGCTCGCCGTAATTTTCCTCAGGACCCGTCGTCGCTTCTGTAGTGGCCCCAAAGGGCCTAGCTTATGGCCCGCTAGACAATTATATGAGAAATATAGGCACTAGGACAGAACCGAAAACCCACCACCTGAAATAAAGAGACTTAGCATGCAAGCATGCGGTTAGTAAATCGAATTCAGCGTGCCTACAAACGCTGCGCCGGTGCTGCCTACGTTCACTGCGGGACGCGTCGTCGCTTCGGCAGTGGTCCCGAGTGACCTCTGTCATGGCACACCAAGCCTGCCTGAATAAGGAACTAGCGACCGCATGTTCTACAGCACCATACGCTCGATGTTGATGGAGTACATTTAACCGGTGTTTGCCGCTTCCGAACTTGCCGCTTCTTCTCTGCATGTATGAGGGCTTTCCCCCGCACTTCAGCAACTGCCTTCGTGATTAGATCGCGCCATGCACCACGATCAACCGCCTTCGATTCCCATGATCTGCAATCAAGATGAGAACGTGTGAGGCTCACTTTAATCATGTCCTGGTAACGTAACTTTGTTTTCCCAGCATGCCGCTTCCCTATACTCAGCTGACCGTATAAAGGTTGTTTCGGTATATGCGCCGAATCCATACGGCTCACATGACCGAGCCATCTCAGGTGTTGCAGTAAAAGTATGCCGTCCACTACATACAACCCATTTCGGCGCAACACTTCCGTTTCCGCAACTCCGGCGCCACAGCCGATCCGTAACATTCGTCGCAAACACTGCTGATGCAACCGCTCGAGATATCGCACATCCCGACGGTAAATCGTCCACGTTTCACTGCGGTATAGAAGAACGGACAGTACCATGGATTTGTACACCATCAGCTTCGTGCCAATGGTAAGCTGATGGTTGTTCCACACTCGGTACTCAAGCTTCCCGAATGCCGCTGCTGCCTTCGACACTCGAATACTCC